>JACCHW010000045.1:0-1200000 GCA_018907185.1 Platyscapa corneri | reverse complement strand
ATTCTGGAGCGCTGGCCAGCCAATCTATGATTAATCGTATCGAGATAAACATTTGGCTAATCGAATGTGAGTTTGATTGCCTGGGGCAGGAGCGACGTAAGTAGAACAGCCAAATATTTGTCGCGCAATCAACACGATCAACACGATCCATTCCCGAGCAATGGCTCAACGTTCGCTCAACACGAGTCGCGCGCGTGGAATTCTTACGATTGACCATTCGTTCGCATCTTGGCGAATTATCGTGTTCGCAGCGCCCGAACGCCAAACCGATTATCACCAGGTGTAATAGTTTGCACAAGTTACGACGGCAGGGCGAACACGCGCATTACCTTTATTATTAATAGCGTTTCAATGTTCGAAAAAGAACGAAAGCAAATCGAGACAATCGCAAAAGTACTGCACTACTCTCTCTCTCTCTCTCTCTCTCTCTCCCTTTCTCTCCGATGTAAAGTTGTACGAAAGGTTTTATCGGCAAGACTCGGCTACCAGGTGGAAGACATCAAAGATTATCGATGCGGATTCCGGCGTCAGTGTACGAAATGCGTTTCAATATTCACAGCTAAACTGCTGTTGCAGAAAACGCCGATGATTTTTGCAGAGTAACGTGCAAACTATTTATAAACTTCGAGTGGACATACGTTTCTATTGCGATAATCGAACCGTATAAAACTTCAATTCACTCGGGAGCGCCGAAAAAATGAATTTAATTGATTCGGGTAACTCTTAATGCTGGCTATGATTAAGCATTAGTGGAAGCCAATTTATCAGGAGCATTTAAATCGACGATGGATTATTGCTCGATTTATTTCCGCTCCTATTCAATTTAGTTGTACATTTGAAGCGAACGCGTTATCGTATTTATCAACGAGTGCGGGGAGAGATTTTATTTAAACGGAATAGCTCGAGCCCTAACAAGCGATCTGGAATCGGTCCGAGATAAAAATGAGATCGTAATTTTGAAGCGAAACGTTTTAAGCGCAGCAAAATAATGAGAATGAAGTTCGCAATGAACGAAGAAAAAGCTAAGAGTATAATCGCCGATAGGATGTAATTAGATTGCAAGATTGGCGACTTAAAACTTCCAACGGCAACAGATTTTTCGAAAGCCAGAAAAATTTAAATATCTTTATATAATAATAATAATAATAATAATAATAATAATAAAGAGCGAAAACCAGATATGCCTCGTGCATTATCGAGGAAATTGGGAAAAAAGTCACATTCAGGAAATGTGGCTTTTCATTCTTGTAACAAAGTATTAAGATCTCGGTTATTGTCACGTAATTTGAAAGTTCGGAGTTATAAAACATTGATATTACTGGTAGTTTCACGCCGAACAAACGCGAAATTTAACTCGAGGCCTTGCGAAACACAGAGACAGCAATTTCAATTGCTTGAAAATAAAGTGCTTGGAAAATATTTAGAGAAAAATAGGGGGAATAAGCGAGGAAAATAGAAAATTATGCGACAGAGACACATTGCGTAATCGCGACACGGAGCAAATCCGCGCTCTACTAGCTATTACAAGGGTAATTAAATTACTCCGACGCGGATTAAAATGAACCGAGTGTGCAAAGAAAAGGGGCTACGACAAAAGAAGGGAGTGCAAGATTTTAGTGGGAGAGCTCGAAAGGAAGAAGCGAGCAGCGGAGTCGATCGATTTAAACTTATCGATTACAATTAAGAACGGAGACCAACGCTAACGAACGAAATAATAAAAAGCTCAGGTTTGGTAAATCAACGCGAGCGTGGCTAATCAGTTGTAAATATTAACAAACGAGTCAATTTTAAATGCAGAGACACACTACTCGAAGCTTAATTGCGTTTTTGTAATTAATTATCGGTCGTCGCAACGACGATCGTATCAATTGCAATAAAACAACGCGCATAATGAGTTTGAAAATCGAACTGCAAATTTTATCCAATACTTTAATCGACAAGCGCATTCCGACAATTTCGAATCGCAACTGGAATCGCACGAATATCGCTTTCCAATCGACGAGATCGAGCGTCAGCCGCGTTTAAATTAATTCCTGGCTCGCGCGTCTCCGCTAACGTATTCCAAACGCACTATTTTTTAACGACGCACGCGTTGGAAAAGTCAAGACTCATCGCACGTTTGCGCAACGAAAGCATAAAACTTTTTTCGCACAGATGCAATCGTAGCGCCGAGCTGAAAGCCTTCCACTTCACATTCTCACAGGCATCTTATTTAATAAGCATCGAGTAATTAAGTAAGACTGTTTAAAAAATACTAAGTAATTTGTAACGTGGGTTTAATTGATTCGTAACGTTGCGCCGGCGGCCAGCACTTTTCATCCGATAATTAATTCACGGCTTTGCTGGCAAATTATTGACAAACTTTCGCACGCGTCACCGACACGGGCTGATTATTAACGAGAAATTTATGCGCAGAAGAAATGCTCGACGAGTATTTTCCAATCCAGCGATAAAGCATTGAAAACACTGATTGTTTATTAATAATTATCCGTTCCCACGCTAAAGAGAGTGTAAGCTCGGCTATTGGACGATCCCGACGGCACGTCAGCCCTCGATTAACATTCATAATTTATTCCAGCCGTTACATATAGCCCAGACGCTCGAAACGGACTCGCACTTGTGCGCGGAATGTCGTTTCGTTAATCGGCTCTCATCTGCACATCTGCATTAATAAAATCAGAGCTCGGACTGCCTTGAAAGGGCAAGAAAGCTCGGGAGCGTCGGCGCGCAACACCAGAGACGCTTTAAATTCATTACGAATGCGTACACGAGGAACACGGGTCGGGGCCCCTCCCCTCCGGCCCCGGCCCTAAGGAAACGCACTCGGACTGTACACTGTTCCTGCGTTGTAGGTACACGCGTGCACGCGCGCCCAGCCCGAAGAAAAGGGCGAAAAACGTGAGTTCCGGGGTGCTCGGGTCGCGCAGTCATTAACCTCCCGGATCACGAATCAACCGGAGCTTCGGCCGTGCCTCGCATGCGGTCTCCGGCCGACAGGAGGCGTGTCCACGTGCTCCTCCTCGGCTCCTTCCTCCTTATTATATGGGCCAAATTGATTACCGGGGCCCTTAAGGGGATGTGTTAAAGCGAAGGTCGGTCTCCTCTCGACGACACCAATCCTCGTCCTGCGGAAAGACCAACGCGATCGTTGTTTGGTTCCCCAAATAACCCGTTATCGCGTCCTCGTGAATTACGGGAACAATGACGCTGCGGCTGCACCAGCTACAATCGGATGGACGTGCAAGAGGAAACGCACGATATTTAATTTGCTTTTGCGATGCGAAACTGGTGCACTTTGTCCGCGGACGGACTCTCGGCTGCACAAAAGCACCAAAAGTAAACGCGCCCAGCTCTAAATGGTATTTATGTAAATATAAGTCCAATGCGACTGTTTTAATCGCTCGAACAAAGTCGAGGGTAACGTGTCTCTCTTACAAGGAGGCGCGGCTCCACATCCGGAGCAATTTCTTTCGGCACTTCGTGCGCGAATAAAGAAGCGACGAAATATTTGGCGCGCCTGCTACAGACGTTGACTCGCGTTCGAATTAGAAACGTGGAGAAACGCGTTACGAGCAAAAGTGTCTCGTCGCTTGGGGATTTAACAAAAGCTGTGCCTAGTTCCTCTCGATCTCCGCGATTGCGACTCGCTATTGGGAAACACGCGACTGTGCGCTTGGCGAGCAGCTCCAACAGCAATTTTCACTCCGATGCGATATCTAAAATAAGGATTGACGAAAATGCACGCGAATTTGTTTTATAATCGAAGCAGTGCACCACTCGAGAGTCGCATCGCGGCAGTGAAAATATTTCCAGGAGATGCGTTCCGTCGAGACCGCGATACGGCGACGAAAGTATTACGGATTTATTAAAACCGAGTCGCAAACTTTGAAAATGCATAATCAAACGATGCCCGAGTGCATCCTAGTTTCGCAGATTCGCAGATTCGAGGCCCGAAAGGAGGCGAACGACGAGGCTTTAATGGGTGCGAATTTTAAATAACTAATTCAATTGATTCCTGTTATTAAAGTTATACAAACATATACTTAGAACCTTCTTATTATCACATTCTACTTTACAGAGGTTAGGTTGAGCAGGAAACACGCAATCAAATGACTGGCCCGCGTGACCTACTTGCAACTTTTATTTTGTTTGCCCACATCTTTTCATCGATCTTTACAAGTCGAGCAAAGCATTTTTAACGTAAGCTAGTTTGCTAGCTTGCAAGTTACAGCCGAACCAGTTTTTAAAATAGATTTTAATTGCCCCGGGAAAAGTTTCCTCGCGTCCTAAAACAAGACGTGCAATTTTCATCGTCTCTCGTTTTTCGCGGACGCGTCAATAATCCTCTCTCGGCATTTTCAGAGAGAGCTCGCATTTGTCGTCGTCGAAAATGAATTTCTCTTGCCTCTTGGCCTCTTTCGGGGCTATTCGCGCGACTCGTGGCGCGGGCGTGAAATTACGAAACGCAGATCTCCTCCCGCTGCGAGGGAGAAACGGGGATGCGCTCGGTAGACGAGAGCTTCCGAGGGAGCAAAAAGTGAGGCTCCGAGAGAGAGAGGAGGAGCGGAGGATACGAGAGGAAAAGGAACGTGATGCGCGAGCGAGTGAACGGCTGGATGGAAAAATAAAGAAAGCGAGGCTCTCGTTACGGTTGTTGTTGCACGGGAAAAGAGCTTGGAACACTGTAATTGCGCCCTGAGCGCGACAAGCAAAATAACGCGGAAAACTGAGCTCGGCGATCGACTGGCTTAATGAAAATGGCGCGGCGAGTGTCCGAATACACTTATCCGCACTGTGTACTTTTCCTTTGGATCTCGCGCGCGTTTGAGCGTCCGAGCGTTGCGACAAGGAGACAAAGAAATGCCCAAGTGCACTTTCATCATTCTTCTTTTTACCTCTCGAGAAGTGACTGGAGTTTCGCAAGCATTTCTTTACATCTTTACACTTCCGTCATTTTCTAATGCCGGCGTAAAAATACGGTCGCGTTTAATTAGCCGGACGTACACGCATTAATATCAAAGTGCAAAACACGACAGGTCTGTGTTTTTGCGCCGCTAATTCGCGCGCGCGCGCGCGCGCCTGCGCAGGAGCATTCAATTGGAGCGGATACCATTATTCGAAATTCAAGTTCAATTATTTCCAATGGGAGCTTAAAAGCAGAAGCCTAGAGCCGATAAAGCCGTCCGTCTGTTGGCGATCGGCGCGACTGCGACGCTATCCGGCCGGCGAAAGCAATTTTCCGTCCTAAAAACCGAATTGTCTCCATAAATATAAATCCACTTGGCGCGAAAGAGTGATGTTGAAAAAAGCCAGTGAGGGAGTAATTTCTTCGGCCTGTCTTTGGGGACAATAAAAATACTGTCGCCGGCGATCGTATCTTATCCGGGGTGTCGTATAAACGCCCGATCGAAAGCGATTAAACGCTCCTGTTGGAGGAGGCGCGCGCCGCCACCCTCCCGCCGCGGAGTGGTTTATTCAGGTGCCGTGACGCGTTCCGGACGATAATTAAAAGTAAGCCATTCCCCGTAGCTCCGCCCTGGTCGGGACTTTGCGCGTTGTCTACCTGATGGGACCTTTACGAGGTCTGTATTCGCTCTGAAAAAGCGGCAGCTCCGCCAAAGTGTCGGCTTTAACGCCGCCGAGTTTTTACGATTCGAGACTCGCCGCTACCAGTAATAATTAATTTGGCAGTCCATTCGGCCCCGATCCGCGCCAATCGTGGAATCTAATCGGTAAACTTTATCCCCGCTGCCGGGGAGTGCTGCGGGGCTTTCCGACGCAGCCCCTTGAAAGCCAAATGTGAGCCAGTCGTTTTGAAAAAGGTCGAGCCTCTTTCGATTAATTTTTAAAAGATTCCCTCGCGAGAATAATGGCTGATTAATAAGGTGAAAGCGAACTTACATCGGAAATTGCGCCTCTTCTTCCTTGGCAACATTTTCTCCGTCGATTCCATCGCGAGGCCATTGTACGATTTCCCCGATTAGACTTGAGAGTCGTTGTTACCGTTTTTCCCGCCTTTTCCTCCTCCACCTCCTCCGTTGGTTATCTTACCTCACTCGATACTTCCACAAGTTCATTATCCACGGACGCCTTCCGCGGCAGACTTTATTTCCATTATTAAAGCCATTGTACGTTAAGTATAATGGAAGCGGGCGGAGTGATTCGCCGCAATCGCTTGGAACGATGAACGATAATTCTGCATGAAAAGCGAAGTAACGAAAAATGAAAAATGCCGAATATGAAAGTCTCGAGATTCCGAGGAGAAAGTGCAGTGGCTACTTCAACTGGATCTGAATAATTATCTTCCGCGTCGCTTCAAGGCCAACTTGGGATGATTTTTAACTAGAAAGACTTGTTTTTGACGCGGCTAATCGACAAAGGAGAAAATTTCACTCGGAACACGCCTTCGCGATCGTGAATGAAACCAATCTCACATTTGAAATTACGCAAGCCGCTATTAGTCTGAAAAGTCAAGTTGACACCAAGCTGGCGGATAATTTGCGGAATGAATTAATTATCGAGCGTAGACAAATACGCACTCGGACGCTAAAATCTAATCTAAAAAACATCTGATAGCTAATAATCGTCCGTTTTTGCGTTTACGCTTGCAACGTCATGTCGTTCGCGGTAGATGCACGAGCTAATAATCACGTGCTACCACTGCCGCCGCTACGTTTAATATCGTCGGCGAATCTTTCCGATCGGCCGTTCCGGATTTTTTGCTTAGCCGCCCGTCGGATACTTTGCTCGCGCTACTCCCTTTTCTCGTGCTTGCATTAGCGCGCGCAAATTATTCCTGACGTCGATTAATTATTGGATTGACGGCTGCTATATTTTAATTTAGCATTTGCGAGGTGGCATTTTATCCATTAGCCGCCGCCGCCGTGATCGCCAATAACGATGCGTGCGATAGTAGCGCTAGAAAAGCAGCGACTCGACAATACGCAGAGAAATATCCCGATCATCGCCGTCTAAATCACGAGGCCATTCCGAGATTGATATCTGGGCCCCGTGTCGGATAAATGGAACACAAGCGTTCCGGATAACGAGGCGCTATCGCTCGCGCTATTCCAGGAGTCCAGGTTATGAGTCTATAAATAAATCGGCTGCGAATCGATCGCTAATTAAACGCATCCGCGGCTACTGTTAACAAAATCCTGCGTTCGCGCTCTATCGCTTTTATCGCACATCCGCTCCCCGGTAATCGTACGAGCGCGATAAAGCCGCTCGCGTCAGACTCGCCGGAGAACCTCCGCCGCGGATTCGAGGCGATCCCGGTGCTTTTTATTTTCCATCGCGAGACGCGTCTGACGCTGACGAACGAAACTAATGCAGCCGTCGCTCGCTCGTTCTCGACGAAATCCACGTCGAGTCACTCGCTCCCAACCGCAACGCGCAAACTCAATGCTTCGAGTGCCTCTTTTCACGGTATCCAGCGAAGCTATTATTTTCCGATAATAACAACGATAGCAACGAAGCGCGTCGCGTTTAAAAATGCATCCGAAAATAGACTCCAGACGCTATCTTTGGCCCTTGATGCGCAACGAGTTTAGCCTAATACCAAATACTTTTAGTTCGCGATTGGTGCGCGCCGCTTTTCGCTCGACGTATTCAAGTTCAGCGAAGCCTTTTCTGGCGGCGTCTTATCGTGCCGCGAGACTCTTATCTCGCAGGCTACGTCCTAATTGGAATGGAAGATTTCGAGAAAGACATTTAAAAACAATTAAGCTGTCGGGGAAAAGATGAGATATACGCATCAACCGATCCGACGCTGCGGCTTAGCGGTGATTGTAAGCAACTGGCGGCGCATGCGTAATCAGGCGCGCTTTGTATGCTAATGCGAACTTTGAAAAGCGATCCTCCCGGGCATCATCGGCCCGATCGAGCCTCCCTAGTCTGTGACGAGGACGACCCGGGTATGCTTTAAATATGGTAATTATAGATCCTTTGTCAAAGGACGATCTCAGCGGCGCGTAATGCACGCTTGAAAGGACAGGGACATTCCCGTGCGTCAAAGCGCCCGGGAGACGTCGCATCGAGTCGCCTCGGCCGTCTTCCCCGAGGGCGCGGGCGCCGACACTCGCCTTTACTCGTGCACGAGGATCTGGGTGCGCTCGTGCCGGCAATTTCCTGGCAATAGCCGCGATCTCAGAAAAAGCCTCGACGGATCCTCGCGGTTCTTCTTCGTCATATTCATTTGATGTTGACGGGATCTAGGGACTGTTTTCCTGTCGGTTCTCCTCTTTTTCCGTCCATTGATCATTTTCTTGCGGAGGGGCGCAGCCGAGGAAAGCGAGCGCAGGAGCCATCGACCGAACAGGATTCCTAAGCGATGCCTAATTAAAATAGATTTATGTGATATCTGCGTTCCGCGAGGGGAATAGTTTTGACGAGGTCGTCGGGATGGTCTGCTTCGGCAAGAAAGTAATGAGTAAAACATTGCACTTTTGCGCTTTGCGTTCGATGGAAACAACTCGAACTGCAGTCTGGAAGCACAGTTCGAATAGCGCCATTGTTATTTATTCCCGTTTTATTATTTGCGCGTGGCGGCGGCGGCGGCGGCGGCGGCGAATAAAGTGGCTGAAAAATTTATTAATCACCGCGACGATAATTCAGTCGAACGCGCACTTTTAATGTCCATATCGCAGAAAAATCAGCCGGCGAAGACAAATCACGCCACGAGCGGCGATAAATTTGCAAATAAAGATATATACATACGTTGCAGCGGGGAATTAATCATTCGTTAAAAAGCAAGTTAAGGACAGGCCGATCGTTAAAATTTCAGCGGCAATAAAACTACGACGCTGTATCTTGGCGGGCAGCGAAAATTAGTCCGCGTAATTAGCATTGGGCGCGGGTGCGTGCGCCTCTGCCTCCACTAGTTCATCGCAATTATATTTTTACGGCAGCTTCGCAGTCGCGATCCGCTCCGGCGTTTGTCCACTCAGCTCGTATCTGCTCGTATTACCGTCCGATGCATCATCTCGGGACCGCGCCGGTAATTATTGCCCCGAATGCGCGCGCGAGTCACCGAATAAATAACTGTCTCTGTTGCTGCTGCTGCTGCACTCACTTGTTCCGGCCGCCGAAAAAGAAGTCGGGAAAGCACAGGAGGCCCGGAAGGCATTTCGTACGCACGTGCAAGCAATTTACCGTCGTATTAACCGAGGAGCAGAGCATAAAAGATATTTTCGTGCGGCAGCCGAAGATCAGCGCGACGACGGACACGGATGTGCGCGCGTGCATGTTCTGGGCGGGTCTATTGCGAGTAAGAGAGAGAGAGAGAGAGAGAGAGTTGAATCGCGCGCGCGAGTGACACACGCACGACCGCCACGCTTCGTGATCACGAGAGTCCGCAGGGTCACGCTTCGACTGCCGGCCGATGCTCGCCCGCACCCCAGCACAGCTTTTCCGTCCAACTTTCCTCTCTGCTTTTTTAACTGCTGGATGCACCGATTGGTCAGAACGGTAATTTCGCATAAATCGGCTCTTATCAGCCGGTCCGCGAGCAAGTGCGTCCGATTTTGGGTTCGCGGGGGCGTTTCGGGCACGCGCGAAACCTTCGACTGCAGTGGCAAACGGTAAAAACGTGCGTCGGACACTCGAGTTTCGCAAACTCGACGTCGCCTCACGAATCCTGCGCATTTTTTATCATCAGCTGGATTAATTACGATTGCGCAGTTCCGTTGAACGAAAGCTTGGTAATTCGCGCGTCATAAATTGATAAGTTATTCGATTTTAGCTCTTCGTTCAAGATTTTTTCGCGTTTAACGAGGACCGGCCGCTTATTTGCTTGACATTTCACGCGCATTTGCTAGCAGCGAATTTTGGGCATTTATCGACTGGTGACGTTGGTGGGTGCTCGCGAGTCAAGAGCCTCATCTGTATGCGGCTTACGTCGAGTTTTTCGTTATTGAGACGTTACAGACTCGTGAAATGGCTTGAAATTGTTTGAACTTTGCCCCGAGTGGGAGTTTTCTCGCCTCGAGAGGCCTCTTTAAATGGAAATTACAGTAAGTGGTAAAAGCATTTGTCATCAAAAAGGAAAGTATCCTACAGCGCCTGTGCTGCATTAATTATTACGAATGTTGCGAGACAGGCTTGCATCGTTTAACAATAAAAATACATTCCGTATCGACTGAAAATCATTGACCCGATTCTCGCTGTACTTCACTTATTCATAAACACTGATTAAAGATTCTGCTCTTTCCTATCGTCGCGATAATTTTTTAAACGCTCCTTTACAAGATGTACTCGCGCGTGCTATTTATAAATGCACACCTATTATTTATTCATAGATAATAATTTATTTTTACAACGGAGTGCACGAGAAATACCAGTCGATTAATTAAAGCTTCCTTAAATAAATTACAGTGTAAGCATTAAGTATCGTTTTACGTTACTCCGTCTGTTGGCGAAGAAAATATACGAAGACATTTTCGCATTTTTATAATTGATAAATAATTTTGTATCGCAGCGACGATTAGAATACCTATGCAAATAAGATATTAATTTAGCAAAATAAAGTAACGATTGTATAATGGTGGTAAGCGCGTTGCTAACTGTAAATCAACGACTGTTTTTCCTCGAAGCGGCTTCGCGGCGTTTGCTCACATTTCGCGATAAATTTAAAACAAAAATTTTTGCAACGCGAAATGCAGATGTGAAATTGGTCGAGGTGCTTTGCAAACGTCGCGCGCGATACGCAAAGCAAATGTTTTCGAGACGAGATTTTTCACAAAAACCTATCGGTAAGAGCAGAAATTTTTGTTACGAAAAACACGAGCAGCGAGCGAAGAAAAATCACCAAGTTCGAGAGGAAGGAACTTTGGTGGTCGTGGTGCGCAGTAAGCGGCGGGGCCTTTTCCTAAACACTTAAAAATAATGACGAACGAATAACCAGTTGCTGGCCTCCCCTCGCGAGCTCGAGCCCGTTCTTTTATTAAATATAATAAGATAGAAATGCTTTTCAGTCCACACGAGATGATTTTAATCACGATAAGTGTCGAAAATGATAGTTAAAAAGTGCAATCGTATATTTAAGAGCTGATGAATAGAAAGCCACGAAATGACGGTGATTCCGGGAAGCGAAAAGTATAGTGGCGCATTACAATAACAATTCGAAAAAAGCCCGTTTGACGTAAATAGAAGCGAGAGGAGGGCAACGCCATCGCCATCGGTACGTCCAGTCCTCTCAACTACTTATTTACAGGGGCATTTACCCATTTGCCCAAGCCGATCATTAAAATACGAGACCTTATCTGTGGGGCACTGGCATCGGTCCTCCTCGCATATTACTAATGCCGTCGCGCTCGCTAAGAACTCGGAGAACAGCACGAGCAAGTGCAAATTTCCCGAGCGCGGGTCCACGACGTCGCGGAGGAGGAGAGAGCGGCAAAAATGATTACGCCCAGTCGGCGTTTCCGCGCGGGAGCCGAGAGCCGCCGGCCGAGCTCGGATTATTGCCCCCCTATACGTATACTTATTGCTTCGGAAGCACGCGTTACACGTCGAGCGCGCGCGCGCGCGTGCGTGCGTACTTGAGCGCAACGCTAAGTAGCCTCGTACCGAGAGCACGTACGCGCGCCTCACGTGACGCGACGATGCTCGTGCCTGGGCTCGGGGTCAGACCTCGGGCCGGTAGCCCCTGCCGAGGCCTTTCCAACCCAGCCATTAGGTAACAAGGGCCAGCGCTGCCGTTATTAACGGCGACACTCGTTCGCCGAGCAACTCGGGGCTTCCTCGAGTGCAGCGCTGAAAGAAGCGCTTCCGACTGCAAGTAAAAAGAGCCACTTTCGAATAATAGGAATGAATAGCAGCAGAGCCGCGAGCGAATCGCTGCCGATTATCACGACATTTGTATCTCTCGGAGTTGCGCGAGTAACGTTCCCCGTTCGCTCCTCAGACTCGAGATTCCTCGTTCTGCTGAATTAATACTCTTGCGCAGATGTCCTATTATTTCCCGAAACTCCAGCCCACATTTTAATGACATTGATTCTTCTCCTGCCAATTACGGGGGGGGGGCAAAATTGCAGACTACGAGCTGCACAATGGGAGTCTCGTGCAGGTGCACCAGGATTAGCCATTGCACGTCCGCGTTCGTCTATTTACCCTTAAACGCGTAACATTGCTCGCGGGGAGACGGTCGAAACTCCTGGCGCTGGAGTTGGTCGCGCGTTTCGGGAGGTCGCGCGCGAGTAGTGCGTCCAGAACCCAGAGGGAGGAGCCCGAGGACGAGGACGAGGACACTCGCCGAGTTACGCGGTGGGTAATGAGCGGGCGGGCACCCTGCACTTGCATGAGCGAGCCTGTGTCCCCGTGTAATTTTCCGAGAACGAGGCCAGGAGGAATGAAAGCATCCGCACCTGGAGTTCGGGCTCGCGGTCCAAGGTCGGCCGTGCGTCTTAAGCGGATGATTTTCGGAATAATTATAATACTGAGGCAAAAGTGATGGGTGCGCGGTCGCGCTGCTTCGATGTTGTAAACGCGCCCGGTACGAATGCCGTTTAATGAGGCGGAAGTGCGCGGATTGCATTCTTCTTTGCTGCGGTTTACGTTCCGAGGGATAGGTCAGGCCTTTTCTTTTCGCGGAGCAACAAAGCTGCGAACTGTCTTACGCGCTTTCATCCTTATTTTAATATAACTTTTGACTGGGAATTACTTAATTATGGAAAATTGGAGGGAGTTGGGAGGCCCTTTTAAAAACTGTTATGCATTAATTAAGACCTTGTTACTATGCAGCGGTATAATCGCGCGCTACAAACGTTACGTACTGCAATTTTGCGCAAAAAGCTGAAAATTCAGCTGCCGCGAGCTGTTGTTGAAAAATCATCGCTGATAAATTCTTTTTCAGGCCTGCGCACGAGTTCGATAAGAAGGAATAAACGCGCTTCTAATTAATCTTTCAACTTCTCCCGAACACCGAAAAAATTGATAGTTTTGCCTCCAAGTTGAACGTCGGTTACGCTCTGGAAATTCTAAATAAGCTGTAGATAACAATGGCTCGTGTCGTGTAAAATGTCAAAAGTAAGACATTTAATTTACGCTCGAGATGCGTATCTGCAGCCGATAAAGTTAATCTAAAATTTACTATTAAGGCATCTACAATGCTGTTACGCAATTAAAGTGCATTAGTTTAATTAATTAGGTTTGAAATGATTAAGCTTCGAACGCTGATTCTCACTCTAGAGCAAACAGTGCCGTGTCTTTCGATGCAGTTATGACTGGCACCTAACAGAGATCGGAGACTATTTTTTAACGTCTAAACGCGGCAGCGACGCTTTTTAAAATCCACTCCCCTACAATTAATTGAATAATACATGACGTAACGAATATTTATGGAAACACTACGCGTGTTGCGAATAATATAATATAGATAACGCGGAGTCTGTCTTTCGCGTTCAACAGGACTTGCAATCAAATTGTCTAACCAGCGTAATAAATAAAGAAACTTGCTTTAAATCACAAACACTAAAGCAGATTGCGATTTGAGATTTCCAGTAGATTTACATATCAATTGATTGATCCAATGCAGCGGCCAGCCCCGTACTTTCTCAATTTCGAATCGCGTCGCACTCGGGCGCGCAATATTACATAAATAATAAATGAAACGAAGGATGTGGATAAAAATCAGAAGTAATTGGAAGGGGGGACCGTAATCAATCGAATACAAAGTACTGGACTACTGCTGGAAAAATGGACCGCCGCAATAGGGGCTTCCTTTACGCAGCGACACTTGACACTTTGTCCGCGTGTCGAAGGTAGCCAAACGCAAACAGCTGTAAAACGACCGAATTTTCTCTCGACGAGTTGCAAGCCGAGTACTCGAGTGTTCGAGAATATAGTGAGGAGACTCGATTACGCGTCGCGGCAACGAACAGGGGATTGCAGTTTCAAGAACCAACCGGAGCTCCGGTTCGAGGCAATCCTGTGCTTTTCCACAAGACGACGATTTCGATCGGCTCGCGGGAGCTTGGCAAAAGCTCGCTTGGCAGCCCGACCAAATAGAGGCACTAGCTGCTCTCGGCTCGCGCGAACTAGTAAAAGGAGCCAATTTTCGCACCTGCGCGCGCAACAGCGAGAAGCGAGAAAATAACAAGCGGCCCACGTGCTGGCTGGATAAAACAAGATATTACGGGCTGCTGGACGGTGGCCCTGGAGCGAGCGAAGGGGGGAACGAGGGGACGATGGCCACAACTGCAATGTGACGCGTTGCCGCGCGTTATTCCGCTAACGACTGTTAAATATGGCTGCCGCCCGCTCCTCTCTGCTTTTCCACGCTTTTTCCACTCGCCTCGATAATGCACGCGGAGCCGATTTTACGAGCAGATAACTGGACACGCCGAGTACGGAGATCGTGCGCCGCTGATAAGATCGGCCCTCGACGATGAACTGCCGGCCGCTAATTGAAACGCTATTTAACCGGAGCCCGGGAGGCGTGTTGGCGCGCACTCGCTCGGCCAAATAGAAATCGGAGGATCGGCGCTAATAACTAGAGAACTCGGCTCGATCGGCACAAGTGCGACACACAGTGCCGGTGCCCGGCCGCGCGAATCGAGGAAAGCGAAAAGGGTGCACTCGGCGAAAGCGGCGTCAACGGCACCTACTCCACGTGCCGGTCCGGTTGAACGAGTTCCCTTTGTTCTCCCGTTCCTTCGTCGTCGAACAGTCCGAGAGTTCTCGCGCTCAGGTCCGCGCGCGCGCGCTACGGCCAATTCCATTTGATTAGCTCCGATTAGCCTCGAGTTATCGCGGCTCTTTTCCGCCTCGCGAGCCGACTCGGTCCCACCCTTCCACCCCAGGCCCTCCCCCCTCGAGGACGCTGTAAATACGCGACGCGTACGCGAGTCAATTTACTCGGGAGCGCGCGCTGCCCAAATAGAGACGCTCGCTCGCTCTGTTTTGTACACACGGGCCAGCTTATCTCGGGCGGTCGGCCCTTCGCTAGAAGCGCTATTTCGCGATAAGATAACACGCGCGAATTGTTGAATCGCGTATCAATTAGGGGAATCGATCCGACTCCGACTCCGACTCTGGGTCAGCAACTGACAAAAGGCCAAAAATGACAGTTGTTACGACGAAACAATAATATTTGTCCGAGCGAGGGTGACGCGACGACGAGGTGCTTCAAATTCCTGGGTGTGATATATCGTACCGCGATCTTGCTCCTACACAAATATAAAAATAAGATGACTAAAAAGCTTATTTACCAATTATGGATATTGTGGAATACTTTTTTCTTCTCCACTCCACTCTTCGTTATTCGCGAAAAGTCGACTATCGACTCGAATAAACCCATTTTCATCCGCGTAACCCCCCGCCCCACTTCCACACGACGCTCGCTCTCTTTCGTTCTGAATTTTGCGCGAAACCAGGAACATTTTACGAAGTTTACGACGCTCGATATTATCGGATCCGTTCGGTGCTGCAAAGTTGTATCACCGAGTGCAATAATACTAACGCGGATGAAAATTAATCCGTGGTGACTAGCGAATGAAAATCCGTAGAAACAAATTTAGAGGAACCCAAGAACTCGCTCAAACCTTCGACTTGGATCGATTAAAAACTCGGGCGCCAACGTTTTAAAGAAAAGCTCCTTTACCTTTAATATTTAAAAATAACAAATAACAAATAAGGTCTAAACGACGGGAATGTTGGACAAGCGTTAGCGAGCACTGGTTTGAATAATATAATAAAAGGTGTGGATGGAAAGAGCAAGAGCAATAAATTCAGTGCCACTGAATTTCTCGCATTATTATTATTGCGGTTTTTGCAACAATTAATAAATCAACAAGTAATAAAGCTCGGGGAATCGGTAGATGATTAGCATATGTAATTAGGTGCAGAGGAGGAGCATGTGTTAATATAATTCATTCGTTCGCGTTGGCTAATATTGCAACAGCGTGCAGCACGAGGCAAGGACAAATTCATTTTATAGGAACGAGGATAAACTTTATCGGACGAGGTTGATACGACTTTAGCTCGAGTGCAGTGAGCGTTAATCCGGTGCCGCCGAAAAAAGGCGCGACGAGCGTAAGGAAGGGGCGCGTCACTCGCTCCGCAGCCGGAAGAAAGCGAACTTAGCCCTGCGTAATGAGACTCAACGCAGGACAAATCGCGTTGCGACATCGAAAGGAGCACGCGTGCACAAGTGCTCGAGCGCCCTAGTGAAAATTCAAGCCCGAGACGAAATTCTGAGAGCCCGAGGTAAAAAAAGCCGGGGCAAGCAGCACGACTGACGTAACATAAAGAAAAGTGTCACGTACGAAGGGGAATAAAAACAGAGACGAGGGCGAAGGATACGAGACGGCGGCGGAGAAGAACGAGGAGAAGAAAAGGAGGAGGAGGAGGAGGAGGAGGAGAAGAGGCTGCCTCGGCGCATGCCACAAGTGTGCCCTGCACGACTCCTATTAGATTACAACCTGGCACTCATCGTTCGTGCGCCGGTTTAGTGTTACATCGCGTATAGCGAGAGCGACACATTGCTCCGCATGTGCGCGAAGCCCCGTGCGCTCGATCGACAATGGACGCGTATATTCTCTCCCCCCCCACCCAGCGCGCTCGCTGCTCTAGTCTCGTCTCCGTCGCTCCAGCTGTGGCTCTCGTTGCCGCTCCCCGTTACACTTATTCGAAAGTAAATCTGGAAACCGAAGGAGCCCAGCCTTTCTCTTGCTCTTCCTCCTCTGCTTCGTCCTTCTTGCACTCGCTCTTGTACTCGGCCGAGCGCGTTAATTGAGGCTAATCGCGAGGCAAATTTCCCCCGTCCCCCTCGGTCCGCTGATTTTTTACTCCTCCCGAGACCAAGATTTCTACCCACCCCAGGGCACTTTTCCTCTCCCGCCGCCGCTCCGCGTAGATGAAGACGCTCGTGAAGGAGTGTGCGTTAATTGCGGCTATTAAAAAATTAAGCCAAGTTAAAAAGTTCCCGAGGCAACTGAGCGGAATTAACGATTAGCCCGATTGTAAGTAATCGTGTATACACGATGTACTCTGATCCGTCTCAACAATTTCTATTTACTTTGTTGTTTGTGATCATAGTAATGAATCTTTCATAAGAGATTCGAGAACATTTTAAATCATCCGCCATTCCTCCTCTAATATAATCCTTCCTATCCAGATGCTCAGATACTATCTGTCTTTATAATTAGTTTCGACATTAGCGACATTGTTTTAATGCCGATATTGCGAGACTCGACAAAATAGGATATTACGTTAACTCGCGAGATTTTTACGCTTAATTAGATTTTCAGATCAATTAAACGCCGTACGAGATTCTGAAACACGATCCGAGATTATTTTACAGTTATTAATATTTATTTTGCACGTCATCGAATGAGCAGTGATCAAATAATCGAGTTCTCCTAATTAAAGTCTGCGAACCTTCTTGGCCGTACGCGTGCTAATGCGTTTCCATTACTTTCTCCTTTTCCTCCTCCTTTGTCCATATTTATTTTCAAAATTTGATGCTAATTGCCAGTATTACCTCAGCGTTACCGCTAATATTATCATCGCGCGCTTTTTAAGAGCTTCGTTCAAATTCATTCAAATTTCGTGAAAATCGAAACGTCACTTTCATTCCAATAATAAGCGCTGCGATGCTTCAAAAAGTTACAATTATCTCGTGTCATTTTTGGGGCTAATCCTTTATTACGTCTGAGAATCTCTCAGATTTTCGTTTTCGCTGCGCTCCGACACTCGCTTCCTCGGATTCAAGCTGACGTACTTACGAGCGATACGTCGAAGCGAAAAAGAACACGACCAGCGACACAATAACTCGGGGACACTTTTAAACCCTAAACAGATAATAAAATATAAGCCATCGTTAATTCTTCCCCAGCGTTCTATTTTTAAATACGTAAGGTCTATTTTACGAAGACTAATAAATACTTGTTAAAAATTATTAAAATAGTCGTATCGCAAGTCGTAAAAACTGACTCATATTGTCTAAATTAACAATGATTAACGTTAGTCTAATTTGCTCGTAAATCAGAGACAGAAAATACATCTCAATGTCGCAATATCTGCTAATGGCAATTAACACTTTTATGGCGAACAACTGAAAAAATACGCGCCTGTCAATCACTTGATTTATGAAACAAACTGAGAGCGAGCGTAAACCAATAAGTATCGGATGACGATAATCTTAATGGCAATTAAGTCGCCTCGATAATTTCATTCGAAAAATAGGCGAAGCTTCTTAAGTACAATTAAAATTATACGAAATGCCGAGTGCGAGAAATTCGCTTTGATTGTTTATTTAAAAAAGTGGCGCTCGTACCGGAGCGACGAGTGTAAACAAAGGCTCGATGGTGACCGATTGCCGGCGGGGATTTCGGCCGCCGCGGCTCTCGATGCAAATTGACGGAGGAAACGAAGAAAAGAGCTTAGCGGACAGCGCGACTCGTCGAGTCAGAGTCAGAAAATTCAGGCTCGAGCGGCCCTAACAGCTGACGTCGACGGCGCACGGGACGCACCAGCGAGCGGAGAGGGAGCGCGGCAAAGGTAGAGGAGATAGTTGCTGCGACGATAAATCAGTCAATTTTCGAGGCGCGATAACGGACTAGACCACGACAGGGAGTTAAGTTGCTCCGTAGCGGCGGCAGCAGCAGCGGTCATTTTATATAATTGTATTCGGTGATGCCACATTATCGCGTCAGCGCTGCTGTTTAAAACAAATTTATAATCGGCCCCTACAATCTCCTGACAATTTCCACTCGGGACTTACGATCTCGAGTAATTGGATTTAACGATCGACTTTGTCTAGGATACGCTCCCTCGGAGGCAAGGAGTCTCGCGACGCACTTTTGCAGTGGCTAACCCTCCTCGAGGCTCTCGTTCTCGCCAACGCGCCCGGGCGTGTCTCCAACGGTGAAGGGCCTCCTCTCGAGCCGGAGCAACGCTCGGGAATCGCCTCGCATTTGCTCGCGTTGTTTGATTTCGGAAATGTAAACCGACCTAGCGCTCGATAAGGATGAGGCAGAAACGCGTCTCAACCTGCGTCTCAACTTCATCCTCCGAGAGTCCCGCAGTTGGCAGCAATTACGCAACCAGCGCTCGAGCAGATTATTTCAAGCGGCCTTTTTGAGATTCGCGCGAAATTGGCATAACCTTCCAGCGCGCCTCGGATTATGCGAACGGGCTATTTTAAAAATAATACCGTAACGCGATCGGATAAGCGTAGCGCGCGTATCGCATGAGCTGGAACCTCGCGAGGAAAGGCCAACGCAAAACAAGATAGCGCGGAATCTCAGCGAATATTGGGGAGAGTGCGACACAGTAGTCTCAAATTAAATGCCGCGCGGTTTCGTTTTCGCAAACCCACGCGCAGACCCTCGTAAATCATTGGTGCAAGCAAACATCTAAATTAAATCGGGAATTAAGAGAGTGCACTTTTTTCGCGGCCCGGTTAAAAAGACGGCGCCGCCGAGAGCAGCGGAAGAGAACGGGCAACTACAGTTTCATAAAATTTATTAGCATATCCCATTTAATGGCGACGAAGAGTCTGCGTTAAAAGGGTACGCCAGGCTTTAAACGCCTCGGCGGCGCATGCACGGCAAGTGCGAGCGCGTCGCTCGCTAAAGTCACCTAATCTTTAACACCCCATATCTCATCGACCCCGCGCGAGTGCATAACGGCCTCTGCGCGAGTATGTAATGTTCATAAACATCGGGCTGACGCCTGCGAGATTTACGTATTACTCAAGAGCGCGCGGCCGCGCAAATGCGTTCCCGTAGCTCCAGGCTGCGCCAGTTGCGCCGTCAAGCTGATGAATTTCAAAATGTTGATACGAATATCGAAATAAGAATGATGTTATGCCGATTTATAAAGGTTGCGCAACGCCTCCGCCGCCGCCGCCGCCGCCGCTGCTGCTGCCCCGTACCTCCTGCACGTCGAAAATCAGCCTTTTTCATAATGTGATTTATAGAAACTTGCGCTCGGCGTTTGGAAATTTGCATTTCTTTACGAATCGCCCGAGTTATTGCAATTAGTGCCTTCGGTTACAGAACCCAATCTGGGAAAGCTCAATTTTTATTTCCGAGACTCGCAGCTGGCGCTCATTTTTTTTTTTAATTCGTCCCATCTCGAAATACGTAATTGTAGCTTTGAAATACATTTTTCGCCTTTTCGTATTAATTTGTCGGATTTGCAAATTCAATTTTTTACTTTGAAAATAAATTGCGTATCGTTTCGCTCGGACAACCGCGATGTATTAGTATTTTCCACTGCGCGTAACTACCGAGCGCGACTAATTATTCGATGGAGTCCGAGTTGCTATTCAACAATGACTATTATTGTAACTCAAGATTGATTCGTGCGGCATTTCGAGTACGAAAATGTGCCGTAAAAAAGAATTTCCTCTCAAAGTCTTATTCGGTAAAAACTTAGTTTCGTTCGTCGAAATCCAAGCGACGTGTATAAAAGCACGATCTTTCGATAAATATTTTACACGTACTATACATTGCTCTCCGGCAAACACTGTATTTTACAGCATTAATTATTTTAACGAGGGGTTTTTCCCGTTTGACATTTTTGACACTCGCCGAGTAGGCAGCCATATCCTTAAATACTGAAAATAACCTCGGTGCATAAATTATGAATAAGAAAATGTCGCTACTCGCGATGCGAGCGGCAATTGTAAATTACCGAGAACGACGATCGTTGAAAGTTAATTAATTACAAAACCATAACAAGACCCGAGGCTAAACCAATAAACTTGGCATGGAACGAGCGACAGACAGGAAGTATCCGGTCGCGGTAAAATCGGTCCTAACGAACTCTCGAAACGAACGCGTCGGAGGCATAGAAAAATAAAAAGGGCGCGACGCGCGACTTTTTCGCGTTTCACGTTTTCCTCGTGCACGAGCGAACGAGTGCCCCCCCCCGTCCTCCAACTGCAACCCAACCCCCCCAGCTGGGCGTATTTGCGCAGCGCAACAAAGTCTCGGGAAAGTCCGCACAGCGGCAAGCGACTCCTGCTCCGCGATCTCGTTATCAGCCGAGCGGAACGCCGATCGGAAAAGCGCGACGAGCTTTCGTCGACGCGAAAACAGCGGCGAATCGGCCGCGAGCGGAAAATTAACCGCTTAGGTCGTAAAAACGCTCCCGCTGCGCAGTGATACGCGATACGATAGCTGCTTAATCTTTTCAAACTATTTTTTAACGCAATCTCGAGGCGGGTTTGAGGAGTAACGGATGTTTTTCGATCGGAAAGATTTCGAGCGCCGAGTTTTCATCGGGAACTTGTATATGAAATTTTTAAATAGGCTTTTTGCTAGATCGATCGTTATCCCTGTAATAGCAGTGCACTCGCGGTAACGGCCGGTCTTCGTTTAAAATTATAATTTGCGCTTATAAAAGAAGTTGTAGCGGCTGTGTAAAATATTTAAAACGGATCGAGTGCCGCGATCGCTCGGGTGTTGTTGTTTTTCTCGTCCCGTTCCGGGATCGCGCGCTCGAGCGCGCTTTTCCGAACTTAAGAGTTTCGGAATTTTCGGGCCGCGCGCACGCTCGTAAAAATATCGTCAGCCGAGGACGAAGGGATAGGACAACACCAGCCACCCGCTGCCGCTGGTGTTTTCGCAAAGCCCGGGAAATTTATTTTGACTCTCCGCCGCGAAGACGACCGCTCGCACGAATTGCAAAGTGCAATTTTACTCCTCGCCGAGCCAATCCCAAAGCAAACACGCGGGAAAAGCGAAGCCCCGCATTATGCGCACCGGAGAAAAAGGCAGCCGCGCACGGACTGGGGCGCCTATTTATTCGCTGAAAGTGCAGAGACGTGGAAAAGAGGGTCCGACGCCGCGAGGTTTCCCCGTCCGCTAATTGCGCTCGGAAAAAGGCCAGCCGCGGCGATACACATATTTTCCGTGACGCGGGCTCGAGCGCTATTGTTTTTCCGGGCTTCCTTTTTTTCCGAAAATTAATTTCGCAAGAGCACGCGAGCGAGAGGGCGCAATAAGGAAACTCTCGTTGGC
The DNA here is from genome assembly GCA_018907185.1 of Platyscapa corneri. NCBI lineage: Eukaryota > Metazoa > Arthropoda > Insecta > Hymenoptera > Agaonidae > Platyscapa > Platyscapa corneri. Next base: position 1,178,026 of record JACCHW010000045.1, on the reverse strand, counting down.
GCGGCTGAGAAGAGAGAGAGGCTGCAAAAATCCGCGCCTTGGTACCCGGCGAGCGGCGGCAACAAAAAATAGCGGGGCGCGTGCGCGTGTGTGTGCGCGGAAACGCGCGCGCGCGAGCCCAAGGAAAACGTCGGGGGCCCTGCTCCCGGAGTGCGTACGCGAGAGAGAAAGAGCGCAATTACCCGACGGCACTGGAAAACAAATGAAAAGAAGCGAACGCTCTCTAGCTGCTGCCGTGAGCTGTAGGCGCGAGCGCGCGGAGACGAGAGAGCGACAGAGGAGTGTATAAGGGAAAACGCGCGAGAGGAGCAAAAAGACAGGGCCGCGAGAGAGAAGGAAGAAATAAAGAGCTGCGAGAGCAGGAGAAGAGAAAAAGACCGAACCGAGGAAGGAGCGAGAGAGAGGAGAAATTACCATATAATGGTGCCCCGAGGGCGCATAAGCTGCGCCACAACATAATTTCTTGGTCCTTTTTCAACGAATGCTGGAAACGGTACTCCCTCTCTCCCTCGCTCGCTCGAGAGCGCGTGCGCACTTCTTTTACTCCTCTTTTTTTCTCGTGCTCCGCGACTTGGATGTCTCCCTCCTCCCTGTACGTGTAAACCGCTTTCCACTCCTCTTATTCTAAAACACTACACTCGGCAATTTACGCATCCTACGCTTTTCAGATGCATAACGACTCTACTCGAATTTTCAGTTGGAACCTGCCGCGCACAATCTAACTACGGAATTAGCTCCTTCGAGAAACGAGAATGTGTGTCAATTCGTCTTATTCCATTGTGTTGTTGCGCAACGACGATATTTCACATCTCGTACTAAATTCGATTCTGCACCGCGACGCGTTGCAAGCCCGCGCATACTAATTAGTTTCCAGAAACACAACGAGTTTGCGCGCCGATTCTAGGATACGTTGTTTGCCCGGCTAAAAAGGCTATCGAACGTAACGACGATTTCTTGCACCTGCGCTTCTTCAACTGTCTATTAAGACAATTACTTTTAACCGGAGCCGTTGGTGCGTTAATGTCAGCAGCTCGCCATGCAACGCGCGTAATTCTGCTAGCGGTATCTCTATTTCTTCAGAGCAGACAGCAATTGATTAATCGCATTTGAAAACAAAACTCGCGCGCTCTTCTTTCCGGTAGATGCGCTGCAGCCAACAGCTAAACAAAACGCCCTGCCGTACTTTTTTACTCTCTCGTCGCGTCGAGCAACGCGTATTTCTCATAGTTGCAAATTGGTTTCTAAAATTGTTCGCTCTGAAAACGTATTTTGTCCCTTCCTTTCTTAATGCAATCCACGTTTAAAGAACGTTCAAGGACGCGCTATAAAATTAAAAACAATAACTTTTGCGCTCGACGATTACGCTGGCGAGACAAATTTAATCGCGACACAAAGAGCAAGAGATGACGATTAGAAACGTCATCTGTAAAAATTGCAAACGGCACGTATCAAATTTTCTCTCAAGTTTATTTATTAAATACATATGTCTGTATGTATAGGTATATATAACCTGAGCGCACTTGTACGCGGACGATTGACGCGCAGAGCGGCTTTAACGGAGTGCCCGTGAGTCACGCAGAAATCGTCATTTTGCGACAATTTCTAAACGACAAAAGAGCGTTTGCGCTGGACTAATTTCAGCGATTCTTGCACGTGGGCACGTGCGCACAGAGAAAGAATCGCTTATGAAATCGAGGATATCAAGCGCTCGAACTCGCAAAACATTTGCTCGGTGCTTTTCAGTCTTTGCGTTTCCACGTTTTCGTCATCTCCCTCGTCTTCTTTGTTAAAAGAGCGATTTCTGCGATTGGCTCCTTTTCCGTTGCTCGTTTTCGCAGCCTCCTCCTGGCGCGTTTTCCTCCCGCATTCGCGAGTCTGAGCTTGTCGCCAGCAACGAGAAAGTATAAAGAGAGGGAGCGAGCGCTTGCGTTTATTGTCGAGTCAATCAAACGCAATCCACCTCCGTGGCTACATAATGCGCGTAGAAGAGATATCGTTCTTTATGCCCTCGCGCCTCCGGTGCACACGATATACAACTCACGTATTGCGTAGGACATTATACGCGGAGGGAGCGAGCGAAAGAGATGCGGCGAGGAGAGGCGAGAAAGCGAGAGGGAAGGGGATGTATCAACTCAGTCACGCGAGCACGTACGTGCCTAAACCAGCGCTACGAACAGAGAATTCTTATGGTCTCCGAGGTGCTTAGATCGTGATTCTCGGCTCTTATGTAATTGATTAGTTGCACTTGCTGCGAGCAGAGCCGATGTGACAAAAGTTCCCGATGGACGTTCCCTCGTCCGTTCCCATCGCCTGGCCTTACCCCGATACTGCGCTCCACGCCCGGGACGTTGATAAAATCAACAGTTGTCTACGACGACGAGCCTCTACCAAATAAAGATGAAATTAGGATTTGAAATCACGTCCCGGCGACTCTTAATTTCCTCCACTCCCATTTGCCAGGGACGGCAATTGCATCGGCTCAGAAGTACAAGCGCGTTCGATCGAGGAACGAGGGAAAAAATGTGAAACGCGGCTGGTGCAAGGAATGCCTCGTCGTCACACTCGCAGGACTGCTTAGCTCCTATAATTTACAACCAGGGACGTGGGGGGGGGCTGTTCGTTGGCGGAGGAGCGACGCCGGCTACTGTCCTCCCGAGATCCGAAAACGAGCGAAGCGGATCCGAGCCGAGCAGATGGAAGAAACGGCAACCCGGAGCAGCAGTGCTCGCTTGCTCTTTATCCCTTTTTCCTCCGATGAACGAATCCTCTCGCTCGGGTCGTTTCGCACGCAGATCCGATTCGCGTGGCTCGTTACATTCGCACCGTATTCTCTTGGTGTGCGTCCATCCTTTCACGGGGTCGCGAACTTTTCTGTGATCGATAGTGCGGTTCGCTGCTGATCTCCGCGTAGACAGCGGCGGCGATCCCTATCCTCGATGTTGTTTTCGCAAATTGAAATATTCGATTCGCTCGTATTCGGCTTTTGGTGGGTAAACGAGGTGCTCGGGCATCGCGATCAAATTTACGTGCGTTTAATTGCTATGCGCGAAAGCCGTCGAGCCACGCATGCGCTTATTGTCGACGTATTAATGAGAAAAAATCTGGACTCGCGCGCGCGCGAAAAAATTCATTCGCATAAATGCTTAATTGAGCGACGAATTCGCGCAAATTACGAAAAATGTTTATGAAACAGATTTAGATTTTTTAGCTCTGCAGAAGGTTGCGCTTTAAGCTCCATTAATGAGACAAATTACTCTTTCAACTTGCAAAATGCCTGCTCTTAATTGCGCCCGTATGCGCGTACGCCTGTGTGCGCGCGCGCGCGCTCGTACGTGTCGAGCAAATGTCAGTTTGGAGGCATGAAATACGCGATACAACTAATATGAGTGAGAGCGCGTACCGACTAATGTTTTTATTTGTCCCTCCCTCTTCTTTTCTCTCGGTCACCTCGGTCAACGTCCATCTGTGAATACATAATAAAACATACAACGCATGATTCCTTTTCAACCCCCCGCTAATCTCTCCCGAACTCCGTATGCGTACATCATCGATCATCGTATCATACCACATTTCTGACGAACGAAAATCGATTGGGACCTCGAACGTAATCCGGTTGTTCGAGACTTTAGAATAACGAGAGACGAAGAGAGGGAGAGAGAGAGGGAATTCTACCTCAACGTTCTGACATCTTTAAGGCAGCAGCAGCAGCAGCAGCAGCAGCAGCACACGTGACTAGTATATTTACTAATGTCACACATGCACTTGGCTCGAGTTCTCTCCGCTCGGCTCGTACACACATGCGCATGTTCACGGACGGGATGCTGACAACTGTCCGCGCGCGCGCATGCGCGCACCGCACCAGAAAAAGGAAAAAATCCCCGACGACTCGCCATGTGTGCGTGCACGCGCTCCATCGAAGGAGTTGTTAAAGAAGAGGAGGAAGAGAAAGAAAGAGAGAAACTTGGAGCGAGATGCATATATAAACAGAGAATAAGAAAGAGAGTTGTGTAAAGAACCAAGAGTAGAAGAGTAGAATTATGGAGATCCTAGAGTATACGCGAGTAATCAAAGTATTTTTTTCCTTTCCTTTTTTAATTCTTGGCTCAATACTAGAAATGAAAAAAAGACTATAATAACTAAAACAAGTTTGAAATAGCAGTATGACAAATTATTGCAGCGGCTCCTACCTTTTTCAAGCGCGGCTGTAAGAAAAGTAAAAAGACTTTTTCAACTAATTTACTGCCTCGGCACTACTTACGCGCAATCGCCGATTTAAAAGGATAAAGTAATCTATTCAATAATCTAATATAAATTAAACCAACTTTCGTGTACTATTATGTTAAATTGTAATTGAGTGCACTTACTTAGAGGCATTAAACGAAATTACATCTGTATACGTGTACGAACATACGTCTATGTGCGCGCGCGCGTTTGTGCGTATGTTGTGTACACGTGTATCGTTGGACTTCAATAATAATTTACCGGGATATTAAATAATCTACGATTAGGGCGCAATAAACGATTTTCGCTAAATTCCTCTTTATTATCGTCGCCCCGTTTGTACGTCTTACTTCGGAAATAATTACGGGTGCGGTTCGCTAATACGGGGTAGTCTACCACTCTCGGCTGAACCCCACATTATTTTTAGAAACTGTCGACATCCATCTCTGCGTCAATGGGTGTTTATATATGTCAACATGTGTGCGCGCTACATCGTGCATTGTACATCGAGGTCTCGGTAACGGCTGCGCCGATTATCATATAACAGAAATAATATTGTTTGTTTTTCGTCGTGCGGCTCGAGATTAACAAGAGCTAACTTTTTCTTCTCTACTCATCGCCGCAATTTCGCTTGACGCTCGCGATGGATTTCGAGCGCCCGGAGCCCCGGCTCTCCTCCGCCAAATATTCCTCAACGTTTCCAAACAATCGTCAAAAATGACACGACGCGCTTTTTTCGTCGGTTTCGCGGCGCCGGATTTTTCGGGGCCCGAGCCGCTGCTTTCGAGTAAACCGCGAGTGCATCGCGTATTATCGGAATTCAGCACCATCCGCGCGGCTCCCGGTTGAACAACGCGCAGTTCGTTTTTCTATTTTTCAAAGGTTGCCGCGCGCGCGCGCCGGCTCTGCAATTACTCATCGGTCGAGTTCGCGAGTACTCGAAACCAAGAAAGAATCGCGAGGATCCCCTCGAAATTAACGTCGTTAATAATAATAGATCCGAGACGAGTTTGAGGAAGCGCCGCGGTGTCCAATTCAACCAGCAACTAATTAAACGGGCATTGTTCCGGGCAGGGCTCGATCGCGCTCCCGCGCCTCGCTCATTAATCGTCATCGCGAGGGAACGAGAGGAATACAAAAGAAGCGAGGAGCGGGGACGCACTCGTGTTGGAACGACGCTAAGGTAGACGGGGGGCCCTTTTGGTCGGCCCGTCTATAAAGTAAAACGCACGCGGAGCGAAATCGTGCGGAGGGGCGAGTAGCGAAGGAGTAGGGCACGCACGCGAGTCTCGCGACGACAACGACGACGACGACGACGACGACGACGACGACGACGCTGAGGACTACGACGACGGCGACGACTACTCCCTTTCTCCGCTGCGCGAAGGCAATGAACTTCACCTCCTCTCCTCGCTGTATGCGCTGCACACGAGGAGCGATGGCTTTTATGCGTGTATAATGGCCCGTGTTTATGCTCTCGTACTCTCGTACTCGTCAAGTAGGTACGCATTATATGCGTTCGAATGAGCGCGTGTCGGGGATACGCGCGTGTGCGTGCGCGCGGGCAAGTGCGCGCCGGCTTCGCGTCCGTTTCGATTTATTAAAAGTGAAAGACGATGAAAAAGAGTTGTGCGTAGTAAGAAAATGAAGGAAACCGCGGCCGCAGAGGCTCGCGGGGCCTCGCGCGCGACTCGCCAGCAATTGCCACATCTTTTCAACGTCTTTTCATTGCCCTCTCTCTTTCTTTCTCCGGCACCATTAAACACTCGCCTTTTTCCTCTCCTTCTCCTCCTCTGCCCCTGCCCCGAGTGAATTATTCGTGCGCCGATTTTTATTTACGCCTAGCCTCGCGATAAACGCGCGGGCCTTGTTTATTATTTCACCGGCGATAAGTTACGCGTGCCCGCGAATTTGTTTGCCGCGATTAGAGTATTTATATATGTACATATATACTTTGTTAGCGCCGTGTACGCGATCCACGAAAATGTACGTTTATTTGTCCGATGCCTCCTCCTCGAATCCTCGACTGGCAAGCTTTAACAATTTACTCCGAGAGTCGTGGCAGCGATTTTTTTAGATCGATGAAAGGCGTTTCACGGAAGACGGGCCCGAGACACACAGATGTAGTCGCCAATTTGTATAAACACCGCGCGATTACAGTAATTCTTTATCGCCGAGATGTATTTGTAGGTCTTTTATTTGCAAACGTTAGGTTGAAATATCGAGCGACGCTATTTGTTTGTTTTAGAAATGCTTGGTGGCAGGTATGTAGAGGAGTCAGGGTAAGCCGTGCGCGTCTGTGGACTCGTCCTCGAGAGGATGTTTTTCAGCGCTGTCGTTGATCGTATTAAGGCTCGTGTTGGGCGTCACGCGATCGCTGCCATTTCTTAAAACTTAAACGAGTCTCGCCGAGTGAAATTCGCTTCGGAGCTTCGCGAGTTTGACCATTTTCCGAAGATTTGGGCGTCGAATTCGGTCGAGCGCCGTACGCGATCGCAGTGCGAATCGCATCAAGACTGTAAGTGCCAGTCGCGTAATCGTGCGAAATTCGTTGGAAATTTACCGGTGTTTCTATCAACGAGGGGCCGCGAACAGCAGCACATCGTTGCGCTCAAAATTACAAATTTCCCAGTCGATGGAGGAGTTTCCTCGTTAAAATCCCAGGTGCATCCAGTGTAATGGGGCGGCGGGTCGAGAGCTTCCTTGGCCGATAAAATAAAGCGGCCTCGTAAAGTGGCCCGTGAAAAGTGGCTGAAACAAATGAAAACCTTAGGAGGAACGACAAAGCGATCGCGCGTGCCTTCGCAAAAGAATTTCGAAACTGTGCGCGCGCGCGCGCATCCTTAGCCCGTCCACGGGGAAAAACTATAAATAAAGGACTGGTCGCAGAAACGGGCTGCGCAGCGCGTGCACTGCATAATAGAAAATTTTATTATCGCCATTACTACATTTTCTCGTATTCCCCATTTCTCGCGTAGCTCGGCTCTCCTGTCCGTTCCCTTTTGTCCCGCTCCTCTCCTCCGCCCGTAACTGCACTGGCTACCGTGCGCTGCAGTTCAAGGATTTTTTCAGCAAAAACATATCGCAACAACACTAGCGCTCGATCGATATTGCAAGGTGTCGCGCCATCTCTCGCCTATATAGATTTTCCTCGCGCAATTTTCTCCTCGCTCGCGCCACTTATTCTCATTTACGTTTGCGTTTACATCATCGGAGCAGTAAAATGTTTTACTACGCCACCGCGTGCAGGTGCGCGCCCTGGTTTCTCTCTCTCCCTCTCTCGCGCGCACGCGCTCCTTCTTTCCTTTTTTCGCTGCACGCGCGTGCATTTCGCTTCTGTCCATTCGTTCGCGGGCTTTTTTGCCTTCCACTTGCATCTCGCGCTCGTGCGCGCGCGGCGAAACCTAACGAGTCCCAGGCTCTGTTATTATCCGCTCTCGGAACTCCTTCGAGTTCTCCTCTCCCCCTCTCCGTCTCGCTTGTGCCACGCTGTCTATTCGCGAGCACAGATTATCCTGGAAACTTATTGCGGTGAACTTGGACAATAACGACACGGAATCGAATGTACCGTAGGCCTTAGGCCACTGCCCTCTTTCTCGCTCGCTCACTCGCGCGCTATAGTTTTCTTCGCACCTCCGCTCTCTGCCCCTCCGCGCCGGGCCGCTGCGGCTGTAACGTCTTCCTCAATTCCTTTTTTCCACGAATGGAAATATGTATCGACGGAGTGTAATTTTGCGCGCGAGGCGAGTCGATTCCAAGTGCGACGGGCTTAACCTCGTGATTTTAGTAACGGGACGAGTTAGTGCATTTGTTATTGCCAAGGAAATGGATTATGGAGCCAATGAAGTGGGATGAGAGTTGCCACCGAAAAATCAAGCACCGAAATTGCATTACGGATCGGAGTTTCGGTGTGAAAAGAATCGTCTCGCAAGAAAGTTTTATGCAATTACCGCTTGCATTATTAAGGCAAAAACTCCGAGTTTTATCGCGCTCCTTTTATAATGAATATTTTTACTTACCGAAACTATAATTTAAAAGCAACAGTGTTACTTTAAAGATCTTATTACGCAAGGGGATTATTTTCGCTCGACCGAATAATAATATTCAATTATTCGCCAAATAACCGCGACGCCGTAGTATTTGCGATTTTTCCGATTTTCGCGCGACACGCCGCTGGCGCGAACCGATTAATGCGACTCCTCCACCAGTACATCGGAAATTAATACGCAAATCGATGCAATTCCTCTTGCAAAATTAAACCATAATTATGTTTACTTTAAAATAAATTCCGATATTTTAATAATTTATTGCTACACGGCATTAAATACTGTATAATGTAATCAACGCAGTGCCGGTAGCTAAGCGTATGTATTATTTTTAGCGTTCCCAGTGTAAATAACAACACTCGATCATTCGCAATTGAATCCTTTCTCGACTTTTTTGATCTCCCAGTCGTTACATAAGCACACGGTCGATTGATAAATACCACCGCCAAATTTACGCGAGTGTGTGTTTTAATCGAACTCTCAGGAAGAGGTTGCGCCGATGTGCGATTTGTAAATAAAACGCTTGCACGAGCGAAGCGCGCTTCTAAAGAGAAGATGTCGAGCGAGACAATCGCGGGATAAATACTCGCGATAAAAGTATTTCGTACTTAGACAGAAGCGGTTGCCATTACAGGGCATTTTCTTTCTCAGAAGTAAAAGGACATCGCCTAACAACAAGTAGCAGAATCGTCCGGAATCCTTCCGACCGACGACGAACATTTAGCGTTTTTTACTCTTGGTTGGTGCACGTCGGCGATTATCGGCTAAACATCCGAGAATCCAGAGTATTTATTTCGATGCTTGTAACAACGCAAACCACAAATATCAAACGTACTTGTTAAATTAGCTATAATCTTGAGAAAGTTCCGATAGCAATAATTTCATTACCATTCCCGTGTTTTTCTATCGGCAAAAAGCACCGGCCAGGCGACTGTGTGTTTAGCACCGAGGAATTATCCTTTAATTGCTTTTACAAATCATTATTGAAGCACTGGTCGCGGTGCAAATGAAAGGCGAGTCGCGCAAGTTCTGTTCGTACTTTGAATTATTCAATGCCGTTGCTTATAACTATTTTCACTTCAACCTCGATCTAAAACCTTTACTCGGCGTTTTGCGCATCGGAAATATCAAATGTTAAATGTTTTCCCTTCATCGTCCGTGTCCGAATTAGAGTCTGCAGCAATTCGGCTCGGCAACTTTCGACGCAAGTTTTAGCGAATCAAAGCCCCAGCTTACCGTTCGCTTTTTTCCGAAAGAAGTAGCGTTCGCACTTGGTTGGCGCAAATGAAAAATGCAACCCAAGAACCGAGATTCGATCCGAGCACGAATATTATCGAGAGCGAGACGCGGTGAAAGATGCGCGGAGACGCAGAAGCCTCGAGGTGAGCACGTAATTAGCCGCAGTTTCGGTGTTACGCAACCGGCGAGAGGCCGTTCCCCCGTCGCTGACGAAACTCTCGAGGTGCTCTGCCGGGCATGTATGTGCGTGGGCCTGCGCGGGCCTCGATAGCGCCGATCGCTCCGGAGACGTACCCGGTCTCGCGGCTGACTTTAATGCCTCGACGCCGATGCGTGGACGTTATCACCTCGGCCGGGAGCGCGAGCGCCCGCCTGGAAAACAGTTACACGCGATCCTTATCGCTCCCTGCTTTTATTTATTTCTAAGACTATCAAACGCGTATCGCGTATTATGCGTCTGGACTCTGTAAACAGACCACTGCTGCAGACGCTTGATAAATACTTTATGCGGTAGCGCGAAAACTACCTCGCGCTTTTCTCCTCGGCGCACTCGCCGATGCAAATTAACACCGCTTTGCTAGCGGCTAATATTCCGGATTGGCGCGAGCCTAGCTGATAGATCGCGGAGGTGGGGGGGGGGGCGGCTTGCAATATCATTTGGAATAAGTAGTACAATTAGCGAGCAATACATTAGAACGACTCCTCTCTCTGCCTTCTCCTCTTGCTTGACAAACTGCATTTTCAGTTGAAACGCGGCTCGAATAGTTGCCGCAGCCTCGTGCGATGAAAGCTTGGCTTGGCGATTTCGAGGCGGAATTTAGCGCGGCAACCTTGACCGGAGCTTCGCTTCGATGTCCTGCATTTTCGAGGTCCGCGAACGCGAGCATCTGTAATTTTGCAATCATTCAACGATCCGGCAGGTTTACGTTTTCAGCGCTAAACGGATCGCGAGAACGAACGGATGCATTTGCATTTCGAAACGCGCAAATACGCCGTGTCGAGGCAACTCGTTTGAAGTTTCAAAATCCTCGTGGACGCTTTATTAGACGTTATTAAGAAAATGCAGGAAGAAGCCGAGCTTTTCCACATTTCGTTCGATTCGAATCGTTGATACGCCTCGCGCACAATGAGTCACGGCGCTCTAATTGATTTCGCATTATCTCGTTAAATTTGATAATTGGCTTCTCGGAATACCTACAATTTATCTATTTATGTAATTTATCCGTATATAATATTGAGAAATTAATTATATCGTTCATAAATGAGGCAAAAGATGTTTCAAAATTTTTCCCGTAATTATCAAAATGATTGCGATAACCGCCGAGAATTTGCTAATTAACCTCCAAGACTCGCGGCTTTTATTAAAAGATAGATCAAACACGACTGAGACTTTTTTCAGTCGCGAAATTATAAAAGAGCCTCAAATTGTTACGCCGAATTATGCTTCACTTTCAATTTTCTTAGGGCATTTTTTTCAACTTATTTTTTACGATTAAGCGATAAAAAGCACACACGTCAGGGGAACGGAATAAAAAGGCAATAATTATCTTGGTAATGCCATGGACAATCAATGTCTTTTTGCATTATTCGATCGCGAGTCACAGAAATATTGTTAAAATCGTGCGTAATTATATGTGCGCCCGAGCCGGGAATACACGGTTACGATGACTAACTCCTTTGCGCAAAAAAACAGCGAGCGCTGGAAAATGAGCAAAAAGCATTTAGCAAATAACGTCAAATCGTTAATATCTCAATAGAAGAAACTATATAGGTCATTATCGAGTCACGGAAAAAGCGATCGTTACGAGTCATTTTTCTGCAAATATAACAACAGTAATTAATATCTCGAAATATTGTTCAACATAAATCTATAATAACGACTGGTAGCACGAATGTGTGCGGCCGCGCAGAAGGGAGCGTTAACCGGGAAATATTTTCTCCTTAGAAGTCCACGAGACACGAAAATAAAACGAAGCCTACATTCGGTCATTTTTCACGCTCCGAAGCGCACGAATTAAAAAGCACTCAAAAGTTCTGTTATGACTCCTCCTCCTCCTCCTCCTGGCCGCGCTTATACCTCCGCTACCACCACCGCGCAGTTTCGCGCGTGCAACGAGAAAAAGAGCGCCTACCGGATTAGGCCCCGAGCCAACAGCCGCAGTCCGAGGAATCGCGCTGGAAAAAGACGGAGGCACGCGAAAAATCCACTCGAGCGCTTTTCCGCGACGCTTAATGAGCCTTCCGAGCAGCGATGGGTGGGTGACCTCGCGACCGCTCCTGGCGAGCTTTGATCCCCGCGACGTATCGCAGGCCCGATTCCGCGGCGACCTACCTATTGTCTCGCGGCCCAGGATTTGCCTCCTTCTGCTCCTTCTCCTCGCTTTCCTCGGCCCGTTTACGCACGCACACCTTCGAACGAGGAAGTTCTCAAAACTTGAAACGGACTCCTCGTTATTCAGCGCTTTTATATAAATTAATCATTTTCCCCGCTAGCCATCTTTTATGCCGAGTTGTCGTTTTATTTTGAAGTAGCGAGTCTTGTTTCACTCGGCGGCTCTTGATCCCTAAACGAAGAATAAAAATATTCGTTTTATATCGTAATGATCTCATCTAAAGTTCGGCTTGACTGCCTCCAAGATCGATGAATTTGACGTCACACCGCCTTCCGTAGGACGCCAAATTTATTACGATGAGCACTGCTTTTATACTATTGCATTCGGAATGCCACGAAATTATTACGTACAGATCGAGCGCTACCTTAATAATTAGTTTACGGCTAACGGCATGTCGGGTTATAGCTGTTTTTCATTATCTAAAGCAACATAGTGTTTTCGAGGCGATCCTTTCGAACGGTAAACAAATCGAGTCGACGGAAAAAAGCAAATATATGAATTTTCTCTCTTGAAAAAAATTAATGAAGTTCAGGGGGAAGAAAGTGTCCTGTAGCAGCAACTAGCAAAGAGTAAAAAAGCGGAGAAAAAAGGCAATTCAACGGCCAAAAAAGAGGTAAAAAGATAGAGAGCCGCAGTCCGATCGCCGTCAAATTTATCTGGAAGCTCTGCCTTTTTCCTCCGAGTTTCCAAATGAGAAAAAGATACAGAGCAAACAAAAAGCGAGACGTACATGCGCGTGTGCGGATGCGAACAACAGCGCGCGCGCGAGAGAGAGAGAGAGAGAGAGAGAGAGAGAGGAGAGGGAGGGAAACCGTGGGGGAGCTCCTCGGTGTGCTGCGAGTAAGAAGAAAAAAGGAGTGCGGGGGGAGGGAGAACGTAAAAAGAGGTACGGAGAGAAGAGAGCATCGGGTTTTTCTTCCCGATGTAGCGGTGGTGGCCCTCACCACGATGGGCTCACTCGGATGGTGTTGGAGTTTCTCCGGGCGTCGTAGCTCGCTCGCGGCCGTGTGTGCGTGCCTGCGTGCGTGCGCATGTGTGCGGTTAACCGGTTTGGCGGGTCCTGCAGTTGCGCTCTCCTCTCCGGCTCGAGAACTCTGGTGCTGTACGCATGTAGCGGAGCGAGTGAGAAAGAGGGACACGTTCGCGCTGTCGATGCTGTGTGTACACACGCGCTCACCGACGGTTCTCTCTCTCTCTCTCACTTTTCTCTCCGCGTCATTGCTTTACGCAGTATATTTCTGTGTACACGTAACTTCTTCTCTCTCTCTCTCTCTCTCTCTCTCTCTCTCTCCCTCTCTTCTCGTCTCTCGTTCGCGCGATTTGAGGGTATCTGCTTTTGTCCGAACTGAGACGAATGTTGCTCGCTCGAGTAGACATTTTCTCCAGTGCTGTTTGCTCTGAGGTGCACGGACAAATTTTATTACTAATCGCCGCCTCGCATTAACTGCGGAGACGATAATACGATTGCTCCGTTATCGCGCTGTTTATTATGATTGATTTTTTTCGTCGCGATTGTCCATGTCGCTCGTTAACGCGCAGCAGCCCCAAAGGAGGAGGGAGGGCCGGGAGACGCCTAAAAAAGGCTAAACGAGTACCTTTTGGAGGTCGCGCCTTTACATTACAACTCCGGATAATTCTTTGTTTGCGTATTTAAGTTGCGCGAGCTTTGCCGGAGCGAAGGCTACTCTCGCGAGGAGGCGAGGCATTTTTCAAAGTTTTTAATTTCTGCCGCAAGTGCTCGGGGAAAACGGAATTATTAAGAGCGAATGAAAAATGCTCGGATGCACAGGGTCTTGTCGTCGTTTTTCGTCGTTTTTCGTCGTTTTTCGTTGTTTTTCATTGTTTTTCGCCATTTTTCGCCATTTTTCGTTTTTTGCGAAAAACTCTGCAGCTTTACGTTTTTATAGGTAAAGAGGCGTGCAAATAAAACGCTCGCCTGTCCTTTCACTAGAATTCGTTTCACGTCCACGAGAAAATGTTTTAATTTTCTTTTCTCTCTACCTGCGCTCGCCTAAAAAATACACGAATTATATTGCGTCTTAAATATTATAATTTATCAAAGGCCGCGGTGCAATAACGGCAAAGATAGTCTAACAACGATCTACTTTCACCGCTCTGAGCCTTATTACTCGAATTATTATTAAAATTGTTCGCTCGGAAGGCCGGGGCAGCGGCAGCCAACGAATAAAGAACAAGGAGATAAAAAATTTTCGTTTCGAGCGTTTTGAAAAAGCTCTTCGAGCCTCGCTGACCACGTAGCGTCGGTTCTAAAAAGTCCCCCAAGAACACCGATCGAATCAAATCTCCGTCCGTCCGTCCGTCTCTCTCTCCCTCTGGCTCTCGTTCCGACTCGCGCGCGCTCCCCGTAACCCTGTTTCTCTCGACGACTGATGTACAGTGTCTTTTTTTTCAACCAGCCTGTCGAGCGACCGAGCGAGAAAATATACGCAGTTGCACGTGCACGCGCCGTCTCCTCCAGCCGGAGAAAGAAAGCGAGAGAGGGAACTTCTCCGGGGCGCGCGCCCAAGACATGGAACCACTGCACCACGGGCCCGAATGTATTATACAGCGGCGAGTGAGACGGAGGGATACCACCGTCTAAATATAGCAGCGCATTTACATACACGTACTAAAGAGCGCGCGCGGCCCTCCGGTTTAATGTGTGGGCGAAACGGATAGCAGCCAAGTGAAAAAGAGCGCGAGGGGAGCCCAAGGTGCCTCTAGCGCATGAAACCGATTTTTCATTTCTCGCTCCCTCCTCGCGCTCCTACAACCCTTCCTCTTTTTCGGACGCGAAATAGATTTAGACGTCGTCGTTGGGGACGCGGACAAACGGACAGCGGACAAACCGAGCGTGCCCAAGTGTTCGCAACTGGTGATCGGCGAGCATAGGCGACCGGAAAACAGCGTTGCTAGCGCCAGTCGACGTCGGCCGATCGCTCAATCGCGCTTAATCGCCGCGATGCTTGCGCAAACAAAAAATTGCACTTGCACGTGTCGCTAGTGCGCGTATTATCCTAAATAAAGATCAATCGAATTTGCGAGAACTCGACTCCTGGCCGACATGGAAGCGTAGAAGCGTGGAAACGTGGAAATGCAGAAACGCGCTCTCGGGTTGCGCAACAAAGTGAAACAGCGCGCTGTCCTGGCAGATCTTTATTCCGTACTCTTTTCAATTATGTAAGCTAAATTACTGCGCAATAATAACCAATAAACTTTACCACGTACCAAAACAACAATTCGTAATATAATATGGAAAATGCATATAAGGAACGGCGATTGCCCGCGCACTGCCAGACGAAATCATTACGAGGAATATAAAAATTGGCTTTACAGCGCTAAAATTATATATCTTATTACCCGCGGCGGTTTGCCGGGATCGCGAAATACTCGATACCTTCTGCAGCATCTTCGCGGCAAATAATTAAGGAGGGAGACACGAGGAGGCGAAAAAATAACTCGCTCGCAACGGCACAACGCCCGGGAAAACGAGCAATTCTATGCAAATACGAGGAAAGATAAGAAAAAGCAGGCAAAAGCGAATATGAGCGCGCACAATTAGAAGAGGATCCGATGCGATGGGAAATCGCGCGGTGGTCGGGACAAGCGGGAAGCCGCCAGAGAGCCCGAGCCTCCGCGAGGTGCTCGAAAAGCCTTGAGAGCGACGGGGAACGTGTCCGTGGGACGAAAGTGGCGCGAACGGCCGATGACGCGACTCTCGCAGGAGCTCCCGTTGCACTTTGATTCGCCGATGGATCGCCCCGGGCACTGACTGCCTCTACACCGCGAGGGCTGTTCCTTCCTCATTTCCTCGCGCGCGCGCAGCCTCGTTTAATTACGCGCTCCTGCAGAATTCGGCCCAAACTCCACTCGCACCTTGAGAGTGAAAGCGAGTCACTACTGGGGCAAATTTTAAAATCTTTCCACCGGCCTACTCGGCGGCGGCCCAGTGATTTATACCTTGCCGCAAGTGTGTGCGTCCGTGTTGTTAGAGCGTTGCGATAGCGCAGACTTATTCACTTGTCAGCGTTTTTATAATTAATGAGCTGTAATTATAAAAATTTCCCTCCCGAGAGTGATAATGTTTATGTATAATTTATGAGTTACAGGTCCTTTTGAATGTGCAAGTCAGTCCTGCTCGACTAATCCTTTCAGCGATACAATTTGAATTTCGGGCCTCGACGTTACGCTTTCCAAGTCTCCTGCTCTTTATTTCAGAGCGTTTTGACTTAAATATTAATATTTTCCATTTAAGCGAATTGACGAATCTCGTTTGGACGAGATCATTTTCACAGCCTTTTTTTTTATTTGAAAAGCCGAGACCGGGTTGTATCGAAACTTGTTTTTGCGGGACACGTCGTAGAAAAATGCTCGTCACGAATTTGTTAACGCGGATCGATTATTTGCTCTCGTTGAAAATGAACGACAAAGGATATTGGCTTCGTAATTCATTCGTCGAATAGTTCCTGTAAATTAAAAGTTTGCCACGTGATTGAGAGAAAGGGGCGGTTGCTTTTCCCGAGCGCTTATCCGCATCGATAGTCTTTTCGGCATCTAGTAAACAACATTAATGGAACTATTGGAGCGTCGCTGACAAAACAACGACTTTCAAACGACAAAATAAGGTTGCTTGGGAGCCAGTTGTCACCCATACAGCGTTACGAGTGAAAAAGCTAATGGAAGAGCGACCATTTTAAATAACTTTGATTAAATCTATTAATCGGGCAAAAAGTTGTCCGGCCAAAGTTGTATCGAATTAAAATTAGAGGAAGAAAGGAAAAAGGACAGCAGCAGCAGCAGCAGCAGCAGCCGCGTCGGTCATAAATAATTCAGCAAGTGCACGCGATCTTCGGGAGGCGAGATAACTTGATTAATCAATGCACAAAATCAGTGCATAAAAAGGAGCACGCGCTCTCGTAGCAAAGTGATTCGGCGAATTTTAAATCAATCGGGAGGAGCGATCAATCCTGAAGGATGAATTTCCAGCGGCGCGTCGCGCTCGTAAAGCATCACCACTGCCATCGCCAACGCCAGCAGCTCCGCTCTCCTCGAGCTTTGATCCCTGCAGCACAAAAGGGCCAGTCAATAACTTATCACTCGGGTCTTTAAATCCGAAACACGTGTTTCCTCGATGCGTGGAACGTCTTTAACGAGCGCGCGATTCGAAACGTAAACTTTTACGAATGGAAAATGCACTCGGCCAGCGCTCGCGGCCGCGCATCTCCGGCGCCGACGAACGAGGCACGAGGAGAGACGCGCGCGTAAAAAGAAAGGGAGGGCAAAAAAGAACGTGAAACGGTGTAGACAAGGAGGACAGAAGCCGATGCTACCGCATGGTAGTTCGAAATTTCACATCCCCGTACGTTGTAAGGAATACAAATGATACAGGCCCGCTGCTCGTGTGTGCGCGAGCCCAGGCCCCGTGCATGTGAAAGAGAGTGCGAAGAAGAAAGGAGGAGGCCATCGGGAAAAAAGGGACCAAGAAAAGGCGAGAGAGACGGGACGGAAGCCCCTTGAAAACTAATTATCAACGCATCAAATATAACTTAGCCTCGGCTACTGTATTCTCGAGTCGTCATCCTCGTCCCGCTCCCTCCCCCTCTCCCGCTCTTGCACTAAATCTTATTATTTCTTGTTTACTCATTTTTTCTTATTGCCACTCGCGGCTCTGCTCACTGATGCTTTTAATTGGACGGCTATGGGGCCTCTCGGAAGACTCCGATGATTCGGTGCTTTAACGAGTTACTCGCCCTCGGCCTATATATTTCTCTATCTCTCTATCTCTCTTTCGCCTGCTGCTGCTGCTGCTACTCGTGCAATGACCGACTGCAGCGGGACCGAGAGACTTTGTATCGAGATAAGGGGAATCGATGTTAACATTATTCAATTTGTAATGTACAAGCCTCCGAGCTTTGGAGCCTCCGTACTTTTATCCTCCCGAATTTTTAATTATTATTCCAGCCGTGAGGAATGCGTCTCGCCGAAACCGCCCCTCCGTCGCGCGCTTCAGCCCCTCCTAAGGGGTGTGCGATGTCCGGCTGACCGCTCCCTCGACGCCTTTTTTTTTTTTTTTTTTGATAAATCCTAGACAAACTTGGCCTGCAAAAAACTCGAATTTGCAAACGGCGCACACGCTCGAGCGAACGCGAATATTCCGCATTAAAATCTCGTCTCGTATTTACCGGTTTTACGGGCAATCAGTCGTGTGTTATTGCTTTTAACGCGTGTGCGGTTAAATGCTAAAATACAGTACCACCTCGTGTTTTTATTTTCATTGTGCTTATTCTTTACAACTGCTGCGATCCATCGAGAAACACGTACGCGAACACGTGTATAAAGTACATTGTGGAAACGTTTACCCTGGAAATGTTGCCGATTCTGTGCAACGTTATTGCCTTGAATCGCACTTTTATTATTTACAATACTTATCGCGTTGAACTTTTTGTTTTTATTGGTATAACGCGAGGCCCAGGCGTCTAGTGCAATCCTCGATAGTGGCTTGTGAAACCTCCACGACTGCCAGCGGAGTTTCGCAGACCTCGCAACTGCAACTTGGGCAACTCAATTTTTTAAGACACATTTTATCGCATACTGGCACGAGAATGTGAATACGTTGCGACCAACAAATAATGCATCGCTGGATCTCTTATCGACTAATTAAAAAGAGCAATTTGCGCAATACAACGTTTCGACTGGCCTTTTCTATCCAAATTCAAGCATCTGTCAAGTAACAAAGTGGAAGCAAATCATCCGACTGTCGCACCAAGCATAAATTAATGTTTTTAATCGACTGATAAAATTAAACAATGTGTTTAGCTTCGTTAAATATACGGGAAAACTCGTAGGCAGTTTTAGCATTAGCAGCTTCGTTTTTATGCATTTGCGATTATTATTATTAGGTTATTGTTTTAAAAACTATTGTTATTATCGTTTGCGTCGCGTTGAAAAGACTTTGTCCACAGGCATGGAAAAAACGCCGTCATTTTAATAAATGTTCGCTGCAAAAATGTAAACGATAATAATATAAATCTTTGATTTATTACACGCACGAGTCAAACGTGTCCATCATATATGCGTGTTTATTTTTTCTAATTAGCTTTCGATTAAAAAAATGCTGGTTGAAAATAAAAAAAATTCAACGAATACACGCACATCACCGGATTTGTGTAAAACGTAAAATAAAAGAAAAAGCCACTGTCTGCGTAAAATTCAATAAAAATTAGTCAGTGAGTAAATTACAAAACGACGCGATGGTGTTTTCCAGTTGCAAGCTACTCGATTTTCCTCGACATTATGATCGATGCAATGATTTGTCATTTTCATTAGGTTCGAAAAATTCCGAGCCTCAAATATTTTCGCCGATTTGCAAGATTCGAGAAAATGAATAAACAACCATTGGATCAAATACGCGATCTGAGAAAAGATCTTATTAAAAATGACGGGCGTCTGCGTAGAAGTCGTTGCTGCTTTTTAAAAACGAGCCCTGGAGATTAGAGTTGGCTGTAAACGTTGCAAAAAGGCTTGGAGCGCGACGTATCGTAGTTAAAGAAGCGTGCACTTTGATCAGGCTGGTGCAAAATTCCTCGATGCGAAAATTAATAAAACGTTAAATAATTTTCTCGCTGGTCAGCTGCTCTCGCGAGTTCTCGGCGTCGACTATGTTCAAATCGAACCGGACAAGGAAATCTCCTCTCGCCTTGATTTTGCACGGCCTCGACTTACGCTCAAGCGAAACGTCAAGTTAATCAAAGCCAATGCCGGCCAAATACACAAATTATAATTCCGCGCAACATTTTACGCTAAGAGGATCGCTGAACTAGATCCGATCGCCAGGGCTGTTATTAGCGCTGCTGTCGGTGCCGTAAAAATTAACAAGATTACAGCACAAAACGCAGGCTCGATGAACGAAGAAAAAGAAAAAGAAAGGGAAAAAGAAAAGCGCGCTGCACACGCCCCTCGCGACTTGTTTACGTTCACGAGCGCTCGCTCGATCAATTTCGCGCGCGATTCCAAACGGAAAAGCTGCGCCGGTTCGTCTGCTCCGTATACGAATCGCCCTCAATGGCAGCCTCCAGTGGCGGTGGCGAGCATAATTTCGCGCTCTGTAGGCTAATGTCGGCCCTTTTGGGCGCGAGGGAAAAGCGGAAAATGTAGTCGCTGCGCTCGTAAACGCGGCGTGCTGACGCGGGAGTGCACCTCCATTGGAAGAACATTGACCGACCCGCCCTCGGTTCTCCTCTTCTCGTACCTTCGATCATCCGCGCGAGCCTTCGCAATGTCGCCTTTGAATAATAAGCGGGGCGACGTGGGTATCGCGATTGCACGCGCCGGCATTGTTGCCTCGCGAAACAATAATGCTGAGACAAGCGACATTTTTAGCGTCGAGAGGGAGAGGCTGGGATGAATTGCGCAATCACGAGCATCCGCCGGTTATAGCTTTATCTCGCTGAAATCGCGATCGCGGTGAATTATCATCGAGACGCCGAGCGACTGATTTGAGTAATTGCGCGGCTAACGATGCCAGCGAAAACAATCCTAATCGGGACGGGCGGCACGTGTCGGCACAACCACGATGTTCCCGATGCGAAAAATAAACCGTGCAGAAGATTTTGCACTTAATGTCCGGACGGACACTCGCGTCTTTCTCTTCTCGGCATATAAATCGCTCTAAATTCGAGATTAGCAAACTGGCAAGGCATGCACATTTCGGTCTTTCGGCTCGAAGATCAAAATTAGCGGACGTAAAACCGGACGAGAATCACGTCCAGTTTCTAAAGTGAAAATTCGCCGCTCGTTTCGTATTCTGAATAAATGCACAAGAGCAGCAGCAGCAGCAGCAGCAGCAGGCGAAACCAGCAGTGGAAAAGGTACTGCATTTTAGAACGAGGGTATCGATCCCCCAACAAAAATTACTTTCGTTTGTAAGTTAATTTTCACGTGGAATAATTTCCATTATTCGAAAAACCACAATTTGCCGATGCCTCCTGCAGTTTGCACTTTCTAACCTAAAACGAGATGGCGGCTTTTCCCTACTTATTTCTTCGATGCGTCCGCTCGTTAGTTCGTTCCCATTGGTTGTTTGTTTTTGTTCAACGGCAACTGGAGCCTTGGAATTTAAGTATACCGATGCGAAACTACCATACGAATATTGTAAACGCATTGCGACGCCTTCGAACACGATTCCATATTCTTCCGAGCAATAGTAAACGTTAATAGAATGTCTTCCATGACGTAATTGTGGACCGTGATCTTTTCAGATAAGTGCAGCAAATTAATAACACGGGATTACGAAAAAATTACAAATATTTACCGCAAAATATATATTTATCGAAATAATAATTCTACATCGCATTTAGTTACTAAAATTAAATACCAATAATGAGTACTCGACGATAATTGTAGTTTCCCGTTATTCCGTTTCATTTCGTAATACTTCAGTTTTTACGAAAACAAAAGTTTGAACCAAAAATTACAGTATTTCGTAACGACTCGGCAACATACGATGGTATCTTCTTTCAAAAAACCACTATATTTTTAGAAAATAATACTACAGTTGACTGCGTAGTTCACACTATACTCGCATATGGTTATTATTTCTACGCAAAATACTTTATTTTTATAATATTTGCGTGAGTGCGGAGAAGAGAATTTACGGCAAACACTGCAATACACGCATAATATGTAATATATTTTTTTGCAATATTTTCGTGCGACTAGTCGAGCTTAAATAGTTAAATCGATAAAAAAAAAGGCAAAAATTAAAATTCGCCCAGCAACGAAGCTTCATTAACGAACGCAACGTCGTTTCAATTTGCAATGAATGAGAATCAACGCGTGTCAAATACAACTTGTTCCATTGTTCGGTTGTCCATTTTCAAAGAATCCGACGTAACGAACCGAGGCAATGCAACTTTCTGATAATTTCAAGACGCAATTGTTTTAACGATTTTCCAAAAAATACTTCTTATTTGCCTTCGTCTCGTGTCTGTATTCGCGAGGCTTTACGAAAGACGAAAGACGAGTTGCTCGCACACGATTAAAAACGCGTAGATAATTACAAATTACAATCCATGAAAAAATTAAAACTCCTCGTTTCCGCGGTGTAAAAATATTTCTAGCGATAGTAGGAGCAGCGAGTCTTCGAGTTGACATTCGTCAATTATTGTTATATAAAACAAAAGATTCGCGAGATTAAAGGGAATGCCAGTAGTCGTGCGAGGCGGGGCGTCCTTTGGCCAAAGTTTCCACATTCCGAAAAAGAAAACAAGACCGATGGAATTGATCACTGGAAGCACCTCGAGCCAATCCAGTAATTTTCTTCCCGAATGGCCTCCTCGACGCCGTCCGATAAAGCCATCGCGTATTCGTCTCTCGCGCGATGCATCGCTCCTGCAAAAAATTACTGCCACGCGGAACAGAGAGAGGAGAGGGGAAGGGCTCGGGAAAAAATAGCGTCCGCGCTTAATTGCGCCAGTGCAACCTGTTGCAGCTGCGGAAGGACGCGGAGCCAGTCCTCGGGCGCGCGTAATCCGGAAGCAGGACTCGAATTAATGGGCCGCCGGGAAAAAGTTAGCCGCGCGGGCGCTAATAAATACAGGCGCTCGGCATCGAGTGCGAATTCGGGGAAGATTGGGCGCAGGATTAATGGGTCCGCCGAGACCGGAGCCGAGGCGCGGACAATTTTCTAAACGGATGTTTCACGCCAGCCATGGGTAAATGGTCGCGCAGCAGTCGAACCCTTCCAAGGCCCTGCGAGTTTTTCCTTTATAGACGGGCCATTGACGGGAGATTGCGACAGAGGCTGCGCTCCTCGTTTCGTTTTTAATTTGCATCGGCGCCGAGGCGGGGGAGGAGCGCTCGGTCCATTTTCAACTCGACGCGTTCTGTAACGACTGTTTTTCTTCCGTTTTCAATTCGTGTTTTCGCTGGGGCCGCTCGCAACGTTCTGCCCAAGGGCCATTCGCGCCAAAATTACGTCCCGAAGAGGAAGGACTCGGAACGGCACGCAACGACTCACTCGGCGCGACGAAATAAAGAGGAGCCTTTTAAATCGTTCGATATGGCGATGCAATGGTGTGGAAGGACGGGCGTCGATAGCATCGTCCCCGGGATCGAAAACAAAGCCTCATTCCGGATGCAGTCCGAATGGCCGGGGAGAGTCGGAGTCGGAGTCGGAGTCGGAGTCGGAGTCGGTGTCGGTGTCGGTGTCGGTGTCGGTGTCGGTGTCTGCGCCGGATAAAATTCACCTAAACTGACGTTTATTATAGAATCGAGCCCCCGGTGGAACGGTAGTCGGTTACAGAGCCGACCTTCCGCGGCGTAGATATGACATCGAGAGGAAGGGACAAGAGGCAAAAGGTCGAAGCAGCCGCGCTAAGGGGCTCTTTTGTAGACGTGGCACGTGTTCCGCGCGCAATTTTTTTCTCCTTTTTCTTGTTCGCGCGGAGGTCTGAGGCCGGCCCGAGACTTGCGACCTCCTTCTTCTCCTTCCGAGCTCGAGCAGCACTCGGAGAATTGCCGAAGAGAGGAAGACGGATTAGAGGGAACGATTTCCTTTCCGCCGTTTCAATTTCCTACCGCGCCGGTCCTATCCTCCTTTAGCTGCTGTAATCGTGGAAATGGCAAAAGACGAAGCTCCTCGAAGAGTCGTAAAGAATAATAATCGTTAAAGAGCCGCGAATGGTTTAATTGACGGTGGCGCTGCTTTCGTATCGGCCAACCGGTGAAAAGCGTCGCTAACGAGCGACTTTTGCTTACGGAAGATCGGGCTTCGGGCGTATAATCGTCGCAATTAAATCTTTAATCCCTTTTACGCGATTTAGGCGAATTTCGAACGAAGCTGCTGCTGGTAATGATAGCGCTGGTGGCCGCGACTTTACTTTAAAAAGCAATAGCCCGAGCTTTGGCGTTCGGGGAGGATCTTCGCCGCTGTGCGGGGCGTAACGAGCTTCCTCGGGAAGGAAGCAGAGAATTAGGGTTCGGGTCCGGCCGTCCTCCTCTAGAAAAGGTAGGACGTTTTGAGAGTAAATCTCGAGGTTGTTGCCAAGCGCGAAACGAGACTCGGAAAGACTTAAAAAGGGCAACTATCGACTTACCTCCAACATAATACAACATACTGACTTACATCCAACCAATAATCCACGGATAGTCTGCCAAGGAGATTACAAAATTTAGACGCGTCATTAGGAGATTAGCGGGAAAAAATCGTTGGAAAGGGGAGGAAGAGGGGTAAGCCCCACAGGAGTCCTCACGCGTTTGTCATTGAGCATCTCTTGCTTGCTTATCCCAAGCCTCGCTCGGGCGAATCAAGGTAATGGCGAGCCAGAAACCGTTGGAGACTCGTGTTGTTTGTTTTTGATGGATTCCGGCAATTACCGAGTGCCTCTCCTCCGTTTTTATGATCAACCACACTGTCGTCTCGCTTAGCGGTGGCGCACGGGTAAAAATAATTTAGTCTGTCCGCGTTTATTAAGTCTAGCGAAAGTCTCGGGCGCGTCCGCCTCGCCAGACTCTTGGTCGCCGTGTAAACAAAACCTCGCGCGATCCATTCGATCGGACCCGCGCTGTGTTCCCGGAAATTTTCTCAAACCTCCATTGCAAATTAGTCGAGGAAGAAGGTGCCACCATTTGGCGGAATTCCGTTATAAATTTCCAGTTTTGCAAATATTAGCGCGGCCAGAGTTCCCTGAAATTTATTATCGCGCAGGATGTTTTTTTCGGCTTCGAAACTGTTCACTATGGATCAGCACTCCACGTCATTTCTGCGAAACAGCCGTTAGAACTCGGCTTTCTATTGGCTATTATTACATATCCATAAAAATCTATTTCGCATTTTCGTTAGTCATCATCCTACATTTATCAGGTATTTATACACGATAATCTCCTTTTTATTATTTCATTGAAACCGGCTGGGAGTATTATAATTTTTAGTTTTCTCTATTAGGAATATTGCTTTGTTGAATACAGAGCGTCTCTAGTCCGTAGATATTCTAGAAAGATTATCGTTTCTTCCCTGTTTATTCTCTTACGATATATTCGACGATCCGAAGCTTTTCAGTTTCCGTTTGTCCACTTTGTAAGGCAATTTATTGCGCATAATTCGAAGTAATGGAACGGAATGTAACTTCAAATTTGCGCGTCGATGAAAAGCTTCGCGGATAATCGATTTCTGTCGGATCGGCGGCAACGATCGTCGATCGACGTGTGATAAAGTAAGAGGACACGCGCTAGATCTTTTACATCTAGAGATTACCAAGTTTTTACGGCAATAGAAAAAAGCGCTTCTTTGGGGGGAAATGTAAAAATGCAATATTCGAGTAAAATACTCGAACGTCTCTGGCAAATTTAAATGGACTTATAACGTACGCGAACATTCGGTTATAAAGAAATTTTTTTCGTTACAAGTTTTCAAAGAGCAAAGGAGCGTTCGAATCCAGCTGCTGAAATGTTTTCACTCACCTAGGGGGTCAGTTTCTGGCTTTTTGCCTGCCAGAAACTCTTTCGTCGATTTTCCAAATTTGCCCCGGCAAAAGAACGGCTCGATTGGCAACGGTGACGACATCGGCGCTCGCTATCGTGACCGACATCTTCTTTTTCCGGGTGACAGGTTGGGGAAAAGAGTCTATCGACGCGAGAGCACGAGGAGCAACGACCGGCTCTCGTAGAAAAGCGAGTCAACTCTCGTTGAGCTGCCACTCGTTCGTAGTTGCCCTCGAAGCGGCTAACCCCTTCGGAACTTCAAATATAGAACTGAGCGGCAAAAACGCCGAGTCGAGCGCGTTTTTGCCGCTGCGGCCCAGGGAGGCAGGGAGGGAGGAAGGGCGGCCGAGCCGAGGAGAAAACGGATTTGTGCCGTAACATTTTTTTCGGGCTGACGTTTCAGACGAATGGCTTGTTTAAAAGTGTCACGTTTTGCGCGTATACGTTTAGATGAAATTACTCCGCTGAATCATAATATTTATACGAGCCGCAGAGCGCAAATAGCGCAAAAAGTTGCAAAGTAATAATAAATAGGTAATATTCGCCACGGTAGTTGGTCGGGTCGTTAGTGCTATTTCTATTGCGACGCAGCGCACGCATTGAATATGGATTGTTCCTAACGGTCGCTCTAATAACAGTTATTATTTTGCAAAACTGCAGAAACTCAGCGACGGGCCTTTTTAGCATTTAGTTTTAAATAGATCCACTTTGGTGCTTTTGACCGACGAGCCGCGGCGATCGAATTATATTAAATTATAAGCTCATAAAACCATTGGTACTTTCACGAGTCGCCTCGCCTCGCCTCGACCGCTCGCCATTTCAATTTTATTCCGAACAGTAGTTGGTGCAGCGCTGCACCGGGGCTCGATTGCGAATCGCATCGTAAGCTTTAAAATCTGCGTACGGGCTCGACGAATAATTGATTTCCTCCTGGCTTTCCTATGTATCTGGACCACAGCCTTAAACTCGAGCGCGGCGGGCAATCGAGTTGCGAATGTTGCATTTGCTCCTTGCACCGATACAACAACGTAACGAGCATCGAGTTTCGCGTTGCGCGTCTGGCGATGCGCTCGTGCTGCGCGCGGCCTTTACCGAGGGCCCCGGCCACGTCGATGAATCGCGCCCGGATAGTCGTAACTCCAGGTTAATAAAACTTTTTATCGCCCGGATTCGCCTCCTCGTTTTCTTCCCCGACCCATTTTCGCATTATCGGCGCTCGAGTGCGAGATGCATAAAACGAAGCGTAACGCGCGCGGCGCGTCTCCCCGATCGGGCTAGTGCCCGGAAAATTACACGGCTCCGAAGGCATTCGCCGCGATCGCGTGTCCATCCCCTGCCCCGCCGCCGCAACAGACGAGCCGCTTCGAGAAGTCGAGAGATCGCGTCCGAGTTTGAAGCGACGCGCACGCGATTGTCGCTAGTTTCTCGGCCGCCGCGTCACCCCTATCGGGCCGATCTAAACGAACGGCTTGTCAGATTAGGCGCCGATACGCACCGATGAATTGATAGAGCGGCCCGCACATGTCGGCCGCAGATCCCATCGCCGCGGCTCAATTTAATGCCAATTATCGCGGGGGTGGTCCCGGCTAATTGCTAACGAATGCGCGCGCGGCTCTTCCGAAACCCAGAAGAAGCGCTCGTGGGGCTCGTGAGTGGAGTAGATTGGGGGCGGCCGTTTTGTACCGGGCGAGATGGACGTCGGATGCCGCGCCCTCTTATCGGCCGCTGCGATCGGCGTGTAATTTTAAAATTCGAGAATCGGCTGGTCCCCTCGCGCTGGCCCGAATTTAATTTGATTTTAAAAACGTCAACTCGCAGATGTCGCTGCGTTCATAAAGTGAGATTTATGACTCGCACTGGGGTGCGGAGTAACGCGTGCTCGATCCCCCCACCCACCCACCCCTCTTTCTCTGTGGCGAGCGAAACAAAAACATTTGAACAGTCTAGCGTCGATGTCGCAACGCAAACGCGGAGAGTAAGCGATGTAAAAATCGCACGCCAGAATCCGCAATTTTATTCGTCGCCGTCGCGTATTATGGAATTTTCACGCGGGCCCACGAGTGAAATGGAACTTGGCAGCTTCGGGATTGAACCGAACGGACAATGCAGTCCGCAACTGCAAGGATTGTTTCTACGATAATAAATCAGATTCAATTGCGCTACGAGCGCTTGAAATAATCAATGCGAATTATCGACATTTTTACATTTATGACAGTCGCAATATTAATCTTGACAAGTTGAGTTTCCACGCATGGCAATATGTTCGAACGCCCTGGCATACGCACACACGCGCCTGTTGTTGGGGCAAAGTGAATCAGATAAAAATAATCCAACTTTTAAAGGTTTTCGTCCCCCCGGGGGCCGCCCCCTTTTCCGATCCTCTTACCTAATGCTTATGATATGTTTATAAGAGGATTACGATAATTGGTAGAAAGTTTTTAAAATGTAAGGTTGCGTACACAACGGCTACCTTTCGCACGGGGAAATAATCCATTGTCGAAGAACTTTCGTGCTGCTTAGTAATTGCTTTATTAAAATAATTGTCGTTTTTTTTTTTATCGCCCACGTTGAGACGTGCCTTTGTTTTCACTAGGCGCGTGGCTCATTCGCCACCATCGTCTACAATGAAATTTTTACTTTCCCAATATTAAAGAACTTTCGGAAGAAAGCGCGAGACCTTTCTTCCGCACAATTAAGATCGATAAAGTATTATTAGAAAATTATTGCAATTATAAAAATTCATATTACGATCTGGTTAATGTTTGTGCAGACTCTCCTCGTAATAATTATCCTTGTCAGCGCTGCGAACAATATTTCTATGCAAGGAAAGAAGCATTTTGCAGTGTAATTTTCCGGGCAAAATATGCCGCGGTTTGATAAAACTCTATTTGCCGCCTGTTCTCCGCTAAAAATTCATTAAACGATGCGTAATATTAATTGCAACCTGGATTGGAATACTTACTTCTACCGTTCGAGCGAAATTCGCTCTTTATAAACACGCGAGCCATTCGCCGCTTCCGAGTGACACTGGCGGACCGTTTTTTCGCATAAACTGCAATGTTTTCGAAATTACAGTGTCGTGCACTGAAATAGACATCATCCCTTGGTAAAAGGAATTATCACGAGTTGTAATTCGTACAATCGTCGCTCCCGATCCTCCCCCCAGCGAGCCTTAATTTCCATCATATGTCGTAGTTACTTGCTCGATTAAATGAAAAGCAAGCAGCTTCGGCTCGGCAACGTGCGCGCGCCGGCGAAATCGGCGAAAGAGGTTAATTAGGGTTAAGAGAGCGCCTTCACGAGGAAATTACGATATCTGTCGTCCACATGACGGACGACATCGCGTGGCACGCGCTTGCGCAACTCCGAGCCGCGTTCCTATGATTAATTTACGATATTGCCCCGCTGTGCGCGACATCTGGGCGCTCGCTCGCGCGACCCGCTTAAGCCAGGCAATTTTCCAAAAAGTTGGCCACCGCGCGCCGGATGAATCATCTGTCGCCAGCTCGCGACCATTTTTCCGTAACCCTGGAAGCGATTGCACGGCCCCTCCCACCCCTGCGAGCGTAATTATACCCGAGCTAATTAGCCGTGTAATGTATGTAGCTACGTTTAAACAGTCGAGGGCGGATCCGCGCGACTTACCTTATATTTTGCCTAATATATTTACGGCAGCTGTCACGTGCCTCCAAACGGGGTAAGGCTTTTGTGGCTGAGTTATTAAAATTGCGCTCAATGTTTGCTTTTTAGTTTTCGCTTCGAGGATCAGGCAAATGCGAAGCGCAATCGCTCGACGCGCTCGAGATTCTCTTCCTTCCTAATTATTCACTCGCGCGCGATCCTATTAGATCTGTTATAAACGGAATAGTTTAGTTTTTATAGAGTGCGTGCGTACGCGCGTGCGTGCTTGTATGCACAGCCCCGAAAACGCCCACACCTGTGCGCCGCGACGTGTTAAGACGACATCGAGCACGTATCCACTTACCGTGTCGTTTGATCGTTTGACCTCGCTTTGATTCGTTTCGTTGCACTTTACTTTAATCGTCGTTCATTCGGCCAAACGACTTTCAGGGCCTTAAATATTTGAAACTGATTTGCTCTGCCTAGGAATTAATTTCGTTCAAATTGATCGCGCAAAGGTTCTCACAGCGAGTGCCACTTTAGAATCACCGATTTTTATTTGTGGCATGCAATGAAAAATATGCCAGAAGCGTTAATTTTAAGCGAAAATGGAATAAGTGAGGATTGTTGAGTAAACAGGAAGCTGCTTAAATAAAAAAGGAAGCGGCAAATGTGAAAGCCATTGGGATTAACTGTAAAGTTCGATACTCGCGTATCAGGAACTTTGTTTGGTGGCCGTAGCTGCTATTTATTGAAACTCCGTACCAATCAAAGCTATCGGCAATAACGAGTCGCCAGTGCAACCAACCAAACGAGGTAGGAAACACGACCTCCACAGCAGACCAACTAGACACGCAGACGTAATTTTTTAATATGGCACGGCTTAGCCACATCCACGCGAGGAGCGCATTTACTCCACGGGCTCCGAAACTCTCCCCCATGCGGCTCATTCCCCAAACTTGGTTCCATCGGATTACCGCTAATTCGGCTTCCTGAAACGTCACCTGGACGACGTGTGCCCCGACCACTGAAAAAGCCCAGAAAATAGATTAGCGATATTATCGACAGCGAGTCGCCGGCGTCGATCTTCCAACGAGAACTCGTCGCTTTCCCCATAGACAAAGCCGAGTCCCCAAAAACTGCGCTTACCGAGGATTAAAATGCTCTCCACATATCTGAAAGCTGTTCGACTTGTATTTGTATTTCTAACCGGCTTGATTATAATCGCGTACTCGTTTACGAGCGTTTTAAACAAATGCAAACATCGCAATCGCAACTCCATCGAATTCATTAGGCGCCCTGCAACCGGAGAATTTTCGTACGAATTCCCCGCGAAAATTAGCCAATCGTTTTCCCTTTTTTATATTAGCATCGCTTTCACCGCGCTCGTTGAAAAATTGAGAAAATTACAGTCGAAGAAATCGGAAAGAAAGAGGCATTTCGATTTTAGTTAATTCCGAGCGCCCAAAGCGAGCCGTTTTGCATTCCATTTCCATCGTAACCCTAACGATCGCTCCGCCGAGGCAAATTTTCGAGTAGCACGAGCCACTTAAGGCCCCCCGCGCCCGCGTTCGAGAACACACACCTCAATGTTTGCCCAAGCAGCAACTTGCGTTTTCAGTCGAAGCGCAATAAAGGCGCACGCGGCGCAACGAGCAATTTCCGAGGCCGCGAGCCTCACCTCGGGCTGCCCTGGAAAAAGGGGCCACCAGGACGTTACTCGAGCGCCTGCCGAAACTGGAATCACTTTATCGCGAACGCGAGAGCAGCTCCAAGTTGGTAGACCCTCGGCAACTGCCTTCACGCTTTCGTTTCGCGCGCGCGCGTGCGCGTCATGACCGATTTTTTACGCGCTCGGGACGATCTGGAGTCGATCGGGGCCGCAATTATTTCTCCTCCTGATCGTTACTCCCCGCGCGGAAGTTCCTTGTCCCATTAGCGGAGAATCGGCCTTCCGCTCGACCGATTCTCCCCGAGATTTACGACCGCGTTGTAATTACTGCGAATGTTGTATCGTGCTTTTTAATCTTTAACGCGAGTCTTACCAAAGCGCGCATTATTCACTTTTCGTTTTTCATTTTCGTCCGTCTGCGCGGAGTCAATAAATACCTCTGCATTATAAAGCAAACGCATTTTTGTTTCAAAAACAAACGTATAGTTCGTTGTACATTGAATAATAAGCTCGTCCACCGGCTCGCAGCTCCAGCAGCAGCAGCAGCAGCAGCCTTTTTTCATCCCGAGTACATTTGCTCCTTTAATTGATTTTCAGATGTTTGCATTTCCATTGAAGTTACGTCATAAATAAGTCTGTTGGAGTCGACTACGGCAAGGTTTAAATTGAGATTCCCGCGCGCCAAAGGAAGAGAGCGAGTTCGCTATTTACGCCGAAGCTCGGGTATCGCAGGGGCCGCGTTTAGAGAAACAATAGCGACGCCTCGATGTGCGCATTTGGCTTATCCGACTTCTAAGTAAGAGGATTTGGAAAATACTCTCCGGGCGTATTTATCATTGAGGCGGCGCAAAAGGAAAAAGCTGACTCGTAGTGTAATGACCCGGAGCGGAGCGATGCAACAGTGTCCTAAGGTGGTCCTGAACGGCACACGTACACACACCCACTGACCGATAAAAGATAGTTCGGACGCGGAGCCTGAAGAGCGAAAAATACGAAGATCTCTCAATGCTTCCCCACGGCGCAAAAGCCCGCTTTGCAGAACATCAAATCTACTCGGACTCATGCAGTAGCACGTTGCAACTGGTGTCCTCCTCTCTTTCTCTCTTTCTTGCGCTGCTACCGATAATCTCGAAAAGAATGATCTCCCTCATTGGAGGATCGACCCTGAATAATATCTTGTCTCCGGGATAGAAAGCGGCGAATGCTCGTGGAACTGGGCTGAGGGCATTACCGGGGCGAGGAGAAAAGGAGGGAAAAAGATAGGGAGGGCGAGTATATGGGTAAAAGCAGAAGGTGGCACGGCCGGACAGAGAGGGAGCGTCAGCCAAAGCCGGGTATTATTCCAGCGAATAGAGAGTGAGAGGGAAGGAGAAAAATAGCAGGATAGAGCGAAAGGAGGAGGAGGAAAGTCTGGAGGATTGTGCACCTTTGATGTGACGTTCGGCTCGTGGAAGATTACTGAATCCTCTCCTCGCTTCGGTAAAAAGAGATAGACGAACGGAAGAAAGGAAGAAGGTGAGGATGGACGATGCGAAGGTGGTAAAAAGACCACGAGAAAGGGCAGAGACGACGAGCCCTGGCCCCGGCTAGGGGATATAAATGAAAGAGAGAGATAGTGTGTATCGCGTCGTCAATCAGGGTCCAGTTGGGGGGCTTATTTACCGCTCGTACACAATGCGCGAGTTTGTTGCGCGCACAACAGTACAAGGAGAGCACACAACACAACCCGTGTTGCTCGCCCAGCACAATGTTCAATCATCCTCCCGCGAGCGCCTCGATCCCTTCTGCTGCTTCTGCTTTAATTAAAGAAAGCCTCCTCCACGCTCGAGGAATAAAAAGCTTCTCGCAGCGGAGAAGGAAAGAGAAGGAGGTGGAACGAGAGGCGGCATAAGACGGAGAAGGGGTGTCGTTGACCCCGCGACAGCGTCCTCTTGGCTGTCGTCGCCGTCACCGTCACCGTCGTCGTCGTCGTCGTCGTCGTCGTCGTCGTCGTCGTAGTAGCCGAGATATCGCGCACCACTCAACACGAGCTCTAAGTCGTGTTCCCTATTCTACCCCTTAGGGAAGACGCTCGCGAAGTAATAAGGACCCCCTCAACCACACTCAGCCTCTTGGAGGTCCTTGGAAAGGGGGCCACGGATCATTAAGCCGGTCCGCGCGAATCGCGAAAAATACGAATCGCGCGAGAGATTTTCGCGAGGTTCGAGGACCGCGCAAAGACGCCAAGACGCCAGCACGAGTGGAGCTGCGTAAGGGCGAGGGCGAACAAGGGATTTCTAGGGGCATTCGCGTCGTTAAGGAAATGCGGAGTCGAGGCTCTTCTTTCGTGGGTCTCAATTAAGGTGCATTGCATTGGCGAGGGCCGTTGTACTTTTACGCACTCCCACTTCTCTTAGTAATACTTAGCTTACTTCTTCCAACGATTTTAACGATTTTAACGAGCGAGTGGCCGCGATGTGCACGCAGTTGCGTCTGTCGCCGCCAGTCAGATATTGTCTTTAGCCTTAAAATTGACAAATTGAAAAGCAGCGCGAGCGCGGATTCTCCGAGTCAAATGTCAACGCGATTGTCGATTCCAAGCGCGTTCGACGACTCCTCGGTATTTTGTTTTAAACATCGTCTACGTTGCGTACGATGGCGCTCGTGTCAACCTCTAGGACGCGCGAGAAATAAAACACCATGTGTAAAATCCTCGCCTGCTGTCCTTGAAAGTATCGCGCGATAGTCGGAGACATCGGCCTCTGCTACGGTGAATAGCTGGAAGCTCACTCGTGCAATCCGGAGCTTAATTTATCTACAGCCGAGTGGTTGAGGTAAAAGTCGCGGCGCACTCGGAGCGCTCGGACGAAGACAAAACGGGCATCTTTTTTGGGAGAATGCGAGTGTGCCGAAAGAGCGACAACTGGCAAAGACTCGGACGCTGCCAGTTTCAACGAAAAAATGGCACAACTGGCGAGGAAACACGCTGGACTCGGTTCGAGCGGTTGCCAATTTGTAGCTCGGCGCTGATTAATTAAAAAAAAAACGAGGCCCGGACTCTTCTCGGCGGCGCACCAGTGGCTCGTGTACGTACATCGGAGATTGTGCGTGCGCAGGTTAATTCAGACACGATTGTACAGGAGCTGCTGCCGGGTTGGGGGGAGCAATCAGTTGGCTGCTGCGCCGTGTTGCGCCGATGTGTTCTGGCGGCGCTTGCATTCGGTCGAGACCGACTGTGGTTCCGTTGTCGGGATCGGCCGCAACGCAAATTGCCAGCACCGCGATACACATACATTGTGCATTAGGCAAGTGCAGGCGAATCGGGGATCGCGCGCTCGACTCGCTTTTCACCCCCTGCGGGGATTCGATTCGAGGAAGTGTTCTTATTACGTTTTGTCATTAAACCGCAATTATATTAAAGCTATCATTACGCGTGAGATTATGCGATGTACCTTTAACTGGATGCGTGTAGCGGGAAATTGAAATAATTGTGCTGGCGATCGAGGTCGTCCATAGGGATAAGTAAATTGAAGATCGATGATCGCTCGACGAGGCAAACGTCCGATATTTTTAACGCGTTCGTTTCCATTTGAAAAGCTGCTTTGGCCGCTCGCGCATGCCCGAGTGGATCGCTCGTCCCGAGCCCGAGCAGCCCATTAATGGACCGATGCTAATTTGTTTCGCGATCGCACGCGCGCGTGTACCGAACGATCGCTTCAATATTTCGAATCTACGTCACGGGAATAGCGTCGCTCGAAATTGACCCGAGTACGAAATTCGATCGTGAGATTTATAAGACGAGGCTGCGGAGAAGAAAAGGTAAACAAGCGTTTACGGGTTGGTAGTTTTTGCCAACT
This sequence comes from Platyscapa corneri, assembly GCA_018907185.1. Classification (NCBI taxonomy): domain Eukaryota; kingdom Metazoa; phylum Arthropoda; class Insecta; order Hymenoptera; family Agaonidae; genus Platyscapa; species Platyscapa corneri. The sequence goes on along the minus strand of JACCHW010000045.1, from coordinate 1,143,519 downwards.
GTGCGATCAACGAATTCACCGAAAATTAAAGGGGTTCTCCTTTAAATGTTCGAATCGTCGACCGATCGGGCCGCATTTACGGTTAACAGCATCGGCATTGGTATCGATGAACTAATAAGCAATTTGAGCAATTAAATTGCACTTCGAGAGTCGCGTGTCGCCGCTTAATTATACCTAAAATTTTTTTTACGCAACGAAAACCGCGACGTGTTTGTTTGGTTAAAGAATCGAGCAAATATTAATCAACGAGATTAGTCGAAGGAATTAGAAATTTTCAAGGAGAAAGTTGTAAATTTAGGTACTGGAGATGTTATCTCTAAGAGACCAGTGTCTAATTATTGTTACGAGATCTTTACAAGCAACATAAACTATTATCTTATTTGATCTGAAAATCGTGTTTCTTTTCTGTCACTATCAATCATTAAATTCGAAAAAACTTTCGAGAGAAGGAAACGGATTTTTAAAATCGTCCCCCGAGCCACGTTTAATCTTGTGTTTATTATAAAGATTTGGAAACGCTCGAGTTTAGTCGTAGCTCGAATAATTCTTTAAAATATTTTGTCTCGTTCAATTCAAGGTTTCTTTTGATTCCGGTCTCAGCGTGGCCTTCGACAGCGCCAATTGTTGTACTCTTGCACAACGATCGCTTAAAAAAATAAGGACTCGCGGAAGTTGGAAGTTATTTGAGAATTAATTCGATAAAGGCCCGAGCGACGAATTAAAAACGTTGGCTCGCAATTAGTCAGCAGCTCGGTGTTTTGCGGCGAGTGGCCTAAAATCAATGTTAGGCTCGTCGCGTTCTCGTATCGAGAAAATACCGAAACGCCGCAGAAAAGTGGATCAATGTAATCTCGGGGAAAAAAGTGCCTCCGGGCAGAAGAATAAGATAAGTACGTGCGATAAATAAGAGTCGAAGCGGAAAGCCAGGAATAAAAGAAGAGAGATCTCTAGCACAAATTGCCATCTTCGCAGAATAAAAATGTTAAAATGAATAAATTAAGATACTGGCTGAAAACAAGCGATTCATTTTGAAGGAGGCGCAGAGGTAGGAGCAGGAAGGAAAAAGAAGAAGCGTCTCTCGCGCGGATTTTACGACGGGCAACGGGCAGCGAGAGGGAGAGAGGGGGAGAGCGAGAGAGCGAGAGAGAGTATTACGCGCAGCAGCTGAACGGAACCTATCGTAAAGGAGGAGGCACGACTCGAGCCGAGCGCAAAGACCTGTAGCGTTGCAACGAGTTCCCGATGTCCAAGATCGCGCGCTCGCAATGCACGCTACCTCGATCACGAAGTCACCTTGAACCCAATCGGGATCTCGGTTCAGGAGGACGTCGACTTGCCAGTCCGCCCCTCTTACTCTCTCACTCCTCCTCCCCCTGCCGCTACCTCGTCTCACCCTCCCACTCCCCATCCCTCCTTCATCTTCGTATTCTTGTTCTTGCTGTTGTTGTTCTCCTCCTCCTCCACTTCTTCTTTTACCTCCGCTTCCCTCGATGCACAATGCGCTGCATAAATATCCGGGCGACGACTGAATAAAGCGATAAGGCCCGATGTGGAATAGAATTAAATTTTCCTCGCGAGTGCGCGCGCGACTCCGAGCCTTACCTGCGCTTATCTGCCCCGGCAATGACGACTCGCGCAGCCTCGATTTATAACCCCTTTTTGCGCCCAACAATTGATTGGCCGCGTCACGATAACGGCGTAATTCGTTTTCGCGATTCGGTGCGTGCGTGATGCCTCGCGACGCTCATCGGCCCCGAGCCGCGCCACTCGCTCGGATGACGACTCATTTTTTTGCTAGTTTTGCCGCTCCGTGCGTGCGTGCGCGCGCGCGCGCGTTCGACTTTTTCCAGGACCAATAACTCGCGTTATCCGTTAATTTTTTCCGCTCACCCGCGGGGCAAGAGGAGTCCAACTCGGAATACATTGTTATTCGTAGGACGACTTTTCCGTGAATAAATTACGAGGATAATCCGCGCGCGCGCGCGCACCCGGTAAATGAAAAATTCTGAAAAGGTTTAATAAGTCGTAGAATCCCGAAGAGAAGATAAACCTCGCAAGAGAAAATTAAAATTATACGTTGGTACAAAAGTATCTTTCAAGGATCGCATCGCTGAAGAATAAGTAGAATATAATGATAAAAAAAAAGATTATCATTTGTGGCAAATTAAAAATGATAATAACGTTCCAGGCGCTTTTTAAGACTCGAGTCACGCAAATCGTTAGAAAAAAAGAACGCAAGAGTGTTACCATTCCATTCTTCTCCACAACAATGGACGTATAATTTCATACAATTTCGCGATATATGCGTGCATAAGATGCGCCGAGGCGCACTTTTTCCTGCCACGCTTATTCTAATGCGCGGAGCTTCCACACACGCACACGCACACGCACGCGCTCTCGGGCTCCGGGGCTCGTTCCACGCGAGGCTCCGAGATAAGCGCTTCAGCTGACAATTGCAATCTACCCGTATCGCGACGAAGGTCACGCGTATATATTTATCTGTTCGCCAGCCCAAAGAAGGAAAACGATGCTTATTATATATATAATATATATATATATATATATATATATATATATATATAAGAGAGGAGAGAGGAGAGAGAGAGAGAGGGGGGCAACGTGAAAAGACCTTAACGCAGCGCGATGGCAACGACGACGTCGAGTGCTCACTCCTTCCTCTCCTATTATTTTTACATGATCACGAGTGAAAGAGGCGGAGAGAAATAGCTATCACTATCTCATGCGCGCGCGCGAGTACCGTTACGTTCGCGGGTGCATCGCGCGATCGTTGCTGCGTGCGTCGTTGGCTGGAGCCTACGCTGATTCTCTAAGCATCGACCCTCGTATAATGATGCGATGATGCGTCAGTACATCATTTCGTTATTATACCGCCAGTCTCTCGAATTCGCCTTTTTCCTTTTCATTAAAAAATCATTGTGCCCGAACTGCGCTGCCAGATAGAATACGTTCATGACTACGCGGATAATGAATTTTAAATTTATTATCCACGATGAGTTTCAGTTGCTGCCCGTGTGCCCCCTGCGCCTCTCTCTCTCTCTCTCTATCTCGCTACGATGCCGGTTATAACGTAAAGCTAAGCAAATAACGAGATTAGTTTTAGATACGGAGCTCTGGAGGCAACGACACGGTACACGATTTTTCAAGTTAAACCATTTGCCGCGATCTGTTAAAAGCACTCGGCGAACTTTAGCCGAGTCATCGCGCGCTCGGCTTGTACTTATTTAGAATTTACGCACAATTATTTAAGCGACGCTGCTTCGAGGACAAAATACTCGTGCCTAGACTTCGTCGTCTAAGGTCGAGCTTTTGCTCAGCCGCGGCGCAGCTTCCAGCTTCGTGACCTCGGACCGAAATTAAATTTAAAAAGCATTAGAGATTTGAGTCGCGCTATCGGCAAAAGCAATCGGACGCTTTGCGCCGAACAAATGGCAGGACTCGCGCATTGGAAATTAATCCCGGCGAAGGGGCTTTTCGCTTTTCGAAAAACAATATCGGCGATCGGCGATCGACGCAATAACACGGAAGAAGCCAGGCCCGGCCTTTCCATCTTGTTATTTTGCTCCGTGGCGTGGCCCGTATTACTCGTACGTACCGCTCGCTCGGCACGGGCCCCGATAGAGCCTCTAGATTGGGCCGTGATAGGGAAAGCGCAGAACACGCACGAGTGCGCCGCGCCGTCCCACCGCCCGGGGAGAGAGACGAGGAGGCGCAAATAAAGATGCACTCGCCGAAAGTTGGACGAAGAGGGAGCGAGCCTCGGAGCGCGGAGGGGGGTGCTGCAGTGCGCGTTGGCGTCACGCAGTCGGGTACACCGGTTTCAATTTGCTCACTTATACGTACGCGTACGCAGCCTCCTCTCCTGGTGTGCGTACACGCGCGCGCGCGGCCGCGTAAACAAGCCTCTGCCCGATGCATCACCATTTTACAATTAAACCTAATCCCATTATTATTATTATTATTATTATCAGTTCGTTGAACAATATAATACGCATATCTCATAGCGTCTTACATTCTTCCACACTTTTCGCTCGTGGCTCAACGATTATTCGTCCAACTAACTAAAATTTCGTCAACAATTTCGCTATAAAAACGTCAAGTTTTGCAGCGCGCAAAACATTTACACGGATTTTCTTGCATCTCAACTGTTACATCTGTATACATTTTACTCACTTTCACTTATATTTTCATCACCCTTTTAATACATTTTATTACATTTGAACGCACCTTAAATCTTAGCCCTGTCACTTGCATGCTTAACGAATGGCAGCTAATGTTATTGTGTGCGTTTAAGAACGGCTCTGTCTCTCGGGGGTGGAATAAGTTGTAATCAGCGCGTTATCGGATCCGATACAGTGTTTACGAGGGTATCGCTCGGCAGCGCAGCTCCAGTTATCGTCCGACCGGAAGCTTCGATGCGAAGGAATCGTTGCCGATAAGCCGGCCGAGCGCGAGACGAAGAGGAGCGGTGTCGAGCAAAACTGCGAATCCCGAAACAAGCAAGGTTCGCGGTGCGTAATTCGAAGCCAAGAGCACGGGCCGAAGGGCCAAGGGAGGGATAGTCCCGGAGAAGGGGGCAGGCCGGCCTCGCATTATTGTGCATAATTACCGGTCAGCAGAATTAGCGATCAACAATGAGCTTCCCCGATACATCGGCGGCTGCCCCCGAGTTCAAGCTGCGCGCAAATAGCGATAATAATTATTCGAATAATTTCGCTCTCGTTAATTATCCTTATCGCTGGATTCGCAAAAATAATGGCCAATGTCAATGATAAAAGTACTGGACACGTTGCTTGTACACGCGTGCACCTGTTCGCGTTTACTAGAACGGAGCTAAGAGTAGTTAGTTAGCCGATTTTAGATTAACGTTTAACAGCAGTTATTTTCTCGATTCACGCTGCCGCACGCGCGATATGTGCGTAAGTGACTTGCTTTTAATTAGCATAGAACGAATATTGAGTGTCGTCGATGAAGTATGCGAATAAGCAGGCATCTCCCTCCGCGTTATTAATGCATCATTAGATTCTGCGTATCGAAGTTTTGGTGCATCTTTCTGTTGCATTATCGATGTGTGCTGCTTCTTCTCTTGCAAGTGCGAGGCAAAAGTACTGCGAAAGCAAACATCGGGTGGAATTCGTGCGACTATTGTCGACAATCGCCAAGCGACGAAAATGAAAAATCGCCAATTATTTGAGACCTTGGAAATTAAAATAATCATCCGAAAGTAAAAGCTGCGTTAATAGTATTCGCGGAATGTAGTCGATGTAAATTTGTAAATTGGCGTCGTCGATTAACATATTCTTAATTTAACGCATAATCGCGTACTTAATAATGTTTATAGTCTAGACGGATTAAAGAAGAAAAAATCTAATATCTTAATTCATTTTATTAGCGCGCGCGATTGCAACACCGAGGAAGTAAATTATTGAAAAATAGCTCGAGATGCTGGTAATTTAATTCAGCCAACGCGATTTTTAATCACGCGTCTAGCGTTCGAATTGTTCGCCCGAGTTGCAAAATATTATCGGAGTATGCGTTTTTGGAAAATTAATAAATTCAGAAGAGAATGTAAATTTTAATTTTCTAATTTTTCGTTCGTTAATTATTACGCGAATAAAGTAGGTTCTGATACAAAGTCGGACAGAGCAGCTACGCAAAAGTTTAAATTATTTCGATAAATGCCACTGCAACACGCGCGTTTGCGAGTAGCAAAGTAATCGGCAAATAAAATGAACTACGTAGCCGAGGTACTCGTTTATTACCAGGCGGGTAAACAATGTGTCCTCAGCGGTAAAAGTGGCGGAGAAACGGCAAAGATGCGTAAAACTTTAGTGCGTATACGTGCGCATCTTAATACCTCGAAAAGCTTGAATAATGAGTTTGAAAATGCGCTCAACGCTGCATCATCAAAAATAAATATATCACTTTTCAGGGTGGACTATCTATGTATTATCGCGCGAGCGCGGAATAATGCACAGGTACGCGCATGCGAATGCGCGCGGGTTTATCCGAAAGTACACACGCATAAACTGTAGGGTAGCGGCTTAGTACTCGCGTGTACACACGGCGTACTTCTCGACTGCGTAGTTTACCCCCTCCCGGGTCGCTCGATCTCTCTCCCTCTCACTCCTCTCCTTCTATCGCACCGAGTGCAAGGAAAGGCGCGCCGAGGAGCGAAATAAAAGTAGAAGAAAAAGTGGCAGACGAAAAGAAGCAGTAGCAGCGGCAGGGGGCAGAGAGGGGGAGTCGCTCCTCCGTACGGTAGCCCAAAGGCCGTTTGACCGGGGATGCAGCGCCTCGCTTTAATAATACGTTGTGTGCACACACGCACGCGGTCCTTCTTGTTGCTTTCGTTGTTGTTGCCGCCGCCGCCGCCGCCGCCACAGCCACAGCCGCTGGTGCTGCGCTTGTTGTTATTGCTCCTGTTGAGCGGCTACCGGGGGCCGTTCCCGCCGATGGACGAGTATCGCGTCGATTAGCCTCACGGGCGCGCGCGTTTTGCCGCCAAATTACACGTTTGTCAAGCCGTGCACTCACGCTGCGCATTTGTTTTGTCGATTACGAGGCCGATGTCGCTGTGCGCCCCGGACCACTCGAATTCGGCCGACGCCTGCGAGCTCGACTTTCGTGCCAGGATTTTTGTGAAAACATCCTGATCGCGACGCGATACGCGCTCATTAAATAGCAGCTTTGCGGTATCGTGGAATTATTCGTTATTCTAAACAAATTTTTGTTCGCTCCTTTTTGTCTATCGCACAATTTATGCGTGTCGAGGCGAGTGGCTCCGATTGTTCCCTCGGAGACCCAGACACGACTAATTTCTAGGCCGTAAATTTTCATCTGTTCTTGGATGATGTTTGACGACTCGACGTACCTGCTGCCATAAAAAATCTTCAATTTACAATTGGAATCATCCGATGTACGAAGCTCGTGATCCAATCGGTAAAATATTGTTAAACGAAACGATTAAATTATACAAAATAACAACGAAGTTGACGTATTTTCAAGAAGCATTTATCCTAATACGTTATCAAAATATTTAGAAGCGAGAGATTAAAATCTAAGCCTGTTATTTCAGATTTCCAAGCCTCGATCGAAGATATTTTGCGCATCGTAAAGCCACTCGAATATTATAGTTTAGGTTTATATTTAATAATGAAATTCACAAATTATTATGTCAAGTGCCATTTTTTATGATACATGCAGATATTCTGTGGATCAATGCAATACTTATCAAATTTTTAACGAATTCATACGGCAGAAATTCAAGATTGGCTTAATCCAAAAAATAGAATATTACACACACGTATACGTCATATTTTACAAGTGAAAATAAAGCAAATGTTGCAAGAACATTTAACAGCGATGAGCAAAATTTGTAAAAACTGTTTCTTCGAGCATAGTACACACGATTATGGTAACTGACAACAAATGTTAAATACCGACTTGTAAAAAATAAAACTTAGAGACATTCTCCAATAACGTTTCTTATGAAAACAATGCATTTACTCTTATTGCCAATGCCGCGGCGTAACCTCTGATTATTAATTAAAATATTTTGCAAGTTTAGCATTACGTATTACGAATCTTAAGCGTAGGTTTCCGAATGCCAAATTCGTACGAATCATTAAAGAAATACGTTTTGTCCGTAGGCTTAAATAAAAGAGCATCGTTTATTTCGGAAGCACTGAATCTGGACGAAATTTAACAGAATATAGCTAGACGACGTTACAAAAACAAACACTATCGAACCGAGGGATGAACCTGTTTTCGCTATCTTAATCCGCTTAAACGAGAAAATGCTCTCGGAAGGGTCTAAAAACGCGCAGACGCGCACGCGCGCGCGCATTTGTGGCACTAAGAGCAAAATCCTTCGATCAAGAGCTGAAATAACGTTGAGTTCGAGTGTCACTTGGTGCATCGCAGAAATGACAAGTGCGTTCTTAACTGTAAATCCAATCCTTTGCGGCAACGAAGCTGATAAAAATTAATGGCTGTTAAATGCAAGTGAACGATGAAAAGGTTAATAATTGGTCGCGAGAATCGGACGTTTGGCTAATACGTACGCGTCTCTTTATTTTAGTCATTTACATCGAAGCGGAAACTGAAGGAGAATAAATGCTTCGATAGAGCGGGGAAATATTTGAGAGAAGGATGAAAATTGCACGCAACACCTAAGCATTGAGTTGCGGACATTCGCGCTCGCACGAAGAGTGGAAGCGAAGAAAATAACAACAATAACGCGAAAAAAATCCAAGCGACTGCAACGCTCCTTAAAGCGTCCAATTATCTCTCGCACTCATCTGTATAGAATGCGAGACAAAAAATAAGGAATTACTCGTTGGGATAAAAAGGCAGACAGGCAAGGCTCGATAATGAATTTGCGCAATCGGCAAAGCGCGAAAGATTCGAATAAAGGAAATCCACAGAAGGAAATGTATTTCCAGCCGTTGCTAGACGTTCAGCGCACAGGAATTATGAGAGAGCGCGCGCGTGCGTGTGCGCGTAAGCGTGTGGACAATCCCATTGGTGCAATTGTATCGGCACGATTATTGCGCTGCCGCGAGACCTTGAGTGCGCGCCAAGACAATTTCGCGCGGGAGCGACGCGAGCGCGAGTCATCGAGGCGGCTCTCGCCACTAGGGCACCAGAGTGGCCTAAAGCTCTGGCGAACAGGGAGAACAAGCTGAACAATAACCTCGTATCCTGGTCGCGTGACTTGGCCTGCGCGCGGACACCGCGATCGCTTATCGTCCGCTAGGCTGCGCCTATTTTCCGCGCGCTTTTCCCGGGGGACGGGAGAGGGGGGGGGTCAGTCGCGAGTTGTCGCGCAGGTGTGCGCTGGGCTCCTTCCCCGTCCGCCCGCTGCTTTTCGCGAGGAGCGAAGCCAAGAGGCATCGCGATCTATTGTTCGCTCGCTACTAGGACGATTGCGCGCATCCGTTCATCACCGCTTGTTCCGCATTGGCAGCTCGGCGGCCTTCGTCCAATCGAAATAAACGAGTGTGAATAATTGAATCCGAAGCTGCGATATTTGAAACTCGACTCTAGCGACGGAGGCTAAGAGCTGCAAAATTAGCTTCGCCCCCGTCGGAGCTGAATCCCCCAGCTCTTATTACCAGCAAAATACTCGAAAAAAGATGGAAATTTATGGCGGCCGCTGAATTTCTTTAATAATAAAGCTGTCGGCGGCGACGACATAATTTTAAAGGCAAATTAATTGGATATGAGCTATGAAGCGAGCTACAAATTACTCGTGCGCGCAGCAAGGAATTCAATTATTAATAGCAGTTTAATTAGCGATTCGTGCGAGTGTTCTATCGCAGCTGGTGGATTTGAAATATTAGATACGTCGCCGATATTTGTACACGTAATCAATTTATAACTTAAAGCGCCTATTACTCGCATTAACATTCGCTCGCTGTTTGTACAATCTAATTATAAGGATAGCAGCGATAAAATATTGAATTCGGAGCAGCGCAACGAGGCTGCGCGTGCAAAAGCGCGAAGCTTCCTTCGGATCGGAGATCTGAGATTCCGGAAAAACTCGTCGGGAACGCCGCCGAATCGCAATTGTTGCAATTAACGATAAGCACGCATTGTTTGGCCTGCTGGAGATTCTCTTTCGGCCGGCGAAATTCAGTTTGGCGATATTTTTAATCGCACTATTGTCTGTCCTCCCTCTCGACCGTAGCGATGACTGGCGGAGGGAGGGGCCTAGTTTATCGCGCTCATTGGCGCCGGGTTATCGCTTAATCTAATGCGAGCGCGGCAAATGCAATCCCCAATAACGATCTATTCGACACGTGCCAAACATAAAACAGCGCGGAGATAATGTGCCAGACGGTGCATCGATCGGGCCCGGGCGTCTGCGCGAGCGACGAGGAACAACGAGGATCCGCTGAAAAATCGCAGTCACCTTTTCGAGTCCGACGCGCGCTTCGTCCTTTTCGATAAAAACAAAGCTACTTTGCGGCTGCGGACGCGGGGATTTGCGGAGACGCGCAGAAGCCTCCTCCGGGCGGGACAGGTTGACACGCACCGATCGGATCATCGCCTACGCGGCTTTTTATTGTCTCGGGGTACTCGACGCTGTCGAAACTCTTATCCGCGCGCTCGACGATCTTGGGCTCCCGAGTCTGCGAGTTGTGCGCGCACAGAGAGAGAGAGAGAGAGACAGAGGGATTCTCCTCGTATTTTGCGCGTAGCGAGTTCCACTCGGTTTATTGGCTGAGATTCGAGAAACTCCGCTCGCGAGCATCGCCATTTGTCGACTTTAACTTCAATTACGATGAGGGACGCAAGTTCGTCGCGATCGCCTCTTTATTCTCTCTCTCTCTCTCTCTCTCCATGATTTTGCATGTCATCGTCGCCTTGTTCTTTCCAACGATTTTACTTTTTTGCGCCTTTTCTGTTCTTTTCCCGAGTGTCTCGTTCAATGGTCAGCAGCCGCTCAATATCGTCGTAAATTGTAAACAACTTATCATAATTGCCCGCAGCGAATTGCTCGTTTCAAGTCTCTTTTGTTCTGTGACGAAAAGCTCGTAAACGCTGCTGCGTCTCCCGACTTTTGCTTATTTTAAATTAATCGCGCAAGCCTCTGCTTTTATCACAGATTGCATTTTCATTAAATAACTTTGCTTTGCTAATTATTCCATAAACATGGTTTTAAAGATAAACACAGCGAGCGCTTTATCGTCGAAAGAGCCACGCAAATTTTTCATTACTCGATGGATAAAGCAATATTTTCGGTACACTCGATTGATCGTAATTTCGATCGCTTTAATTAAAGTCAAGTTCGCGCCGAACTAGATCCCGGCAGTTGTGCATTTTTGGAAACGATTAATTTTCCTTTTAGAATCGGCGAATATTCCCCGCTTTGCCAAGTCCGCGTTAATCGTCAATCGCACTTTTAAATAGACGTTCGAATAAATTGAATATCGAGTCGATGTCGATCTTTTGAGCTCCAAAAGAGCTCGATTCGGGTGAAACTCGAAGGGTGGAGGAGGAAAGGCCTTATCCGTGGCTCGGCTGCCTTATCCACTTTCAGCCAGAATTCCAGTTAATAGTTTTCGAAACGACGGAAATTCAGCCGCCGCGTTCGCGCTCATAGACACCGTGTAAGTGATTAGCGGCAGCCGCGGCGTGGAAATTTGATCGTCGAAATGACAATGCGTGCGTGCGCCTGAGATAACGCGCAATAGTCGCGGAGCTATGGTTAAGAGCCCCGTTAATGTCTACGGTCGCCATTTCCATACAATTTCCAATCTTCGTTTTAATTCCGATAATTGGCAGTAGCGGTCGCGCGTGCGCACTCGGGCTCTATCGGTCCTTCTCGCAGCGCGAGCGAAGCCTTAAAATGACTCCTATCTGTTGCCGTTGAAGGCCTGCAGGCCAACAAGAAGAAAACTTTGTTTATCAGTCTTATCTTCCTTCTACCGTTTTCTATCTACCTCTTACTCGCGCGTCCGAGTCGCTCCCTCTTCGTCGGTGCGCGCTTGTTCGCTCGAGCCCGAGGCGAAAAACAAAGTCCGTAAAGTTACGGCAAAATGCAAGCAACACGAAACGAGGGTCAAAATCCTTGCGCTTCGAAGGATGGAGAGACGACGTAGTGAAGGAACGAGAGAGGGGGAGGCGAGCGTTGCGCAAGGCAGGAGGAGTGGGACAAGGACGATCGCCTTTACGTTAAGGGAGAGAGAAAGATGGAGAAGGAAAGAAGAGGAGAGAAGGTACGGGGAAGCCGAGAACGGAGTAAGCGCGGGAGAGAAGAGGATGATAAGAAAAGGATAAAAAGGTGTATAGACGAGGCAGAACAAGAAGAAGAAGAAGCGGAGAGAGCAAAGAAGGAAGAAGGAAAAAGGGGAGTGAGCTCGCGCGTGCGTGCAAGAAGAGGGAGAAGGCAAGAGAGAGAGAGAGAGAGAGAGAGAGAGCGCGTGACGGGCGAAGGAGAAGCGGGAAACATCAGGATAGTTGGACTCGAGGAGAGAAGAAGAGGAGTTTTAAACTCGTGAAGAGACGAGAGTCGAGAGAGAAAGAAGCGACGGCTACTGCGCGTTAGCAGTGCCTGTAGTGCTCTCCGTACCACCTCCACCATCATGACTGCCTTACAACCGCTCACCCGAGGACAAGTTACCCCGCAATAAAAACACCAAGAAAATAATATGCCTCTGGCCGTGTGCCTTGGATGGTGCGTTCAGCTCGACGCCGACGCCGACGCCGTTTGCAGCGGCAACGGCAGCAACCGAAGAATTACAGGAGCGCGCGCGTGCATCTCGGCTTACGCGCTCCTCTTCTCTCCTATGCATCCCTGGCCGCCCTTACAACTTTTCTCATTACTCTTTGGCTCGGTTCTAGGCGCCGCGCACTACGAGCGTGACCCTGCCGTTTGCTCGGCTCTCCTTAAAACCGAATTTGAAATTTGAAGGCGCGGTTATCGGCGGAGAGCCGTTGCGCCTCGGCATAATTAGCGTTGGCGTTAAGAACCGCTGCTGCGATCGCTTATCTCGTGCATTTCACCCGTGGCTTCGTTCCCTTTTCCTTTTTCGTCTTTCATTTTTCTTTGCACGTACGCGCAAGCACGTGTGCGCGAAAAATTGTTAGATGCCGATTAGCGTTTGATTTATCGATTTACTCGTATCGTTCAATGCACCGATCGGACGACGATCATCGAGAAGCGTTGCAGGAACTTATTTTTCAGCGACAAATTAACATCTAATACCAATTTGCATTCGCGCGCAAAACGAAGAATAACAATCGCATTCTTATAAAAAGACACCGAGGCGCAAAAAGTTTTTCGTCCAACACTCCCCCCCCCCTTAATTCCTACGCGCAAAATACGTAGTCCCTGTTCTAACCGTGTACAAACGCGGCAAAAAACGCACCTCAATTGTTTATTTACCGTGGCCGTTAAGTTAGTAAACAAACAACTGGAATAATTTACTTCGGGTAGTCGTCGAAAACAAAAGATAAGTCTGAGCGCGGTTTGCAAAAGAAAGAACACGAACGAAACGGGCGATTCTCTCGACTGGTTCACAAAAAATCTCTCATTTCTTAATTCCTTTATCTGCGAGGGACGATCGCTGTTGCTAAATGTCAAGGAGCTCCTGCTTTTACGCGCTCGAATTTTGATCTCCTTAGAGGCGTCGAGAGCGACGGCGGCGGCGGCGGTGCTCGTGGAGGCCAACGACGCACGCATGAGCAACTAGGCGATCGAGCGTCTCTCGCTCGGACTTTTGATAAAATACCGAGAGCACGCGTAGCGGGACTAGTGCCATTTTTCTAGGTTAGCTCGGATTTTTTATGCGTTTTTTGCTCGATCTTTCATCCTCGTGGGGGACGACGGCGAGGTTCGCGCGATCATACGGGAACGATTGGCACGCTTCGGTGGTAGATCCGAGATAACGCTCCGAGTGCCAAAGGAAGAAAGAAAGAGAGAGAGAGAGAGACGCTAAATAGAGATGGAACAGGATGATCTCGTGTAATTGATTGCGCTTATTTTCAGACTTTGTTTGGGCGCGGGTGGCGTTGCGTGGCGAAAACCGCCTGTGCTTTTTGCGGCGATCGCGTTTAAGCCCATTTTTTATTTGCATATGTTGATACGCGCGTGCGAACGATTGTTGAATTAAAAGCGCACGGATTAAGTTTTCAGCGGCCACGATAATAAGAATAATTATCAACAAAGAGCGGAGCCTCTCGTCCCGCACCTCGGATTTCTTTACACGAAACTTTAAATTAACCGGACTTTATTCGAATTTGCAAAAACCGAATAAATTTACAAAAATACACGCCATTATGCTAAAAGCGCGTAAATTAAATTTAGAAAGAATGAAATGGTCGCGTTGATGCTTCATCAATAATCCATAACGAACAGAAGATAAAATGTAAATTATATATTCATCTAATAAATGTTTAATGAAAAATAACACGGCCGAGAGCGTCGCGCCTTTAAAGTATTATCAATTTATTTAAATATTATATTTCTCGTGTATACACATTTTTATAAAACTCGCGTGACAGACGACTTTTACACCGACCTTGTAAATCGAGGTTTTTATTATTTAGGTACATTATAAAATCAGTACTCGGAGCGCTTAATGTATTTTCGTGATAATAAATAAATAAATAAATAAATATATAAATAAATAAATAAATAAACGTAGTGCCGAGGTTTTCCGTGCAGCGCCAACTCGTCAATAACAAATCGAATAAAGAACGGTCCGAATGCGGTTGTGCAATCGAGCCGGGGGACTGCTTAAAAAAGAATTAAAAGTCATTTTTAATTCGCTGGATATTGTAGTTGTAGCTGTAATCGTAATTGCAGTTGCAGTTGCAATTGTAATACGCGGCTGGAAACGCGAGGCTACGCTTACCAACTCGGCGTACGCACTCGCAGTCTCAAAGAACGTATTATGCAAATAATTCCTTATTTATTTTTGTACAAAAGAGCGTCTTTCGTATTTATATAGATATGCAAATGAGCCAACTTATTTCGCATATTTAATCAGCGCGTCGAGCGCGTCGGGAGAGGCTGGGCCGAGCGACTCGCGCGATACGCTATCGACGGCACGTTGAAATTCGCCCTCTTGTCATCGATAATTACTATCCGCCATAATTAAGGGGAAAAGGCTTCCTCTAAAAATAGATGGCTATCTGTATATCTCTGTCTGTTTCTGTCACTTTTTCTCCCGATCGTTGTCTCGGCCAACGTCTTTTTCATGACAGCCGAGCGCAACAAGCCGTGGCGCGCAGTCGTGTACGTATTCCGAATAAAATCGAGGGCAGAGGCGATCTCCCTACGCTCGAAAAGCGTATACACGTACGAAAAAACGTGGAAAGGGGGGCGGGCCGTGGCGGACTCTGACGGAGGGGAGATCACGGCAGCGCAAGAGACCAGTCCGACCAGCTGATGAGCCGGTTCTCTCCTTCCGATACACTTTTGTCTCCTTTTTTCTTAGCTTTGGCTTTTTTCTCCTTTCGCCGCTGCTCTCTTCCTTTCCCTCTCCTTCTCGCGCTCCGTCCTTATCCCTCGTTTACTCTGCGCCCGACGCGAGTCCTGATCCCCGAGCAAGACCCGTTCGCATGGTGTATTTATACCCGACTCTCACTGGTTCCTGATCCACGTTCCACGTCTCTTTCTTCCTCTTTGGCTCGTTCGCTCGTTCGCTCGCTCTTTGGCTGCGTATCGGTCGCCGAATTCGAGTCTCCCAAGCGCGGACACGCACGTGCAGCTCTCGCTTTAATAACCTTTTTATGTTTTTCTACTCGATTTCAATTTTTTCTCTCTCTTCTCTCGCATCTGCTCGCATTTTTTACGGAGGCAGCAGCAGCAGCAGCAGCACCGGCAGCGTCAGGACGATAGGTGCGCCCGTTAATTTTAAATTGGGTCACGGCTGGCTCCAGAATCCAGGAATCCAGCAGGAGTCGACAGTCGACGGAGAGGGTCGCGGAAGTAAAGATAAACACGCGCGAATCGTGTTGGCGCAACGGCGACAATTCCTTTTGTAATTTACTCGCGTAGCGCGATAAAGGCTCCATCGACGAGGTGCGCACGCCGCGATAGTAAAAATAATAAACAATCGCGAGATGCCAAAAGCCTAGTTGTTTATTAGTCGCGCCGGCGCTCCGACACTTCCAACAACGGCTCTTGTTGATTTCTTCATTAACCTCCTCCCCCCCCCCATCATCCCAAGTAAAAAAGGCCGTCTTTAATTTGTCAACACTCGATCACATTTGACCCGCGTTATCCCGTAAATGCATCTTTCGTGTCCGTATCCCGGACGCATCTTCTACGCGCTTAATTCAAAAGCGTGTAATACAAAGCATCGGAGGAGGATCGGCCATTAGGCGTTGCTTCGGCAGTATACGTCAGGTTAACGTTCGTTGTACATATTTTATGTGAGATTAAACTCGTATAATAACTTTATGCTCGGGATTAACATCGACACTAAGTCAGGATGAGTAGGCATGAATATTAGATGTCATAGTTTCTTTTCCAAAGAATATCCAGTGTCTAGCGTCTAGCGTGAATAGACGCGGCGAGGATTATTTTTCGTGTGTCGAAGGAGTCGAGACTAAATTAATTCAGAGATGCGATCGCGAGGAGCAGCCGTGACGTGAATGCTCTTTTAACAGCAAGTGTAACTGCTGCGCGGTGGAATAGGCCCAGGCAGGCCCTTCGGAAAAACGCTCGTTGATTCTGCGCTGCTGCGAATCGATCATTCGGCTCCCGGTCCCGGATGACGAAGAGGCTCGGTTCGAAAGCAGCGTTAAAAAGCAGAGGCCATAATTAGTGTAATAAACGAGTGGAGCGATCGAGGCAGCGCGCGCGATTAAGAAGCTAAAGAGCAACGACATCGCGGAAAGTAAACAAACGCGATTCGACGAAGCGAGCGTTAGCAGGAGGTTTCGCAACGGGAGCTCTGGTCTCCCAGTGGAGGAGGAAGCCCCGGAGGACCGCGCAGGCCCTCACCTATCGCCTATCGCGCAACACGGCCAGCGCTTCGAGTCTTGCGCAACGATTTACATTTTCCGTCTCTCGGTGCAACGCTTAGCGCTCGGTTGTACAACTGGCCTTGGGTGCGCGCGCGCCTAACCGAGAGAGAAAGAGAGACGCGGCTGCGTTCGATGGCACGATGGCACGATGGCATAATGCCCGAGAGATCAGCATCGCCGTAAAAGTTGCAAGATCTGCGCGCGGCAACTCCCGTGCGAAGAAGCTGTCGTCGGATCTCCCGTGGCTATCTTTACTTCTCTTGTTTGCGCGCGCGAGGCGCCGGGGAATTTCGCTTCGTAGATCAACACTTGCGCCTAGCAGCGCAATTACCGGACGACTTATTAATCGGTAAGCCGATGAACTGAAAAGCTCGATTCCCCCGGCTCGCCCCACCCCTGACTCGCACTATTGCGTCGCAGCCCGAGCTCTTCACCAATTCGAAAGGAAACGCGCCGATGTTAATCTTTTCTCTCCTACTTATCCTTTTAGGGAAAAACGAAAAAACTAATCGGGAAAGAGCAGGAGAAATATCGCCTCTACCTTTAGGACTCCAAACACAATAACCCAATGACCGACGACGACCTTTTTCACGCTTCCCGCTTTTCACGAAACTCCCTCGAATAACCCGAAATAATTAAGACTTTTTTACTCGGCGCAGAAGGCGATGGAAGTTCGGTTGCGGTAATGGACGAAATTCGTCTCGAACGAAATTGTGCGTCGTGGCGTCAAATAAATTTTCTCAACGCCGATTTAATAATGCGCGTGAATACGAAGCCACAGTTTTGTGGCAAGTGCACGGAGAAAATCGCTTAGAAAATAAAAAATAAATACATTTTTTGATCCGAAACTGGTGGATTTTTCAATCGTCTATCCTGCAAATTGGGTTTGTTTTTACGCCCCGGTCCTTTCACAATGACCAAGTATTCGTCATTTTTCGCGCCAGTTCACGTGACGTGCGTTTGCACCCAAGTCGCACGGTAAGTTGGCTTGGGTCGACCAAAATCCAATCGATAGGTTAGTCGGTGGAATATTTGCTCGTTAGCCGATCATCTTAAACGAGATTTAAGCGAGAGAGAGAGAGAGAGAGAAGCGTAGGATTCGAGGGTCGGGAAGCGGAAAACGAGCCAAACCAGCCTCGACGATGAGGAGTTTGTCGACGCGAACTCCGCCGCAATCCAACTAGCCTCGAAAAGCGCAGACGCAACTGCGGAAAGACTTTCGTGGAAGAGCCGGTCGAATTTCGGGGACCTGCGGCCCGGAAAAGAAAAGTGGAGAGTCGGAGCCGGTGTCCAGTAGCCGCAGGTAACCAAAAACACCACCAATGAAGTCGGAGGCAGTGATATTGTCTCCTCGGCGAGCGACGCCTGTTTCACACCCTTGAGCGTCGTAATTAATGCGCAGACACACGCCACGGACATGACAAAAGCCAATGGTCGTATAAAGAAAGACGCCTCAGGAGTCCGGATGACACGGAGCGTCCAAAGTTTTTATTATAGGTAACTCCGTCTAAAAAAGTCACTCCCTCGATGCGCTTTTTGTGTTCCTCCGTCTCCATCTCCATCTCCATCTTCGTTCCAAGCCCACGCTGAGCGAGCGTCAAATTATTACGCACTTCTGACATTTTCCAGGTTTGTCTTTCGAAGAAATCTAGGATCGAGGACTTATCGGTGTGACTTTTATCGCGCGCAACCGAGTTGGCTTTTATTTATTTCCAATACTTTGAGCGCAACCGTATGTATCGCGCGAATTCGATTCGAGTCGGACATTCGTTTTCCGCGTAGTCGTGCGGATTAAGGCTCCATCGGAGAACATTTAAATTTGATCGATACCTGTACAAATAAAAATCCTTTACACGCGTAATAATTATTACCAGCCTATCGTAAATTGCGATATTTATGTTAAAATGAATTAGAAATTTTATATTATTATTTTTACGTGCATGAATTGCAAAAAAGCTATTACCTTGTACTACCTGAATAGATTAAATATAATATACGCGGCACGGGAGGATTTTCATCCGTAAACGTTATGCGCACTTTTCATGTTTTTTAATAAATTTTTATGTTAAGTTAATGGCTTAAAATCAGTTTAAACGATCTATCGAGCAAAGTAGATGTAGCTGTACTTGCTGCAAGAGCGCCGATGGTATTCCTTACTCTACCGTATTTTTATTATTCAGTCGAAGGCGTAGAGAGCGAAGACACCTCTCGGCTAGTTTGGTATTTCTGGAAACGAGGCTCGACATTTTCTAATTAAACGAGCGCTTGAAGTTCAGAGACAGCGATCCAAAGCTCCCGAGCAAAAGAATACTGATCATTTTCGAAAATCAATTTATGTCAAGAGAGCCGGAAAGAGAGTCGAAGCTGCTCTTGTCGCTGGAAGCTCCTCAACGAGCCACGTCCTCGCGAGGAGAAAATTCGGGAACTGGGAGGTGGTGGAGGAGGACCGAGTCGGACCAACAGGCGCGAGCCATTAAACCGGGAGGTTCGCGGGCAACACACGTGCGCTTCAAGAGGAAAAGCGTCACGGAGGCTCGCGTCCTGCGCTTATCAGGCCCGAAGCTACGAGTCAGTGGAGCGGCTCTGATCGACGTACCCCCGAGGGCTGGGCCACGGACACTCGTTCGCCCGTTATTGCGCACACGTGTCCGCGGCCACTTGCGAGTGAATCCGTGAAAGCCTTGGAGTCGCAACGACACGCGAGGACGTAAAATTGAGCGCTCGTCCTTAGTGCTGTCTGTTATTGTTCGCTCTCCGGGATTAACGTTCGCCGCCGCTGCTTCGAGCTACGAAATTCGTGGTCGGAAAGCGTGGAAACTCTTGATGGAGATATTCGGAGCTGCGATAAGGCGAGACAAGGGGCAAGGCTTCCCTTGAAAAATGGGGGTCGTGCTCTTCGTAAATTCATAAATTATTCGATTCGTCCGAGTTGGCGCGCGATCGCAAGCCTATAATCAAGCTTAGCCTCCTGTCTCGAGCCGTCGCATCGATAACGTTTATCAAGCGCGGCCGCTGATCGATACGCCAAAGAGCTTTTCGCGAATTGTCGCCGCCTCGGAGGAAAGGAAAGTAGCTGGAGAAGAGCCGTTAAAAGGGCATTTTTCGTTTCTCGTTCCGGCATTCTTGCATTATTGGCCAGCGGCTCGGATTTTCAGGCCGATTAACGAATCGATAGCGTCCCGAGCACCAGCGAGCGCTTAAATAATTACGTCGACGGGCAAACGCGCGGATTCCAGAACCTCCAGAGGCGCAGTTTTCATCAAAGGCAGAAGCAGTTGCTGCTATATGCGGGATTTTCAAAGCGAAGACAAGAACATATTTTAGTAAAATAAGGCGCCTTGTAAGCGCCTGATTAATACCAGCGCTGCGAAAATCAAAGCCCCTTAATTCAGTCGTAGAAAAGGGGCGCTCGGGCGGTCTAACATTCGAGGCAGCCTGGATGCGTGTAACGCATCTACACACGTGTCTAATTAGCGAGGCAAACGGCGTATGGCCCCCGGATAGCGCAACACGGCCCCGGTAGCTATGGTTACACGGCGCCCGATGGTTGCGGCGGCTTCCCGACCGACGCCGGAGATGCTGCATGTCGCGAAAGAAATTATGCCCGGCCCGCGAGACATTCACGGGCGATAGTATTGTTTGCCCAGTCTTTGTCCGTGTGCCCCGGAGGGACCGAGAGAGCGAGAGAGACACTCGAGAATAATCTGCATAATGTGGCTTTTATACGGGGCTCGCGACGACCTTATGAAAACGCGGCACGGAGATAAATGAGCGGACCGTGGAAACGGAGCGGCAATGTCGAGCCACGTACGCGCGAATTCGATTCGCTCGCGACTTTTACGTCCGAGAGTTTATTGCCGCGGCGGTGGCTTCCGTTGTAATTGGAGTTACGCCTCGGCCGACGAAAGCTTTTCTCTCGAGTCGCCGGCAATCGGTTTATCAAACGGGTGCATCCTCGACTCTCGGAGCTGCTGCTTACGCAACCTCTAGTGTTGGCTAATTGATCGTGAACCACTGCGCGAACGCCCATCGATGCTGGCCCTACACACCTTTTCCGCTATCTCGAATTAAATATTGACTCGTTTCCCGCTGCTTGTCGACGAGACGCTCGACAATCTATCTCTCTCTCTCTCTCTCTCTCCGAGACTACAAAGTTTTCCCGTAAAACTTCCATCTCGCCTTGTCGCTCCTTGGCAAATCGGAATCGGATATAAGTGTCTATCTTGATTCGAAAACGCACTATTTTACTTTATATTTAAGGAAATATCTTACTCCTTTCGAATGAAAAATAACGCTTTAAATTCGGCTTTAATAAAACCACTTTTATACGACTCGCGCTTGTTATTCGACCAGCGTTGGAAACTTGCAAGCGCATCACTTCGTCGATACACTCGCGCCACTATTCTATATTTTATGCCGAACCGAATCCAGTCGAACTACTTTATCCACTCCACTTCCCGTAACTTCCATTTCAAATTATCTCGCTATCTTTGTTTTGGTTCGCGAGACTCGCCCGTTCACTCCTCCATCTCCTCGCTCAAACTCCTCTAGTTTTCATTTCGGCCGCGCATGTGTTAATGCAAGTACCCTTAGAATATTCGATGCGGTAAGGAGTTTCTCTATCTCTCGTTATTACGCGATTTCCTATGTTTCCCGCTTTCTCCGCGCTCAACGTCGCTCCCAATGATTTTCCAGGCCCTTTACCTTTGAATACCTCTAATTTTCTCTTCTTCACACCCATTAAGAATTCAAATCTCTCACTCGGATTAAATACGAATGACTTTGCCGTTTTTTGATTCCCACTTTTCAATCACAATCCGATTAATGTCTTTTTGATGGCTTTCGTCGCTTGTATTGTAACGGTAAATACGCCCCGAACGTAATTGTTGAAAATTAATTCCGACATTATATTATCAATTGCTTTTATTGCAATATTAGGTTAATGCGTAATAAATACCCGACTAAAGATTCTGCGATACTGCGACTTGGCGCTCGGTATCTGGGTAATATATCAATAATTACGTTATATATTTAATTTTTCTTTGCTTCGCTTCTAAGCCCGTTTTTTTCTTCTAACTTTTAATAAAATTTCCAGGCTTTTAAACGCAGTTACCTCGCTATCTCTCGGCGAATGTAGATTAAAATATCGATCTACATATTATTGTACTTAAATTATACCCCGGAACGCGAAACCCTCCTTGCTCTTTGTAATAATCTAATAACACATACTAAAACAGAATTGTATAAAAAAGTGGCAGCACATTTCCTCTTGAATATTCGCAAGTTCCAGCCAGATCTCTAGTGTTTTTTAGAACTTCTTGTCTGTTCGCGCTTTGCTTTGGCGTTCGAGCCTAGAGCTTTTTAAATTCAGTTTTTTTTTCACTCAACATATTGTGTATCGCTTGAAAGTGTAGACCCACCCGAGGCGTTCTACTGCTTTACAAAAGTCGTGCCAATTCTTTGATAGACAATTGATAAATAAACAAACCTTTTTCTCGATCCACGTTGTTGAAGCGCATGTGCACGTTGACAGACAGCGATGACACTTTCCAGATACGAACTGCATCCTGTTATAAACAGATAAAATTCATAACATACCGAAAGAAGCGTAAATATTTTACGATATAGCTCTAATGCATCTTTATTATTGAAGACTGGAATGACAGTAGACATTACGTCTCGTGCATAATTAACGGACTGGAATTATTATTTATTTATGCTTTGTTACTTTTTAAATTGCTCGCGGTACTAAGGATTTCTTGAAAAGTAGATTATCCCGGTAACAAGTGTAAGGAGCTCAGTAGTTGAATTTGCCTTCGATTTTAGTTTATCGATTACGAATGCTGAATAATTTATTAAAATATTTTCTTCGTCAAAGTGGAACAGCGGCATAGGCCACTAAATAGCCGCACTTATCTTCCATTAAATTCGATTTAGAAATTTCCCATTACTTATAACTTTTCGCATATTTAATGCGTCGTGCAAAATACAAAATATCGTCTGAATTTTCGAGTGCCACAAGTGGAACGAAATAAAACTAGTATCCTTTTGGCGCGATCATAATTACCGTTAATTCTGGCAGACCTGATTTTGCACATCCCACTTGGTTTGGATCGTAATCGCCGCGATTCACTTCGCAACTCTACATTTTATGAAAATTTTCCCGATATCTGCGCACACGAGAAATAAGCAGTCTTTTTATTAAACTTGTCGCGCGTAAAGCAGAAGGAAAATTTCGCGTGAATCGCGCGCTAATTACCAATAAGGTGACGATCGGCAGTTTGTTCGCAGCAGCAAGATGTTTAGAAAACTAAAAACTAGAAACGAGAAATTGTTCAATGCGCTCTGGTATTAAAACGTATCCTTGCAATTCCTTTGTTAGAGGAAAAGTATTTTCTCCTCCGGAGCGAAATAGTGTGGTGCAAATCCTTCGCAGCAAGTGCTCGAATATCAAAGAGCTGCTGTTTTAAAAAGTGAAAAAAGCACCGTTAGATGTGGTAAACAAGCTTTTATTTTTTACTTTTTACTTTTTCTACGATATAATGGACTGTGGACTCGCGTAGGTCGTTACGCGTTGCTCAGCTACGCTTAATTACCGTCGCTGAATGGTGGCTTGATTAGACTCGGAATAAAGTGGGACGGCGATGTGCCGGTGGCACATGCTTTCGACTCCCCCCCCCCCCACCCAACACATCGGATTCTTTTCCCTTTTTCATTTTCCCGACGCATCGGCCTTATTTTTATCTTTGATCGAGGCCCCGGCAGCCAAATTAGTCGCGAGCGCGCGCGCGCGCGTAATTATCGAAATACACCGAGTGGAGCGCGAGATCTCGGCGTCTCGGACACGGGGACTCGCAAGAGACGTCGTTCGGATGCTGGCGAGGGCTGCACTTCCCGACTGCCCGAGTATCGAGCGGTGCATCGCGCAAACGCCAGGCCCCCGAGATCGATATGCTCCCAACGGCGCCGCAATGCAGCGGCTCATTTTCATCGTCGCAGGCTCCTCCAGCAACGGCGCAAGCAAAAGAGGGCGAGACGGCGGATTAAATTATCTTAAGGAAAGCCGTCCTATCAATCGTCGATGTGTGGACATCATATATTTGCAACGCAGTGCAGCGCAGTGCAGCGCGCGCCTGCCTCCCCCTCCAGCCTCTTCGTTCGAAGCGCGAGACGCGTCGTTACGAAAGTGCCTCGGCTCTTGGCTCGCGTCTCGCTTAGCACGCAGGGCACACCTCCGCACAATGTTTGCGTACGTGTGCATAAGCGTATGTGGAATACGTAACTAGCGCGTGCAACGCGTTAATCTGGTCCACATAAATAACAGCCCGTTATGGAAAAAGTGCGCAACCGCGACGAGTGCATCTCCCGTCCTTTCGCTCAGCGCAACGAGAAGCTAATGACGCCTGCTCGCGCTCGCGTGCGCAACCCGAGAGAGAGAGAGAGAGAGAGAAAGAGAGATGCGTTAATGATCGAGGGAAGAATCGCGCGCGTATAGTGCAGTCGCAGTGCCGCGCTAAGGTTACGATGCCACGGCCAACTCTGTTTGTGTATGCCAGTGCACGTGCTGGTGCATGCCGTGCGCGAGCATGTTTACGTATTTCTCGTCGGTCCCGGGGCGAGGGAACTCTCTTCTCCTCCTGCTCCTGCTTTTGCCTCCGTCGCGATTCGACGATTCTCGCGCAGCGCAGAGCGACGGCACGAAATTACGGCGTCGATAATCGCCTGGATAAACGTCCGATCGAAGACACTCGCACGATTTCTTCCTCTGAACTAACTTTGGCAGCTCTTGCGAAACGCGCTGCAATTTACAGCTGCGCATCGCTATTTGTTCATAATAATCGACGCCCGCTCGCTATTCGTGTATTCGACGTTTTTATCGATTTGACCGCAATGCGGTAAATTCTCGTTCTCGGCGCGCTCCTCTAATCCCTGCGATTTTCCAGACAATCTTTACTCTTAACCTTGAGCGCCGTCGCGGTTGCTGTCGCTGAACGCGCGACTCGTTAACTACGATTTCATATTTTGCAGGCTTTCGAGTTTATTGAAAATCCGCGCACCAGGGGAAATTGTAAACAATTTAACGCAAACGCCGCCGCTCCCCTACTCCTCGCGGAGTAATATACATTCGTAATACATTAGTTGCCAACTGACGTCGCGTCGAACGTCCATCGTGTATCGCTAGGCGCAATCATATTTATGGACATTCACAAGGACGGGGGAAATTTTTTACGCCGCCTGATGGCTTCGCAAGAGCTATAAAACGGGCTGCTAACTCAAGCTCGGGCATATCAAAATAAAGCTGCTCGAGAGCGCGCGAGGTTTTGCAGAAAAAGCCGATAAACAACAATTACGCCAAAGAAAATACGCGTGATTGGCATCTTTACGTAATTTTACCGTTAAGCCCGTCGCGTCCCAGGCCGAGATACGACGAGCGAGCAAGCGCATTTGTTTAGCCGACCTTTATCCGCACACGTACAGGACGCACACACGCCCGGCCTAGAGAGCGCGCATTGTGCACCTCGCGAGACTCGCCGCACTCAGGGCCAAGTTTAGATCATCGACGCTTCTGCAAAGTGCAATCACTTTGAAAGAGTGACGAGTACGAGCCGGAGGACGGAAATGCTGCCGACGCTAACGAATGGCGCAACGGCGAGAGCGGGTTGCGCAATCATAACGATAATTGCGATTCGTCTAATTTCCCGATTTCCGTAATCGAATCGATCTTGGAGCGACTCGAAGGACTTTTCGATTTTTCACCTGCGCGACTTGCGCAATCCGTACCCGCAATTACGCGCGCGCGCGCACTACAACCTCGGATTCTTCGCGTTCGATTTTTTAGTGACTCAGTTCCCTTTGTCGCTCCTCGCTTATTTTCTTCTTCCTCCTTTTCCTTTTTCATTTCTCTCGGGCTTCTCCCTGCGATCCTACGTTTTTCCACGCATGCTCGATGCGGTACGTGCGCTGGGAAAGTAATTATTGGAAATAGTCTATTAGCGCGACGATAGCCGGCAGATGATCGCGCGCGACCAGTTAAGTGGGCAATGTTTTCTCATCACGCCATCAGCTTTAAGGATAGAAAAGCCGCGAAAGTCCCGAACAAATGTCTCAGCGCCTAAGATCTCGTCGAGTTTCCAGGCGTTAATATTTTCACTACTGGCCCCCCTATTACTCGCTCAACCTTTATTCGCGCGTTCGTAGAGCTCGAGGAGAACGACGCGCACAAATTAGCATTCGCTCTAAGATTAGAGTCTCTTTGCGGAAGGCCGTACGTGCCGATTTCGGACGGTTTGAAGAAGTAACGAGAGGCGCGCGTAAAAACTGCCGCATGCTGAAGTTTTTACGCAAAATAAGCAACGAGCCCGAACGCAGTTTATCGCGAGACGAGCCGAGAAACTCGTCGCTTAATCGTAAGAGTGTCTCGTCGGGCCCATTGCCCAAAGAGAGGGACTCGCGCGAGCAATCGCGAGCCTAATTATCGGGGAATCATTAATCATCGGCCCGTGGAAGCTGAAGCGTGAAAAGACGTTAACAAGCGGTCGTCGGGGTGGCATCGGAAGACCCGCGGAGACCCGCGCGTCTCCTCCAAGAGCTGCGGACGCCGGCCTCGACGAGCTCGAGGCGCAGGCGGCGTCGCACGTCCTCGCCACGTGTTCCGAGGGTTGCAGGCATGTGCGTACTGAAAATAAATCACGTTTTCTGCGGAGGAAAGCCCGGAAAAAAAGTGGGTGCTCGAGGGGCGAGGGGCGGACAGGAACATCTCTGGCAACGGCGGCCCACGATCCGTCCGCTCGCGCGACCCGCGTGCGCTTGTGGGCCGCGACAAAAAGCATAACTGTTTTAACGAAAAAGTTTTATGGTACGACTCTAGCGCTCGCCTAGTTTTTTCTCCTCGAGCCCGTTCCTCGCTCCTTTTAATCTTTTTCTCCTCGCGAGACGACCGATCAAATGGATTGTTATTCTTTCTCCTTTACGGTGAAATGTTTATATCGTAGCCGCGGCGCGATATATTTTAAGAACGCAGAATCGTAAGAGCCTCGACTCAAGATTGCCCATGTATCTGCGCGGCTGGTTGCCTGCTTGGCTGCGCGACTGTAAATCATAACGATGCCCTGGACACTCATTTATCTTGATAAAAAGCCGATCCAGGATTCGAATTTATCAATGAATCACATCGAAACGCAATCTCAACGGTAAATATACAATTACGCCTGTGATTTTCTTATCGAGCATTTTTAGTTTTATTCCTCTTATTGTTGTACGAGGCGAAGCATTTTGCGACTTCTTCTCCGCCTCTGCGCTCCGATGATATACTCGCAATTGTCCGGGCGAAATTTTCATACAACTACTTCCTCGATTGTTGTCCTTGCGCTTGCGTCATTGCGAATGAATTTACGTTCGCGCGAAACTGCAACTCGTGCAATTTGCGCGGCTGAAAATCGATTTCGAAAGCAGGACAGAGAAACGAATCGTCATTCGTACAGCCAAAAAGCTGTTTTCGTTACCACTTTTTCCGTAAACGCCGTTGACGAGCTCGACGACGTTTCAAAATGTCACAGGGCAATCCGAAGCTTAGTTTACGAGAGATTTATTATTATCCAAGTATCAGAGCTTACGGTGGGAAAAGGGGAATTTTTAAGAAAGTCCAATTAAATCCGAATTAGTTGAAACTAATGAAATGCAACACAGACGGCCTGTTCAGTAATACAATATCGGTGTCGTTAAATTTTTGAGCATTGCCGAGTGACTTTTGTCGAGTCGAGACAAATAATGGTGCGACGCTAACTGATGGGGGAAGCACGTGAAGGATCGGTAGTTTAACGGCCGCCGCGATTCAATAGATGCGCGCGCCCACGAGTCTAATATAAAAGACCGTATCGCTCATACTCGCAATTACACTTTGCTCGTGCGCGGCAAAAAGTAGCAGTGGTGGAATGAAACATCCAGAATCTCGCGTTACCGGGTTACGATATAATAAAAGCGCGCGCGCGCGCGTCTTGTAGGAGCGCCGCGGGCGACGATTGCCGGGATTTGGCGTCCGGGCCCTTCCGGAGGCACGAAATTATGTGGAAATGCGCGCAAAAGCTAGGAGCGGACCACCGCTGCTCGGAGCAGCCGCGAAACGACCGTTAAGAGCGTTAAAGTCTCGATAAATATCGAGCGGGCAAAAGAGAGGCGAAAAAGGGAAAAGGGACAAGGGAGAGAGGAAGCGGTGCGCGG
This sequence comes from Platyscapa corneri, assembly GCA_018907185.1. Taxonomy (NCBI): domain Eukaryota; kingdom Metazoa; phylum Arthropoda; class Insecta; order Hymenoptera; family Agaonidae; genus Platyscapa; species Platyscapa corneri. Next base: position 1,115,793 of record JACCHW010000045.1, on the reverse strand, counting down.
GACGCCGCTAACGAACGCCAGCCTCCATTCAACGACTTCGGAGTGTTTCAGTTTCAGATGGAGAGAAAAAAAAAGAAAAAAGAGCCTCGGTCTTGCAGCTGAATGATATAAATTGTTGCTCCATTCATCCAACGCGAAGAATGCAATAAAGTTCCGTTCTTTACGCATTATAATGCGGTGAGATACGGCGCTGCCTTGTTCGAACGCACCGAGCGCTATTAGTACTCGTAATACGTGCTTCCCAACTTTCTTTAATTATCCCTGAAACTTACGCTCGGTTCAATTTTATATTATCGCCACCACTAACGTGTCCCGTCGGGGAAAAAAGTAAACAAACTGCGCGGCATGCGTCGCGAGCCGGTGGTTCGCGCGTGACAGCACGCACACCTACGAGCATTAGCACCGGCTGAGCGACGGCTACGATGGCGGCGAGTAGGTGAAAACTGCGTAGCACCTTACGCCCAGCAAACGTTAGAAATGCAAACACTTGTGGAAGCGTTACTCTTCCCCGAGTTTTATCGCATCTCGGATCGGAAAAGCTGCGCTCGTTTCAGGGCCGCCGATGTCGAATCGAGGCGAGGAGGCGCGCAGCCTCGAATGCCTTTGTTCGCCTCGGCGATTATTTAATAAAGTATAGAAGCTCTGAAAAGGATTTTTCAGCGCTGGATTTAAAACCTCGGCATGAAAAATCGAAAAGCCGAGTGCTAAAGCCGTAGCCACAACTAAATTGTACCCGGTTGATATTCTCGTCAGAACTCGCTTGTATTCCTCACAAAGTATCTTACGCATAATAAAACGAAGCCATAAAGCAATTTTAATGTTATTTCTTCTAAAGTCACTCGAAAATAAACTTGATGTATCGATATGCAGGGAGTGTATGGCACTCGGAATTATACCACAAGGATACAATAATCGTTCCAGTTTTATTGCGCTCTTATAAATATTAAATGATTACTTTACTTTATTGATTCTAGTCCGAGAATCGTTTGAGCGTAGCGCAACTGCGGAATTTTTTAACGGATCTCGAAGTTACGACTTGAAAACTGTCCGAGACATCGAGACCTCTAACTCCGCTGATCCACTTTTCCGAGCTTCGCGCGTCGGCAAATAAAGACGAGGTCGGTCCGGCTGCTCAGCGCCGCAGCTTCACCGCGGCCTTAACGAAAAGGCGAAAAAATGGTTCCACGGAAGGTCGTTAATCCGGCAGCGGACCATTCGACCGTCCGACCGATATTTACACACCGGCTTTATTTCCTTCAGGGATCATTTGTATGACCAGGCCATCCGAGCGGCCCGATAGTCATCTTTCGTAATCGCTCGAGCGTCGCTCGTGTATTCGATCGTCGTCTCAAATTATGTATGAGAGATAAGCGCCAACAAAGTCCAACCGCGTCTCCCTAATTCAACAGTACAAACAAGAAACATAACCGGCTTGCGCAAATTTGAAAACCACAAAGTGGCAGTGTCGCGTCGTTAGCGTCGGCGCAACGGCGTATCACGCGTGAGCTCGTAAAGCTACGGCGTGAGCGCTCCTGCGTAAATCACGCCATTAGCCGCTGCTCCGAAGAGTATCTCGAGTCTGTCTCGTGACACGCGCGCGCACCGCGACTCGAGATCATAATCGATTACCCGCCTCATTATGCCGCGCAGTTCTCGGAAAGAGTCCCTTCCGGAAAGAAGACGAACAGTTTGGCGTTTGCAAACGTCCTTACCTTCCTCGGTCCGCGCGACTCGCGACTGCGAGCCACAGACGAATCGCGGAGCTCGATTCGCCTCCCTCGCCTCTTATAATCGGCTAATTTCCAATCGCTCGAATCCGCTGTGTTTCCCCGCAGACTCCCTCGACGGCCCCTGAACTGCCAGTGCTAATTAGTCCGCTCGTTGGGTAACACAGCCGACGAGTGTGGAAGGATGCGCGAGCTTATCGACAGGAAACCAGAATAGATCGACGCGCGCGGTTGTTTACGTGGAAAATGTAATGTAAGCTATAAATACATCCATTGTGAGAGCGGCGGCGCACGAGTGATCGAAAGGCCGCGGAGGTTTTTGATTCGAGAGCTGCCGCCGCCGCACCTTCGGCCCTCCGTGCATATTCAAGCGAGGAAAAAAGTTGTTGCTTTGGAAAAAATGAACAATTAACGCAGATGCGTGAAAATTGCTTTGCGCATCCCGTCGAAGAGAAGAGCTTACCAACCCTTAGCCCCGGCCTCGGCTCGAAGCAGCAGCGAGGCGCAGTCCTTATCTCGCGAGCCTCGTGTTCGGCGCGCTCTCACGGAAGGGAAAAGTCGCGCTGATCATCGCGGCCAAAAGACAATCGCAGGTGTTCCGGACGCGGCCTTGTGCTGGTCAAAGTCAAGCTCGTTCTCGCAGCAGCGGCCGCCGCGTTCTTTTCCGATGAATTGGAATAAACTGCAGCTGCGCGCAACCGATCCTCGGGCACAATAGGATGCCTGACGGATGCACTCGATCGCAGCCTGGAATACGCGAAGCGCGCGACTGCTAATTGCTAGGAAATTTCGCGATCGGGACGCTAGTCGTGGCCTTAGCGGCGGCCGCTCGCTCGCAGACCGCCGCGGTGTCGCAATGCTGGATCCTTGTTGAGAGATCACAATGGCGCGCGGCACAATGATTCACGTCGGGAACAACGAACGCCTTTAAAAACTGCGAATTCCGCTCGATGTCCACTGCAATATCGCCATTTGTCCGGCTCGAAGACAACGAGTCGCTGGCACAATGAACCATTAAATTAACACCTGAATTCACGGCAATGGAACCGGTGTTTAGAAACCAGAACTATCGCAGCGTGACTCGTTTACAACCGCGAACGCTTTTGAATACTTTTCGAATAATTTTATGATAATAGTGCACAACGAGCGATGCATAAATACATTCGAAAAATTGCGCCACCGTTCGCGCGCTCGTGTTGGCTGTAGGCGCGGACCCGAGACCCGCCGAGGAATCACCGCTAATTCGAGAGCCAAGCGCCGACTGTTTTATCAATAAGGAACCTGCGATCTCGTAAAGACGACAATCTTTGACTGGAAACCTCGACGAATTCCATTGGCTCGAGTCGCGCACTGCTAATATTTTCGCGGGCAGCCTCTAAGCACAAATAGGCAATTTTAATTTAAAACGACATTTTAAAAATCCGAATATATTTATTGCTTTTAAAATCTTGCTCAATGTTTGGGAAATAAGTTTTAGCGCAGCATAATAGTAATGGATATCAATTAAACTTTAGACACCAAAATTATAAAATAAAACCGCAGGCATTCACATAAATTCCATTGTTAAAGAGAACAAAGCTGCTCTGAAAAATAGTAGGTTCGGTATGCACTCGTGCAATGCGAGACTTCAATGTTCTTAAATGTTATTATGTAAGTAGGAAAATGAGGTAACAGAAGCGTGCAAGAGGCATTTTTCGAATATGCGCGTTACAATCGGAGGCGCCAAATGCACATTTCGATCGGTGGATTATTTTACGAGCGAAAAAAGTTCGTCGGCAGACTTCCGCTATTTCGCGCGGAGCCGAATGTCGCAACGGGGACATTGTCAATCGTAACGATTTCATCGACACTGGCTCCTGACGCACACTTGTGGATTAAGTAAAGAAAAGGAAAAGAGACGGCAGAGCGCATTCTCGCTTAAAGCTCGATAAATATAACAAGTTGTAAAGCAACGCGGAGAATGAACAATGGTTGGTATCTGCATAGCGAGAATCGATAAGAAGTAAAACAGTCGATCCCGCGCACGATAAACCGTAAAAATAGGAACGACGAGGAGCGCAATAGCGGAGGTAAAATCGAAAGGGAGATCGGCGAGGTGCGTCGGTGGTGGCTAAGCTCCAAAAGAGAGCTACCGAGCATTTGGAAATGCACTCGTAAACGCGAATACCTCGAGGCTCCTACTCGGCCTTCTGATCCCATTGTTCCCCGACGCACCGAGTGGGCAATTGAAGGAATCGCGGACGACGCACGCACGCACACGCGTACGTGACTTTCCAGGAAGCGGGGCAAGAGAACACGAAGGAGCGCTGCCAGGGCCTCTAATGGCTATTCATTTTGTCCTCGCCCGCCCCCGCGGCGCGACCGGTCATCATCGTCGTCCCCACAACCACAGGGATCAGCCTGACCTTCCTCCGCGTTAATAATTTACGTCGCCGTGGCAGGAACGTAGGGTCACGGATTTCACGGGAACGACGCGATTTCCTCGATGTCCTCGCTGGATCATCGTTTCGCCAACTATTTGTCCCCATCCTCCTCGGGCCATTTCCGAACTAAGCTGCTCTTCTCCAGTCGACGACGATTCGTCGGACACGTGCGTTTTTGCTGGGCTCGGCGTCGAGCGCGTTTGCCGTTACTGCGTTTTGGCAGCGGAACGACGGATCGAGCTGCTGGCGGCGCGCACAGCAGCTCGAGGGAACGCGCAAGGTCCCGCGAATTTAATGAAACTGAACAATTATTTATTTAACTTCATGGTTGCTTGCATTTTAATTAACATCCTGCTGCTCACCCGCGAGTGCAAAGTCAAAGGCCTTGACCGCACGCGCACATTCGTATGCTAACCATTAGACGGATAAATTTATTTTTTAATTGATTTATTAATAATTGCCTTCTAATACGTTTCTTGCCGCGCGCAAACGTTATAAATTTGATTAGCAATTTGTGATTTCATGGTGCGCTTTTTCTTCGGCGCTCGCTTTCGCGCAAAAAGTGACATCTAGCGGAGCTGAAAAACACGCATAATCATTAAGGAGCTACAAATTGATGTAATTACACTGTTGGTTAAAAATTTCTACGCATTACGAGATTCATAAAAAGAAGAAGTTAACTCAAATTAATCGAGTTTTTCCCTCGTATTTACGTCCGCTTATACAAAGAATTAATTATAAGCCTATAACTTTGTTACAATAAAGAGGTGTTGATGTTTTTCATTTGGCAAAAAGAATTCAAACGTATTAACCTTTTTACGCGCTCCTTCTAACGCTTTGCCTTTTTGCGCGATGCGTATTTTTAATATTAACTTTTAATTAATATGAATCTTGCTAATGGCAAAAAGTTATAATAAAAATAGTTTCGATGGCAATTGAATAAAAAGCCATTAAAAAGTGATGTAAATAGTATACATTAAATTAATCATACGGCATTTAAATGTTAAAATTATCGATGTAAAGTTATGAAAATAAGTCACTAAAGGCAAAGATGTTTGATCTCTTACTGCTCGTTTTTCTTTCTAAAAACATTATTTAATCAATGCAATTTGTATAATCGACGTAAATAAATTAATTTTTTCCCAATATTACAAATTGTGCATATTGCGCATTTATTGTATATTAAATATACGCGAACACAAATAAGTATCATATAATGTACTGTAAATCTTCGTGCGCGATAAATCTGCATATTTAATAAGTTCGATCTAATCGCTCGAACGGTTAATGTGAAAATAGATCTGCGATGTATCAATATTTTTTATGATACAGAAAGTTGCGATTATGAATGGTTGAAAGTTGTTATTCAAAGACTGTTTACTATTATCATTGATTTTGCGTAATGAATTTTCGATCGAATTGATTTTTTAATTTCATGCCTTCGACCGTTTAGCGCAATTAAGTATAAAATCATTTGATTTTGAAAATTATAGGCAGCCTATTGAATGCGATGTATAAGAGCGTCGACTAAAATTGCGTTCGCGAAAATTCATTGTCGTGGATTGCGAATTTTAACGCGATGGATCAAATATAAAGTCGATAAATACAGCAATTCCAAAACGAATATCTCACCTTAAATTTTAATACGCGATAAATGACGTCTACGTCTATTCAACGATACTAGTGTAACAATTATCCGACAAATAAAAATAAAAAAGTAAAAAACAGCAAGTCAATTTTACGATAAAATTGCGATTTATAAATAAATATTCGTCGCTACCAATGCATGAGAATTTTATTCGCTGGAAACACAAAGGATCGGAAGGAAGAACACACTGCCGTAAGCATAAGAAAGTGACCTATAAAAATAGATCAAAATCGTGCGATCGAATCTGGCAGCATTAAGACGTAATTGTCGAGTATCGAGGTCTAATGATTTAGATGTCAATACGAACAGGTAAATGTCCAAATAAAGCCGCGTGGTCGCGTGAAAAATATAATTACCGCAACTTTCAATTTGAAAACGAAAAGGTGATTTGAAAAAAGGAAACGGCCGAACTGCGTTAAGAAAGCAAGAAGGAGTGTAAAATATCGACAAACATGGAATTATCTCGAGACTTTAAAGCTGCTAGACTCGTGTCTACCGGAATATAAAAAGAGATTGACGCAGTGCCAACTTTTCGAAATGTTAAATAAAGTAATAGATTTCGCGCATAAACTACGTGTAGGAGCGACACAAGGGCAGATGTAAATTTCCGCCGTTGGATTTCTTATATAAGCTACTACCTTAACGTTAATATCCGATCGGCACTGATAAACCCGAGTAGACGGTAGCACAAAGAGATAAAAAAGAGAGAGAGAGAGAGAGAGACCCAGATTGAAAGTTGCAATCATTGACTGATCAAACTTAATTGCAGCGCACGATTCGTATTGGCTAATCAAGTGCGCATAAATCAGATTAATCTTATTATGGTTAATGCAGAGGCGAGCGCGAGGTGTCGCTGAAAACTTTAGCCACTGCTCCTCGCCTTCCTATCGTCAACTTAACGTCGACGCAACGAAATATCAATTACTCGCGATTAAACGCAGTTTTTCTCGCTATCCCGGACGAGTAGGCGATGCGAATCGAACTCAACGCAACAAGTTATCTCGTTTTCACAAGTGCAGTCCGAACGAGGCTAATAGACTTGTCCCAGATTTATCAAGATGGAACGCAGATGCAAAAGCAGTTGCAGCTCCAGTCAAAATGGCGGGAAAAGCGTGCCTCGGCTCGCTAACGCTCGAGATAAACGATTCGGCAATTAGCGAGGAATTGTCGAGTACCGGAGCGCGCGAGCAAAGAAAGCTCGTCGATAAATAAAGACCCGACGGAATAATTGAAATATTAAGGTGGATCGGATCGAATCGGGGGGTTATCGAAAAGCGATCGCGAGCGCAATTAACGCCGCGGCCAAGTGCGCGCGACGCTCGCGATTAAAGAGAGAGAGAGAGAGAGCGCGAAGGTCTGCGCGCGGAGGCGATTAAATCGCGAAAGCAGAGCTAACCGAGCGGATTCAGGTCTAGGGCAGCGCCGCTCGACGCTCCTCCGGCTAATCCTCCGGCTCGGCTCACCTTGCGATCTTTGACCTTCGCCTCGCGGCACACCATTGTTCTGCGCCCTTAACGAGCGCCTCGCAAACGGAGCGCGTCCGATATTCCAGATGCAATAAATCGGCCGATAGTAACGCATCGCCACGCGGAGCCGCGCACGCGCACCCGCGCCGCTCCCGTCCGACTAAGCGGGTAGGAATTATGTAAGCGAACGAGCGCCGAGGAGAGCCCGGGGGCAAGGAGAGAAACAAGCGAACAATAAAACTCTTAATTGCGGGGTAATTAAACGATAAACACGCGGCGCAATTAAACAAATGACTCAGGTTTCTCCGAGGCCTCGCTCTACCTGAACCCAGCGCCGCCGCCGTCGTCGTCGTCGTCGTCGTCGTCGTTCGAGGGTTCGGTTCGCCTTCGCCCGAGCACTCGGTGACTCCGTTGACTCGTCGAGCCCTCGCGGTCACGTGGTGCAATTCTCGATTTTCGAATCGCTTTCCAGCGAATGCAAGCGCAATTAAAAATAATAAGTTAATTTCGATTCGTCGTCAACCTCGCGCCCGAGCGCTTACGTGCCATTTCCAATGCCTTTTTTTTTTACAACTCTTACGAATATGAATAAAAATGCGCGCCGAGTCTCGGGTGCTCGATAATAGGAATTATCCATAAAGATGAGTCCTTATTTATACGGCAAGTGCAAAAGAAGAATAGCTCGCGGCGCGCATGTTGCCCGCGCAACGTCGGCAGGGGCATACACCTCGGGAGAATTACAAGTGCGCTTAATATGCGTGGCAACGATAGACGTGTAGCGTCGGTACCGTCGCTCCTTCCCCGCCCCCCGAGCGCGCGCTTCATGGCTCGCTGACAGTATCCGCGCATGGGAGAATAGCTTTAAATAACTTTGAATTTGTTCGCGGCACCGACACCGGATGCAAGCCAATAATTGTCCGATCGTGATGCCGCAGTTTAGGAATGAACGCGCGACGAGCGTCGTTGCCTCACGAGTTGCTTACACTCGCAGAGCTGATAAGTGAGGGGATGACGCTCGTAGTCGTCGCTCTTCTCCCCTCGCAAGCGAACTTAATACGGACTACTCGGCCGTGCACGTGAGACCTCCACGGACACGTATTTCACCTCCGAAAGCGAGCCGTTGTTTTCTGAATATCAACGAGCCGTAGCTCTTGGAGGGATTTCACGCGACTCGAAAGTCGCATCGCGAGTTTCGGACCCGAGCCTCGGCATCTATTTTCATAGGGGCTCCTCCGAACGCAACGGCCGAATTTTCCATTCGACCGAGAAAACCTCGAGACTCATCATCGGCGATTAAAGCAACGTTTTCGTCATTCGTAAATTAAGCCTCTTCCAGCGACTGGAGGAGGAGGCGCTCCGCCGGTCCACTCGTGCAAATATGCGTCTCCGCGGTTTTAGCACTGGAACATCCCAGTTGGCGAGCGCACAGCCAGTTTGGTTCTGGAAGCGAGCCAACGCCGATTCCGGATGGAAATCTGGTGCGAGCGAAACAAAATGAAAAACGAGGAGCAGGGAATCTCGCTCGGCCTCCGTCGAGGCGAGAAATAGAGAGCGCGCGAGGAGGCGCATCGCTTAGGCCTGGGATGCCTATCCCGCGAGCAGCCGATCGGGGTTCGCCTCTCGAGATTTTTCCACTGCACAGAATGAAGGTTTCGGCTCGGCTGCCACGCGTGCACTTTGCCCGAAAGTGAGAGCGTATTCTTGGAAACGGGGGGTCGGGGTAATTAGGATCTCACGAATCGCGCGTTGCGTTGCTCCGGGCCAAACGCGAATGTCCCCGACGAGTTTTTGGCGACGCGAATCAAAGTACGCGCGATTCGGTAAGTTGCGCGACCGAGTCGCAGCTATTGTTTGCGTCACAACGATATTATGACAATTAAATCGGTTATTCTAATCGGGTGTGCTCGTGGTGAAATAATTTCATTGCTTTTACTCCGCAACCACTGGCTCGGGTTGCGACAGACGGTGTGAACCGTGTATTTATTAGATACTACATTTCTTTTCCAATTAAGGAGAAAAAAGTAATTTGATTAATTCTAATTGCGAAACGCGCGTAATTAAAAAGAACAATCCAATTTCGTAACTCGAATAACATTGGTTAATACGTTACAGCACAACTATGGGACTGCCTCAAGCTGAACGTCAATTTGTGGAGAGAAAAAACTCGAAGAAATTGTAAAAGAATGTTAAAACAGGAAAATTAACAGAAATAGGAGCGCGATTCATCGACGCCTTCAAAATCAATTTCCATTCAACTTTCATAATAGACGCGCGAGTACCGTTGGCAACACCAATACACCGGTGCAGCGAGATTTCGAGGTTGGAAAAAATCATGTTAATTGCTTATTAAATACGGCTGGCATTAATGCATTATTCAACGTTTTTTTAAAATCTCCTGAATAATCATCTCGTTGCCCAAGATACTCCTCCTCGTGAAAATAACGAAGCAGGTGCCGCATTAATCACTCCAAAACTCGAGTAAAACCTAAAAGCACAATGATTCTTCTCACGGGTGAGAAGATTTTCTCCTCCACCAAAGCCTTTCTCAGGTACGGAGGCATCGGTCTCTCGACAACACAAAAAAGGGGCAAAAAAAATTAGACACACGAGGGGTCAAGGTGGCTTCAAAAGAGTGTATCTTCTCCTCGAGACTCGGAAGGTGAATTCAGACCATGTGCATGCTTTCGTACTTTCTGGATAGAGACGAGCGGACTCGCGCGCGCGCGCGCGCACAAACACAGATGCACGAATGCGAGAAACCCTGCAGGCAGGCACGGGCTCCAATTTGAAACGTGTGTATCCATGGCCCGTTTCCCCTCTCTCCCGCGCCCGCTCGCTCGCTCGCGTTTGCTCTCTCTCTCTCTCTCTCTCTCTCTCTTTCTTGGAGAGTGAAATAGTAGAGGTCTCTAACCCCAGAAGGCAAAATAAAGATTAAGTGCAGAGGGGAAGATAGTTTAAAACCATCGTGACGAAAAAGAGACGGGGGGAGCGAGAGAGAGACGGAGACTGTGTGGGCAGGAAAAGAGAAGAGACGACGCGAAGGTTCAGGTTAGTCAACAGGTGGGTAACCTGCTAGGGGTGAGAGACGGAGAGAGAGAGAGAGCGGCATAAGTGGCGGGACGGGGGAGGAGGGGTTCGTTCGAAAGAGCGCGGGGGGAGAAGTAGCTAACCTACGCAAACAATAAGTACGATGCACAAATACAAATGTATCCCTCGCGTAATATAACTTGGGGAGTTGGGAGAGAAAAAAGAAGACTCGCTCTCTCTCTTTCCCTTGTATCTCGACTCACACATTTACAAGCGGCTCGCCTCGTGCAAGAGAACGAGAGAACGCGAACACGTTCCTAAAAGGGAGAAAGGAAGGGGAAGAGACCTGGACCGTTCGAGACTTGCACGTGTTCCTAACGTATTGTAGCAGTCGAACGAACCCCTGGCTCCGTAAAAAGGTTCTCAGTTCACCACGGATTTATTCTCCTCGAGTTCCCGCTCTCGTCGCATAGACAGAACGCGCGAGAGAGCAATGAATAGATAAATAGATACGGAGAAAGAGAGCGAGAGAGAGCGAGAGAGAGAGAGGAGTCGACGAGAACTACCTGAATAAAGCCAGTTGCTTCGAAATTCGTTCGAGGGTTTAATCCATCGATTTGTCAAACACAAACAGTTTGGTTTTTTTATTGTCCGCCTGGATGCATTGTGCGACTCCTTCGGATCTAAGAGATTTTTAATTTGAAATTAACTTTAAAAACCACTTTTGATAACAATGAATTTCTGCAAATGCACCGATGCATCATCGCGCTGTACAAGTACAAATTCACGCGTAAGCTAGCCGAGACGCCGCTGCTTGCCACGTGTAACGCGACGGATAGTCGCATCACCGCCACGAGCCGGCAACTGCTTTCGCTAAATTTATATACTTTGTGTCCTCTTCCTTTCACAAGCCTAATGATGAATCAACGAGAATTTACCGTTAATAAAACGTGGCTCTGGTCTCTGGATTTCTGCGCCAAGCTCCTCAAACGACAAGAGGCCAACTTTCAATGCAACTGCACGATCGCTATTAAAAAATTGAATAATCAAGCCAGAAATCACACCGAGATTCGGGTTTGATGGTCGCGAGACCAGAACGATCTTGCGCAGCGATCAATCCCGCATCTATTTGAAAATCAAAACAAAGTAAATACAAATTCATTGGACGCTCGAGGCGAACTGCGCTGCATTCGTTGCAAGCGCACATGCGCAGTACAAAAGGATTAGCATCGTCGCAAGGTGAACGGCGGCGGCGGAGGCGGCGATTCGCTAATTCGCAAATTGTAAACGAGCTTGATTTTTCGATCATTTTTACAGGAGGCGTGCTTCGTCGTGTAATTAGCTCGATCTCGATGAAGCAGAAGCTGCAAGCTGCGGCCGACGTTCGATAAAAGTTCCGGTCTCCACATTATCAATCGCCGCATTAAAACGGCGTCCAGGAGTTTTAATTATGCGTCTTCGATTACAATATTCTTGATCCTCTTTTGTACTCGCACAAAGGTAATATAAGAAGGAGAGTAAACAAATACACGCGCAAAGAAGCGAAGCAAAGACGCGCCTTCTTAGAAAGATCCATCCGAGGAGCAGGAGGACGCTGACGCTGAACACGATCCAGCGTCGCGTAAGGGAAACCTCGGGATTTGCATGAAAATAGCGCGTTACGATTTCTTGTTGCGCGAAATCAAGACACACCCGCCACGCACGTATTGAGAATCACTGGTCCCCTTCGCCGTGGGGCACCGTCCGTGACTCATCAGGCCCCTCGATTCCTCCTCTCGTACGGGAGCAGGGTCTCGTAAAGAAAAAAGGAGAAGAAAAAAACGAAAGAAAGAAAGACGAACAAAACCCCATCTCTCCGAGGCGTGTATAGAGCGAGCGTGCGAGAACGAGACCCAGAGAGAGGGAGAGAGAGAGAGAGAGAGGAGGCAGCGTCTGATCGATTTACGTTCCACTTGCGCTTTCGAGAAATTCATACAACGGTTTAAGCGAGAGGAAGCGCCCGAGCGCGCGGATATCGTCGGATCATCCGGTAACGTCGGGCCGCGAGCGCGTCCCCCGACCTCGTCATCGACACCGCCTGTCTTCGATCTCCCCCGTTCCCCCTGCCGCCACGCTCTCACCCGCCGATCCCGGGCACGCATCGACGTGCTGACGGTGCCCGGGACTCGTGGAGGAGGCGGGCGGGGGCGAGCAGAGGAGCCGAGGGGGATAATGAAAAAGAAAACGAACCGAGCGAGAAAATAAGAAACGAATAATAAGAGGATCATCGACGCTCGATCTCGACTCTCGCTCGAACCAAGAGCCGAGCGAACTTAATTGCGACGATGACTACTCCAAGGTTAAGCCGAGAGAGAGGGAGAGGGAGGACGACTCGACGACTTTTCAATTCTGTTTCTCTCTTTCTCGTTCACTCTCCCTGACGGACGCTTAACTAGCGACTCAAAGACGCGCGAATAGACGAGTTCGCGAGGCCTTCGATTATTACGAGCCTGCGCTGTTGCTCATCCCTCGCTCGCTACTCTTCCATTATTTATTGGACTTAATTTTAATTTTCTGTGTTGCGAAATCTAACGGAACTGCTTAGCTCTCGAGAAGAAAGAGAAATAATTTAATGGCGTGTGCTATTTATAAGCGCCTCGTGAATTATGTAAACACTTTTTTCAAGCGCGATAAAGGCCAAAGACGAAATACGCTGCGAATGTTTAGTTTGCTAATTCCCTCGTTAATGTTCAATTGGATGTAAATTTAGAGGAGCGAGTTTCCTTATGTCGAGCGCCGCCCTTGCCGCCGCCGTTGCTCTCCTGGATTTTTCTTCCGATGAAATTAATGCTCTCGTGCCTGCGGTTTCAAAATAAAAATCTCAAAAAGATCCAGGCGAAATATGAAACTCGACGCTCACGAAGCTAAATATGAGATCGAAAGCGATGGAACGATTGCGCAACAAAAACGGTGGGAGAGTGATAAACGATCGAGAGGGTGACTCCTCGACGAGTGCTAATCGAACGCGATAGTCGGGGAATGCTGAAGTAGTCGAACGAGAGTGGTCGACAGTGCAATTTCCAAAATTTTCGCAAGCCCAAAGTGCGCGATTGAGATCCTCCTCCTTTGGACCGAAGGGCAGCGAAAGCACGCGCAATCTTGGAAAACATTTCGGGACCGAGTTGCGCAACCTCGAAATTGCCTACGGGGCTTAAAGGAAAGCGCGAATCCGCCCAAAGCGTGGGGCCAAAGCGAAGACGCCTAAAGTACGACGCAGAAAAGAAAGGGGCTAATGCGCACAGCACCTGTCCAGCTCGCGTATACCTGCCCCACGGTGAAGGTGATTTCCAGACAGAGCGTAGGAGAAAGCAGCGCCGAGGAAAAGAAAAGCCGGGGGGACGGGGACAAAAGGGCCTCGTAAACGGAGGCAAGGCGCGTATCGATGAATCGTGAGGGATTACGCGGGCAGATTGAATACGCCTCGCGCTGCGTGCGTGCGAGAAGAACCCGAAGGGACACTCGAGCGATCCTCTTAACCCCGTGGGACTGCGAGGTCGGTGCCACTCTTGACCCATCTGTCCTGGCCGCGCTCGCACACCGACGCACCTTGGCCAAGTATCGGATTCCCATGCACGTGCATTCGAGCAGTGTCATCACCTCGGGCGCGCACATCGTGCTTTAATAACGCCACCGGCTCCAGCGAAGGCGTACGCGGTAGCTGCAGTCGCGGCTTGTACGCCCGTATTGTGTAGGTGTGGAAGGCACCTTGGCCCGTTTCCTTCCCTCGCTCTTAGAAAACCGTGCACCTGTGGGATTCCCATGCACACGGGATCTCCCCCCGTCGACGCGCGCTCCCCTCGCAGTGACGGGGAGCGTCCGCTCCCCTCCCCTCATCTTATCCTCTCTCTCTCCCTAAGAGGAGGAGCAGCAGCAGCAGCAGCAGCAGCAGCAGCGGCGGTGGTGAAAAATCATGCCGTAACCGTTTCCGAGGCCGACACTCAACACACTTGTCCCGCTTCGGTCTCCCTTACGGTTAAATGGGGTAGTGCACCTGCGGACTTTTATTTTGCGTTAGAGGCTCCATTGATATGCAGATTTCTCTGGGTTACTCGAAAGCGCTTCCGACGCGACGACAACGATCGCGATGACGACGACGACGGCGGCGGCGGCGGCGATGATGATTCGAAAGCCGCCGCCGCCAGCGAAAATAACACCGGAGACCTGAAAAACGCGTTTTTAGCCGGCGCGCACCGACTCCCATTGTGATGCACGGACGTGCGTATTTGCGCAACAGGAACAGCCTCGCGCTATTCATTCGCCACTGTGGGAGAGATTACCGCATTTCTACCCTCCGGAGAGTTACGAGGTCATTGGGGGCAGTTCACCTATACTCCGCTGTTTTCTTCTCTGCCTTCCGCCTCGTTTTCTCGACGTCGCCCTCGGCCAAAGGGGGTCCCCGGCCCCGGCCACTGCGCATTGAATATGTTAATTCAGCCGAGAGCGGCGGCCCCACGCTCGAGTTGGCGACTTTATTCATTTTTCGTGATTTTTACTCGTTCACTCTCAAGCTGCCGGAGTTCTACTCCCGGAGCAGGGGCACAATGACCTTTATGCAGATAAAGCCAGCGGCGACCAACGGATATCTGCGCACCCGAACCCGTGATAAGTGTACTGTGAACTCGCACGGACGGTTAGTTCCTGGTTTCTCTTTCTCATTCTCATTCTCACGTTTGCGTTTACGGGGATGACGCTGTGCACACGCGCCTTTGTGAGAGTATCGGGCTTTTCCTTTTCTCATCTCGCGCGAGCGCTTATGCGAGATGCATGAAATTAGCAGTCCCGCATTGTTTCACTCCTCGCTTTCGTAAAAGTGCGAAATCCGCTGCCTCCAGTCCTCGAGGATTAATACACGATTAATCTCTCGCTCTCTTTTCAAATTCTCCCAGTGCGTTTCCTTTCTGAAACTTACTCGCACCCTTGGGGCGCGCGAGTCGCCGATAACAAAGACGCGCGCTGTTCGGCTGTTGTGCTTTTCATCGGCACTTTTCCGTAGCTCGCGCTGGCCATCGACGCGCCGCTTCCCTTGCACTCACCACCGCGCCTTCGATTTTACTCGCCTGAAAATGGATTCGGGAAGGAGAGGAAACGGAGAGAAAAATGACCGAGGCAAGATCCATCGATTGGTCCTCGTGCGCGCGGAGCAACGTCTCCTCCGAGTGTGAATCAGAGAAATTCCCCGACTTTGTAAAATGATGTACGTGAGAAACAGCAAAGGTCATAAAGTGCAATTAGTCTGTCTTTTCCTCGAGTGCATAACCGATAATCACAGTCGTCGCTCTACACGCAAATGCTCCGGGTGCGAGTCGAGAAGAAGGTGAAAATCCGAGAGGTCGTAGGCCTGGAGAACGCCGCTAATCCCGTTAGCGCGTCCTCCATAATTCAATTAATATCGGTCGAGCCCGTTCTTCTCCATTGTAGCTCGGGCCGGGCGTCGGGAAAAGGGGGGGAGTACCTTTTGCCTCGAAAATTGAATAATTTAAGCAGCGGACGACTCTCCGGGGATTAGGAGCGTCTCGAATCGGGATAAATTAGAGAAGAGCCGGACCCGATAAGCGCTTTGTACAAACAAGCGGGACCGGTGCGCCGCGGGTGAGAACAGTCCCCAGGACCGGGGAAACAAAGACAAAAGGAAAAGGAGAGGGGCGCGATCGCGACGACCTGTCGCTCAGGTGGAACAGCGCGCTCGCGTAATTATGTCACTAGTCAGCCAGGGCCGGGCGTAACCTGGCCTGCGAGCCGCGAGACAATCCTCCATCCGTCTTATCACCCTCCCAGTTTCCACGTCTGTAAACTCCGCAAACTCGGCGGCTGAATCATCGGCGCAGATCTGCGCGCGCGCGGCCCTGGGACGTGCCAAAACGCGTCGGGCCCGGGGGCGTCGTTGAGCAATCGACGCTGTTGCAGCGACACACGCGCTCCTTGCGCAAACGGGTAGAGAGAGAGAGAGAGAGAGAGAGAGAGAGAGAGAGAGGGCCGGTAATTAATTGTGCGCGTTGTTACTCTCGCCCGTTATCAATGTTAAACCGAACCCGGCCTGCCGTTGCAATTTAGCGCTCCAGATGCGAGATAAGAGCTTCGAATCCGAACTGCCGTTTTCTTTTTTCTCCTTTCCGATATCGGAACCGCAAGTTTTTGCCTCTGCGGCAGTGGGGGGATTACATAAGTAGGCGCGTGTCTGCCGGTCATCGGAGCAGCGATTCGAGCCGTCATCGATCATTTGCCAATTAATCACTCGTTACATTGTAAATACAGCGAATAACGATTACGATGCTTTTCGGATCTTTTGTTCGCGGACAGAAGTGCCACCACAAAAGCGCCAGCCCGAGTAGAAATGAAACTCGAGCCATTTTTGCCGCGTGTTACGTACCCGGAAGCGATAACTCGAAATGCTTCTATTAGAGCACTTTATCTGTGAAATGCAACGCACCAAACATTTATAGACGTCGCACTCGTAACCACTTATGGGCTCGATTCAGCGCCAACAGTCGTGTGTTATCCGTAATCGATGACTCACGAGACCGTATAATTAAATAAATGACAAATAGTTTAATAAATTTGCGCGAACAATGCGCTCGAGCGCTCGCGAGTGTTTTTGCTTGGATTTTCTCGAATCCCCCGCGTCAACCGGTCTTCCGTCGTTTCGCAATTGCTCGGTTAATCCTCGCGATTGATCCAGCGCTCGATTACTCGATATTAATTTATGTCTGATGAAAGGAAAAAATTTAATTTACTCCGCTGCTTCGGCTCGCTCCTGGCGTTCTGGCCTTGGACGTGTTTTTTCAAATGCATTTATTCGCAGACGCGCAGGTAAATAAATGCACTTGGAGCTTCGCGAGTTTCCCTTCCTTGATTTTATGGAATCATTAATAATGCTATTACATCGACCTGGAGAGACTTATTATTGTCGCTGAAAATGTACATCTGCTCTTTACAATATTTCATCTTGGTGTGCTCTTATCGTTGCGAGCATGGATATCCGGGAGAACGCACTTCAGCGGAGATTTATAAGGATCTATCGTTTTAATGCCAAACACAGTTTTTTGCTGATTGAAAGAAAGGAATACCTGCAAAAAATATTACACGCAAATTCTTGTATCTTCAACAGTTTACGCTCAATGTCAAATATTTAAACCAGTTACATTCAAAGGCAAATTTCTTAATAAAAAAATAGTAAAAGTATAAATGCGCTTTTGCAAACTAAATAAAATTTTCCTCGACGTTTATTAAATTGTTTTTTAGACGTTCAACATTTTCATTCGATAAGTAAATCTACACAATATCATAAATAAGAGATTTTCAACTGATTATAAATGAAAATTATTTTTTCTCATTCCAAATTTAACAATTCCTGTATCGATTATATTTTCATCATAATACTAGTAACTAATTGTTTATCGATGTCAAAGCGGTTGTACGATCGCGTGTGCAAACGAATAGTCGCGACTTTTCTATAAACTGAGATTCTACATTTTAAGAACATTGAAATAGAAAAAGGAAAGGAAAGATCTTCGAGCGCATTAAAGCTGGAAAAAATAATATTGAGCCTCGATTTAAAAGGTTTTAAAAGTTTCTGTACAGCTACGTTTTTTCAAATAAATTCAATAAATTCACTCCACGTCTCGGTACTACCATACGAATAGATTTCTTTGTAAAAGAAGTAAAAAAATTTAGTTTAATGTTTGACGCATTTTTAGTTTATCTAAAAAAAATGTTGGACCGTCGCCTTTAGGATTCTCCATAAAAAACGTATTTAAAAACAAGTGGATGAAACCGGAATCTAGTTTGCATTTTCTCGAGGAAATTAAAATCTATTCTGTTCCAAATGTATTTTTAATATTTTAATAGTTTTTATATTTATGAAATGTAGAAGGGAAAAACAAGATCGAAGAAATCTCGGTTCGTAGTAAATAGACATAATTGTATTATACGGGCCACTTAATCTTTGATTCGAATTAAATTAACATTTATTGTAAAAATTATTAGTCTTACTCGAATTAAAAAATTCACGTTTCATACATTTTCGCCGTTGCTGCTTTAACATCATTATCTTCTTATTTGCTGCTATTGACTTTAAATTAAGTTGCTAAGATAGAAGGTTTGTATCTTTTCTCAAGATCACAACGTACGGATGAGGCGCACGAGACATCTTAGATAAGATCTTAAGTCGCAATGGTAGAAAGATTATAAAAGAGTGTAAGGGACCGGATGATCGACCCACATAACTAAGACTTATTACTTTTAAAGTAGCTTTGCTACACGGAGTAAACGCTTGAGAACATTGAGGCAAGAGTCTTCGAGACAAGAAGAATTAAGTTCTTTTATTCTAGAAGCAGACGCTTTTCCTTAGAGTGCGTTTCCTTACAATATCATTTTATTTTAAAAATATAAGCCGTCGAATGAAAAGTTCCGTACGATAATGAAAGCGACTTTTTGTTGTTGTTTATCTTTTATGAAAACAGCCGTTTGTAAGGCCGCTGCCAAGGAATAAAATTACAGGCTGTGGAAGCTCCAAGTGGCTTCTATCGCTGCTTTCAGATTTCACGCGAGACCAAACAAATTCTTATCGCCTCGGTAGACATTTGCGTAAGCTAAAGCGATAAGTCAACTTTTATGGTTTTCGTCGTTAAAATTGAGTCGACGCGCTCGCAAAACATTTCATTATTTCCACTGGTCCAATAATAGCAACGATTGTTCGCATCGCTCATCGAGGCGACTCGGCTATCCTTTCTGAAAATAATTTTAAATTGGATGAAACAACTTTTTTGACGCTTCGAAATTCCCCAAAGAAAACTCCTTTCACGGGATTACTTTCCTCTCTATAATTAGATGGAACGTCTATATCCAGTTATTTGAATCGTAGGTTGAAGATTATAAGGCCGAGGAGGCGAGGGGCTTGAGAAAAGTGAGTAAAAATCCCGAGGTAAATGAATAAGGCGGAAAAAAGGAAAAGGAAAATCGAAGAGTGCGCGGCGCTAACGAGAAGCCCGTAATTCCAGGGTATACAAGCGCAGAGTTTGAGTTTGAGTTGGCGGCGAGAGGCGAGGGGCAGAGCAGAGGATAAAACCGACAATGATTTTGTGGCGCGACAACCACGTCGAGCGAAAGTAAAATATTTATTAATTACACCGCTAATTGGAGAGGGTGTACCTGGGGAACAAGCCACGGGTCGTCACGTATAATCAGCAGCGGAGGGTGGCTCGCTCGCTTTGAGGGATTTTCTTCTTTTTCCGGGCGTTGCCTCGTCGCGGCAGCGCGAAAAGACGGCAGCAGCCGCAGCCGATACCAAGGGTGGCAAGGAAGGAAGGAGGGCAGGAGCCGCGGGAGGCGCAAAGACGTCTTCGATAGAGTCGACTTTGTAAGTCCAATTATTGCTGGAACGCGCGGCTTCGCTGGGATATTATTACACGATCAACAGCCGTTGTTAATATTGGTTAACCGGAGTCTAAGTGGAGCATGTGTTTTGTCGAAAAGGGAAATATAAGAGTGAGCGCGCAGACGAGGAGAGAGAAACGGAGGAAGATAATAATTTTATTTTTAAACTGTCATGCCGTTCCGTCAAACTAAACTGGATTTAGAAGCTTTATATTTGCCACGGTAATTTCCAACTCTAAGAGCGATATTTATGAAAGCCTAAGGTTCATAGCCGAGCATCTAATATGAACGTTCCCTTTAAAAGCACGACTAATCCAACGGGTCTCGATAATTCATTTTTTTTTTTTTCTCTCTCGAAAACTCGGAACGCTCGAACGCTCATATTTTTAACTGTCAGCTCGGGACATTTCATAAAGAAACACACAAACTCGAAAAGGGCGTTCGAGGCCCGAAACCTGTAGAGCCGGAGACTAGTTTTCCCGTAACCACTGATGCGCACCGCTGTCCGGGTCCTGGCCTCCTTCTAATTCCAATTCGAGGCGAGTCCGAGCCGGGGCCCTGATAACGATTCCGAGCCAGAGCAGAGATCGACGAGTGGCCCTCGCGTCCTTGCTCTCGCCAACTCCGGCGCGCAATTATCAAAGTAATCGATCGGCGGCGTCTCGATAGCAGGCCAATTAAAATTCTCGGCTCGCGATATAAATGAGCTCGTGATAAGCGCTGGCCGAGGGCTGGCCAAGCGGATCGAGCCATTATGCGACATCGGCTAGCCGCAAAGCCCCGGGCTGCTTAACAGCTCGCGTCGTCGCGACGCCGCTAATGGAAAAGCAGCGCGAATGCTAAACCAAGGGGGGAGGGGGTACCTCGATCAGGCCCCGTTCGCGCGGGACGGCCTTTCGTCAACCCCGCGGGTGTCAGGTTGCAGCCGCAGCCAGATAACGATTGCGAGCCAAGAATCTTAATAGGAGAGCGAGAGTGCGTATCTGGTGGCAGGTACGATGCACCTTTTCGATAACCGCACTAATGCGAAACTCGCGTATCGGGCCCGATAGCGCCCCATTGTCCCCGCCTCGGCGCCGATCGCATCTTTAAAATTTCCCGGAGAAATAAATCGGAGGCCGATAGCGATCGCTCGCTCGATCGCCGCGCCGACAGCGCGTCAATAAACGGGTCCGATTCGGGGGGAGGGGAGAGGGCGGCCCAGCCCCCACTGCGATTACGTAAACTTTCGAGAAAACACACCGAGCCGGACAAAAGAGGTTTGGAGTTTATTAGAGGCGCAGCGAGACGCCGTCGCGCTACCGGTAACGCGCGGCGAGCCTCCGCTCCAGCGGCAGCGTTCAATGATGAATTGGAAAAACTGATCGGGAAAGTATTGTCGGAAGCGCTCGGCCGTGCAGGCTGTTCGCGGTGGCTGCTCGCGCGAATGCCGATTGCGTCGTGTTGGGAAAGAGAAAAATTTTGAAAGCTCGCGTTCGATTCGCGGGTTATTGTGGTGTTGCCGAGCGAAGGTCAGCTGGGATTCGATTGCACTTGGCCAGGCAACGCGTTCGCTTAGACTGGGATACCGATGATACGCGTCCCGGCGATCGCGTCTGAGTCACTCGACGCGGTTGTTGCGATTCAGCAACTCGCTCGCTTACGTGGAAAAAAGGTTGTGTGCAAAAAATTGCTGGAAATAAGACACCGCACAGGTGTCGAGGGTGGGGCTTCGCGAATTCCCGGCGCTTATTAGAGAATTGTGAGAAAAGAGTTATCGCGAGGTGCGGCCAAAAATTATTATCGCCTTAATTCGAAAATCCTTTGTCCTTTGTCCGGAGGAAACAAGACGAATAATCGACGGAACATTATAGGCTAAACTACGCCTTAAGTACGTATATAAAATGTTTCCCGGAACGATTTATTTCGTGATTTATCACTGCATCTATCCAGGCTATTATCAATTATCGATGGCCGCGCTTTACGAAATTTTCGCCGCCTTCCGCGCTCGATTTATTTTACAACCCATCGTTGCGCAAACTCTTAATACGTCGATAATTATTATTTTTCTGCAATTCGTTTTTGTTTTTTTTTTTTTTTTTAAGAGCGCCGAAAGAAATTATCCCCAAGCTCGCGAGCGTCTGTCCGCGATGCAATGCACAATACGAGTTTCCGAGATTCGGCTGTTATCCGACAGTTGCACCACGAGCCCGAAAAACATTGTTTTCTTTGGCCGTAACTGTGCAGCAGCTCGTAAATGCGCAACGAACGTAAACTGCACTATTGGCAGATCCGTTGGAACGGCATCAGGGGTAACGCGAGTGCATCCAAACGCACCGAACGGAATGACCGGGTGTTCGCGCGTGGTGCGTTTGCATCATCGCCGCTGCGGGCCGAGATGATTTTCACAGCTTTTCTCCAGAGGAATGTTGCGTCGCGTCGCCAACGATAATCGAACTGTTTTTATTTCGCCACGTTTTTGCCGCAATGGGAGTATTGCGAATGAATTAGTCGCAGGATGCAAATTGAAAAGCATCCCCGATAGTCGGTTTCGTGTTTAAAAATAACAAATTTCACTTTCAAGGCCGACGCCCGCTGTTACGGAGACTCGGCGAGCACGCAACTTTGAAAACAGATTTTCCGAATAAACGTGGTCCAACCTGCCTCTTTGTCCGCAAGGTCTGGCTCGACCTATTTCACGCGAGCGTTAGAAGTGCATTCTAAAATAAATAAGAGGACGCAGAAAATAAAATGGGAAAAGAGTGGCATAATGTCAATTTTTATTTGGGCAACCTGACATTTTGACGCCCGGGGCACGTGAAAACTAGGGGCTGAGGGTCGTATCAGCGCAGCACGGGTAAACATCGGTGCAACTTGATCCGGTCGCCTAGTTCGGCGGCAGCCGAGGAGGCCCCAACCGAAAAACCGAGGGGCGGGCAAGAGACAGGGTGGCGGCGGAGGGGGCAGGGAGCGCGGTTGACACGCAGGTCTGGGACCGAGGCGTTAATGTTTGGCCTAGGAGCAGCAGTTCCGACCCCATACGGTGTCTCATAACTCTTCTGTTGCGCGCATACGTTGGCCGAACGAACGCACTCCTCTCGCGCGTTACCAGTTCGACTTCTGCCAGATTTGGAGCCAAGACGTCGCGCTGCTGCTACTACTACAGCAGCAGCAGCAGCAGCACCGGCACCGGCAGCCCTCGTCTCCCTTTTTCCTCCGCGTGACGTTTCTCTTTTTCTGGAGGGCCACTCGAGCGCTCGGGGCCGGGGCCGATCTTTCTCCCCGGATCGACCTTAAGATTTGCTCGAGCTGCCCGCTGACAACGCTCGGTAATTATCAACCACTTAAAATCGGGGTCAGCCCGGCCATGTGTCGGGTGCGCGCGCCTCCGTACGCACCCACAACCAGCCAGCGATTTCTCTCCGACCTCGGCCGGACCCGAGAACTCGACCAAATCTCATCCGTTATGGGCCCTGTCAGTCGCCGGCTCCTAACAATATGTCGTCGATTTGGAAATTCTCCTCGTAAATTCAAGACGCCCAGACGGATCGCTGTAAATAATGAGCTGCGCCGAGCCTCCGGTCGGGGACTCCTTCCCTTTTTTCCGTGCCCTGGTAACGAGCATTTTTCTGCTGTTTTCGTTGGGTTGGTAGCTTTATAGCTCGGTGTCGCGTAACGCTGTCTCCTCGAGCCCCTAAAATCGAAGTCGCGCCTGCGCTCGAGGACGAGCTCGATGTTAACGAGTGCCGCAACGACGATCCACGGGCTCGGGGACAAGCGCCAGGACGCAACATTACTCGAGCGTCGTTCGGCCACGCGATCAAAGTCCTTTAAGATCCGCCGCGGCACGGAAACGCCGAGTTCTCGGTACTCGCGACTCGCGCTCGCAAAAAGGCGAAAAGCCTCGGACGTTTATTTAGCCAAGGATACAAAGTAATCGCGCGTTAGCGAATGAAATGCTGCTGAAAGCTAATTCCGCGAAACGAGTCTCGACCGAGCCTGAACGCTTGATACTTCTGATACGTCGAGTCGCTTAACGCGCACCTAGACCGACTCGCCTCGAATCGAGCCAGCGATGCATTCGATTTTTCAGCGCATCACTCACGCTTTTCTTAATTACCATTCTAAGCTTAAGCCGAGAGGCGAAGCGGTTGCGCCTCGTAATAAGAGCAGAGGCGAATGTCGTAAATCTCTTAACTCGAAATACATTTGGAGATCTGTGCCGCATATGGGAGATGTGGCCACGTATCGCGAACGGAGTCTACGTGACTTAAGCCGCGTGAAAATTCGAGTCCTCGCGTGAGGAGGGCGTCGGGTTTCCAGTTAACGATGAGCCGCCACCAAATCGCTCGCTCGATTCTTCACGACTCGCACGCACGCAGGACAATCGGAGCCGGCGAGTGGGCGGGGGGCCGAGCGCGGACTACTGGATCTAAATTAAGCCCGACTAGTGTACTACTCACTAGCCATTATGCTATCGCCGTAGTTGGCTCAAGTGGCACTTACACTCGTGTAGATAATGTCGTGGCCCGCGATAACGATAATTGCGCTCGATTGACGACTGTAGGAGCACTCGACGAGTAGTCCCAGGTATACGGGGGCGATTTGGCGTTTGCGACGGCGGCGTTTACGGAGCCGGGCCCGGGACCGCTTCGCCACTCCTCGTCGAGGGTCGCAAGATCGCGGAGGACGCGTCGGAAAGAGGGCCGAGATCCAGGCTGTTATTATCGCGAGTACGATTGTTCGAGAGGGAAACTCGTCGATGCTCTTTGATGCTCTCGGGGGGAAAGCGTCGCGTACGAAATTCGAGCGTCAGGCCGGGTAACTCGAAAATTCTCACGACTCGGTACGGCCGAGGATGAGTGCATCGAGTTCGAAAAGATACGCGCCTCAGACACGAGAGAGAGGAAAAGGGAAAAGGGAAAATGCCGCGCTCGCAATCTTATCGTAAAAAAAGCATATAAAGTTCAACAAAGACCCTTACGGCACATGTGAATATCGGGGCTTGAGCAGGAATCTCGCTTAAAGCAAACATTTCTCAACGGCTTGTCATCCAGTCGACGACGACGCTATCGCGGCAAAACTCGCCGACTCTCTCTCTCTCTCGCCGCACGTCGATGATTCACGTCGAACAAAAGAGCGAGGTGATCGGGCACGGGAATTTCAGAGGCGCACTTGGTCCCGCCGGGCACGTTCTCGTATTTGCTCGGGAAAAGCTCTCGCCCAGACCAGAGTCAACCCCGTCTGCGCCTTATCTCGGGGGAGGGCTCCGGAATACATCCCAGGTGCGCTCGGGCAATGGACCCTTCGTATGCTAAGGAGGATATCGTCGCGCGTAGGCCTCGTAGGCGCTCGTAAGTAATGCAGGCTTTTCGGAAAATTCAGCGGCATTCGCATGCATGGCCCGCGCATTTTCTCGCGTCGCGCGTTACGGCCCTTCCTCTCGAATGCGCGCCTCGTCGCGAGCCGATGTATCCAGGGACATTTCCGCTGCCTTTCTCCAAATTCGTCGCTTTCCTCTCCGGTATTCATTTTTTTACGCTCCGCTTGAATTTCAGATTCGAGACGGCGGCTCCTCGAAATTGCCAATCACTTACTCCGACGAGGAGCAGCGATTCAAACTGCAGTTGAGACGAAATTTGTTTCCGAACAAAATCGGCCTGCGGTGCGATGGTCGGTCGTTCAATCGCTGGCGAAGCGATCGAGGTGAGCGCGCGATCCAACGGATTTGTCCCAAATTTAGGCTCGCAAAATGGTCCTGGAAAATCCAATTGCCGCTATCGAAGCTCTTAAACTTTGCGCTCCTCCTGTGCGTTATGATCCAAGACCGCGTGATGTGCGTACACGTGCGTAAAGAACGTACTAGGCATTGTTCCGCGGCAGAACAAAGTAACCTGTTCTTTTAAAGCTGAAAATTATTACTTCTAACTTGAGAAATATAAGTTCTTCTCACGTTGCGCTATAAAGTGAAGTTTACGTGCAAGTAGTCTTCATTCATCCGATGTAATGTATGGCATTTGTGGAGAGCAGTTGAATCGACTTCGAGAAATCTTTTTTTCACGAGACCGATACAATGACGCTCGTCGAAGGACAAGTTTTAATTAAAATAAAACCGCACGGGGAATACCGATGAAAAACGAAAAACGAAAAACGAAAACGTGAAACGTGAAACGCGAAAAAAATCCGCCCGTAACGGATAATTAGTTTCACACCGAAAAAGTTTCTCGCTATTGCCTTTAAAGTAAAATTATATAATTGCATTATCTCTTACTGTTAAGACGAATAAATACTCGCGAAGCCCATTATTACACATAATAACAGAATACTTCAAAGGCGTGTAATAAGCCAACATCGAGGGATGGTATTGGTTGTATTCGCAGATATATCCGCAGCCACAGAGCGGAGCGAATTCGCTCGCATAAAAAGATCCAGAAATATAAAGAAGGCCGAGACAGAGAGGGTGGCGGCCGAGGTGGGCCGGGGGAGGGAGAAACACCTCGCCGTTAGACGTCATTATAAAATTGCTTCGTAGAATCGAGTAAGAATCCACGCCGGTATTGCAAAAATCGAACCGCCGCGTCCTCCTCCGGCCCTCCTTTATTCGCCAACTATCAATGTGTGTCTATAAGCAAATATGGCTTCGCATCGAACGGGGACTCACGCGCGCACTAGTGAATTTTCGCAGCTCGTTTAAGCGCTGCCCTCTTGCCTCTTTGCTCTTTGCCGAGGCAGAATTGCGCGTTGCGAGCCGCACGCCGATACATTTACCGAGTTTCAATCCGCCAACGTCAATAAACGTCGTCAATTGCCGTTGCCCTCTTTCGTCTTTCCTTCTCCCTCCCTCTAGTTTTTCTTCATCCGCGCGCGCTCTCTCTCTCTCTCTCTCTCGCTGGCTTAGTTGATCACTCTGCCAGTCACTCTCTCCCTCCGTCACTTTTTTCCTCTTCTTTCTCCTCTCCTTCTCTGCCCCTCTCCGCACCGGTCTTCTCGAGTGTCCAGTCTTGGCTGTCGTTGACGTCGACGACGTCCGTCGATGGACCCTGGCGTTTCATTACGCGTAATTGCCATGGTCTGCGGTCCGGTCTCTGTCCCCTTAGCCGTACAGGTACAGTATCATTTTCATAATGACGCCCACCCCTTTCCCTCCGGCCTCCCTCCCGCACGCTCTCCCTCCTGCTCTTGGAAGCGACGAAAATAAGAGAGAAAAGGGAAAAAGGATAGAGCGAGGGAACGATTCCTCTTGCGCAGCGCGTACAAAGCCAATGGTAGAGGAGACGAGGAATATTGTACGCGCACGCGGGCGCGTGTGTACGTAAGGAAGGAACGACAGACTAAAGCAAGAGGCAGGAGTGGACGAAAGGGGGGCAGATCGCGTTGTGGCGGTCTACTGCAGCACTCGTCACTTGAAAGCGATAGAGGGACGAGAGGAGGAATACGAGGGAAGGCCCGGTAGCGAAGGTGGCACCAGGAGGATCCTAACGCGCGTACAACGTCTTTCTCCCTTTCGCCTTCTCTTAACGCTGGACTTTACAACAGCCGATGTCTTTCCTGCTCCCTTTTGGTCTTCGAGCGTACAATGTTTTCCAATAGCGTACCGAGCGTGACTCGCGAAAACAACGATCGAGTAAAAGTGTGTTTCTGGGCGAAAAGTCGCCAACCGGGGGAGCGCGCGAGAGATAAAAGAAACTCCTCGCGACAAAGAAGAAAAGCCGGCCTCTCTTCGGGGCGACTCGACCCACTTCCCCGACAATTATAGCATAAATATAATGCAAATAATAATTTATCTCGGCGGAGTACCTAGAACTGAAAACGCGATGATCTCATGCGTGCTGCGCGGTGCAACGGAAATCAGAAAGATAAAGCGCGAAGAAGGAGTATGGTGCGGGGCGAGAAAAAAGCCGAGAAAAGAGAAAAGGGAACGGGAAGACAAAAACAATCAACGGGTGTGACCTAATTTAAGTCGGCCAAGCCGTTGGTCGGGACGACGCACAATGAGAAAACTTTTGAGATCCCGTATTTGTCCGGTGCGGTCATAAAAGTAGAGGTAGCGCAGTGAATTGTTGACTGACACTCGGGATACAATGAGCCAACTTCAACAAGTGATATTTAGCCGAGTGATCTACTCGTGCGTTTTTTCTTTTCCCTTTTATTTGTCTTTTTCTTGGCCGCCGCCGCCGCCGCCGCCGCCGCCGCCTCGTTTTAAATTGTAGTTAGGGATAAGGAACGGTGGCGGTCCGAGAGTAAAAGGCCGCGCGGCGGCCTCCTGTATACTTTTCGCCTTCGCGTGTCAAAACAGCGGCGACGCGAACCTCGCGCTCGCAAAACGCCCGGCCAATATTTATCCTCGCGCTCGCGAATAAAATTAAGGCAACAATCGTAAAGCCGTCTAATTTCATTCCCGAACGAATCTCCGGAGCCGCGAGTGCAAATTATAGAGCGTTTCTACTTTCGACTACAAGAGCTGACACTTGTATATTAATATATAAAATTATTTGCCTCGATAAAGAATAATGTTTCCTCGAAAGAAGTTCCTCCGCATTTTGCACGAATTTATTAAACGAAGCGAGGCTCTTTCACCCGCTGGAGGATTATAAATTAATGTTTGCGCGTGGATAGCGATCTTTGTTTCCTGAGTACGCGGCGATTAATACGTAACGCGTGATTTATTTATCGTTGCGATGCAATCCTGCCCAAGTCGCAACGACAGGCCACTAAGCCAGTCGGAGCGCCGCTGCCGATTCCGGAGACTCCAAAGTGATAAAATTAATTTTCATCCTCCTTGAATTACGGATAGTTATGCGGATAGTTAATGTTAATCGCGAGTCGCGGTATTAATAACGACGCTGTTTGCGCGGCCGATACGATCCGCTTTTACTTATCTTTTTCGCGGAAACAATTTAAGGTCTTCTCCGCCTAACCGTATCTGCAGCTATAAAATGTCAAATTTTGCAGGAAAACGACAAGCTGGATTTTGTGTTTTAAATTCAAGCCACTTAACGAAAATGTTTCGCGATTCATCCGCATCCCGTTGCTGCTGCGTCTCGCAAAACAAGAAAGTACCTCAAATTTATAATATTTTCGTACCGAATGACAAATGCGGCCAATCGAGAAAAGTTATTGCCTTGCGAAACTGCGCTTTATTATATTTAAAATTAATACGCTTTCCTTAAATGTTACTAGATCCCGTCCCTGAGTTCTATTATTTACGCTCGTACACTTATGACGTATAAAATGACATCGACATTAGCTTGTGTATAGCCCTTCGTAAAATATTCGCAAGAGTTGCAGCAAATGCAGAGTCGACTGCCGACTGTTTAAACGCACGCCGTTTCTGGTATAATTAATGCTTTATCGGATTGCTCGGCTGGCCTTTATGCGTAAAAAGATCAGCATTTTCACTTAGTTGTTTTCAAACAAATTCTGAGAAGTATTGCTTTGAATAAAAAACATTTTTCGAGCGAGTTATTTACGATGCATCGATACGCGCTCTTCTTATTGCGAAAACCGAAAGTCCGCACGTTGGGATAATAAAAGTATCTTACGTTATACTTAACGCTCGGAATTTAATAGGCATGTTGGAATTTTTAATAATATTAAATTTAATAAAGTAATGCGAATGGCAACTTTACTTAACAAAAAAGGCTATTATTTTTACACCGCCGTTGTGGAAACGTCTGCGGTAAGGAAAGCGACGAAAATAATTTTTCAAAGTATCCCGATGCGAATTTATGTGCCTTAAAGGTATTAGAACCCATAGTTACCGCAAGATTGATTAAATTTGCAGCCGCACCTATCGAGCCAAATTTTGCAAAATTATTGTTGTTATTATTATTATTATTATTACTGTTTTTACGCGATAAAGGCAAAAAGTAATATTGAAAATTATTATAAAATCCAATAAATTGTTGAACATCCAATGTAATTGTAATCGTAAACGAAATTAAAAAATTACGCGAAACTGTCGAATGATCAAAGCGATACGCGTTTTAGTCAATATTTTAATGCCTTTCCCGATAAAATATTATTTATGGTAAAATTTTTTGCTCAATCGAGTCAAATCGAATACAGTTTTTGTTTATCTCAGAAAGGATTTTGGCACAATATACGTACATTAATCAGGTTAAGTCTCTTTTACAATTAGTGAATTCGCAGTTTAACGAAAAGGTAATTGTTTATAAAAGCACGTGCGATTGTTTAAAGACAATCCTTCTAGCAAATTGAATATAAAGTATTGCGAATAAAAAAATTATTGTCATTAAATAAAATTGATCAAAGTTTGGGCTTTTGAAGGAAATAAAAATATCGTCGCGCAAAACTATTAATTTCGACGCTAATGAATAGAGCGAACGATAAATTTACATAGCAAAATTCGAGTTGGTCGAATTAGAGTAATCGCAGTGATCGTTCGGTAGATCGAGCGATCGGATCGAAAATCTATCCGTCCGCAGACGTGAAAGCAATTTCGCGCGGAGAGTAAAAATTAAAAAATTGAATGGCAAATACAAAAGGAAAGTTGTTTCGTGTAATAACGAGTGCGTTAATCCGAGCGATCCAAATCTCGCACTACGCGCTCTCCGGAGAATCCCCTTTTCTTTTGGCGCGCGCTCTCTCTCTCTCTCTTTTACTCTGCGGGGCTCTTTTTTTGCTCTCTTTCTCTTGGGCGCAGTAAAAAATTACCCGGGCTACCGTGCCTCTGGCTACCGCGAGCCAGGCTACCGTCGTAAGTCCGGCAGCACTACCGTGAATAATAAGGAGTAAATGTTGTTCCTCGCTTTATTGACTTTTTGCGTTGATTTACTCTTTCCTCTTCTCGGAACGGTGTCCTTTAACCAATTTCAGCCTCGACGGCATCGGATGTCCAAAAGAGCTAACAAAAAGTGAGGAGCACAACAATAACGCGGAAAAGAGATGAAAACTGTGGCTAGGAGAGAAAGGACGTGATTAACGACCTCTAAATGACACGCACTCCTGCTACTGCCGCGAGGAGTCCGGAGAAAACTCTCATATTCCTTATCTCGACACGAGGGAAAAAACGTCCGGACCACGGAGATAACATTAATTTCCGTTCGAAAAACTGCGTTCTACGTTCCGAAATCGCGGCGACGAATAAACGTAATAAGAAACGAAAAAATAAAAGGAACACGAGAGAGAGAGAGAGAGCGAGCGAGCGGGAGGGGAGGTTGGCGGTGGCGGCAGAGGGCGCTGGGGCGGGGAGGGGTGGAGGGGGGGGGGAAGAAGAGCCCGGAGAAAAGAAGCAGCGAGAGAGGCGGGTGTGTAAAAAACTACTCATGGTCGTTGTCCGAGAGAGAGCCGAGGCTTTACACCTCGGCCCTTATCTCCCGGCGATCGAGGCGATACGACTTTGGGTTGCCTCGACGCAGCAACGAGCAGCACGATAATTATCCTCCGTGGATCAGGTTTCGCGAGAGGGAGAGAGAAGCGGAGAACGATGACGCAAGAGGGACAGAGCGAGTGGGGACGCGAGAAGGGGCAGAGGAATACCGCCGAGAGTAGAGAGAGAGAGAGAGAGGCGAGGAGAGGTGGAGAGGAAAATAAAGAGAACCGTAGAAGGGGCATCTTCTCTCGTATCTACGTCTAGAAGGAGAGCGCGGGTTCGCGGCAGAAGAGGGAGGGAGACAGATCTAATGTAAAGTAGCGTCGCGTTGTCCGTCTCTCGCTAACTCGGACGCTCAGCCGAGTCCTACGCCACTGGGGTTTAGCTTCAACTACGTTTTACCTCCCTCGTGTGATACCTTTTCCCTCTCTCGCTCGCTCGCTCGCCAAGCTCTTACAAGTCCCCGATGCATTGAAAGGAAAAGGGGAAACGAAGCGCGAGGCCCGCCGCCAGCCAATCGCACGGTCGCTTCAATCGAATAGTTTTGATACCTTTTAAAACTTGTTTACTATTGGCTGGCAACGAGCCTTATTCGACTCTCCTTCTCTCTGGTTTTCGCGCGCGAGTCCGCGTCTCTCCGGTACTTGCCTCCGGTTCCCTCGGCTCTGGGCTTCTTAGACTCGTGCTTTCTCTCCTTCCCGCCGGCCCATCGACTCTCTCTCCCTTTCTCGCTCTTCGTTCTCTCTTCATCCGCTTTCTTCCCTTCCCCCCACGTGTGGAGCTGGTACTCGGGTCCCCCTCGACTCTGCCGCCGTTCGTGCGAGAAGAGAAAGAGCGAGCCGGAGAAACGAATGTAGATGGCCAGAGAGAGAGAGAGGGCGAGAGAAAGCGGGGCCTCACGGCTATCAGCCATTCGTGTTTACATCGGAGAGCGAGAGGACCGAGGCGCGCAGAACGAGAGAAAAAGAGTAAAAGGAGAGAGCCGATTCCATGCGGATCCCTCGGCCGGATAGAGCCGCGCGCTCGTCAGTTCGACAAGTGTTGCGCCGGTCTCGAGGGCGCGCTAACATTGTCTCGGCGCATCCATCACCAGAGCCCGAGATTTCAGGTGGCCGTCTGTCAAAACAGTCCCCGGGTACTCCCGACAGGAACGCATCGACTGCTCGGGCGCTGCTTTATCGCGCGCTTCGGGCTATCGGCCGGCCTCTAATTCAACGGAGGACGACGGGGCTGGAAAAGCCCGAGCTCGAGTCGCGTTAACGCAAACACGCCGGCGACGCGCACTTGGTAAAATATCGTTAAGGCAGCGCTTAACCGCCGATCGTGCCGATTCAACGAGAGCAAAACAATTATGCACAACAATCATCGTTGAATAAATGCTTTATTTTACAACCCATCGGGCTCATCTGTCGTTAAATTGTAATAACGAAGTAATCGCTCGCCACTGAACTGCTGCGATTACGAGAGATGCGGGTCTCGCAATAAAGTATTACAAATCTATTATCCGTATCGCCGATGAAATATGTGTAATCTACACTAGGAAACACGCCGGGAAGGTCGAAAAAATCGTAAATCCTTTGTTACCCGCTACTAAAACCTGTCTCGGCTCTGCATTTGCTTGTTATACGTCGTTAAGTCCCGACCTTTATGAATAGATTCCGATTTTGAGCAATAAAAAAGCGGCGGTGGCGGCCGCGACGACGGGGAGAAGAGGTGCCAAGGAGCAGGGGAGTAACTTTGTCGACCTCGCGCACCCTAGCCCTGTTCCCTTACACCTTGTTATCCGAGGCTCGAAAAGTTTCTCGGTAAATACATCGTCGATGCGATACGCCGCTTTTCTCTCTCTCTCTCTCTCCCTCGCCCTCACCCCAATAAGAGAGCCAAAAGGACAATAAAGGCTCACCTTGAGCTCCCGATTCTTCGCACCAGCGACAGCGACAGTCGTTAAAAACTGTGTAAAGACTGTTTTGCATTCGAGTGTGTCACCCGCTCCACTTAACTTTTTTCCCGCAAAGTCTAAATCATTGCGGCGCATTGCGGCGAACGACAAACACTCCGCTGCAAATCGCAGAAACGCAAATTGTTTGTAATTGTTGCCAGGTGCATTAACGATCCCATAGCCAGAGGATAAACTTTTTCTTCAGAGGCTATTATTCCCATTATCGAGGGCAGGAAAAAAGCTAATATTTGCTTTCTCGTTTTCGCGATGTGTAAATAAAGGAATTGCGCAGAGGAGCGCGGTTGCAGCGAAGGCGAGAGGTGAGCGCAAGGACTGGCGTCGCGCCTCCCGAACTCCTAAGGAGTTAGGAAGGACGAGCGCGAAGAGTAGCGTTTAAGAGATCGCCGGCTGCGTCGGGCTCCGAAGAGAGCCATAAAAATTAGTCTCTTCAACCAATTGATTCGGATGTTCTCGATGACGAGCGTGACGCCGCGCGCACGAGCTTAAGAACGGGCAGCGGCGGGGGTGGCTGCGGATGATGGCGTATGCCGTGTGAAGCAGTTATCCTTGAAAGAAAGAAAGAGCGGGAGCGAGGGAAGAGGAGGACGAGTCCGCGTGTCCGCGAGGGGGAGGACAGGAGACGAGCGCTAGAGGAACGTCATCGCGGAGTTGCCGGAATCTCCTAACGCAGAGAGACGGTCGGACGTGCCGCGAACAGCGGCATTTATTTATTCGTCTATCCTTGGCCGCGTCATCGGCATCAGCATCGGCAGTATCTTCTTCTTCTTCTTCTTCTTTTATTATTATCCCCCTCGGGCAGCTCTCTCCCTCTTTTCGGCGGACGGCCGTCGCAGCCATGACACCGAGAGGAGAAGGACCATCTCCCACAGTCACGGGCCGAATCCTTTCTCCGTTGTCCGGGTCCCAGGTATAAGGATACGTCTTCTCGGCTGTCTCCTGTCCTCCTTCCGTCTCGCTCGCAGGTATATGACAAGAGCGACACTGTATCGAGTTCGGGCTCTTTTCTCTCTATCCGTTTCTTCTATTTTTAATTTCGCGAATATGCAGGCGCGCGCGCGCGCGTACACGCGTGTATTTTGCCGAAGGATCAAACGCGCGTCATGGGAAGTAGCGGTCGCGTCTTCCTGCTGAATCCCGGTTGTTCGCGCATGCGTGGGCAAGACGAGCCACGAGTGCTGCTGCCCCATGGGTAGTCTCGTCTCTCACACGCGTGTTGCTATTGTGCGCATCCGAAAATTATACGTCCGCGAGGGTTGGCCTCCGCCTTTCATATGCAGATGGGCTCCCGTATAATTTGGGAAAAATTTTCATTTGTTCGACGAATATATATTCAATCCCGCGGCGAAGTGATGCAATTGAGATGATGCATGGAGCGAAAGGGCCTTTTTCCTTTGCTCCTTTCCTAGTTGTGCCGCCGCCGCCGCCACCTGAGAAAGTCACTTATCAAGCGCGCCCGGGCTTTGTTGTGCGCGCAGGAGCGACGAACCGCGATTGTGTATAATCCAGGCGCGTTTACACGCCCGGGCGTCCTCGAATGAAAGGGGGCGACGCGATAAATATTTATTAAATCATTCCCATGGCGCGTCGGTAGCGTCATTAATCGCGCACTACAAACGACGTCGCATGGAAATTAACGAAAGCAGTCGCTGGAGATTTTTCGCGGGCTCTGCAAAACCTGTCCCTACAGTTGCGAGTGAATTAATCTCTGTCGCTTTTCCTCTTGATCGCACCCGAGCGGGCTGAGGACGTTTTTCACGCCGAACCGAGTCTCGGGCTCTTTTTCTAAGGAGCGAAAATTTACACGCTCGATGCGCTCGCCGCTCTTCGCTCTCGCTTTCAGTCGAACGTCGTTAATGCTGTAATTACGTCGTTTCTTCAAAAATTGCGCTCGAATCGACCATTAGCACGGCGAAACACTTACGCGACGTAATAGGACAGATCTGAAAACTGAAAACCGAAAACTTGAGCTCCTAATTAACGGAGTACGCGAAACGCACTTTGCGAACAATAAAACAATGCAGTCTTTCATACGTACAACAACCTGTTTCAACCTTACGAGCCGAAGCAGCAATAATAGTGAATAAAAAAATAGCAAACCAGGCGCGTCTCGCTCTTAAGCTTGGAACAAGTTGTATTTCGTTCGTTACCGTTTTTCGGATGAAATTGACGTGCAAATTTGGGCCCGAGGGCTCGGAGAAGGAGATTGGAAAAATTGAGTTTCCGCGAACTCGTATTTACCGAATTTGATGGAAAATTTAAAGCTTGAGCTGCGTAGATCGGGTGACACTCGCAAGTGAGTCTCGTTGCATTTGTGTAAACGGATTCACTCGTTCTCTCGACAATTTAAACGCGCAGACGTCCGCTGGAATCTGAATTCGAAAGAAAAGCCGTTACACGCTCGACGATATTGCATTTGATAAAAGGGGGAAGAAAAAAGAAGAGGCAGTCGGGAGGAAAGGTAAGTATGTTTCATCGCTGGGTTTTATTGTCCGAGACCGAGACCGATAGCGATCCTCGCCAGCAGAAGGGTAAGAAAGCTTATCGCTGCTCTCTCCCTCTCTCGGTCTCTCATCTTCGTTCGCGGACTCAGCAGGCTACGATTCATCCATAACTGACTGCGAAAGGCTACTGTCCCTCCCCACCTTCGAGGCGAAATGGCCATTTGTATCGCCGGCCGCAGCCGCGAGCGAAAGAACCAAGGTTCAAGTTCATGGAATGGGCCGCGAACGAGGGCCTCACCGTTGCGGATTCCCGCTTCTAACTCGCTCGCGATCGGGACTCGCGCTGTGTTTACCTTCCAGGCGGCGGTTTCGCTTCTTCGATACACCCCCCGGCCCCAGCCCCAGCCCCAGCCCCAGCCCCACTCCGAATTAGACGCCGCGATGGGGTATCTTTAACAAGTTTCGACGCGAATAATAGCGGCGATAGCGACGGTTACAATTTTGCGGCGAGTTTTTTGCTCGTAGCCGTAGCCGTAGCCCAGTTTTGGGGACGGAAGCGACGCTGCACCGGCTAATGTTTTTATTCCGTTTCTGTAGAAAGCAAATACACGTGGTTATTCTGCGTTCGCGTTATTGGCAGATAAAGCTTGAATGCGGGTATAATAAAGTAGCTCAAGAGTTAAATTAAAAATTCAGATACAAGATACAGTTTATCGTTTGATTTGTAATCGTTATATATTTAGTGGCTTGTATGCAATAATAAATGCAGTGCAATATTCAAGAGTTGGCTGCCAGCAAAAATGCCAGCTAATTTATGACAATTTTACAAAACCTCCTCATGAATATTTAATCTAAGTTTTTTTTTCGCCAAAATAAATGACGATCGCAACCGAGGCATAAAAAGGAGGAATATTCGTTTATAAGTGATATTTTTAGACGATTTCTTACTCGCTAAAGTGCTGCTTGAACAAACGAATGCTTTTTCTTTTTCAGAACAAGTTTATATCATTAATTAGGAGGAAACATTTTACCAGTAATTTAATTAAGTAATTCTACTAATAAAATAAGAAATTCGTTATGTATTATTGTAATTTATTATTCGCGAGTTTATGCCAATTATAACAGAGTATTTTAATTCGAATAGCTGCGACTTTTAGAGTACGCAAACTACACAATGAAACTTATACTTTGTTGAAATGTACTGTTTGCAAGGTAACGATTTTACCATTTCATTCTCAATTAACTTCATACGTCGTCGATTCGGCAAATGAACGATTGTCAATATCGATTATAATTTATAGTTAAAGATTTTTCATCGATCCGAATAAATTTTTAACCACTTGTACGGATAAACTAATGAATCATTGGTTAAATTTATGAAATCGTCCGCCTTCGTATACGCGAGATTCTTGGTTTTCGTTTGGTTTATTTCTCTACGTAAACAGATCCACGCGTAAGTACATAAAGTCGCGGACAGAGATGGAGTTTCATACACAGCCACATGCGCATTATCCGTAACTATGTGCGTAGTTTTTCAGAGTAGTCGTCGCGCAGCGCATTATCCACAGTAATACACGTGCATTTGGCCAAGCAATTGGAATCAAAGTAATTTGTAGATACGAGATTATAGAGGAAGAAAAGCGGTGGACGAACGAGAGACAGATTGATAAATAGAGGTTGTTGGAAGGGGAGACAGAGAAAGGGGGAGAATAACTAAAATCAAAGGAAAGACGAAGAAACGAGATGGGCGGTAATAAAGAACTCTAAAAAGTAACTAAGAAATAGATAAAAAAATTATTGTAAAAGGTAATATCGAAATCCAGTAAGAGAAGAGAAGGCAGAAGCTAATAAAAAGGAGAAAATGTACGAGAAAAATACAAAAAAAGCAAATAAAAAGGAAAGAGAGAGAGAGAGAGAGAGTACGCGAACGAGAAAGATAGAGATAGAGAGACCGGACCGACGACCCGCCTTCACATACATTGACACGCTCCTCAACGGTCGGACTATAAAAAAACAAATTTAAGAACCCATCGCTCGAGTAAAATTACAGAACAATTTATTATAGCGAATACGGTAAAAGTTGCACTCGGACAATATTTATTATTGATTTAATTTTATAAAAGTTGAACAGTGCCATTTTGGAATAAATATCGCAGCGAGCGCATCGCGTCGAGATGGAAAAAGCAGAGAGGAGAGATAAAAAGAAAGAGGAAAGGAAGAAAACGCGTGTCCAGGTTCGCTACGGTACAAATAAAACGACAGCAGAGTTTTATTGTCATTTAGTGCAGCTTTTACGTTGCACGTGCTCCAGTAGCGCGGGATCTGGGCGAAAGTACAATATCGAGTGAAGTAAAACGTCGGTATTGCACATTAAGTCGCAGGGGCCTTATAAAACGCAAACGCGATTACGGAAAGTCCCGATGATTTTCGAAATTAGAGCTTAAAGCGATTGCATGGTTAACATTGCATTAAACGAAAATAGAGCCCGTCGAACGCTAAGTGCCGAAGAGAACGAGGTCCGACGCATTCGCCTTCCTTCCTCCGCTATGAATCGACTATACTAAATGCAGGTCGCCTTATTTTCCACAACCATACTAGTAATTTTACAGCAGCCGCACACAGACTCCCTCACGAATTCTTTCACGCGCACTTTCACCCAGGAGAGTTTTATCTCCGTTCCCGTCTTACCCCTCTGAAAAATCATGGACGAGAGAGAGAGAGAGAGAGAGAGAGAGATCGAGCGAGCGAGCGTCACTCCTTGACGCGCCCGTGGCCTAGGACAAAGAGCGAGAGTGAGAGCGAGCAAGTGAGGTATCTCCTCTCGCAAAGTGGTACATGCTGTCGTTTCAAGAGAGGGACAGAGATGGAGATTCACACGGATGTGTCTACACAGTATCACCTACGGGCTGCGCACACACTCGCGCTAAAACCAGTCTAACCACCTCATGACGATCTTTCTTTCCTTTTCTTATTTCTTCCCCTCCTCTGCCCCCCCCTCCCCCTCCCCCTCCCACCACCGCCCCCTACCCCACTTCCCCTTTTCGTTCCCTTATCCTTCCCTCTTCTTTCAATAAAAGCTTCTTTCTCGCTCGCTGCTCCCTCCTTCTCTTTTCTTCATCTCCCTGCTTAGGCCGCTCGTTCGCTCGCTGTCTCTCTCGCTCTACCTCCTTCTCCTCCTCCTCCTCCTCCTCCTCCTCCGCGGGCCTCTCTCTCCTGCCGCCTCTGCCGTTCCTGCCCTGCCTCCCTACTTCCCTCTTCGACATCCCTCTCGCTCGCGAGACGTTTCTTTTGCTCTCTCGCGTACGATGATTTCGATGTTGCGAGTGCTGTTTCTCGTTCTTTCTACCTATGGCTTCCTTATATTCCCTCTTTGTCTCGCTCCTGAAACCGTCTCTCCTCGTGTTCGTTTTATTGTAGCGATCGGTCTTTTTTACGTGTTTTCCTGCTCCCACTTTTAACTTCAGAACGCCGCGATGTGGGCCTCTCCTTGATACTCGTGAAGCCTTCGGTCCGCTCTGACTTTCAACCTTAATTTTATCACAATGATTTTTCGTCGCTCTTTTATTTCTCTCTGGCTTTTTCTATCTTGCCTCGAACATCTCCAAGATCGAACCACCGATACGCTGCTTGTACTTGACTCTCTCTCTCTCTCTCTCTCTCTCTCTCTCTCTCTCTCTCTCTCTAATCCATCACTCGCTTTTGAAAACTTTTACGAAATGAACACTACCATTCGGCTAAATTTATACGAATCCATTTTTAGATTCCTGTACAGGTAAACATGTGCTTTCCGATTCGACGTCTCGAGATTTCTCAATCTTTGATTAATAATACCAAAAATTGATAAACCTTATCTTTTCCCTTTTATTATTTATCAATGCAAAGATATAATTAAATCGACGGAGATTTTCGTCACCTCGCGAAAAATGGTTTTCTTGATTCGATAATGTTTTTTGTTGGTTTAAGTAAACAAATAAGCAAGTCCACGAGTATTAAAACTTTAACTAATTACGCAATATAAATTATCGATTCATTTGTTTATTTGTTTTCTCTGTAAATTGTTATAATACTTCTGAAAGAAACGTACGAGCGCAGTAAATCTTTAATTGCAGTTTTCATTATAAATATTAATTCATCGATTAAAATGAAAAAACACGTTATTACCCGTCAATAATTCAAAGTTGCAATATGAAAATTTTTTACGAATTTAATGAAATACAAATTCCAGATAAAATCTCATCGAAATGTAATTTAAAATTAATTCAATTGAATTTATTTATAAAACAATCACAACGAATTTCTATCGAATGTATGAGCGTAAAATGAGAATTATCTCCCGTGGGCATCGAGTCTTTAACGTCTTCATAACAATCGTTTATGTGCTAAAATATTCAAAATTAAATGTAAAAAACGTGTTTTTCTTTATCCTGATCTAACGGTCCCCGTGTCTACGAAAATCTGATGTAAACTTCACTACGTTTTCAACCACAATACTCTCTCCCTCTCCCTTTCTTTTTTCTCTCCCACGTTTGCCCGCTACCATATACTTGTAGCTCTCGAGACGAGTCCCAAGTCCCATTTGTAAAACCCTCTCTAGCCATATCTTTCTTTACTCTCTCTCTCTCTCTCTCTCTCTCTCTCTCTGTCTGTCTCCCTCGCTCTGATCCAGCTGTGCACCTCTCTCCTCCTCCCTGCTCGTCACCGATCATCGTATTCTCGTTGCACTCGCAGAGGTCCGTCGAGGCCAGTCCAGTCCTCTTTGTTGCAGCGTTCGCTCACTCCGTGGGGAAGAGGGAGGGTCAATAAGCGCGGGGCCCGTGCGATAACGGGGCCTATTCTGTCGTAACTCAAGGCGGAGTACAGCCGTTGCAATACAGTTCGCATTAGATACGCAGCGCGTAATGCGCTTTAGGTACACTTGCTCCCTGAAAGAGAGAGAGCGCGAGTTTACACGCGTAGAGAGAGAGAGAGAGAGAGATAGCAGGACATGTGGGCTACACACGAAATACTCATTATAGTGCAGGCAGTCGTGGCCAAAATGGATATCTTTCAAAGAAGATGCAGATGTGGAACGAAAGTCGTTTTTATTTAAATTTAAGTTAAATTTAAATCTAATCTGTTTTTCTTAATAGATGTTGGGAGATATTCATAAGTAGGCCAATGTTCTGTATGTAAACACAAGTATTATATAAATACGTGCGCACGTATGTATGCATATATTTAATATCTGCATTACAAAATCGTGAAATCTTGAAAAGAGAGAATTTTTGTATTTTTATTTTTAATTTAAATTATTCTTGCCATGCTATTACATTATTATGTAGACGTGCGGATGAAAAGTAATTTTAGTTTTATTACAATATATTTTTTCAAAAGAGATACTTTTACATCATAGCGTGCATTCGAATACTCGTCTACGTCGCCTGCGCGATACTCGTCAGTGCGCAAGCTTGTGTGCGTGCGCGTGTAGCGGGAGTGAGAGAGAGAGAGAGAGAGTGATGGGGAGAGGGGGGAGATGGATATATTTCTTCAGCGGTTGGAGAAGATCGGGAGGAAGAGCAGAGAAAAAGTAGAGTCGTTAGGATACACGCGGAGAGAGCAGAAGAGAAAAGAAGACGGAGAGAGAGTGAAACGCCCATTTGGTACCCCGAGTCTATGATTACTGTGATATTGATGAGGGACTGCTACTAACACTAGTGTTAAGTGGGGCCCCCTTGAAAAAAGTATCACCCGGATGGAAAATTGTTTTACCGCGTCGCGGTTTCCTCGGAGTCGAGAGCGCGTTGGTTAATAAGTTATAGGAGGGGCCGAGAGCAAGACCTTTTACTCGTGTGCGGTTCACCTGATTTTCCATCGCGCTCTTAGAAAGGTTTTACCGAGAAGTGAATTAACGCGGAAATTCGTGTACTTGCGTATTTATTATTTTTACCGTAAGGGGTAAATTTGCTGCTCCCATTTTTTCCCACTTCTTTCGGTTCTCGCCTAGTTTCCAGCGTTCGATTAAAGTCCTTTCCGAATGCGTGCTGCGCTCGAATTAAAATTTCGCGAAAACTGCTCCTTTATTTTCCAACGCCTCTTTTTTCCTCTTTCCGCTCCTAACTCAGCTCGAAATGCGCAAATAATTTTAATTACTTCGTTTTGGTATCGCAACGTCCAGCTGAATGCCAACCAAATACGCTTTAAACCGTTCCAGCATTATTTCGACTGTTGCCGAAAAACCTTTTGTCTCGGTGAATATGAAATGCGCGACATTTTCATTAGAGCCGAGTAAAGTGAAATACAAGAATTTACGCCCAATAACTGTTAAATTTTACCGCGCAATATTTACAAAACCGCCCGATCATAAATTATCAAAAATCTTTGCTCAGGATCCAATTATTCAAAAATGTATTCGCGCAACTTTTCCCGCGGAATATTTAATTAAGTGCATTGTTTTGTTTAAACTAGGGTTTTGCAATCGTTTTGCAAAAACGGCCGTTGATACGTCTGACTCTTAAAAAATGGCCGGATAATAAATAATAAATCACTGGCATCATTTTTACGGCTAATTTATCGCGGATACTTAATGTAATACAGAAAACATAATTTTGAAAGATGTATGCACTATTATACCCAATAATGCGACTTTACGCCGTAAAACTCGAATTTCATTACGCAGTTCATCAATCAATAAAAAATAAGTGTTTGGGTCTGCCGCGGAATACACGTCTGGTAGGTGAATTAATTTTGACGCAACGGTTGATTGATGCGAGCGAATACCGTCGTTCGCAATTA
The DNA here is from genome assembly GCA_018907185.1 of Platyscapa corneri. Classification (NCBI taxonomy): domain Eukaryota; kingdom Metazoa; phylum Arthropoda; class Insecta; order Hymenoptera; family Agaonidae; genus Platyscapa; species Platyscapa corneri. The sequence continues at coordinate 1,073,605 of JACCHW010000045.1, read as the reverse complement.
GCAATGCAACATTTAAATTAATGTTACGATTGATATTATCAGGAGAGCGTTTGCGAACAATTTGTGCATTACTGTTTACGTTTCGATACGTGTCTTATTTCTAACGCACACTTTACTTAATATCGTGCGACTTTACGCCCACGCGCGCATCGCTTATTTATTTACTTTTCCTCTTTTTTCTTTTATTTCAATAGTTATAAGGAGCACGAAATTACCCGAGCGAGTTTTCCGAGCAATATTGTGACGTTAATATTTCTCGAATCGCTGCTATTGAATAACGTTGCTTTCGGAGAGAGACGTGCGTGCTCTCTCTCTCTCTCTAATATTACACAACGTTATTCCAATAAAATGTGTTGTGCGAAAAAATTCTTCGAAAAAAGAACCTCGAAAAAGCTCTTGACTTATTATTAAAAAAGGAGGACCGTGAGCTCGACGAAAAAACCAGGTCCGTTTGTTTTGCGTTATCGTTCCAAGCGACCACCAACACAATCGCGCGCAGGTCAAGCACCAAGAAAAAAAGCGAACAGCTTCACGCGCACTAATTAATTTACGAACGATCGCAGAAGCTTATTTCATTATTTTATTTATCTCAAAGTATTTGGATCGCTGAAAAATGCACGAGCAGTTTACGACACCTCATCCCGGCACTGGAGCTGTAAATTTTACAATCTCTCCCGTTATCACGTGTCTCCGGACGCCCGAGTCCCTCGGCGCGCATCGCAACAGGACGATACAGCACGAGCACGCCTTTACATATTATACCTTTTGTAAATATGGCTCGTGTCAAGGAGAGTTCGGAGACCCAATAAAAAATGGTAATAGCACGAGCCAACGCGACTCGTGGGACACGTGTAACGCAGCAACGGCAACTTCGGACACTCTTGGCGCGAGTCCCGTCGAGCCAGCTGACCATTATGGGCGCGCATGCGCTCGCGGCCCATGTGGGAATCCAATAAATGCATGTTTTCGCCGGCTGATCGCGTCGCGCTCGGCGGATCCTGCGATTCCGCGTGTACGTCGGACTTTTTTGCCAGGCCGGACGACACGTGTTGTTGTTGTTGTTGTTGTTGTTGTTGTTGTTGTTGTTGTGCGCCGCCTCGGTAAAATACTCGGCCGAAGATTTAAGGACTCGCGTTGCGCGCCCAAAATGAGAGGAGAGGGAAACGCTGGCAACTGCCTTGGGTGCGTGTCTGCGCGAAAGTAAAGTGAATTCTTTCTCGGCGGGTGTCGTCGCCGATTCGTTGATTTTACACCAGACTAACCGGACCGAAATGAGACGCAAATGCTGCCAATTCCTCGGGATAAAATCGAGCGTCGAAACTAGGCGCGATGGATTTTGAAAGGAGGCCGTTTCGAGAATCCAGATGCTGATCGATGGGACGGGAAAAGGGAAAATATTTTTTGCGAGGATGCTGGGCAAGTTGGGCAACCGAGGGCAGTGAATGAATAAACAATGCCAATTGCTTAAACGGACTCCAATATGCGCACTGTTTTTCTGGCTTTTTATCGTTATTTTTGTAACGTTTTAATTGTATTACGCGGCTGTTACTCGAAACTAAGCCTATATTCGCTTTTTGCCAACCGAGCTAATATTTAATATTTCCAACTATAATAACGTAACAAAAACAGGAGAATTACGTCTGGCTACTTAAAATACTGTTTACTCTAAACAGCGTTTCCCGATTCCTCTTAAGCAGCTTCGTTATTTAACAATTTTAATATCGAACGGGTAAAAGCAAAGGTTTGAAAAAAAATTTCAAATACACGCTTACTTTTTAATTTGCTACTAAACGAACAAACAGAAATTAGATTTTAGTTCGTAATTACATAATATTTCGCTTCCAATTATTCCAGGCGTCTCTGCGTCTTTGCGTCGAAATCTTTAGACGCCGAGTCCTATGTAAACCGTAATTGCAAATATTTTTTAAATAACATTTCGCTTTTTCCCGCTGAAATTTTCATTACGCTACTTTGAAATCTTTATAGATATCTCGAGTGATATAATACCATAAATAGAATGCCAAGCACAAAAACATCCATATAGCGAACAGTAATTTGTAATAACATATTCATTTGCATAATCAGCACTATAAAATATTTATTTAATTGTGAGTTTCGCAATTCGTTTGGAAAAATTCATCGTAACGGCCTACATAGACACAGAGCCATACAGACGTCGATGCATCTCTCGTATAATCTCAAATAATACGCGAACGTTTATTAGATGCGGTGAAGCACAATGTAATAATACATTAGTCCGATGCATTACTACTACTATTACAAAACCCATTCCTCCACTATCTTGGCTCGTAAATAGCACTTTGTTTTCACGATCAGCTGCCAAATCTTTGGCCGCAGCTACGAGCGCGCCAAACTGCTTTTTAAACGTTCCTGCAAAACTCCAATCGCTTTCCTTAAAGGAACAATAATAAAAGTTCAGCTAAATAAAGAGACCGTTGGGCGCGCGCAATCGCATCGACAAGTGCCGCAAAAAGGCCTTAAAAACGCCCGAGCGTTTGCGTTTGCAATTACAAGCGAACGAAATGTGGGTTAAATCCTCCGCGCGCGGCCCATCGGAGCGGAAAAAGGCGGCAAATGAGACCGAAATAAAAGAAAAGGACGGCGCTCTTAAGGTCTCAGGCAGCAATTATTGGCAAATAAACTGCGAAAGCCGCGTAATTGTTTAGAATCTCGCGCGAACCGCCGCGGAAGGGAAGCTTTTTACGTTTCACGCGTTACAGTCCTCCCGGTGCTCGGTCTCGCCGAAAGCTCGAGGTCGACGCTGACAGCGTGCGCCCTTAACGACCCTTTCGTTACGAGGACGGTCCTCGAGCTCGCGACACCGCGCCGTCTGTTTTCTTTCGTTTTTTCAAAGCCGTGGCTGCAGTAGCGGCAGTAAATCTACGCTGCGCGCGCGGCAAAAGGATTCAGGTCGGCCGCTCGCGCAAACCTCAAGTGTGCGTACAAATGCATGCATAAATACACAGACGCGCGCGCGCGCGCGCACGCACAGAGAGAGAGAGAGAGAGATAGATGCGCGCAACGAGGCGCGGAGTCGTTACGAAATATTTGTCCCCGAGACGGTGCGTCAGACAACGCCGGCCGCGGCGTTACTTCTGACTACAGAGACTCGCTTTGTTTGGACCACGAGAGCGCAGCTTAATTTTCAGCTGCCGATTATTTTTTAAACCGGTTTTATTACTAATTCCCGACATTAGGCGCGACCTCCTCTAAGCGATAACTCGGTTGCTCGATCGCTCGGTTCGGCGCCGATAAAAATAGAAAATTAGCCAATGTCGGTGGCTCGCAGGCCGAGGGAACCGTTCGTTTTAACGGCGCATCGGCATTCGATGATAATCTCCTTGTCGCTCCGTGTTTTTGCAAATTGGCATTCAACGATATTAATTGCCGCGAGTAATGGCTCACTTATTTACGCGCAAATCTGTCCGGTGCCGACGAGGCGCGCGCATTTTGAAAGCTGGAATATGCATTTTGATAAACGCGTCTTGCGCAATGCTATTGAAGCGATAACCCATTACACCAACGAGTAACTGTAATATTTTATCCTTCCATTTGCAGAAGGAATTTCGCAATCGTATCGATTTTATTCGCAACACTCGAAATCTTTAATCGGGGCGACGCGCGCTAAAAATAAGACCCGGGATTTTTGCAAATGCGAATAAATATAAATGACATAATCGAATAAGCCCAATGAGTCCCATTTGGGCCTGGAACGAGCTTTAACGATCGATTAATCACGATTCCAATTTGTAGGTGTCAAGATTTAGTATCATTGTCGTACTCGCGCGACTCCTTTGTATCCCTTTGGATATTCGCCCATTGCATCGGTAACGATTATTAATGAGAAACTCATAAGAGCCGATGGCCCGATAAAAAACCGCTTCTGGCAAAACACGTGGACGCGTTAAAAATAGCGATTTTTGAATTATTTTACTATCAGGAGCGAAGATTTAGCGAGAAAAATGCAATCCCAATCTGATATCGACATTGCGCCGGCGATTAGAACGCGAGAACTGGGTCCTTTGTTGTGTCGGCGGCGCGAGCGAAATCGCCGAGAGATACACATTTTTATCGCTTCGCTTGGGCGGAGGGGGAGGTTGTAAATTCGCGACGTTTGTCTCGGCAATCAACCAACACTGCTCTTCTACAGAATAATCAATTAGCCATCGGGAACGCGCCGAGGCAAAAAGAAAGTTGCGACATCGTAAAGGGAAACGACGACGACGACGACGACGACGACGACTACGACGGCGCGGTGGGCATTAAAATGTTTTACACACTTTCGTGAAAAATAACGTCGTGAAATTAGTTGTTTCGTTCAGAGAAAAAGACAAATGCCGCGGAGATCGTATTACTTGCACAAGATCGAGTATTAAAGAAAAACGCGAATGTAAAAATTAATAACGCGTTGTTTTTACAAAGAAATTATTGTAATGTTATTTACTCTGACACATTTATAAAGAGCACTGCAAACGTTTAACGCCGCTCGCTCGTTTCTCCGGCTAAATTGCTTATACTATTTTATTTATTAGTTGCAGCTTACACGCATGGCCGTATTAAACTTAGTCGCCGGGATTTGTATAATTGTGTAATTTATGCAGGAGAGCAAAGGCCGTATTTGTAACGAAGTTAATAGTTATTTCATGAAATAAATGTGTTTAAAAACGCATAGAAATACTTTACGCAAAACGTGCCTCGCATACCCGTTTTGTTTACTATTTACTGTTTCGGAAAGTAATTCGGTAAAATTATTATAGAACACGCGTCGAGAATTATAAATTTACAAATAAACCTTAAGCGCAGGAGCGGCGAGTGTTTTTAGTGGATCGCGGATAAACGAGGAGGGACAGATGCATTCGCACTGCGCATGTTTACCGTATCAACCAGTTTGAAATTAATACGTCATAAACGCGGAGGCAAAAAATCATAATGGATTTGCCATAAAATTAAATACAAGTGTGCCTACTTTCGAGGCATTAATAATATTAATGAGAGATCTAAAGAGAGCTCGAGTCGACGGCAAACAAAGATGGAAGTGTCTCGAACTCTCGAGGGCTCGGGACTCAAGCCCCCCGAATAGCCCCCGCACTCCGCAGCCGCTCGACGAGTGCTTAGAAAATCCTAGCGCATGAAAATGAACAGATTGCGGGACAAAAACTCGATCAAGATCACGCGAGGAGTCTCTGGCGGCGGCGGCGGCAGTTGCCTGCGAAGGTACGTGGAGGAGCGAACAGAAAGAAAAGGAACAAGAGTAAGGAAAAAAGGTAGCAGGCGCAAAGAAATCGACGATAAATTTCAGTTGCGCAACACGCTGATTTATGCAACGCCGATTTTTGTGCATCGCAAGAGGCGATTGCACCGCTCGGCTCCGCGTGCACGCTCGCGTAGGAGAGCCACTCCTGATGACGCAAAAACGTCCCAAGGATAATAATGACTCGTCGCACTTGACTGTCCTTTATCAGAGGGAAAGGAAGGTGCGAGCGGCAGTGGCGATTCACCTTGTGCCGCTGTTAACCTAAAAACGGGAGGCGGCCGCGTCTCGCCTCGAGCCACTGATAAAGGACCTCGACTCGCGGGCCCTCGCCCGGTCGCGGCATCATCACCACCACCACCACCACCACCATCACCTTTGAACGCCCCGTTCGCTTAAGGACGCTCCGCTTGCGTTTCCAAAGCTGTGATTCGAACGACATTTTTAAAAGCAGCGATGCATTTAGCGCGAGCCGCTCGAGCTTTTGAAAGAGACGTACACGTCAGCATTTTAACGCGAGTCAGCGTTGCCTAAACCGATTGTCAGCGGCTCGAGGCTGCGCTTTGTGCGGAAACGCGCGAAAATTAATGCCCACATTTTGCAGGACTCGTAGCCGACTTTTCTAACAAAAGAAAGAGAAACGATATTTTGCTCTCGAAGGATTCTGTATTGCTCATTCGCTACCAGCATGATTCATAGCACCTGCCAATTAAATTTTGACCTTTCCGTTATAAATTAATACTTAAAAACGTTTCGCGTTGAGAAAGAGAGGGAGCGCTCGTTTCCATTGCAAGGTTCGCGTTGCCATTGTCGGCGCTAATTATGCAATCGCGGCTCGATACGCGTCGCTCAATCCTGAATTCAGTGGTTGATCGTAGGGGAAGGTAAGGGGAGCAGCGCTACGCCGAGTGCCTCGGAACTTGTCTCCGAAAGCTCGGCGAGCGTTGCGCAAACCGGCCGAGAGAGAGAGAGAGAGAGAGAAGGAAAGTAAGAGATAAAACGAGGTAAATAAACAAACCGCAGGTTGCAAGGTGCCAATAGCCGAGCTGTAAATTGCACGGAAAATTAGCCAGTGGCTGGTAGGCGTGCGTGTAGCGCGTGTAGACACGGGCACACACGCTAATAGAAGGCCGCGAACTTACGTGCGTGGCAGACACACGGGCTCGCACTCCTTTTTGCCCGGCGCGCATGGCTTTAGCTAGTGGACGCACTGCGCCATCATTGCCATCTCGCTTGGAACCGAGAAAGGGGTCGGGGCGGGGGGAGAAACGAGAGCTCGATGCAACTGCGCGATGCAGAAACTGCTCGAGTGGAACCGGCGTAGTCGCGCCGCTGGAAGAGCTACGCCGAGGCGAGCGAGCCACAACGGGGCCCAGGGCCTCTGCGCCAAGGGACCGACTAATTAGTTGTTGTCAACGCGCGCCTCACTAGGATGCGCTTGTTAGACTGTCGGTCTCTCCCTCAGCCGGCGATCGGCTGCACACATTCGATGTCGGCCTCTCGTTGCAAACCCTCGCGGCGAAAAGTTAAACCGACGCAGTGTTCCTATTTTCTTGGACGACGAGGCTCCTCCTCTTGTCGTCCAGCTCTGCAACGGAGGAACGCTCATTTTCCCCCGATAAGCGTGCCTCGGAAAGAGCAGCGCACGACCGGCAACCAAAACAATCCCCGACTGTTGTTGCTGCAATTTCTCGCGGGACAACGGCGACGCGCTATTTTTGTCACCAGGTGTGAAATTAGTGCACAATATAAGAGAGCCGGTGTGGCAAATTGACGTAATTGATAGGTGCTGTTAACAGTGACGCGACACTCAATCTTTGTTGATGTCAACGACTATACTCCTATACTCCGCACAGATATATATCACTCTAGGATTTTTAATTTATCTTAATTTATATATAATATTGTATCTAACGATTAATATGATTGATCGGCCTGCATTTTAAATTAATTTCTCTTATTTTTTAAATTATAATTTATTTGTCAGCCGTAATAGGGGCACTAAACACGCGCCGACGTTTATATCTGTCCGTATGAATCACTAAATTTTAAATAAACAACGTATCGTATGAATTCAATATTCCGCTGCTGTCCTCCACGTATTCATAATTCAATGTCACACAGCAATTTTAGCTGTCGCAAACGCTTCGGGAAAATCGAGACATTTTTGCGCGCTTAATATTGTTGCGCAAGACGCGTTTAAACGCAGCCGCCGCTTTAAATAATTTCAGGAAAGCACGAGAAAATGGAAAATGGAAATGTTGCAAATATCAAAATGACGATCGTAAATATCCGATAATCGATACAAAAAGTTCTCTAGTTGGAGTGACTAATAATGTATTACCTTAATAATTATAATATTTAGTATTTGCGTAAAAAGAATAAGCTGGTGCTTTGCTGGCGCTGCCTTCATTTTTATCAAGCCGACGTTGTATTTTATTCGATTATTACAATAATCGTCAGCGTCGGTCTCTAATTTTGCATATTTAACGCTTAACGATAATATTCGTAAACAGTGAATGGTTTTTCCCGCTTTAAGACACTTGTACAAAGAAGCTGATCCTAATGCCCGCAATGGTGTGACATTTTTTTGTACATAATTAAGTTCTGGCTCTTAAAATCGATTTGCAAAAATTGAAACCAATTTTGTCGCACAAAACCTCCAGATCAATGATTGCACTTTACAAAGATTCAAGGCTATCAGCGTGTCTTAAAACGCAATATTCTTACCCTCTGGATTCCGATTATTATTGCTTTAGCAAAGTATCAAGAACAGAAGAAATAAATGAAAAAAAAAAAAAAAAATGAAAAATATTGCTTTTTTGTTAACACGAGTTTGCGAAGTTAAGAAGAGAAACTGCGCATTACTGTAAAAATTGTAAAATTGAATCGTGCGAGAAACATCTTGATATAAATTTGTTCGACTGGAAAGTTCAGAGCTCTTGGATTAATGTTTCCTTCCAATCAATTTGAAACAAATGCTTTTAACAGCGGAAGAATTTACTTATGTACAGCTGAAGGTTTAAACTCGGTTGATACGCAATACACAAGTTGATTTACAGTGATTCTGAAAATTGATCTCAGATACAGTCGTCGTGTCCCCTATAAATGTAAACAATCCTTTCATTTCCATTATTTAACTTTTTAAGTTTCGAGCGCTGCTTTCTCGGATTACAAGCGCTTTTAACGCCTCGCGGTCATTCGAACGTGCGATTTAAACGTAGGATGTCTAAGAGAAGGAAAAATCATCGGACGGAACCGCGGACAGTGACTGCTAGAAAACCTCGTCCAGAGTTTCATTAAAGTCTGCGTTCGAAAAGAGCGTGCAATTTATTAGGATGCGGTGCAGAGTTTAGCGCGGCGAACGAGCCAAAGTTCTTTCCGTTCCAGCAGCTACAGTTCGATGCATTATGAAAAATTTTAGAACGCGATCATCGCAGCAGAGGAAACGCGAAAAAATACATCGGAGGCTGCAGCGCACTGTTAGCAGTTTTAACCCCAATCGCGGATAACCTCCAGATTTTGCTTGGAAATTTTCGAAACAAGTTTACCCGCTTGGTTTGGATTTGTGCAAATATTTGTGCGAGTATCGTTCGTGGTGTCAGAGCTGCCGTGCTGCCGGAACTTTTTCGAATCTTATTTACCTTCGAACAGAGTCCTTTAAAACCGGTAAACATTTTAATATCCTCGTATAAATGCATTCGCCTGAAAATAAAAGTAGTAATCCGAGTGCATTGCGCAATCGAGAACTGATCTTAATCTAATATTCGCGTTTGCGTTCGCACTCGCATTATTCTACGCGAATACGCACAAATTAATTAAAATAATAAATTTCATTATAAAACGCAACGATTTTGAACGATCGACTCCGATTCAAGCGAGCCGAATGAAAAATGCACGCGCCGTATAGCGCAATGAATGGCAAGGCGGCGTTGATAAAATGGCGCGCAATTCCGTCGTTGAGTTGAAAAAGATCAAGGCGTTGCCTCGAGGATTAGTTTGCTGGTCCTTCCGGTGTCGAAACTCAAGCACCCCGCAAGTGTCGCGTAAGAATACGCGTCGGCGGTCAAACTCCTGGCAGAAAGTTTGTAAGAGTCGCGAGGGGAAAACAGCCCCCCGTTCACCGATATTATCAACATCGCCTCGTTAATGTAATTCGAGTCCGAGTGTCGGCTCGCACCCCGCGGAGGAAAGGCTCGCCATCGGGTGCATCGGCGCGCACCCACGCCCAGGTAAGGGAAAGTGTGCGAAAGCAGGGATGCGCGTGGGCGGGGGAGGAAGGGAGGAAGGAAGAAGTACTCGTTGGGCGTAGATCGTGACCGCGAAAGCCGCCCCGTAGGCTAATTGGCCTCGGCGGACGACTTTCGTCGGGAGCAGCTTTAGCTTTACACCGGCCGATTCGTGTCGCTGGAAATTAGGAATTCGAATGTTACGGAGATGGTAATTAAGTGTGCGCGATAAAGCGCTCGTTATTTAATGTTAACGGCGTTCGGCAATAATGGAATACCTTACTAACGCGCGCCACGGCCAATTGAAACTTCCACCGGGGCTCCCGAATTTCCAGAGTACACGTAATTAAATTTCAGCTGCCCGAGATGGCGGGGCATTCCGCTAAAATACTGATTAGAGTGCAGCAGCAGAGGGGCATTAGCACGGGACCAGTCGTGTGCAGCTCCGCCAAGCGGTTAAATATTTGGCGGACAAATAGCCGAGTGTCGCCTACCTGCGCTTTTTCGTTGCCACGATCATTTTCGAAACGAGCGATTAAACTTTATTCTCGTCGGGATTCGAGGATTAACACGCGCATCGGCTGCACTCGAAATAAATTAAGGAAGTTCGGCTGTACGTTACTTAGCCGAATTGTTCGTTGTCGTACGAAAAGATAACGAACTCGGGGAGAGGAAAATTTAAAAGGTCGAACGCCGCGTCGTGGACATTCGCGCCGGGAACGAGCCCATAAAGTTTCCACCCAACGACGAGTCGCCACAATCGGCTTAAAAAATGTTGTTTTGAAGAAAACGCCCTCGTCGATTCCGCGCGCTCGCTAAAATAACTTTATCCGAAAATATTGGGACGCGGAGCTAAATGCGTAAAAAAAAGTTGGAAGCTAAATATTGGTTTAGCCACTCGCGCGAGTTTTTGTCGCTTTTCTTGGTCGTGAAAAGTGAAAAGCCGAGGCTAATAAAGTAACACAAGTGGCAATATTTTCCAGTCCTCCGGTATTGCGCACACATACGCTTGTACGACAATGTACCCAAGTTTGCGTTTCTTAAACTTTGGCGCAAATTATGCTCTTAAGCGATCGGGAGATAAGTATTTAATTTCGTCGAAGAAACGTAGTTTATTTGGCGTACGATACGCAATAGCAGTTGAGCGGCAATCGAATATATTTATTATCGATGATTTATTATCTATTCCAGCTCTATATAAATTAAAGTCATTACGACTTTCGTAAAACCCGCTGCGTCGCTGCTGCTTTTATTATTATAAAAGCGCAAGCTCCGAGCCCAACTGCGTAAGAGCGCCGTCATTGGCCGCGTGTGCGTGTGGGTACGCGCGTCGATTTCGATGACACGCGCGATAAGCTTAAAGAGTGCGATTCTCGAGCAGAGAAACAGTAAGGTGCTTTGCGCAGTTGCAGAGGCCCCCGTTTAATAAAGCCCGAGTCTTAAAATAAGAAACAACGAGTGCGGTCGTAAAAATTTGAGGCGCGAAGCGAAAAACCAACCTTTGTTCATCTATTCTTTTATTCATGAATCTTGTATAGATCCATAAAGAAAAAGGAAGGAGCCAAGCGAGGAGAAGAAAAATCGGCTCGATAAAATAGTAAAAATTGAATCGCGTTCCGGTTCGGTACGCTCGGGAATAACGAAACACACTTCCAAGCCTCCAATCTTTCAAGCGTCAATTTAGATAAGCGTCAAACGCGATCTGGACTGCTGCACAAATCCAGTCACTCTCTCGCTCTCGCTCTTGCTCTCTCGTCGCGTCGATACGTGTCCCTGTGCTGGCCACGTGTGTGTGAGTGCGAACGCGCGCGTAAGAAAACGTCGGCTCGCATCGAACAACGTGTCCGCGCTATCGGGAGTCTTACGCCAAACAGATCGGAACGAATGAGGGGCTTATGGAACCTAAAAACATTTAATGCCCGTGACGGAGGGATTCGCGCAAGTAGGTGCAGGCACTGCACCTATGGAGGGGCTAAACGTTCACGACGGCGATGGTGACGAGACGACGACGACGACGACGACGACCACGACCACGACCACGACCACGACGCAGGTGTTGGCCTTGAGTTCAGCCTCCGTGTAACAATCTCCCTCTCCCTTCCATTTTGTTTTGCTCGATCGCTTACCGAACCTCTGCATGTGTACATTACACGCGGAGCAATAAACTTTCTTTCTCTTTTTTGCGACTCGGCATTTTCCCATATACCGAGAAACATTTATCGGGAGGAGTTTTGCGCTTTTTTCACTCGCTTCTCGGATCCGCGCACGAGCCAACACGGCAAAAAACAATTGGCACATTTTGCGAAAAAGTGATTGTGATTTATCGCGAAAAAGGTTTCTCACGAGTTTCGCCGAAGCGTCGAACGAGCCCTTCTTTAAGTTTTAGGCGTTAACAACATCGACTGGCGACGCGTGCAAAAGAATTTCACTCTTACGATTCGGAATCGCTGCGGAAAAGCCGCCGCGGCATCCCATGCCGGCGATCACGAACGAAAAGCCAGAGGCTTTCGAATGCTCGCGCAGTTGTGCATAATGAGATTTTTGAATTTAACGGCTAAAACTCCATTCTCTTCTTACAAAATAAATCAAATACCGATATCAGTCTCGTGTTTTGTTTCATAAAAATACTCTTATCGGCGATACAACATTTGATCGAAGCAAATAATTAACGCTATTACAAGCTATTAGCCAAACAACAAAGGGATCGTTATCCTGCGCTTCTCGATGCAACGTTCGTTCGCGAGCGTAAATTAACGTTAATAAAGTTAGAAAGAAGCGGCTAATTAGGATGAAATTCGCTCAAACCGAGTCGAGGATCCGCGAAATGTCAATAGCAGGGTCGGCAAAATGGCTGCTGCGCTCTCTTATATTAGGCGTCTTAATTAAAGCAAACAAAGTACGCGAGCGAGAGAGAGAGAGAGAGAGAGAGGGAGGAGAAAACGATCCAGCAGCAGCGGAGGTAAAAATGTTCCTTCTTTCGCGACTCGGAGGAGCCGAGCGCGCAACCAGCGACACGTACGCTCGCAGTGCGCACGTGTGCGCGTGCGGAGAGCGAGTCCGAGAGGCATGTAACAGGTCGCGAGTCAAATCATAACGTAATGCGCGCCACAACTGTAGTCCTTTGTTTAAAGAGATGCTGGGATTCTGCGAGTCATTACAGCCGTAATAAATAATGGAAATGACTGATTACCGCGAGATGCAGTAGCCCCCAAGTCGGAAAACCGTGACTCGCTGATCTTGATTTAGAGTTTTGCAAACTTGAGCAACAAGATGTTGCGAGCGCCATTAGCCGCGAAAAACTATCGGCGCATTATTCAAAAATATTCTAAAAGGCCTTTTGTAATTATTCAGCTGACGATGTGTATCGCGCGATCTTTGGGTTCGCGTAACCGCCAATTAATGCATAATCGCGCGCCCAACCTTTTCCCTATCGCGGTGAATTTTCTCTCTCTTTCGCTCGATATCACCGCTGCTTTTCGAGGGACATTTTTAATCGACGCGCGCGCGACTCTGGATTCGCTCATTGATTTCGAATTGTTATTTTTCGCTCGATGCTGCGCGATCGCGACTTAATAACTCGGGCTTTTTGCACCGATCGCGCAATCCTACATTACTACTCGGATGAAGAAACTAGGCTATCGCATCCTAACATTTTCGCTCGCGTTAAAATCGAGAGAAAGTTGTCTTCGCCTCATTTGTGCGCTTAAACTATTTTCAATAACGAAAGCAAAAAACAATCGACTGCTGGTCAAACCGTTTTTATTACTTAACTTCCAAGTAGCAATTCGTCCCGAGCAGACAACGCGTTTGTTGATTTCGCGGGCAAAACGTAAACAACGCAAACGGCGTAAACGTCCAGCGATGCTTCATCCACTTAATCCGCGTTAACGAATCAAAAAGCGTTTTGGAAACTCGGCGCCTGGATTTATTAAACAATGCAGCGCTTCTTAAAGTGAATTCTCGCAAGAGCAAAAATCCGGGATGTGCGGAGTGGACCTCGAAATTGCGATTTTGGGTGCCAATTCCTCCCCTTAACTTCACTCCAACGCCATGAAGCTTCTGGGCCATTAACGGCATTGCGCACCATCGTAAGTCCAGATGCTTTTCGCACAGTTCCAGACTAAACGCAGGCGGCGGCGGCGGCGGCGGGGGAAGAAAAGTGTCGCGGTCGGTGCTCGAGCGGCTTTTTACGAGCTCGAGTCACTTAAGTGGCCTGATTTTTACGCGAACGGGTGGAAAACACGGCTTTCCCCGAGTTACGCCTCGTTCGTTGGCCTTTTTCTTCTATCTTCCTCGATCGCTAAAAGTGCCTCCTCGCGATCTTTAATTATCCGAGGACGCGCATCGGCGAATAACGGTCTAATGAAACGAAATTTAATAAACGAGTACTTGTGTCGGAGAATTATTTACAAGTTGTTGATGATATTTAATTTTTTGTCTTCTCCGATGAATTATCCACGGTTGCAAAAGTGTACCGATAGCGAAAAATTACCAGTCATATTTCAATGGTTGCGCCGAGGCTTGCACCAGCACACACACACACACACACACACACACGAGTACGCGCAGTCATTGCAATTTGTTCGCTTGCCATTTTTACAATCCAACGAAAACACACTAGTCCGCGATAATTAATGCACTAATCATCATTAGCGAGTTGTGATTTTTGAAAAGCACTTAATATTAATAAACTAGAATTGACTCTTGAGATTGCGCCTCGAGAATACGTCGTTTACGATTTTGTAACGATTCGATAAGTGAAGTGAGGTATTCCTGTTCTCCCGAGGTGGCAATGACTACTTATCCGCGTGTTAAAAGGTATAAAAACGCAATGTCTTCTCACCGCTAATCGTCGTGCGCACGAGCACCGCCGAGTTAGATCAGAACAGAAGATCGGGGCTCAGAAGCATTTTTGTGGTCGCAAATGAGCTTCGTTTATCGGTATTTATTAGCGCTGATTATATATTATTGCGATTTGCATCTCGAACAATCTCCGCGTGCAGTCGGTGCAGACACCGCCAGAAATGCTGAAAAACGCCCGATAAATTCAGCTCCGATAGACGCATGCTGCTCCTATCTGTCTCTGTGATCGTTTCGTCAATTTTTTTCAACACTTTTTACTCGGCATAATTAATACATCGAGTAGATGCTGTTAAAGGAGTCGACGCGTTATTATCGGGACAAGCTACGTGCGACGTTACACTCGAGAGAGAGAGAGAGAGAGAGAGAGAGAGAGAGAGAGAGAGAGAGAGAGAGACAGTAACGCGCCCTGAGAAAGGTAAACGAAACTACGAACGCGTTGCGGAAAAATTGATTTCGCTTTTGTCGAACACACGAAGAAGGCGCTTTTTGCGTCATCGGGAGGTTTTTAATTTTATCCTCTCGTTAATAAAATGATAAAACAATAAAAACAATAAAATAAAGGTTCGTGCGCCTTTATGATAATTGAATTTTTACTCGTCGATTTAATCGGATGCACGAGTGAAGAAACGCGCCACTCGACGCGGTTGGTTAAATGTTGAGCCATCGCCTCGAGCGATCCACGTTACAAGTATTTAAATAAAATATAATAGCACTCGCGCGATAAATCAGGAGACAAGCGAAAGTGCGAAAAATTTACAATGTATCGATGATTCAAAGGCTTTGCGACGTAGTGCCGTGTCACTGTTCCCGACGCTATCGGGCGAACACGGAAAATTGAGTAAATCGATTACACGATTCATTACAAACATGCCGTGTTAATAACGAGACGCCGTCCCAGCCATCTTTACTCGATTCAGCTCGAGAAGAGATGTCGCGCGAGAGGCCGGATTCGGAGGCTGGACGCGGCGAAACGCACCGACTCCTCGAGCAAACGCTTAAAAAATGCTCGTTGCCCGATTTGCTCTCTTGCTCTTTTCTATTCGCCGGCACATCTCGCGCTCCTTCGTCTCCAGCAGACATTCGTCGAAAATGCCTCCAAAGAAATAACGAAGATAGATCGCGCCCAAGCGCAAAGGAAGATAAGCACCTGGGTAGAGATAAGTAAAGGGAAAAAATAAAAGCAAATAAAGCTGGAGAGGGAAAAAGGCGAGACCTCGAATGAGCGGCGGAGCCTTGGAGAAAGTTCCCCAAGCCGGCGCGTGCGCTTCTGCTCCGTTGTCTTCTATTAAGCGACGCGGAATAAATTACAGGAGGTGCAAGTACCGTTATGTGCCTCGGTGTCAAGTTTTCGTCTCTCGATGCCTCTTTTTCCCGGGGCCAAATTCGTCGTAGCACTTGTTTTTAGAAACCCGCGTCTGCACGTACCTAATGAAATTATTGCTCCATCCTTTTTAGGCGGCGCTCGCGCGCTTATTAAGCGAGAGGCAAACATCGATCGAGTCTGGCTGCGCGAGCTCGCACTTGTAAACAACAATCGGCGGAGTTGTTCTCCGTTGAAAATAGAGTTGAAAATACTCGTGTTCTCGGCGCGATAACGAGAGTGCGAGCTCGTGAAACTTTTTCCCGCAGATGGCACGTGCGATATTTGAATTAAGCAGATTGCTCGAGAAATTGATAATAAAGAAGATAACGACGTCGATGACGATGAGCCCGATAAAGGCGTCGATGACGAGCACACGGCGATGCTAATGGCAACGAGTAATGAAAATAATAACAGTATTACGAACGTGGGGATAAGATCTACGGCAGTGATGTAACTGCGCTCACTCGGTGCATTAAATATATTTAGTTTGCTGTTACACGGAGCTTTTGAAAAAAATTGTAAACATACGAAAGAAAATTGCCTACGGAGGCTGTTGTCTGCGAAGTTGCGTCAACGTCGCTCGTTTTTTGCTCCGTTCTTATTCCTTCGACGCGCATCAACTCGTGCATATTGCGTCGCGAGGCGGCAATAGCGAGAATTGAAAAAAGGGAAAAAAGAAAACGCAAAGGAGCTCGGCTGCGACTGCACGCGGCAGATGCATAAATACGCGCGGGCGGCGGCGGCGGCGGCGGCGGCGATTAATCGGCGTAACCTTACACCGGAAAAAGAAACGGTACGACGAGCGAAGGAGAAAAGGAGAGGAGGAGAGAGCCCGCGTGTGCTAATCGAGCGCTCGTGTCAATGGGCGGAAAAGGGAGCATTTTTCTTCCTACGGATACCTGTTTTCCCGTCTCCCACGCAGACTCTCGTGCGCCGGCAACAGTTTATTACGGTACAGCGAAGGGTGTTGCATCAAGTTATTTCGTCATCGTCGCGCGTACGCGTTGCTGCGCGCACGCGACGCGAACTAGTTACGCGCGCGCGCGCACACCGACGAGTGGATGAAGAGCCGATCGCTCGAATACACCTTCCACCTCGGCGGCTGACCTTTATTGGAAAATTCAATTATACGACGAGGCGGAAAAAAAGTGAAATAACTTTTGCCGTTTCTTTTTTACAGCCGATTGATGCGTATCAATCACACGGCGGCTGGAAAAATGCGCGCATAAAAAAATTAATTAAAATTTTTTCTATCAATTGTTCTCCTGTCACTGAGTTAATAAGTGTAACTGTATCCAACGAGCGGCTAAGCGCTATAGTTATGCTAATGGCTGTTGCCGCTGCAGCCGAGGTACGTAAACAATACGCGGCGCAGGTAGGAAACTCGATAGTTACGAAATTTGAAAGAAGTTAATAAATAATAATACAATGGGGCCGTATGAGGAAAAAAGGAAACTCTTGGAATATTAAGTAAATCTCGAGACGCTGAAATTTTCTTTAATATTCGCCGGGCTCTCGGCACAAGAGTATTACGCCAATTACCGGATTCCTGGGAATCAAAGTGAGATTCCCCGAGAGCGGGCCAGAGTCTTGGTTCGGGTTTGCTGTTCGCTTAGCAGCTCGCGCCAACCGTCTTCGAGTTAACGATTTTCCATCGGAGTGTTGAATTCGAATATCGCGGGGCCGATAGGTCGCGGTCGGTGGTCGCTCGCCAAAGTCGAGGTTCCGAAACGCAAGCTCCAAGATTGGAACGCTATGGAAATCGCGAGTTCGCCAGCCAGTTCAATAGCAACGAACGCGCGAACTCGAATTTGAAGCTCGAGAGAGTCGTAGCGATGAAAAGAGACAGCGAGCGCCTCTTTTGCGAAAAAACGCTATGCTCTTTTCGAGCTGCCAATTAGGAGATCCCCCATTCGCTCTAGCGCAATAATAATTAAAGCGCGGCTTGACACGTTTTACGACCATTTTGAAAAAGAGCACGCCGTAAACATTTTCTCAAATTGAATAAGTTCCAAGTGTAGCTCGGGAAACTTTTAATCTCGAAACAGCATAATATTGGAAGCTGCGCGCCTTCGCCTCTCGGAGGAGTGCGATCAAGGTGCTCGCGAACAAGTGTCGACACTGACACATGCACTGGCAACATCACAGAAACAAAACGATTACAATCTCGAGAAAATGCTGCCTCTTAAAAGATTTTAACGTCCGTTTTCGTGATAAATTTAATTTTTATTCCCTTAGGATAATATATTTTTATCCTTGCGGTAGATTATCTCGTGGCAATTATCATTGCGATTGCGAAAGCCCACTCGAGCGGTTTCGAAGGTCACGCGTGTGTATCTAGACAACACACGACACAATTAACAGACGTACGCAGACGCGACGCGGTGTACGTACTGCGCGCGATTCTTTCGCGCAACGAGAAATTCGCAACATAATCTAATTACGAGCGTCGGTGCTTCTCGATCGAACGGACGGACGTCGTCGTCGTAATCGCCTTTACGACGCGCCGGACTACTTTTTTCGAAGAATGCATCGCGCCAGTTTCTGCGTCGCGCAGTTATTATTTCGCCAACGTAAATAATGCGTCTATTCAGAGATAAGCAGACGAACTCGAGAGACCTCGCGCTTTCTCTTTTCTTCTCCTCGGGGGCAAAAATGCATAATTTGGCAAAGGGACGTATTCGAAAAATTGTGTCGTGTAAGCAAATATTTAGCTCGCGGTGGCCGGCTGGGCTGCGCGGCACTCGAGCTTCTCCTAAAAGACCCTGGTAGCTCGGCAAACGACCAGAGAGAGAGAGAGGGGGGGGGCAGGGAGATTCTAAAATACTGTTTATACACGTGGCCCTACACGAAAAAGGACGCAAAAGTCGTCCGCGGAGCCCAACAATCCGAAGCATTCATTTCGCCGCCAGAACTTCATTATGTTTCACGATGCTAATTCAGCTTCTTTAAAATAACAAACAGATGCCGTCTTATATGTACGTGGCTCTGATTGAAGATTGCACGATTCCTAATAATTCATTTATTTGAGACTAAATAAGCCTGGGTCAGCGCACCACCACGACTATACCGCGCGTTTCCAGCTCTCCGAGCTATAAAAAAGAGTTTTATCCTTGAATGGATATTATAAAAATAAACGAATCGTTCCGTGTCTATGATTTTCTGCAAAACGCGTTTTCTCGGATTTTGCTTTGCTTTCCTTTCACACACGCGCGCACGCGCAACATCATTCCTTACTAAATTTTTCGCCTCTCCCCGCGCCAATGAATTACTACGTGCCGCGTCCGGACCATCGTTTTTCATCCTTTTGGCCGCTTCTTGTGCATGGATTTTTTGCATCCCCCCGATGCTTCCGAGCCGCCGCTGCCAATCTAAAAATAATCCATCGACCAAAATCATCCACTGACAATTGTGCTCGGCGCTGCGGTCAAATGCGGGCATTCAAGACGAAAAAAGAACGAGGCGCAATTGGAGTTTGTTCGAAGAACGTGGATGTCGAATTAAAATCTTTATTAATTTTTTGACGGCGTTGACAATTAACCCCAATTTGTTGGTTTTGCGTCAATTAATCGGGTGCATCGGGAAAAGGAAAAAAAGGCCGCCGCGTGGGCATCTGCCGGTCGGCTAGTTTAGCGACTGCAACTTCGTAAGTGTGTAAAATCATGACAAAGCGTTGATTCGAGCAACAAGCGAGGGCGCGACGACCGTCGAAAAAGCTCTTGCCGCGATTATAAAGTAGGCGCGACGCGTCGTAAGTTGATATTTAAAAAAAGAAAAAAGGGACTCTGGTATCTTGTGTCGAAAATCTGGATCGACCCAGTGTAAACACAATACGCCCATCCATCCGCTCCATATCTCAGTTTTATCCGATAATTCCTATTCTCGGGGAGATCGGTCGCTGCGACCGGTTACACGTCGTCGTCCCAACGGGGTCAGACGCGAGGGGGCAACGCGAGCGGTAGTTTTAATGCACCGCACGTCCAGTGCACTGTCCCTCGTGTCCGTAAAGGAGGAGGTGCGGCGGCGGCGTTGGAGAGAGGAGACGCGCTCCCTCTCTCCCTCGCTGCGCCTGTTGATATCCTCGGCCACTGTGGAGCGCCTCTCGTTTTCAGGCCCTCTCTCGCTTGTTTTATCTCCGCGCGCGGAAAGATGGAAAGGCGAGGAGCGAGCGAGAGGAGAGGCCCGAGCGTTCCCTCACGGAGGAAGAGCGAGACGAGTATAGGAAAACGTGTCTCAGCCTGCACGAGCCGGTACAGTCGGCTCCACGAGTTCTGACCACAACATTATCGGCAACGCGATACCGGACGAGCTGACACCATCGCCCGTTCGCTCGCTCGCTCGCCCTCTCGCTCACTCGTTCGGCCCTCGCCGAGATAAGCGCGCGCGTGAGACAGAGAGAGAGAGAGAGAGAATAGCGCGTGAGCTTGTTTTCCGTTTTGATAAGCAGCCGTGCGGGTATTTTTATCCTCGGCTGGGCGTAAAACCGTACGCGCACGCCTGTCTGTCTTTTCGCTATCGAAGACACGAGCTCCGAACCGCTATTGAGATTCTAATGCGAATGATTCAATGATTCCTTTCGAAAAGGAAATGGCGCTGATAAAAATAATTACCGCCGATCTCGGCTCCCCACGGCCGACGCCCGCGCCTGCCAATATTCGCCGTCCCGATAATGCGTTTAAAAATTCACGAGCAACAAATGTTGTTAGCGCGTAACGGCGGCCCGATCGAGTCGCAGCCTTCTCGTCGCGTTTATCATTATTGTAATTACGATATCCAGCAGCTGCGGAAAAATAATTTTCTTCTCCCGGGGAATAGAAGCGCTTGTCTGTTTGTTCAGCGTTCCTCGAGCGCCGGCGTACGTAGTTAAACGTAATTAAATCTAACCGATTTCACGATCATTATAATAATAACAACTGTCGCTTTCAAAACACAGCGCGCCATTTCTCGAACCAAAGGAAATTCACTTTCATCCGATAACGCCTGCGCACCTTGGAAAATGGCTTGACTCCACTTTCTACGACTATCGTGTGTGTACTTTACGTGCAGGCGTGCGCGCGTGTGCATTTTTCATCAATGCGTTATCCTTCCTTTCTAGAATCACGTAATGTTAGAATATCACAGATCCTTGACCCGATTGGTTGCTATTGCCGTGATCGAAACTACACTTGCATAAACAACATAGTTCCACACTGTTTCGCGCAAACTGAAAGTCCCTTCCATGCCTCTGTACAATAAAATGCGGAGCAGCGGTGTGACGCAGCGCGAGTGTTTGACAAGCGGATAAGTTAAACCGTAACACGCAAATTAGCTCGTACAAGATAATAGTAATTACAAATGTAAGCAAATAACAGAAATGAGTGACGTGCGTTCGCGTTTCACCCGTACGTGACCGTCTTTTCCCCAGGACATTAGCTTAAATAGAGACAACGTGTTTCATTACGAGATTGAAATGAATCGAAAACTTAATGCTCGAAAGTCGCCTGTCGCTGCTAAAAGATTCTCTCTAATTCAATTCGAAATGCTCGTAGAATTAAGTTGCAACGAGCGTAACATTCGCGCAAAGTTATGCACAATCGAGGCAATTAAAAATCGCTGTGCTCGAAAAGACATTTTTCGTCGCGTGTCCGGGAGTTTTAATTAATTACACGCCTGTGCACGTTTAATCGCGGATAATACAATATAAAGAGATAATAAGATTCCAGGAAGCTTGACACCAGACAGGCAACACCTCTTAAAATGACTGATATTTTCGGAACTTATTTCTTATCTCCAACAATATAACGTATAAATAACATCGTGTATTTTATCCGAAACCCGTTGATTGGACGATCCTCTTGAAACACGCGCGCCTAACTTTTAATCGCATAAATTGCAATCACTTTAGTAAATATATAGGTATAGTAACATCGACTTGCTGAAATTATGAATCTCCCGCTTCGTTTCTTTGTTTCGCGTGCAATATCTAGACGCGGATGACGTCTATCGCGAAATTATTTAAAATTTATTTAAATTTTTCCCAGAGATAAGCGACCCCGAGTTCGAGCTATTTTTCGAAACTCGATTTTTCTGGCTCGTTCGCGCTTTTTGATTCAATTCACGAGTTGCAAATGAACGCAAGCGGCTTCAACGAAGACAATATTGCAAAGCTCGTCTTGGCGTTAAAAAAAAAGCGCGAGACGCGATTCCCCGTAGCAAAAACTATTGTTTTACGTTTCATTGCGAGGGGCTACAAATGTACGTTAACAGTTGGCAGCTCATTTTATTTTTATAATAATAAGGCAGTGACTCCAGTGCCATATAAAGCTCTGCGAAAGGTGAAACGAACATGGACGCTGCTTGTCGATTGGACACTAGCGTTTGTAAAATTTAATATCACTTATTCGAAGGAAAGAGTAGCACGATGTAAGTGCGCATCATCAGCAGCCGCGGCGGCGAGCGAACAACTCGGTTTTCCATGCTTCCACAACATCATAATGTAATTGTTGGCGCGTTAATAGCACGGGAGCCTGCAATCGTCATCAATTTCGTGCGCGTTAATAA
Organism: Platyscapa corneri; assembly: GCA_018907185.1. NCBI lineage: Eukaryota > Metazoa > Arthropoda > Insecta > Hymenoptera > Agaonidae > Platyscapa > Platyscapa corneri. The sequence goes on along the minus strand of JACCHW010000045.1, from coordinate 1,051,338 downwards.
TAATTGAACGCTTGAAGTTTTTCGGTAGCTGGTAATTTACTTTTACTATCTCTCCTCGCGCCTGGTAAGGAGTGTCTCGTTTAAGAAGAAAGAAAGAAAGGAAGAAAGAAGGAACGGCGAAAAAAGTCTCGGTCTGCGATCGGCGGCGAGACGCAAGACGAAACATTGCAATTGGCTAATTAAACCTACTGAAGGCCGGAAAAGGCAGAGGACGAGGAGCGAAGACGAAGTTTTTCACTTTTTTTCAATATCCGCAAAGGGACATTATTTTTCAGAGATTTGGTGTTGGTGGTGGTGGTGGTGGTGGTGGTGGTGGCCGGCCTCGGCTCGGCGAGCGCCGGCGACTTGTTTTCGATCGAGTGCGCTGGGGCCCAAACGCCCGCTACAGTCCGCGGCCGCACTTTCGATCGCAACGTTAAGGCGGAGACGCGTGTGCGCGCTCTGAAAAATAAGCGAGAGGGGAAGCGGCGAATTATCGGGGGCGATTGATTTTTACGGCGCTGCCGGACAAGCAAGAGTCCCTCGCTCGTTCGTTGTTATCCCGTCTTTGCCGGAGGGGCCCGATGAAGCACTTAAAACCAAGTGCCCGGCCGTACCTAGACTCGCGTGTTACGGGTCCAATTGGGCCCCTAGACGGGAGGCGGCAAGCCCGTGGACCGTAATGAACCCGGATAAGAGGCGCTTGCTCTTTTAATCTGCGACTGCGACTGCGACTAATCGGCGTTTTTAACGATGGTTACGATGGTTATTGCATTTTCCGTCAAAGCCGCTCCGCGGAAATTATCGGCGTTTCGCAGTGCCGTTCATTAAATGCACCGCGCGCTCAGACGCTGCGCATTCAAAAAGTACTCGGCGATTTTTAATTAAAAATGCCGAAGCTCGGCCCAAAGATATTGTCGTGTGCACGGATCCGTAATATGGGAGAGCCAACCTTTCGGTATTGCGCCGGTTTTTACGCGATTACCAAAAATTGTGCTCCTCCCTGAATTTTAATGGCGAAATATTTATTTTAAGCCGAGCGCAACTCGTTTATCTCTGCAAAAATTTTCAAATTGCTACACTTTATTACTGAACAAGCTGAAAATTTATATAATAACCGGCGCACTTTCGTATAATCAGATTCGAGTATTTTATTTTACAAAACTCGCGCGAAACAGCACAAAATTTAACTGCTGCGTAGTAAGTAACTAGTGGAATGAAATATTTCATTCGACTCACTCGCACGCGCCTCAAAAGTAAATATTTAATATTAATATTTGCACGTAAAATATTAATGTTTCATAACTTAATTACGTAAAGTAGCTGCTATCTTTGCATTTATCGTTTCGAAACAAAATTGATAAACAATGGCTTAGACTCGCCAATATTATTATTTTAACAAGATAATTCATAAGGATATTGCGCGATTTGTGTTTCTGCCGATTAATAGTCCGAAACATTTTAAAAATTTCGCATTCCTAGCGCTTGACAATGAAAACGAATCGCTTCGCGGAAGCAAATGCAATTTCGAACTCGTGTGTGAATATTTTTTTGGATACGTTAAAAAGGCATTTGTTAAAAATAAGTTTGACTAATATATTGTTTTGAGGTTGACAAGTAGTACTTTAACGATTAATTCAACGAAGCAGATTATAAAATTAAATCTCACAAAGTAAAGTTAACTAGAGACAAAGAAGCGTAACTGAATTTGATCAACATCTAAGTATTGACTTAAGCACCGAACAAAAATTTACTCGAGTCGAGAGGTGAACTTTACTTAAGTCAGCAATATTGATATCTGAAGTTACGAAAGTAAACGGAGAATGAGTAAGAAAAATAAGTAGAGGCAACGTTAATGGATAAAATATTAATCTTCGTAAACCATACCATGAGAAATAATACATAATTTACGAATAATCTAACGTCGATAATTTTATTCTCGAATAAAGTTATTTCAGTCTTTCCAACGTATACGTGTGCGGTTGAAGGTTTGTTTCCCGATTATTAGAAAGATACGTATGAAAATAAGATAAAATAGAGACATTCGTATACGCGAAGTGGAGCATTGAATGCGGAACGGAAAATTTTTCGAAACGCATAGCATCAGCGGCAGAGTCGCGTTTGAAAATTTGGAAAATTCCAAGTCCGAAATATGAATTTAAGATTAAACAATTCCCGGTATTGCGGAGTAACAACCAACAACCATATGCATTAGCCCTGCAGTTATGGTTTTAACCGAAGCCAAAGTTTTTTTAGATTTTCAATTTTATCATCGAGAGCCCGATTGCCTGTTACTTTCCATTTCGGCAATCCCATTTCATCGGAATTCAATATCGCAGCCCCAAAATTTTCGCCATAAGATATTCAGCGTACGGCTCGTACGTTCGGGCTCCAATCATAAATTTCGAAAAATATGTCACACCCCACTAGGCCACGAGGAACGCGCGTCTTCGCGAAATTTCATTAGACGCGCCGAGCAATATTTTATCTCCTTGTTTGTTCCCCGAAAGCGCTTTAAACCTTTGTCCGGGTGCCTCGGGAGGGAAAAAAGTTGCTCCGAAAAGCCCCGGAAAATCCGAGGCTCACCCCCGGCAATCCCTTTTTCGCACGCAAAAGCATCCACGCGCCTGTGCGTTTCCTCGCATGCACTCGGCCGCGCGGGCACCCGAGAGCTCCGGGGCTCTTATTACGTAATGCACTTTCTTCGCCCTCGATGATTCGCAATTTCGCGTCTACGGAGGCGCGCGCGAGTGGCCCCGAACTCCCGGGCGAACTCTCATTTTCCCGGAAATCCTTTGGCTCTCCGCGTTTGTGCACGCAACGAGAAAGGGAAATAAGAAGGAGCGGAAACGACAGGGGGTGGCTGCCCCGCGATCGACGCAGTTGTCTACGCTCGGAGGATTTGCGGATATATTTGGGACGCGAGAACGGCCAGCAGAGAGAGAGAGAGAGAGAGAGAGAGAGCTGGCATTGCACGATAATTTCGAGGGTAGGGATCAATGTAACTTACTGTCCCTCCCGTCCTCTTTCGGAGCTGCGTGCACCAGCGCTGCGTTCATACTCCGGAGCAGGAGGGCGGATGTGCCGAGCTCGATAAGGCCAATGCTCGGCTTTATCGAACGGGGGAGCTTGAGGCGGGTCAGGCTTGCGAAAAACTGAGGCAAAGGACCCGAGCGCGTCGATCGCCGAGGTTATTCGCCCTTCGTCTCGGTCCGCGCTCTCTCGCGCTCTCTCGTCGCGGCCTTCGGTGGGGATCCGCTCCTCCTTTGCCCCGATTTCCGTTCCTGCACTTTAATTAAGAAGTTCGGTTTACGGCCAACGAAGTCGGATCGAACGACTCGAATTCCTCGAATTTGCAAGGGAGAGTTTGCAGTTTTGCACCCCGCATTCGTAAAAATATCACGAGTGCGTGATTTCTCTCGCCATTAGCTCTGGTACGAGTTTCGATTCTTTTCGCTTGCGCCTCTCTCGTATTTTGCAAAAACACCGAGACCCAATTCTTATTTGACGCGATCGAGTGCACTTGCACACGCCGTTAATATCGACGAAGACGCGTCGATCCGAAATTACCGTTTCTCCTATTAAGCGTGGAGTAACACAGATGATTGATAACGCCGAGCAGACGGGATGCGCCGATGAGGAGGTACTCGTTAAAAACTTTGGCCAACTAATTAATATTGATAAGAGATACTCGCTTTAATTACTTACCGGTAGTTAACTAAAATTCAGTTATACGCAGGGCGGCTCGGGAAAACTCCCTCGAGATCGCCAGTACCCGCATAAGAACTTCCAAAGTAAATTTTCCGCAAATTTAAGTAGATTTCGGTTAAAACTCGTTGCGTGTGGCTGGCAGTCGAAATTTGTGCCGCCACGTGAAATAAATTAAATTTCTCCCGAAAGTATGAAAATATCCAAGGAGTATCTTGAGGCAAAAGGCCAAAATTCGTGGTGGGCGGGGATGTAAGAAAATGCGAAGGGCGAAGGACGAAGGACGCGGAGTCGCCCGGGCGCGGTATCAAAGCCGGCGACGCCGACGCCGACGCCGACGCCGACGCCGAGATGGGAAGGAGAGCGCTTTCGCCGAGCCGTCTAGGATACGCGTCGCGCCAGGACCTACCTTGGGTACAAAAGCCCTGTGCCACGTGGGAGGGGGTGGAGAGAGGGTGCGCCCGCGACTGCATTACCAAGTCAAAATAGACGGGGCGCACGAGAAAAATGTCGACGAGAAGTCGAGGAAGCTGCGGCAGCTCTGCCTTTCTCTCGCTTCGAGACGGTTATTTTCGTGGCTCCTCGCGAACGCGACCCATCAGCCCAACAGGAGCAGCTTCGCGAGGAAAGTGTTTTGGCTGCAAAATTCGCTTGTATCAGCCCCGAGCGTCGGATCCCAGATTGCGGATTATTCCGGCTTACACCTGCTTCTTCAGCCTTATTGGACCACGTCGGGAAAATCGCCTGGATCGCCGATGCTGCTTAAGGTACTAGCAGGCGCCGCGACGAGATGACGCCCTGGAACAGCAATCGTCCGCGTTTATTCGGGGCGCGATTACGTTTGCTCGATCGGTGTGCATGCGTTGATCAAAATTACCGCGCATCCATGTTCGTTCTATTTCTCGCGACTGACCTTGAATAAAAAGCGCCTCTTTCGGCTGGTTTGCGCGCGGCGCTTATTTATTGCATTCGCTCGTGCTGAAGAATAAACGTTTTGAATGCTTTTCGAGTTATTTCGGACGCGGGATAAGTATTGACGCTCACTTTTAAGACCGTAATGATCTTTTATGTCTGATAATACGCGTACGTCCCAGAAATTTAACTCCCACTGTTCAGTTCAGTCGTTCTTTTAATGTCCCAGCCAACGCACTGCTCACATACACACGTGCACGCAAATTGAAAAGAAGCACATAACAACTTTTTTATCGAAAAATATTTATGCGCGTGAAAAGATTCGGAGCAGATTTATATGCCGCAATCGTTAAAATAATACCTTTTTAACTAAACAAATGACAGCTCGTGGCCGAATAAAATAATTTTAATTCGTAATAAACAAAGACGCATTATGCGCGTGAGCGCGATTTATTTTTCCAAATGAATTTTACGCCAATATTAAAAATGCAGAAACGGAAACCTTTCAAATGGATGCTTGCACGACGAAGATTAAATTAAAACAATACATTTGCCAGTAAACGAAGAGGCTTAACGAAGAACTTTTCCGTTATTTTGGGGATTAAATGTAAAATATTAAAATTGCAAAAAATAATGCTTTGCTTGGAATAACGAGTTCGATGGCTGGATTATTATTTTTAAAATTAAGTATTGGAAATGCATGGAATTAGCAAATGCCAATTTTTCGTCGGTATTTGATTAAATCGACGAAGTCAGCTCGAGTGCGTTGGTGTGGGTTTAAAAACTTTTCTGAAAGTGAATTCGCATCGAGCAGTCGAAAAGTTGACACGACGAAAAGTTTCTTTCTCCTCTCTCCGTTTCTTTAATTCACCGAGTGACGCCAGATATTCGCACCTTTCAAGCCAAGTGCTCGGCAGGCAGGCAGGCAGGCAGATCCGCCTCCCTCCCCCCCGGCCCTCTTCTGGCCCCGACGTTGTACCTCTTTCTTTCTTCTATTTTCGCCGATACTCCTCGGACTGGATTTATTTAGCGAGTGCACGATGGGCGTGTCGGCATGAATACATATGCGTTTCTCGCACCGAATTCTCCGTCGCTTGTCGCGCGCAACTCTTCAATAATTCTACTCGGCGTGGGAGTGAACGTGCATCTGTTGTACACGGGGAAAGCTGTAAAATTATTTTTACGATAAGACGGGAGGCTTCGAAGTTGCGAATGGCATGTGAGATCTTGATTACTCGATATTATTGAAAAGAGCGTTCGCAGAAACGAGAAACAGCCTACGCGAGCAGAGAAAACAGGATATTGATTGATATTTTAATCGCGCGCCGCGAGTATTATTTGCGGTAAGACGCGTATACAATGCACAATAAGAGCATAATACATTGTCGGCCCGTCAAAGGGCTCGATTATTATGGTTGCGCCTTGCGATATTCTCGAATTCCATAATCTAGATAAAATGCAGTTTTGTCTCCATTGAATTTGAAACAACGCGAAATTGGCTTCGACATTGATATTAACATAATGGCCGTTGAAAAAAGGCCGGCTGCAGTCTGTCATTTTCCAACCGAAATTATAACAATGTGAGGAGTAGAATTGGATGGCTAATGTTTATTGCAGCTCGATCCGAAAACTCTGGCGCTGCAATTTATTTGCGCACACGCACAGATGCAGGCCGCGGAAAGCGCCGCACGAGGCGCGAGACGCGAGCGAAAAGGAGAGGCCAGAGGAACTGTGCACAACCTTGCGTCAGAGGTTCAGGACCTCGTCGCTCTCCCCGGCTGTATCGATGCGTGCGTGCGTGCGTGCGTGCGCGCGCGTCTCCGCCGTTGTCTTTTATGCATTTAGCATTTTGCGAAAGTCCGACGCGTGGTATTGTAATGCTCGTGGCGCGTGGATGCGCCTGTGCGCGCGCGCGTGTCTGTGTGTGGCGGAGGGCAAAAGTGGAAACTGAAAAATGAAAAAGCAAAGTGAATACCTGTTATAAAAGTAAAAGTCTCGCCGGCGATGTCTGGACGTCTGTCGCAACCTCTTGACTTACGTTTCCATATGTTCATTGTCGGATGATTAAAGCCAACGTCCATATTTTTTGAGTCAACAATCGATTACCCAAGCCGAGCTGGAAAAATTACGCGTCTTCGCGCAAGAGAGTCGCTCGTTTTTGCACATGGAAATAAGTTTAAATGGGTTTTGTCCGACATTTTTTTACTTTTCCACCTCGGGACCTTTTTTCTCTTTTCCCGTGGCCGTAACGAATTGTTGCGACGCAGGCTTATTTATCTGCAAAAATTCACGTGCCGTTCGTTTATTACGCATAAGAATTGCGCCGTATTATTTATATTATTATCTCGTAATGATAATTTTTACCTCTGCTGCGTAATATTTGTATTGTGATCCTTAGATTGCAACGCCTATACTTAAAAGCGCTTTTACGCGCGCAAACTTTTTCAATTCAATACACCTCTGGTTATTATGTATTTAAGTATTTAATAAACTTGTAATCTATGCTCTATAAAATTAAACGCATCTCATAAATATCGGCGCTTTTTACAAGGAGTGCGCCGAGCAATGGTTTTTTGTTAAACAAATAAATGTTGGAGACGACGTCGTTAAAGTTGTCGGATTGAACTCGACTGGAAATTATTCTCGTTATCGAGTAGGACGGCGACTTTCTCGATGAATCTCTCCGATACTTGCCGAAAGCTTTTCTGTCCTCGTTAACGCATTCGATGAGAACAGCATTAAATTTTGTAATATTTCGAGACTCCAATTGGAATATCGCAAGCTGCGCGAGAAATTTGTCGAGACACACGAGTGCAAGCGTGATTTGCGATTAAATAAAAGTACGAGCTTTGGATTACGCGCGAATAATTGAAATATTAATTTTATTCAAGCGCAGCGATGCGATTGTAAAAGCATCACCAGTGGCTTGGAAATATTTCGAGCCCTTGTAATCGTAAAGTCGTAAAAGCTGTAGTTGGCTTAACGATTAAGGTATTACGCTTGATTAGAGTAAAAAAGGATGTCTGGCGAATTTATTAGCGAAGGAGTAAATAAGTTAATAATGTCGGGTGTGTAAAACTTTATTAAGGTATACACAGCTTTTATTAATACTGCGGATTAATAAATGTTTTATTGCATCTTTAGACTATAAACGCCCCTAATATCGAGGGACTGTATATCTTGAGAATTTTGTCGAGTGCTCGAGTATTCGAATCTAGTCGCGGTCGTGGAAATTTAATCAAGCCTTCGTTGCATTTTGTCGGGCGTTTTCTGGGCAGGACCGATGCAATTAGAAAAAAGTCCCTTCCCTCTTCTCCTCGTCCCGATAAAGCACGATCTTTTCTCACGAAGCACAAGTTTGTAGTGGAGCCGCGAGCCCCATTGGATCGGGAACCATTAATCCTCCTTCGATTCCAAGAAATACGGTAAATTAGATTAACAAACAAATGCCCGGGCAGTTTATGGAAGAGCCAGGCATTGAAAAATCCGAGCGCCAAGCAGCTGTTCGATTGCTCCTGCCCTTGTCGCTATAAATAGGTAGAGTACGGATCGGTTCAACGTCCCGCTAACGACCGCAAAAACTAAATAAACAAAAATGCGGCGGATCATCGGCGGGGAGAGGAGAGGAAGCCTCGCGCGATGACTGCCCATAATTAAAGGCCAATGAGCGGAAAATCGCCCCAAGGGTAGCGTGCGAGTGTCGCGAGCGGAGAATCGGTGCCTCTCTCTCTCTCTCTCTCTGTCTCGGCGGGTCCCGCGGGAGTTAGGACGAGCGCGCAACGTACCGTTTGTCCGCATTCAAATGCCGGGAAAAATGCCGGGGCACTGTCAGTGGGAATATATCACGGGGACTCATCGGGCGCTCGTTGCCGCCGTGCCTTTCTGCCTCTTGGCGTTTGTTTGTTTTAGTCTCGGCTTGGGAGAATACGACGGAGCCGCCGTCGCCGCGCCTTTAACTACTGCGCGGGCCGCATCGGTTTTCGCAACATATATTTCTCTACTCGTTCGACCGATTTTACACTCCGTGGGTACAAGCGACGGCTCTTGCGTTACGGTAACCTTTGCGAGCGTTTCCCAGCAGAACGGCGCCGGGCACTTACTGCGTTGCTAATAATGTTGTTGTAACAATTAGATAATCTCTTACGGTAACGTATGCAGTAAACCGATAATACTCGACGCTCCAAATGATCGGCAGTACTAAAGCAGCATTCTGCTCCCGAGTCCGCTTAGCGCTACTCGCTCGTCGACCCACCGCGTCCATTAATTTTCCGCAAATATTACCGATTTTTTATTATTTTTTTGCTCAACGTACGACGTTGCGATTGTTTATTTATCATTCTATTCGTTTGTTTTCAGAAACACGCGCGCAGACCTCGGAGGCCTTTGAACGCACTGGTGAGCTTTCGAAATCTCGATGTATTGTGAATTTAAACTTAATTAATCGCACAAATGCTAAATTGTTCGGATTGATTTACGACGAATCGACACAGTCGTAACGGCCTTTGATTGTACTTTCGGCATTTTTAATTTAAAAGAGCGAAAACAGCATTTATTTCATCGGCGCTGCTCAAGTTGCTCAATACTCGACGAATTGCCCTGTTCCTTGTCCCAATAAATAGTTCATCGTCGCTAAATCATCTTAAATAATGTTTGTCGTCATTCGAAATTAACTCGCCTATCACTCTTGTTTATTTTCAATTTCCCGCTGGAGGATTTTTCGCCGTTAAAAAAAAAACCCAACGAGGCATAATTTTACGAGTCGCAAAAGTTTAATAAATCGCGTAGTAAAACATAACGATAGAAGAGTAATCGACCGCACCCTTTTTAACGGTAATTAACTTAACAGCGTTCGTCAACGATGTAAAGGTCAATACTTTAATCGACTCAATCTTATTTTCATTTATGTAATTTATTAATTGCTATCGGTTCAAAATCTTAAGCGATAAATAATGTTTCGTAATCGATTATTACACGAACACGAGCGACTCAACTTACATCCCATCAGCACACATCTCGATTTTTAAAGCCTTTCGATGGCGCAAAGGAAAGCCAAGTGTTATCTCACTCGCGCGATACTAAGTACACAAAAAATCGTACGGAATGCAAACACTGGAGTACCTAACAACGATCAAAATATTTTCGAATCGTTTAAGGAGCGAAACGTCGAGTCATTTATCAAGTGCCGTCCGCTTCTGTTGGTCGAGAACGTGGAATTTTTTTTATCGTATATTGAAAAGCCATTAGCTGACGCGGGGGAGTAGCGTGAAATAAACGAATGAAAGAGAGGAAAGGAGAGTGATAATAGCGAAACACGGACGGTCAGAGCCGGCGAACGAAGCATAGGCAAACAAGGAAATTGAAGAAACGGAGGCAATGAAAAATAAAAGCTCGCACGTGAAATATTAGCGAAGAGGAGGACGTTGAGCTGTAAAGATTACGGAGAGAAGCGTAAGGAGTCCCCATTCGTAAAACGGTCCTAGTCGAGCTTGCGAGTTGAAAGAAAAATATTCGCCCAATGGAAATACAACGAAAGAACCATCGAGATAAGTTTACGAGCATTTTCAACAAAAATGACGACCTTAAGTCCCGCTTATGGCGCAACAGCAGAGCAACAAAAGAAATTCATCAAATTACTCAACATCTTGAATACAATGCTTCTTAGAAAATCTCTAATTTAAATAATGCAAATTTACCTCGCGTTGCAGTGTTTTCTTATTATATCGTGTTTTTCATTTAATAGCCGAGTGGAAAATCGTCAAACGTCGACGCGCGCGCGCAAATAAGCGAATTGGACGAGGGAGCGCTGACTTTTATTCCGCTTAATTTCGCGAGTCGACCGATGAGCAAGTTTTCAAATTCACGACTGCCACCAATCTCCGACTCGCAAGCTTCCTTCGTACATTTAAACATTTTCCGCGCGCGATCCTCCGATCTGCCGCAAGTCCAGAATGTCCGGTCGTTGCTCTCCATTGGAGGAGAGCTTCGGAGCCAACTGATGCCAGCGGTGGCGAGCGCACCTACCGCTTCTAATCCCCATGGAAAGAGCGGACCGGTGCGCGAGCGATCGAGAGTGGGGGCGCGCGAATTAGCGCGGTTGCGCAAGTGCAGCGGCGGCACGCGCCGATCCGCATAATCGCGGCCACGAGTCGAGGAAGGAAACGACGAGCAGCGGAGACTCCCCGAGTCGAGGCGCTTGCTTTCGTCACCGAGCGCAGCGTCGATGCTCGCGCTGATCCGCTGGTTGCGTAAGTCGATCGCGTCGCGCGCCATCGGAGCTGGGGACGGCGGTCCGGGTTCCGAGTTCCGAATCCTCCCGCGGCGTTAATCCGGGAATATTGTTGCGGTGGGACGGAGTCGGGGTTGCGCAAGATGTCGCGAGCGATTTACATTGTTTTGAAATCGTTTAAGAATACGAGCTAAATGAAACGGCATAATGAGGCAAGTCGCAATAATGATAATAGCGACGTAATTAAAATTAATAGTTAGAAATCTCATTCTAAATTACTATTACTGTATTTGATTTCTATGCCATTTTCATTATTACGCTTGCGCCACACCAATAGCCTACATTAACAAATTTAAAGGTTTAATGCATGAATAAAATGTCGGTAAGTATGATACATATATTTTAACAACGCGGCCGAGATTACTTTTGTTTCGTTTTTTATAATTGTGCGAGATACATGACCTAAAAATGTTACGAAACTGTCGGCTCCGCGCTGAAAACATTAAACATGAATACATTTTTAAACGAGTAATAAAGCCTGGCTGCGCGCGCGCGCACTTTTTATTTTATTCCACCTATACTTAAAAGCTAATGAAAATTATAACTTTAGCGGTGGCGCGTTGCTTCGAAAACGTGATTTATAATTCCGCAATATTGAAGAAGTAATGTAATTACTTTAATTCGCATCTAAACATCTGCATCGGCAATTAGCGCGTTCGTGTTCGCTCGCGAGATAAAACTCCACCGTCGTCTGCACTTGGGGATTCGGCTAAAAAGCGAAACCGAGACTGTTTGCCGAATCATTCTTTATTGTCGACATCCTAAACTCTTAATCGCGTTGCTTTCTCTCGCAGCTTTGCTCACCGCAACGACGTTTGTCGCCGAGAGCAAAAAGCCGCTGGGGATAGGCCTTTTTTAGCAATAATAATAAGCGATCGCTCGCCGAGACCGACGGGGAAAGCTGCCGTCGCGGCCGAAAACTGCCATTTGCGCATTCGCCGAGCGAAACGAAATAATAAGAGATCGCAAGGGAGATGAGGCAAACGCGAGTCCGATCGCGGCCCTCGATCGCGATGCCAAGGCCCCGTGAGAAGCGGAAACGCGGACACAAAAGGAAGACGAGGTGTCGAGAAGTGTAGGTACGTGCGCGCGTTTTTTTTGTGACCGCCGGAACGATTATCCGTGCGCCGCCGCCCGTCACGCCGTTCGAGTTGCATAAATTTCATTGTTCTCGGCGGCGGTCGCGTAACCTTGGCCCCGATATCGTTTGCTAATCTGCGCAATGCACTTGCGTGGTGCCGCGGGCAAATTAGTTGGCGCGCGAGGATGGAAAATGAAAATGAAAATGAAAAGGACGATGAGACGAGCGGAAGAAAGGTTCGGCCCGAGCTCCGTCGGCGTATAATCAGCGGCTTTTGCGAGCCGAGCGTTTCCTAGCGCGAGCGATCGGTACTTTTAGCACAACTTTTCCGTCGAATTGCCTCGCTCCTCGAGCACTTTCCTGCATTTTCAGCAAAAATAAGTTCCAGCCGCTCGGGAATATTTACGCTGGCGATGATTAATCTACCTTTCCGAGCATCCAAAGCCTGAGGTTCTTGCGCGTTTTCAATAGCAGCGAGAGCAACTGAAACTAAAATGTCCATTAATTTTTTGCTCCACTAATAATCTAATGCATGTGTTTAAAACTATTACCCGCAAATTTAAGTGGTTAGCGTATATTAAAATTAAGTAAAAATTCATTCCTCGGGAATGTTTACCTACGGATAATTGTTATTATTGTTTAGTTTTGTTTTTTGCCTCCGCGCAGGAGAATTCTGTTAAGTGTGTTTATTTTATAAATTGTGTATGAAATTTAAGGTTTGAGCGGAGGCAGCCAGGAGTGGTTTTACTCGCGTTTCGAAACATCGATCTTGTCCAACCCAATCGTGATAATTACTTATTGATAATTGCACGTGCCTGGACACGTTGTGAAAAACTCCAAATAATTCTCTTGTTAGACGAATGTTTCTAACGGGTATTGGCACATCGTTTGCGCGATTATTGCATACGAATTCTCTTCGACTCGTTAAGTGCGCGTACGTAGCCGTCGATTTATTTTTGTGATTCATTCCGCAATGTGGGAGATGCAATTTCATTAGCCGCTTGGTCGGCCCCTAAACACGATCCGATCCTATTTGATTTCGACAATTTCACAAATTGTTGCAGGCACCTTGGAACGAGGCGAGAACTTAATTACAAAATGAGATCGGTATACGATCGACTGTACGTGACCGGGCAACTCTTGGGCTGCTGCATTCGCGACGTCGCGACGACGATTCCTGATTTGGCGCCGCGAAATCCAGAGCTCAGCGTTGCGCGACTTAATAGCTTTAACTTTGGCAATTTGCGAGCTCGAAAGTCCTCCAGCAGTCACCCGATTCTCTCATTGTTCCAAAGTCCCAGCCTCGCGCCTCGACCTCGTTAACGAACTCGCAAATTTCGTTTCCATTTCCCTGCCTCGATTTAACGTCGATTAAGCAGCATTCGCGGAATCGCAGGCTCGTTATCGGCGATCGAAGGCCTTGATCCCGATCGGGATGAATTTTTACGTTTTATCGCGATCGGCGATGGTGGAAAGCATCGATCGGGCCCGATGGAGCGACACCAGGAGACGAGGCTCGACAGGACGGAGAGTGCGCGAGATGCGCTCGTAAAACACGTTCGAACGCGTTACGGAGGTTCGGGAGTAACAAAGGCCGAGCGATAGCCGTAATTAGGATCGGAACAAGTCTCGTCTTGTTCCTTCCTTCCTTCCTTCCTTGGAAAACAAAGCCGCGCGAAACTCGCAAATTCGCAGAAATATCTTTGAGATTCGGAAATTTTAGAAGTCAGGCCTCCGCGGCTAAACGCAACCCGAGATCGGAGCAATAGCACTTTCACCTTCCTCTGGAATTTTTTAAATAAACCCGAGGCAATAAATCCGACGCCTATGCAGGACTAAAACGTGCATTTTTTACGATAACAGTCGAGCACTAAAGTTCGATACTCAAAACGAAAATTGCGCGCCGCGATTCGATAAGCCGTATTAATTGAGACGTTGCGCGGCCGATAAAATCTCGCGTGACGCGAAGCGCGCTAATTAAATTACAATTTATTCATATCGCCGGGTTGGCCCAGACGCGCTGAATTTAAATTCGCTCCCAGCCATAATTAAAGGCGCGACGGGCCCATTGTTCGAGGAGGCGGCGGCGGCGGCATCTGCTCTAGTCGCGGTGTTCGCGCGCGAAAGTGCATCGGCGGTCCCTTTCGGCTTTGTGCCTGCATTTGCACGGAAATAGGCTTGCGCGCGCGTAATTGACACGCGTGTCGAGCTGTAGTTTGAAATCGCCGATCGCCGATCGCCGATCGCCGCGGAAACTGCAGGGACGTCCGATTCGAGGCCGATAAAACTCGCTCAACGAGCCGAAACGACGCAGCAGCAGCGCCCGCGAGCGGCAATGCGCGAGTGTGTAACGAGCGCCGCTGCTGCGCCGCACTTGATTTCGCCTCCTTCGGGCTCGCGATTCTAATAACTGCTGCTCCGCTCGTTGCGCAGGTGAAAGAGTTTCCGCGCCGGGGACTCACCATCCGAGGTTTTCACTTTGCGGGAGTCGAGGCGAAGCGGAAGTCGCTCTCGAGGAACAATTTAGCAGTCGCCGTCCGAGTTTTTACGCCTGAAACCAAGGTGTCGGTCCGCCGCGCCTCGTTATTTTACGAGAGCCGTATCGCCGCGTCGAAGCTGATCGTTGCATTTCTCCGGAGCCGGAGCCGAAATTAGCGCGTTGAGTAACATTGAAACATCGCGTATCAAAGTTTTCACTTTTCTATCCATTCAAATTTCACCCTAATTGTACTCTAATTGCATATCGCACTCGAATGCGCTCTTGGGCCGCAATGCAGTCGTAAATCGCGGCAACGCGATGCAATGATAACCTTTTTTTCGCAGCCTCGCGAGGATCGCTTTCACTCGGAAGGGCCTGCTTTTTCGCTTCGTCTAACTCGCGCTGCCGACCAAAGCCTCGCCTTTTTCACGGCTTTCGGGAAACAAAGCACGAACGCTGTAATTCATTCCTGGCACCGCGAGCTTTTTCTTTCTTCCGGATCGAAGCTTCCAACGCCGTTTCTTGCAAGGAACATTCGCGGACTCGCGCGCGTCCTCGATTGCGAAACTCGGCGGATTAAAAGCTTCGAATTGCTCGAACTTTTCGAATCGGCGCCGGTGAGGGGAGGAGTTGCTCGCAACCGACTCTGGAAATTCCGGCACTTTTAATTTAACTCGACGAACAATCAAAGTCCGAGAATTGTTTGAAAATTGTTTAATATACATTTTAAGCGCTTCGACGGTTGAACGAATCCGCGCCGTAGGAAGTCTCAGAAGTTCTCCTAGCCTTTAATTTCTTCCAATTAACAATTCTGATGCAACGAATGATTTTTACCAATCGTTATTCGTCACGTGGGAGGGGGGGGGCACAATTTAAATTAAATATCAAACGCCTCTTTATAAACAGCCATAAACTCAATTCCGCGACGTCTGAACGTTAACCTTACGTTTGCTCAAATGAGTTTCACGCGTTAATTTGTTGCGGAGCAACGGAGCGAGTTGCGCAACCAGACGCCGTAGACTACGTCTAACGAGATGATTGTCGAGGTGTAAAAATTGGGCGTAGGTTATGTGCTTTGCAAAGCCGGTCGATGATTTCCAGTATGAACTCGGAACGATGCGAGGAAAGTGTCGACTTCCTAGTCTCTGGCCGCCGTTACACGCTGATCTGCGATCACGCGAGAATCGATTGTCCAAATGTGCAGCTCCACGAGAGGCGAATTATGCTGGTTATGTGGCTTCGATCCGATCGATCGCGAGTCTTTAATTGAACGTTCACTCGGGAAAACCTTGAGAAATTGCAATGGAATTGTATCGCAACAGCGTGAAATTCGAATTTTCCGGATAACCAAGTTTTAAAGAAGATTTATGGTTGCGCGTAAAATTAATTTCCCTTTTTATTTTCCAGATCATTATTTAAAGTCAAATAAATTATCTTATTTATCGTAGCAGTGATTTTTTCAAGGTTGTCTCTTTACCCACTCGAACCTTTATTTATTTATTTATTTATTTATTTATTAAATGCACTTAAAGTAGCCGATTAAAATAATTCTGTTGGTCGACTCGACGGTTTGGAGCTCAGCTGCGCGTAGGTTATTGCAGACTCGTGTGTTTGAAAAGTCTTTATACGCTTCGTTGTAACTGCAATCGACGTTTTGTTTTCTGCTTTATAACGCGATCGTCGAAGCATCATTTTTCCATGGAAATTCGTTCCAACGCATTCCACAATCGAATATCGTACGCGAACGATTAGGGTGTAGTCAAACATTAAATTTACTTATAGTCCGAGTTGAATTTTTAACAGGACTGTTTTCGATAAGAATTACGGTAAGCATACGGTATAAATAATAGAGTAGAGGATTGTGCCGGCACAACGAAAATCGATCCGCGATACGAAATGTACGATAAATTGCTAATGCGACTAATTTCAATAAGAATTGTGGTGAGCGCATAAATATAGAGCAAATTGCACTGTTATTAGTGAAATCGATGGGCGACGCAACGTCGACGTAAAGCAACGCGGCTGAAAAGTCAAAATCCACGAGGAAGCTAAAGATACGAAGATTAAAAACTTGAGCCTGACATTGTGCGTTGCGAATTAAATGTAATAAGCCTCGAGCCTTTAAAAGAAGCGCTAATTAAATTTAATTGCGTTTGCTGCGTAAAGCCTGATTTTATCCATTCAATTATGGCGCTTGTCGGAAAATTTCCATGTAACGCACACGTATCGCGTTCACCGTCGCAACTTGATATTACAACAAGAATAAGATCTTTAATATCTTCATTCTATTTAAATGTTTCCGCATAGTTCGCGCGGCCAAGGCCTCGGTTTTTCCGAAACAGCATCTCGGATCGAATGTCTCGCAGCTCCGGCGCTAACGGCGAGCGCGAAAGTGCAACATCGATGTCGATTCAGCGCCGATCGCGACTTTACGGATTGTCCTCGACCGGTCCGAGTTTCATAAAAAGAACGCCCAATAAAAGCAGAGTTCCCAGAGTTCCTTGGACGTAAGTCCTAAGTGGCGGAGCCGAGTCGGCCGCTAAAAGTAACACCGGCGCTTTGAGCGGGGGTGGGTAAAAAATCCGGAATCGCCTACATTAGGAGCACTCGAGTCCCCGTATCGGAGGCAGTAACTTCAGAATGTGTAAAATCGTCGAGTTCTGAATTATGGGGAACCGTACGGCCGCCGCCCACGAGTGCGTCGTAAATAACGTGAAATTTAGAAAAACGCCGGTCGCCCGCATAGCCCACGCTTTTGGGAGAAAATATTTCCCCTCGTTCGAGACGCGGTCTTATCGGTCTTATTCCATTCCAACGGCTTCTGGACTCGTGGCCAGCTGTGGACAAACGCGCCGATTCCCGTCGAGTCCTCGACACGTCCATCATCGTTCATCTCGTCGGGCGTTTCCCCGCGCAGCGTTTAGGAAGGTGGTGCTATTGTCGCCGATTCGCTCCCTCGAAAGCAGCATTTTCCAATAACCCAAATTCGATCGTCGACTCAACTCCTGGGGAAGCGTTAGTTTCGGCTTTACCTTCACCGCGGCATCGAGTTATTGGAAGAGCGGCTTCTTAATCGAATGTCGTTTTACATCGTCGGACGTAACGAATAGCCGTTTCCTGCGTATTTCGAGCGAATAGCAGAGGAGTTTCTGCGGAAGAGCCTCGCGATTCGTTTATCCGCGGAGTAAAAAGTCTAATCGTCGGGCAAAAAAGCCCACGATCCGCGAGGTTGCGCCGCTGGGTGGGTGGGTTGGCGCGGACGGCCCGAGGGCATCCGCGATTTTCCCCCGTCGCCGGGCGAATTTTGTCGCGAGGCCAACCGCAGGAGCTCTCTGATGCAATTGATTTATTGCCACTACCAGGTGCTATTAATGCACTACCGGCCTCGCACTTTTGAGCTCGTGCGCCTTGGAGCTCGTCTAGCCGTCGCGCTCGTTCTCCTTTTTTCGCGTTTTTATCCCAACCGCGTCGTCGTCTGTCACTCGCTTTATCGAGCTCAGGGCTAGCGAAAGTCGTGTGCGTCGGATGTGTCGTGCGCGATGCCGAGCCGCGAGCTTAAGGGTTTCGAGGCGACGCGTTTTTTCTGCTTCTCCTACTTTTCTCAGGCCAGTACTTTCAACGGTACTCGCGGTACCAGCCGAGGCTCGGAGAACGAGACGCGCGATAAACGCGTTCTGGTACTCGTCGCGGGCCATTGAAAAATTAGCTCCCAGAAGTGCCGGAAACTTTCGTCGAATAGCCACGAAGAATCAGCGGCGTTTCGCTGCGTCACACACGCGCGCGCGCACTTTTGGCGCGTCAACCCTTTCAGAGTTGCGCAACCGCCAGCTCTGCGCGTATTATTTGCGCAGTTTCGCGAGAATAAGCCGTTGGCCGTGGGTGAAGCTCCTGATCGCCGCCGAGTCGATGCGCAAGTTCGGTATTAATTTATCGGAGCGCGTGCCTTCCCTCGCGTGCTTTACATTTCCAGTATTGTCGGAGTGTTTACGGCGCAGGCCGCTTGCGAAATATCCCGAGTTTTCTTCAACTCGGACACTTGTGGCTATCGTGGAGCTGCTCTTACTTATTACCAGCCGCGTGTATAATCATTTTTATGCACTTGCTCATTTTGAAACTCCGCGTCTAGTAGTGTATGGTCCGCGCGCGCGCACCGAGGACAGGGGGGAAATTAAAGGGGTTTATGGATCTTGCGTAATTTATCGCTTGATTTTTTCTCGCGCGTTTTTGTGGCCGCCACCGCCGCCGCCGCCGCCGATTCGCTTGACCATGCGATTCGTGCACAAAAATTTTATTGCAAGCCATTTTTTTCGGCCGCCGTTGGGATATGCGCGCGAGACACAGTCGCAATAATGTCACAACGACCAAAGAATGCAATAATTGCAGGTATTTGCGCTTAGGCGATTGATTAAAATAACGGGCTCTCGCGGCCGACCGTCGGGGGAAACGTGTATTTATTTATTTATGGGAAGCGCAATTCGAACGGAGCACGAAATTAGGCGCAATTGCCTCTATAAACACACGTATCTCCGACGCTCATCAAGGCTTATTTAGCTTGGCGCGGCGAAGAAAAAGGTAAAGGAAAGCGGCTCGCACTAAACTAAATCTCGAACGCGCACTCGAGGAATAATAACACGGGGTTCGTGTCGTTTGCGAGTTTCGTAATGGGGGTAATATCTTCATTTAAGCCAGGAACATACCTCGTTCGCTCGCCCGGCCATCGGTTTCCATTCTCCTCGGATTCGCGCTCGCTCCTTACTTTTAATAGTTTGCGATTTTAATTAATCGCGCCCCTCCGCTCTTAGTCGCGATTTTCCTGTGCTTTAGTCGACTCGCTCGATTACTTTATCGACGCTAAGCGACCCCAAATTGGGAGAATCGCGTTTTTCGTCGTCGCGAACCCGAGCAATGGTTACGGGTCGCGGGTATCGGGGGCCTTCGCGCGTCAACTCTGAGCGGCTCGCGTTAAACGCTCGTTCAAAAGAAAAGACTCTTGATGCAATCTCGAAAATGCGTGCACGTACTCGCATGTAAATCGGGACACTCCGGTCTTTGTGCGTGAAATCGTGGCAGCCGTAAACTCTAACGCTCTACAAAGTATTTTTACGAGAGCCAATTTCATTATGAAAAAAACAGCGTGGTAAACGGCGCGTTTTTTAAACTGTCAGTCGCAGTCGCAGTCGGCGTCGGTGTCTATCCAACGAACCACTGGAACCCCGGCCCCAGCCTCGGACTTTGTAGTCACTTTTCGGCCAATGACGCCTCAGTTATTCAAGCTTTATTCGCGCATTACGTCGCTCGCCCATTACTACCAACGTTATTGCCGGGGGAATTTCGAAATCGGGACCGTCAGCAGTCGGCGGTCATTTTTCGTCCACGTAGCGCGCTCGTCCAGTGATGACGACGACTCACCGAAAAGGTTCACCGAAAAGGCTGGGAGCGTTCCCCGTGTTTACCTGCTGTCGCTATAAATGGGCCGTGCCTCGCTGACGCGGCCGAGGAGAAGCCCCGGTGGGAGGAGGACGGTCAACATCTCCGAGCGCATCTCTATCTAATCGCTGCGCAAACTTTCTCACGGGCGGAGGAGACAGTCGAGCGCCGTGTCTCGCCGATAACGCGTTATCGGAGAGGAGAGTCGCCGCTCGGCTACCGCGCGCGCGCGCGCGCGTCTCCTCCTCGATCATCGATCGCTCATCTCCCAGGGAGTTGGCCGCTCGCTTTTATCGCGATTCGCACTCTTTCGGGCTCTTGGAAGCCCGAGACTGCGGGTGTAAAAATACAGTACGTGTCCTGGATGCCCAACGAGCCCGGCTCTGCGCCCGGACCGAGATTATTCGTGCGAAACAATGATCGCTCCGCAAATATGTATTCGCGAAATAAGCGGGGATCGCGGCCGAATGTTGTGGGATACGACGTCGCGCTCGTCTTTATGTTTTCCTTTTGAATTCGAAGCTCGGGCTTCGGTAAACTTGAAAGTGAAAATATCCAGTTTCTAGATTTCGATTATTTGATTAAAGAAGAGCAAACAGGACAAAAATGAGCGGATTTTTGGCGATTGGGCGAGCGCCGGCTTTTTTAGCTCAACGCTGCTCTTCAGTTTCGTAAATTTTTCGCTTATCTTGCGTATTTTTGCGTTTTGCCTCGCGCGCGGCGCCATGCGTCGTCAAAGCATTTTTATATATAAACATTTGTTCGATCGCGCGATAAAATAAATCTCCACGGTGTTCCTAAAAGATCTCTGTACGTCTGTAAGCAGTGAATCAATTTTAGCGAAGCGGTCGCTAATCGTTCTCGCGCACGTCTGTCAATATTTTATATTATCATTATTATTATTATTATTATTATTATATTTAACTTTCGAAGCGTCGATGGAAAAATTGTTATTTATTAGCAATAACAATCGCTCGGTATTTCTCTTTTAATGCCGTGAGACACGAGTAAAATGAAAATCGTATAAAGGAACGGACGTTAAAGCATTTATCCTCTGCATTCCACTTGTGTTTGAAGAATTTTATTTCGGATTGTAAAATAAATTCAAGTGCTGTACAAGTACGTTTATGTAAGGCACGGAGTAAATTGTAAACGTATTCGTGTGTAATTACGCGATCTTTTACGGACGATTTCTAACGTATTTTTAAAAGTAGAAGCGATTGTTTGAACTTTATTTAAATTTTAGTTAAACAGTGAAAAAGTGCTAGGAGAGCGAAATACGTAACGATGAGTTGGATTTGTCTACCGAGTACGACTACTCGCTCGTTGCGCGTTGCCAACTGGTGGTGACGTTTCTACTCGTACACTCGCGCTAATAAAACAATTTAATTTAAGAATAGTTGCGAGCAGTTCGGAAGAGTTTGGACGAGTTTTGCACAATTTTGAACTCTTGAGATGTAAAGCTGTAATTTCGCACATGACATAATAGTATTTCACGTCTCGTCGTAAAACAATAAAATAGTTGTGATAGTTGGATATTCGCATTTCTTGCGATCCGATTTCAAAGAAGAAAAATCGCTTTACTTATCTCCCGCCAGCTAGTTTTCCACTTTTTCCACTTTTTCGTAATACCGCGCTATAAGCGTGTTCCCGGAAAAGCCATAAAATTCGCGAGACCAATGCTCCCTATTTCCAATCTTATAAAATTTCAATCACAATTTGCATATTAAAAAGTTTACTCGAGGTTATTGCAAAATCGGGTGGCTTCGTCAGCTGTGGGGCCCTGCAGGGCTTTCCGTGCGCCGCGGAAATTTTCGAAAAGCATAAAACTGCGAGTTTCGTATCGGCTTTTGGTAAGCCACGCGCCACTAGAGTGGATCTGTGCGTTTGCATACACTAGGCGGCTGAAAATTCTCGGGGAAATCGGTGAAATACGCCACTGGCGGCAAGCCGACGTCTTGCCAAAGCCCCACGCGCGATCCGCATATCAATGGAGAGGAGGCGAAAAGAGGCGAAAAGAGGCGAAACGAGGCGAAAAGAGGCGAGGGTGGCGGCGATGAAAACGTCCGGTCGCACCTGAGCCGTCGTTTCCTTCCACCCCAAATCGCATCGCGCAATCCCCTAGAGAGCCTATGAGTGGCTCGTGTGTATGATAATGCCGGCCATTATCGAACGACGACAGCGTTTCGCGGGACACCTGAGCTCCGTACTCCTCCTCCTCCTCCTCCTCCTCCTCTTCGAGGACTTAATTAATTAATTAATTAATTAAGGGTCGCGAGGCGAGTCTTAACGCGAAGCAGCTGATGCCCCGGGACGTAACGAGCGAATCGCCGGATGAAAGGCGCCTTTTTCCCGGCGATGGAGACGCAACCCTTTTTGCTTAGCGCCCCAAGGCCTCGACCGGGAGATAACGCGATACTCGCCGCCCCGAGGAGGAAGTAATCAGCGCGGTTCACTGCTTAATTACCAAACTTGAATGTCTTATAATTCGAGCGGGAGTTTGGGCTAATTTCGGGCGCATTATTACGCGGACGGGTTTTTTCCCGCCTGGCGCTGCTGCCCCTTTGTCGCCCAATCAGGATCTGCAATTTTTCAAAGAGTAAGCTCGAGTTTTAACGAAGTAACGAATAAACGCGCGTTGCGGCTCCAGTGCGCCCGAGCCCCGACCAATTACCATATCCGCATCTACTTTACAACTGGCGGATCGCGCCGATTCTACTCCAGAAATCCTTGCGTTGTGTTCGCTCATTATGCGCGGCATATTTCAACTCGATTCGCGCGCTCGCGGATAACGATTTAAGTCTTCCTCGGCGATTTAAATTCGGCGCTATCGGCAGCATCTGTTCCCAGGTACAATCTTACGTTTTAATGCACATTTTAAGAGCGCGTTACCTCTTTATATTAAGCTTCTCTCGTAATATTTTCCGGAGCGAGCTCGTGTTTTACTCGCGCAGTTTGGCGCGAGCGATACCGTCGTCGCACCACCAGCTTACGCGCGGAGCGTAAATTTGCGATCTCGCGTATTTAGCCCGGCCTGATAATAATGGCCGCCGCCGCGGATACGGAGAAAAAGGGAGCGGCCAACTATTTGGCAGCCCCCCGATCGGGAGGGTCCGGCTCCTTGGTCAGCCGCGTATCGCGGAAGTAGTGAGCCCCGGCGTTTCTCTTCCCGAGGAAGATTGGTTGTATACGAGCCGTTTAATTAGCACCAGCAGCGCCCTGGAGCAGATCCGCGTGCTGCGGTGCTCCGGCGATAATCGATAAGCGCGATTCTTTCGCGCGTGCGCCGCTGATTTATGTCGGCCGTAAAGTGGCCGACGATTGGGCTCTTAACATTTAATTAGAAATTGTTATCTGACGTGCGCACACGTTCGCGCCCGGATACGGCGGCCGGCGCCCGCAATTTATGGCCTTTATCAAGGCGAATTTCGTGCGTTTTCGCGCGCTCGCGCCGCGACCCAAGGGAGAAAGAACGCTGAAACGCGCGGTCGAACTCGCGCGATCCCGCTTATTACCAATTCGCAAATTCAGTCGTAAATTAGAATAAGTAACCTCCTTTTCTGTGCCACGCATACCTGTATTAATGAGCTGAAACGAGCTATTCTATTACGATGCAAATAGTAATGGTCGTCAAGTTATTTATCGTTCGCTCGGGCTGCGTAAAATACTTGATAAAATGTGTTGGCTTAAGAGAATTATGAATTACTACACACTCGAACGTTTTATAGAGAATTTATGGCTCGCGAACGCCCGTGTACGCACGTACGAGCGCCAACACACGCGCCCACCTATATTACGCGCGCGTAGATTGTTATTATTCAAGAGCAATGGCGAAAAGTCTCGCGTAAGAATTATTGCAACTCGTGCAGGCGCCTGATTTATCGCCGACTGTCGTTTAGTTGTAATCTCTTTTTCGAACTGCGAGCTGCGGTTCGAACTTGGGATCAGGTGATTATGACGAGACTCGAGCTTCGCTTTCGGTATTCTATCCGTAACAAAGAGCGAAACTTGTCGTCGCATATGCAGCAGTTCCCCGTAAAAACAAAGTGCGCTTTTACGAGACAAGTGTTTCTGGGCTTCGAGCCAATATACTTCGGGCCCTGCGCGTGTTTTCTCTTTTCAGCTCTTTCTATCGATTTCAAAGACAATTTTCTTCAACTTTCGCGTCAGCTGCAAGCTGCGGACATTCGCACTACGACTAGCTAAATATACGGAAGTCTTGTACTTGTCTTAACCCGTCGACGCGAGTGCGCAAATTGTAGCAACTCGAACGAGCAATGGCAAACATCAACCTAATGATGCTGAAGTTGTGTTTTCGCGTATCGCGGCGAGTGTCAAACCGACATTTGCTTGTCAATCTAATGTAGAAAAACATTTGTTCGAAAGTTGTTGACTGTTTACAAGCTTAGTAATTGTTAAAAAAAAATCTGATCCTAATTCATTGTAGAGTGGATTGAATCAAAATTAAATTAAATAAATATTCAAACGTATGGCTAATTTCGTTTGACTAAATTATTTGTTCTTTAAACGCGAACGACGGTTGAACTTTACAGGGTAAATAGGTTGTTTTTATCTACGATTACATTTTGTCTTTTGCGTACCCAACATTTTTGCCCATGATGGGGTGAAAATTACGCTACTTATTTCGTTGGTTACTTTAACCTATTCGATCAAATCTAAAATATTAATTAATCTTAGAAAAGGCCATTGTTTTAAAGAATAGCGACGTCGGCTCATTTCCTTTTAAATAATTAAATACGAGTTGCCTCGAAGGTAGAACTGGACTTTTTGAAATAAATTCTATTTTTCTACAAAACTTAAAACAGCAAGCAATTCACCGTTTTTAAACGTGAAATATCCAAAATGATATCTGTTTTTTTATGTTTAAAATTCAAATCTACTTTTAGGCGGATCACAATGTAAAGGTAAATGTCAAATATCGAGCACGTGATAAGCATAAATTCGTTTACATTAGGGCCCTCAACCAATCGCGAAACATCGAACCAATTCCTGCGGTAATATCGCAGAGGAAGCGAATAAACGATATAATCTCTGTTGTCCAGTTAACATCTTGAGCGTTTACAAGCGTTTTATTACTTTTAAGGTGATATGGTAGAATTGCGCGATAGCGCTCAGTTATAAAGAGGCATAGACTAGACTCGACGAATGAATGTATTAACGTTGCTTGCGGAAATTCCCCAATTTACGTGAATTTTGTTGCGACCGAATCCGTCGAAACTTTCATTTGCGTTCTCACGTCCTGCATAAACTTAATTTTGCCGAGAGACTTCCTATCGTCACGGATAACCAAAAGAGAATCGTCGATTGTTGTACTGCTGCGTGGACTTTTTATACTTGCAGGCACAATGGAATACCCTGGATGGCAATGTTCGCGTGCGCGTTCGTTGACACTCTATATGTGTTTGGTTGGTTGAGTTGCACTGGCTGCCGGTAGCCAAAATTAAATTTTGGACGAGTTGGTCCCGTTCCAAGACTCGATCATCAATTTTCTGCTTTACGTTAGAAAATATTAGAAAGATCTTGGGTGCCATCGTTCATTTTTACCAATAAACTATCAAAAAAGCAGCTTCACTGGCTGTCCTAAAATGGTTGCCAACCACCACCAGTACGTCGGAGCTGTATTATTATTTTCACCCGTCTTAAGTGTTTGAGCTCGGAAACCTGTGCGCAGTATCAGGCTACGCTACCCAACGATTACATTTTCGGACTTGGCGGTAGCGCGCGAATCCGCCATTCGCTTTGCGTTTGCTCACCCCCCCCCATCGGTAGGCTTGCGTGAAAATCGCGAGGGTCAGACGTAAAATCCTGTTGGATCTTTGAATTCCCTCTAGTAAATCGAAGTCGTACCCTTATTTCGGTGAACCAATAGTCTGCGTCATCTGCAGGCTTTTCTTCGTAGTTAACATAGCAAAGGAACGATGACGATGATCAGAAGGGATCGAGCACTAGGAGACGGCAAAAGCCCTGACAATGATAATAACACCACGACGCCTACCTCAAGCCACTCTAATAAAGAGGAAAGAAGAGACAGAGAGCGAGATAAAATAAGTTGTGCGAACAACTTAAACAGCTCGAACTGCCTACGAAAGATGATGAGGCTCGGGAACACACATTTTCCAACTGCAAGAGACCAAAGTGTGTTATTCCACACGATGTCTCGGTCTTAAATTATTCCCCTGTAAATAATTAAGCGTATTAAAGCTGAAATTTAACAGATGATAAGTGTTCGCCTTTTAATCTTTATTATTACTTTGTAAAGGCAAGACGTTCGTTACGGTTGATTACCGGCCTTCGCAGAAGCTTCCGCAACAACTTAATAATATTCCTGCGACAACAATTCAATATGCAGCGATAAAAACATCGGCAAAAATAAGTAAAAGTAAATCATTGGTAATTGTAGGTGTGCGAGGCAACGCTGGAGCGGCTCAAAACTAACAAGCGCTCACGTCCAATACGACGCCACGAATCTTCAGAAGCGTTTTGGTCGACGCCCGTCAGCTCTGGCGAACTACAATCGAGTAATTAAATACAACAATCTCCAACTGTCATTTTAATTTATTTGCTTATTAAATAAGTGCACCGCATTTGCGAGCGCAATTAGTCTACGAGTTATTTAAAAATAACGAGCGGGGCATTAGTGTGTCGGGGTAAAAAATATTTCGGAATTCCTAAAAGGATGAGTTGACCAATATTTGGCACCAGTTTCGATCGAGATGTAGTTTCTGCAACAATTACGCAATTGAACTCTCGCCGCTATCGATAAGCGTAAAAAAGTTGAAATCAAAATTTATAGCCTTGATTTATAATCGCCGCATCGAAATTATTTTGACTTAATAAAACTGCAAAATGCACAGGAGATATAAAGAAACTCTTTTCTCAGCGCAGCTTAATAACTTTAATCGAGCTGCGTTTCTTTAACGTCCTTTTTATATCACCTGTTTTTTCGAGGAGTTGCTTTTATTATTTATAGGCGGTGTAGACGCTACGCTGTACGAGCTTGTTTACACGCACAATTTGTTGCGCAATGTTTCTCGTTTTATCGTCGCATAACACATTGATTACATTTTCGCGCGAAATAATTTTTCCGAGTAAAAGTTTCGCTCGGCATCAGCTCTTCGTTTTTACAATCCGCGGTAAATCTCCGAGGGAATTGAATGATATTTATTCCGCAGTTAACGCCGCGAATGCCGATCTCGCGCGCGGACTGACGCAAAGATGACACTCTGCGCGCAATGATATTTTTCAACTACCAAGAGCGCGTTTACGAAGCATTAACAATATTTATCATTGCTCGGCCCGTATAAATAATCATTTGCGCTATTTTATGGCTCTTCTCGTTACCCGGCGCAAGCGCATATACGGCGACGAACCTTAGCGTTAGGCTTAATCGGTTTACTCGCTGCGAGTCCGCGTTAAGGGGCTCAAATTCATCGGCTGGACAAGAGAAAGAAAGCGCCTCGGCCGAGTCGAGGAGCGGCAGCCCGCGCCGAAAAAGGCGTATTTTATCAAAGAGCCGCGAGATCGAATCGAGCGGAGGGCCGCGAAAATAACGACTGGCCGTCACTCGGGCCTTTTCGCGAGATAAGGACGTGCCGCCGGCCATTGTTCCAGCGGGACGATAAATCGAGCGCGAGTCGGCCGCGCGTTAATTCACGCGAGCACGGAGACGTTGCCAAGGAGAGAGAGTGGGGCTTTGTTCGACGCCGCCGCCGCCGCCGCCGCCATCCCTGGACGCTCCGAATATGATCCCGGTCACGTTAATTGCGGCATTTGCATTTTCTAAACTCGTCGGTGGCGCGAACCTCCCGTCCTCGATTCGGCAGAAATTTTTCGCCGCGACGCCGCGCACATTTACCCTTCTCCTTTCCCTGCGCCGGCCTCGAGAAACAGGTGCGACTGACGCACGCACGCACGCGCGCACGCACGCACGCACGCAATAAATCGGAGAGCGGTCATCGCGCTAATGCTCGGTAAACGGGTCAAGTGCGTACCAATGGCTGCGTTTCAATGCCACTAGAGGCAATAAATCAAGAGCGCTAATAGAAAGATCCGCGCATTGTGCGCGGAGATATATTTCGATGGATCGGTATCGCGCGGCGCGCAGCCGATAATTAAGAATTTATCGGCGGCCTCCTAGCGCTTCTTCTCCTCTTCCTCCCGTTCGAGATGCATCGCAGTTCGTCAGCGCATTCGGTAATCGCGGCGATCTAATTACAACGGCGGCTACACACGGACGCCTCGCCTCGGACGTACGCTCCTGTAATTGCCGCGGCTCGCGTGACTTGCGCCTTACGTGGTCTTGAGCCTCCAAGGGCCATCGTCGTCCGCTTACTATCACTTTATGAGTGATTTAACGCTCCCGAGTTTTTCTCCTCCCGCTCGCTCTCCGCGGCCTCTTTACTTTTTTCCTTCGCGAATGCCAGAATTTCAGGCGGGGCTCCTTTTTCGCGGCTAATAATTCAGCTTCGAAAACACGCGGAATTACGCTCCGCCAGCATCTTATTACTGATTAATATGTTTTACATTTTAATACGTATAATAACAGTAATAAAGTGCAATTTTGCATCTTATGCTCTTTACGCACGCCTTTCTAAGCATTCGTTTATTATCCCCGTATCGGCCTTCTCCGAGCTCCTTTCTTCTTGTTTCTTTTCCTTCTCTCTTTTCGCCACTGGTCTCCTCGATCATTAATTGCGATCGACTGGATCAAACTACCGGATTGCGATGAACGGAAGAGACGCGGTAGTTGCACTGGTGACCCGGTACAACTCCTCTAAACACAGACGACCATTTCCACAGTTTCCGCAAAAAAATAGAATTTTTCTGATTTTATCGCGTAAAAATTTTGCTCGTTGTTTACTTTACAATGACTCTAATGTAATAAGAAGGGTGCGCGCATATTTATCCAAGTGCGTTTACTAGTAATACGTCTAACTGATTTGAAAAAGCCGCGACAACTCTTCGAGACGCGACTGAGAGCGTCGTTTCAATATTTTAACAAGTTCGTTTCGTTCCCTACTTTTTTCCGCAATGATAACACGCGATTTATTAGGATTCGCAATTGCTGGCTTTCCCCGTCATTCGTACGACTGGAACTTGTCTTATCGAATAAAGCACGAACAGCTGCGATTCGCAAACTATCTCTCTTAGTTGCAAGTAGGAAAATACAAGAAAACGGCAATTGCGTCTTATTAAATAAATAATAAACTCGGCATCTTGTTGCTCAAGGTTGGAACGGCACAAAGCATCGTGTTATTGTTCAGTTTCACCCCACTTCCAAGTATTCGCAGTCGGGCAAAAAAGAGAAAATTTCTTTTTTTAACGGTCGTCGAGAGGAGCGAGCGGCACCTCCCCGCCGTAAAGGAGCGTCGCTGTCGGCCCTTGGAACGGCTCGCGTCGGTCGGCTCTTCTTCTCCGAGTCCCCAGCAGCAGCAGCAGCAGCAGCAGCAGCAACAGCAACAGCAACAACAGCGCATATCTCGTCAGGGTCCGTGTAAGCCGCATTAGCCGTCGTGTCGGCTCGCTTGTCTTACAAGGCGATAAGTCGCTGGGACAATCGCTCGTACGAGTCCGCGCGGAGGTCAGTCGCGGCAGACGCACGTCCCTTTCGCGGGATTTTTATTAGCCTCTCGCAACCTCTCTGTGTGTGTGTGTGTGTGTCGCAACGTCGCGTAGCCTTTGGCGAGTATCGAGGTCGTAGCTGCAGCTCGAGAGGATCCGCGGATCTGCCGATCTGCCGAGTCTCGCGCGATGGCCGCGAACTCACGACCGAGGCGCAAACGCCAATTACTCTCTCGCGACTAACGCTTCTAACTCCCGACCAATGAGGCGATTTGTTGCTCACCTTCGCACGAGTCGAAAATTAGCTTCGTAATCTCGATAGCATTCAACTTATCGCCAACTTTTTTATTTTCGAGTCGAAGAAACGCCGATCGCGAGTTAGCGCTCCTATTGCCGCGAATATTCGTCAAAATAGCAAACAAAATCGCCAATTATCTTGCGCTTTCGTGTCTTTCTCGGGTCGTTAATTATTTCATACGCGTTAAATGCAGCTGATGAATAATGAATTGCACTACGGACAATCTATAAATCAATATATTTTATAATGCAGTCCCTCGTTTTGTGCAGCTTTTCGTACGCAGTATCAACATAAGTAATAATAAAAGGGGATTGGGTTGCAAGCGCTGCAGCATTGGAAGAATTTGACCGATGCATTACAGATTTATAATGGGTTTAATAAGGCCGTTCACAATTAACTATTGAAATACGACGAACAAGGACCCGAGCAAAAGCGTTACGATTTTGCTCGTGCGGAATTTGGCGTTTCCAGGAGATATTGCCTCGAGCTAAGCTAACGATATCTATACACTTTCTTCTCGAGACGTTTTAGTACAACAGTGAGAGATTATTACGCACTCGCACGCGGCATCTAATAGTTGCTTAATTGTTCGATGTAATGTAGTTAAGCGACACGTAGCGATTAAAAGGATCGATGTTTTCCAACTGCTAACTTAACCTACGTACAGTATAATAATGCGATGGGATTTGAAAAAACAAGAATCGCACTTGAAATTAAAATTATAGTTCCAAGGATAACATTGGGTCGCAATTTTTGTTTTTCTCTCGACATTCGCATTATTTTTTCGTCGTGACGCGTTGCAGATTTCAATAACGCGTCGAACAACCGTTTCAGTACAATAGTACAACGGACTTTCGAACGAGAAATTTTTAACAAAAGTTGCAGTATCGTCGAGGACTGCCTTTTCGATGCTAATAGTTTCTCGCCAGTCGAAGGAAAAATAGGGCAAGTAGGTGTTCGCCGGTGCTAGAACAGGGATCGAAAGAATAATTAGCCGCGAAAGTGAGTTTCAGTCGCGCGATACGCACGAGAATAAAGGAGTGCGTTACGCCTAGACTGGACGTTTTCGATTAATTGTAAAAAAAGTGCAGAGGAAGTGAGCGGAGTAATTCGAATAACGAGCGCTAATTAAAGTGTATTGTATTTTAAGGCGAACACACGCACTATAACCGAACGAGCCGCGTCCCCGTTATTTTCCGCATCGATTCGAGTCACTTCACTTTTATGATATTTATTGTAAAATGCACGCTTCCTGGGTTTGTTGACCGTCGCCAGGCACAGCTGGTGGGTTAATTTCCATTTTCCAATAATATTGGACCTGTTGACTTTGTCGAATATTTACAATGCAAACGCTGCGAATGCGGTCGCATTATTAAATTCCAGTGCTGCGTAATACAGGACCCGCGCGGAGTGGGAGCCGACGCTCGCCGCGTTGATCCGCCAGTTGTTTTCGAAGCTTTTACTTGAAAATAACTCTCCAGCAGACGGCGATACGTGCGAATTGAAAATTTAATTCAGGCAAAAGTTGCGAATTCTTAGTTGGGCGTTGCTCGCCTTTGATCGTTCAATTATCTTTGTTGACAAATTATTAAATTTGCCCTCGCGATACGAAGGAGGGATATTTCAGGACGCACCGCGTATAAATTTTTTACATCTTGCGCTGCGCTGTTGCAGTTGTCCGACGACGCCTCTGTGCCCGAGCCACGAGGAGGGCGAGAGATTCGCGCGATGATTCCCCCGCTGCTCGCGACAGCTGATTAAACGTATTCGCAAAACGTTGATGCGAAATTGCGCACCCAGAGGCAGAAGCCGGCGCCTCCCCCAACGTTAACGCGGCTAATCACGCTGATGGGAGTTATGAAAAATGCGATTCGCAAGAGAAGTTGGGTGCGATGGAAAGCAGTAGCATCTGCAGGAGCAGCCACCACCAGCACCGTGAGGCAAAATTCGCGCGCGGCCTGCGGCCTTAATTTCCGAGCAGAGCTCCTATCGCACCCTGGCGATGACTGTACAGGCAGCAACCCCCGGATCCGGAGGGGTGCGCGTTTTACGAGCGCACCCAAATCACTGGTGACGCGATAATAAAATAATCTAGGCCTTTCGAGTCATTAGGTCGGCCCTTGTTACTTAGCGGAGCCCACTTAAAGGGCCGGTAGTGTGGGTGCGCGGCCAACGAGCCGACACTCTACGTGTGTTGGCGCGCAAATGGAAAAAATCATTGGGTCGCCGACGAAACGACAGTTGCGAATTGCTTTCTCGATTCCTCCTCTCGAGCTTGTATTCGTAATCGCGTCGTTAAACATTCGTTGTTTCTTGCGTTTATGACTGAATAAAAGCATTTCTTCGGTCGCGCAAAAAGTTGTGCGCCAGATTCTTCTAACGGTTCGACACAATCGGAACATGAAATAATAGCCGCGAGCCAATGGCATCGAGGACCGAAGGGACTAATCGGAGAAAGTCAATAGCACGTTTCATATCGATACAAATACAAATAAACGCGGTGAGCAAAAAATGATAATTCGCCAAACTCTTGGCGCAGTTGTGTTTCTCTTTGCACGAATTAACTCTTCTGGATGGCGCTATAAAATTTCATCGCCTCAGCGCCTCAGTCTTGTAAAGTGACCGATGGCGGTGACAGTCTTTTGAAGACGAATTTAAAGGGACCGTTGCGCGTTTAGGAAGTGAATACAGCAAATCCTTTTCCAGAGACGCGTCAGTTCTTTAAGATCAATTTTTCAATCCACACGGATAAAACTTTATAAGTATTATTTGTTTTTATCGCTACACTCGATAAATGGTGTTTAGCAATTGGCATTTGCGCAACACGAACCGTACTATGTTTATTCGCAATACTTTACGCGTCATAAATTATTTTATTATAAATGTATTTTTATAAACGAAAATCGTTATTACTTTAAAAAGGTATTTAGTTTAATAATCTGTTTGTTGCGACCGTAAAACTCACAAGTATACATTGTCCGGTAAATTCAAGTTTTCGGAACATTTCCAATTATACCCTTCGTTTTTCATATTCCAACGAGTTTATCACTATGCCTACGTTATCTTTATCGCTGCAAATTTTTGAAATCGACTGCTCGTGGCTTTCGATAAAGTTAACCTTAGCGAATGGGGAGCCGCTAATTTATTCGCGATAAAAGTGCAATCAACATTTAGTCTTGCGAATTTAACAATGTACACGCGTGTGTGACGAGCTTGAGGTACTCGTAACTTACGCCAATATCGAGTACTTCTTTAAAGAAATGAAATCGATACGAGGATTGGTAATTTATAAATAGTCGGAATAATTCAGAGATTTTGCAAATAATTTCGAGTTTTTGATTATTCGAGCTGCGAGTCCATTGAATTATTTATTAGCTTTGGGCGTGAATTGTGATCGAAATTTTAACATCTTTGAATTTCTATTTGTCTATTTGCGTATTAAATAAGCTGTAAATTTTTTCTCAATAATCCACGAATTATTGCGGCTGCTGTGAAAAAAAATGTTACGAAAGTACGCGCGTGCAATTCGAATGGAGCGAATGCAGTTTTGAAGAATTAACTAGAGAAAAATAGAATATACCCAAGTGTTGGCTGTGCTTAAAACGATTGTTGTTACGGTGTAACGATTAGCAATTATTCTCCGGAGACAAAGCAATTGAATTGATCCGCGATGCAAAATGCTTATTATTACTTTCCATTGCCCAGGCTTAAGGGCTTACTTTTCGAAGAATGAAGAGCATATAAACAGCAATGCACTCCGATTG
Organism: Platyscapa corneri; assembly: GCA_018907185.1. Taxonomy (NCBI): domain Eukaryota; kingdom Metazoa; phylum Arthropoda; class Insecta; order Hymenoptera; family Agaonidae; genus Platyscapa; species Platyscapa corneri. The sequence goes on along the minus strand of JACCHW010000045.1, from coordinate 1,017,822 downwards.
TATTAGGAATCAAAATGGCTTAATTCCGTAAAATGTGGAGGAATTACGCGACGGGGAGTAGAACGTAGTACGCATTAGTCACGGCTTGCGGAATTAACGAAAAATCTCAGGCGATCGGCACAATGAAAAAGATTTCCCTTTCGAGCTGCCAATTCTCATCACTTTCTCCGGAGCAATTTTCCGACGCCTCGACGGCTGCAACGGCTCACATGCAAGCGAAGATAAATGTAGCGAACAATGCGAAGGAAGAGGAAGTCGCGACTTTATTGATCGTCAAATTTTTAAGTTTGCGCGCATTATATTCTGCTCGTTGTAAAAAATACTGCGCGCTCCTTTTATGCAGGCATCTTATTATTCTCGACTGCCGTTGGACGCGGATTCCAATTTGGCCTAATTGTGCTTTTAAAATTTCTTCAAAATCAAATGATTGCAATGATGCAGAAGAGAGCATCAGCCGCGATAAGTCGAATGCTTTTCACGTACGCGTCTCGCGCGTGCGCGTGCGCCTCTCCGCGCTTATGAATACGCGCATTCAAGTGGCTTACGTTAGCGCGACATCAAGACGCTTCTTTATGTCGAGCCCACCAGCCGTGTTATTCAATATTGATGATAATTTTATTCAGTTTATCGCGTTACGCTGCAGTCGAGTTCTTTTTGTTTGAATTTATTGAAATTTAGTTAACGTCGTTGTTTACGATGATTCTTGCGCGAGAAAACGTTTTATTGCCGTTTCGCTTGAAAACCGTTCGAATTAATCATAAAGATTGCGCAATGCAAGTTTAGCGAGCGATCGAGATAAAAAAAAGTCTCGAAATTCACGGCGGAGAGGTTTTTAAGATTCGGAAAAGAAAATGGATTATAAAAACTGAATACAAATGTAAATCCGGCGCACGAGCGAGAAATTCATAGTAATTCATCTGTAGCTGGAATATAATGTAAAATGTTTATTATTTAACTGCCATTGCAGGGCTATTTCGCGTTGGTAATTTTTGAATCAGAAAACTAGCGGCTTAATAATTCGAGTAATGCACTCGTAATCGTTCGAATGAGCGATATTGTGCGCCGGCAATAGGAGTAGGAGATAGTCGAGAAGGAGCGAGTGCAGGCACTTTCTATTAAAATTGAAATATTTAGTAAGCCGGAGTGACTACGGACTCTAAGGATCTAAGCAGCTGATTATATCACCCGAGATATTACGTTGATTTATGTAGAAATTATTTTCGCAACGAGTTTAAAATTATAATTCTATTTTAACGTTTGGATTTTTTTTATTCCGCGCCTTTAATACATTTAAATTTATCGCAACTCGTGTCTTCGTTTTCGTCCAAATACATCCTGCGTAACGATCGCTTGGAAAATAATTTGAATTAGTAAACTATAAATTAAAGTTGTCGGTTCCATAATGTGAGAATATCCATCGTGCGACTCGCGAAAAGAAATGGCAATTAAAAGTTAATAGGCATCGAGGCGGTGATTAGCGTTGATAATTTTCTTTCGTTCCCTCTCCTTTTCCTTTCGTTTTTTCATTTTAGCGTAAGGCCAAATTAATCATTAGGCCGATCGTTCGGAAAAACGCGTTTGCACGCATCCGCGCTCCTCGTGGCTTTACAAAGTAATTTATTTATAATTGTGCATTAACCTTTGAGGAGGCAAAGGCGAAATATCAGTCGGTCCAAGTTGGGAAAATATTAGCCGTTGCGCAAGAGCCATTAATTCCGAGAATAGGCTATGATTAAAAGTGCAGATAAGTCGGGGGTTTACTCGCGTCGATAATTAAACAGCAATGGCTTCGCGTAATATCGAAATAACGCGTAAAATGGGAGTAATCGGAATGGCGAGTTGGGCCGCTAAGGCGGCTAATCGAGAGTCGCGGAGGGCCCCGGAGGTGGCGTGTCGCGCGTTAGGACTCGCGTGGCGGTGCTCGGGGCCTCGCGTACGAACGTGCGCCCAGAAATTATTCATCGAAAAGAAAAACCGAGTCTTCCAAGTGCCACATGTTCGCTATTGCGGCACTCGCGGTTTCACTTTCGCGCGTCGTTGCGCCGCCGCCGCCGCCGCCGCCGCTCGGGCGCAGGTTTACGGCCGACGGTAGCCGCCGCCGCGCAGAGCCTTTCGCAATACACCATAGAGCACTAATGTCGCATGCCCGCGCGCTCTACACCCCGTTAAGTGGATCCAATCAAGTCGGTAGCGCACTGTGGAGCAGACGGACGGATGCAGGACGCAGCCTCGGTTACGAGCTGCTGCGGGAGGGGAAGGGAAACAGAGTAGCGAAGCTAGATGAAGTCGTCGGTATTGGCCACCGGAGCGGACCCGGGAGGGGAGGGCGAGCCGCCGGTGGAGGGAGTCCTCTGCAAATGAGGAAAATAGAGGGAGAGATAGCATCGAAAAAGACAGTCGTGTCGGCGAGGCGAATGGCCGAGAAGGAAAGCAAGTCTCCGAGCAGATGAAGGAAGAGCCAAGCGGCGGGTACAAATGGAGAAATTAAATTATGTGTTAAGCACGACTACTATACGCGCGCTATTTTCCTCCTTTTTCCTCCTCCAGCTCTGCAACTTGTCTTTCTCCTCGTTATGCTGTCTCTCTGATTATTTGATATAGCGGAATCATCGAATGTTTCTCTCTCTCTCTGCGTTGCGTTCTCCCCGAATTCACCTTACACTCTTCTTGCAAAACCTCGTTCGCAATATTTTATTCGTAACACTGGCGTTCCTCCGACCATCAATGGCGTCCAAACCGTTGCTCCTACTATTCTAGCTTTGACGCAGGCAACATGCCGACCAAGAGCTTTATTAATACGCCACTGCTCGGGTAATTTACGAAATCTCGCGAAATTGCGTTGTAAAACTTTTTGGTCTACGCAGCGGAGATTCGCCGAAAAGTATGGAAATATGTTTTCGCGTTGTTGAAACGTAAACTCCCAGCTTTCCAGCTTTCGTTCGGCGAATCACCAGCCATCCTTTTATTCAACCGTTACAAAACATCGAGACCCTTGCATTATTTATCTCCCGAGTTCATCTAGAAGCTTATGACTTTTTCGGATTAAACGTAATTACGCGTAAATAGCGCAAACATTTTACGAACTTGGACTCGTCTTCGGATTTGCGAGCTAAATCGTGAAAAAATGCGGACGCGACCCACCCACAAACACACACACACACGCACACATTGCATCGTTGGAAATGCAAATGACGAAACGATGAATTTGACGCGCAAACGTATCGTTATTAAATTAGAAAATTTCCTTAAAATAGCGTCTGCACTGGCGAGGGAACAATTAATTTCTTATTAATAAAGCCTTGCACAATATAGTTAATTTACGGGAACAAGCTTATGTTTACATTAGCAATTATGAATAGATGGAGACAAATCAAGTACTGCGATGCTGATTACATTCAGTCGGGTAATTCTATTTAGAAAAAGCATCGTGTGCACAATTGCGCAATGTCGCAGTTGTTTGTAATCGGCATTCGACTTGCCCATCATTAACATTTTAATTACCACTCGCCGCGTTTAATTTATTCCCATTTACTCGCATTTTCTTTGCATTTGAAATACATTTTCGTAAGAACGTATCTTTCGCTTTTATCTCGGGAGCAATGAATAATCCTCGTCGAATAATGTCCCTGGAACAATAAAAAATAATTTATGTATAGCTTCCGTAATTTATGAGGATTAGAAGACAGATATTTATAAAAGTGCTTTCTACTAACGCACGAGTATCGCGACTCGATATCAGTCCCAGTCTTGGTTAATATTTTCCGGCGTTACCGCTTAACGCCTTCCGGGAGGAGAGCGAGCACTCGAGGTCGAGGGTCGCTCGAATGCCTCTGACGCGTGCGTGTACTTTGGTTCTTAATAAGCGCGAGAGAAAACAGGAGATGCCGTTGCTCGTAACGATAGACTTCCGGGCAATTGGACGCACTGGAGGACCGGGGCTGGAGGAAACCGAGTCCTGGAGTTGGAGCGAAGATCGGGAGTCGAGTTTCTCTTCTGGATCGGCTTCTCGTAATTTTGGCCGGGCAAACATGGAGGAGCGCGGGAGAGCGCCCGAAGCAACACCCCGTCCTGATGATTTGCATTAATTAATTTAATTAAACCGCCGAGAGAGAGAGAGAGAGAGAGAGAAGTCTGAGCGCGGCAACGCGGCCAAGTGTCGGATGGAGGTTGGAAGGTGATTGAAACTCGAGCAGGTAAATAGCGATCCTCTCGCGGAAGCGGCTCCGCTCCGTCCGTCCAGATGGAATTATTATTATCATCATCGTTATTATTACCTTCATTATCATTATCATTATCATTATTATTATTAGCCTGGTAAATAGCACGTTTGCCGCGATTGCGCCCCTCTTTTTGCCTTTTCTTCGGTGGATGCGCCGCGCCGCCGCGTTTCCCGGGGAATCAGCATTCGCGCGTTATTTGTATTCTCGCGGTCCGCCGGAAGCCCGGGAGCTTTCGATAGCGCTTCTTATATTTAATTAGAGTTAAATTAAATCGGAGCGAGCGCGGTTAAAAATTTGAGCGGACCGCGGTAATTGGATCCCGTTTAAGCATCTTTTCCCCGAGCCTCGCTTATGTAAATTTATAACAGTATAATTATCTCGGAGAGTCGAAAAAGAGAAAACGAGCGAGGCGTTTTGCGTTTGCGCTTGACAACTCACTAGTCCTACATTATGTCAATCCTATGAAATATGGTAATAACAGAAACGCTACTCGATTCCACGTCAACTCGAATATCTATAATTAATCAAATCTCAACGGCTGGCCGATTTCCTAGACATCTAATACCGATCATTCGCTTCCGAAACAATAATTAGCCCGTCTTATTTAACAACTTAATAGTTTCCTCGAATGTTTCTAAAAGCCCTGACATTCGGACGTTTATTTATTCTCCGAGCTTTGGATGTTTTTACGTCGCAGAGGTGCTTTTATTATTTAGCGAAATATCGATTCTTTTTAATACTGGAAGAAGAAACTAGGAGCGATAAAAAATGAACTCGCGATTGATTTGCCGCGCCCGTGTGCAGTGAAATAGTTCGATCAGGAATGGAGGAGGTCTATCTTATCTACGAACAAAGCAACAGTTTCAGGCGTGAACGTCGGCGTCGCATAAAGATGAGCAACGCAACGCGAAGTTGTAAAACTTGATAGAAGATTGAAGGAGAAACGCGACGAAGAAAAGCGCTCGCAGATTGCCGAGTGTCGACCGAAGGGAGAACTAGTCCCTTATTGCAGCCGCTAAACGACGAAAGGAACATTTCGGAAAGTTGCGGTTTCGCGGTCAATTTGGCGGGCAAAACGACGCGAGGATTGTGCAGCAATGGAAATCAGTCGCGTGATCCGCGGAAAAGTAGTCGCTCGGTCTTGACGAACGATGGACGTCTGTCCGAAATCGCAGGCGTCGCGATCGTGGCCTCGAGGCACGCCAGCCGTTACTGACCGACGCCACGAAATGTTGGGTGGTCGAGTACTTTTCGCGGAATGTTTAGAGCAGCGTTGCATCGGCATTGTAACGCTCAAGGAAGATGGGCCTAGTGAGGATTTTGCGGGATTTAGGCGTAACGGTGCGACGACTCGTGCCGTCTCGGGGAACGTCGACAAATTCCGGCGAGTTTAAAAAATTGATTTATTGCCAGATCCAGGCGGTCGGCTTAAGGAGTTGCGCGCGGACACTTTGGTTTTTCTTTATAGACCAGTCGTTGTCGTGCAGGAACTTTAGACTTCGTCACGGGATATTGAGCTATAATTCGAGGCCTGCGCGTAATGCGCGTAATGCGCGCGGACTTCCTTTAAAAGTGCGCGCCGAGTAATAGCTTTTAAGGACTGGAATTACCCGGCGGCGCGCACTTAACTCGTTTCCAAATGGACTTTCGCTCGGAGGCGCGCCGAGTCCGAGCGGCGGCGGCGGCGGCGGCCATTGTCTCTCGGCTCTCAGGTGCTTCGACGCCGAAGGAGCTGCGGACGCCTGAGATCCTAATGCTGCGGGCCGTTACGCGAGCGCGTATCGCTTTTTCCGACGTTTTTTCGGGTCGACGCTTCGATCGGCCTTTGATCTTACGGTGCGCTGCCTCGTCTATCTCGGGCAACTGGTCCGCAAATTTGTCCCCTTGACTAAATCATTGATGACGCCTCGGCTCGCGTGTGGCGAATGGCCGAGTTTTATCGACTGTTTATAGGGCGTCAATAACGACGGAAGCGACAGCCGTGAATGGCTCGAGTCGGCGAGACAACAAAAACGAAGTTGTTCTGCCTGATGTCGCCACGACGCGTCTCGATAAACGGCGAATTAGAAAACCATTCAACTACCGCGTGAAATATCGCAGGAAACCAAGAGATACGCCTCCGACGCGTAAAGTTTGAGGAGTTTTAAGGCTAGACGTTCGAAGATTAATTCGACCAGCGCCGCTCCCAAGCTTTAATAATTTTGCAAACAGATTTACTCTAAGCTCACGATTAATTTTTCACGTCTGCGAACTCAATGCTCTTCTTTTTACACGACTTTTTTGGCAACTTATTTATTTTTCTGGGCAGAAGAGCGCATTCATCTTATCGCTGCCGTTCGATTCATTTTCCTTTTTGCGCGCTGCTTGCCGATGCATTTAAAAGAGGGTGCAACATTTTTCGTCAAAGTGCTCTAGTTTTTGTTGATTAATGGGTACGTGCGCGCGAGTTGATCGTCCCAGCAGACACAATTTGTCTTGAAAAATTAATTTTCCCGTACGAATTGCGAGGATCAGTGACTAGAAGCTTCTTTCCAAGGAGCACCTGTCACGAAATATCCCAATAATTTTATATTTATATAAACAATGCATCAATTTTATTTCTAACTCGTAAGACCACATTGTTTCTATCGTGAATGTATACAAATACAAAAGTTCATTTTGTTAACTTTTTATTCAATTAAATTACAGCCTGATCCATTTTGTCCTTGATAGATATATTTTTGACTGTACTAAAACCTTTCGGTAATCTCTTGAAGCTCCTTAGATTAATGGTAGATCAACGATTTAGACGAAGAGATTTTTAAAGAACGTATTTTCAATTGAAACTTGGTATTTTTTGAATTATTGCGCTTAAAAATTGATTTCCGTGTTAAAATTTAATCGCGGTCGTGCGGAGAAAAAGAATTTTATGCAACGTGAAAGGCGTAATATACAACGAAGAAGAAAAAAATTTCCTTACAATGTATTGTTTTACTTATTGCCGTTACTATTAAAATAATCAAGTATCGCTACATGCGAGTGTAGAAAGTAGCTAATCAATATTCAGAGAAGATCATTAAATAACGTTAACATTGTTATTGCTAATTTTATCATTACACTCGTGCGTTATTTGATTTTTTGCTTTGAATAAATTATTCGTCGAAGAGTTCGTAAAACAGCTGACAGATAATAAACGCGTTCGATGAAAAACTCTATTTCAACTAGATTTTCTCTTATTCTTGAACTCAAAAAGTTCGAACAAATTCATGCTAAATTGCGCAGTTTCTTGTCGATGTTCCTCTCTAACGTTATCCAGTCGCACTACCACTTCGATATATTAATTCCTCATTTTTAACGCTTTTCTTCGGAACACCAAATTTCTCGACGAACTTTGGCGCGTCGGGTCATGGCTTCTTTTCTGCAGCATATCCATCCATTGGAACTTGGAATCGATGATTTTTTGAAGGCAACAATTTCGAGAATCAGCGAATGACTCGAGCTCGACCGTAATTATAAATGTTCCCCGCGAAACAAACGTCCCCGTAGTGTGAAGCGTAAAAAGCTCGCGCGAAGTATCTCAGTCGCAGTCGCAGTCGCAACGAGCTTTTGAGGAAATAGAATGCGACTTGGACTAAAACGAGGCTCCCGATTAAATTAGAGTCGGTCCTTCGGCTAAAAAGACCACTACTAGGAGTACTTGGCCCCATCGGTTGTCTTAAGTTACGACAGGGAGTACGAGGTTGTAGGAGCGTCGGCACCGAGGAAACCGCTCGAGCGGGCGACCGAAGCGAGCATTTCGGGCGGGAGCTACGGTGGCATACGCGTACAACCGACCCGTCCGATTGTTTCGGCCTGTTAACATCCTCGAGGAAACTAATCAGGATCAGAGTTAGGATTACGGCTCCGATTGAATTAGCCGTCGGGCTCTTACGCTCCCCGGGCCTCGTAAACTCTTACCGAAGCTCCGATCGTCGTGCTCCTCCCCTCCCGTGTCGATCGGCTCCCCTCTCGGCGAATAACCCCCCCCCCCACCCCCTCACTCCTCCGCCCCCAGGGCCCGGATTTCATTATCGCAATGATGTGCCACGGAATAAAGCGAGACCCGGGCGCGAACTCGGAGCGATATAAAGTCGATTTCGAGGAGTTGGTAAACCGCGGATCGGAATCGTCTTACCAGCGGCGCAATTAACCACCACCACCACCGGGGGCAATTTACATTTAGATTGGGCCCATCCTGGCAGCCAACCTTTCCTTTTTTCGAAGATCAATTATTTCCGCGCCCCACACGACGAATGGCTCTGACTTTCTTACGAGGCTATGCCACGCATCGTAGCCTAAGACGTCCGTTGTATTATTAGTCTATTGATTAATTACCTTTGAAAGATTACGAAATGCGCTCGGTATTTGTTTGATTATCAGCCATCCGAACTGAAGTTTTAATCAGAAATATCGCAGTTGCTGTTATTTTAATGTTTTGTTCATAAACAAAGATTTGATTCGTAAAAATGAAAAGAGTATTGCGAAACGTAGCCGAGTCGATTAATCATGGGGCGGCGGCGATAGCTGCTGTTCAATGCGTCGCTCCATCTCGCGTATGCGCGCACAACACGCACGCGCACACCCGAGCGCGTATCGAGATTTTTTTCAAATAAGCACAAAAATACTTTCGTACTCTCTCGGGCGCCATGTTTGAAAATAAAGGCATTTTCTCGAGAAGCAGCTGAAATGAAATATTATTAATTTTGCTTTCAAACCATTTTCTCGTAATTATAATTTGATTTTTCCTCCTGTCTGGAGCAAAATAAGCAAAGGAAGCTTTCTCGGGGGGTCTGGAGAAAAGGGAACCGATCCTAAAAGCCGTGTACGCAATAACATTAATCGTCTCAAATGTTCTTGAAAAATAACGGCCGAATTGAAAGCAAAGGACAAATTAATGTTGTTAATTACGAATTCATCTCTTCGATAGTTCATCGCAGGTGATGAAGTTTTCTCGCGCGTGTCGTTTATGTCTTGCGACACATTAGCTGCACGGGCACAAGTCCAAGTTCAACACATTCAAATGAGAAAAATGAAAAGGAAGATGAATCGGAGCGGGATGGCTCGAATAATAACCGGTCGCCGTGTTCGTCCAATTAATTTGCAAGTTTTACGCGGCCAGATAGATAGATAGATAGAGAGAGAGAGAGAGAGAGAGAGAGAGAGAGAGAGAGAGAGAGAGAATAAAACACTTTGAAGCTCCTTAAAGCGCGCGCGTGCTCGTGATAGATGGGCGCGGCGCATTTCAAGACGCGTTTTGAAAAGTCGTTCGGGATTATTTAGTGGAGTTGCACCGCTTTCGGGGTCGGCTGCACCTGAACAACTCGTAATTTACGAACGATCAAAAGGCCCACGTGATTTGTCGCTAAATAACGCGGAGGTATAAAGATGCGAGGGAGGCCCAGTCACCGCGGTCTCGAGTAATTCCTCGAAACAAAAAGTCGGAAGTCAGGAAGTCAGCACTTTAAGTGAAAACGCTCTTTAACACGCGCGTTTAAGCGCTCGCACTCCAGTTGCGTAACCCCCGAGGAGTCCAGTTAGTATTGGGCTGATTTTAAACAGCCATAATAGGCGCAGCTCCGCACGCGCGCGCACACGTTAAGCGCGGAAAATAATATCGCGCTCGTAACTGTACTCCAGAACTATTAGGAATTATAGTGCCGTATCACCTATGCTGCTGGTGCATTACATTTCTACTTATCCGGAGCCGCGCGAAACGCATTATTGAAAGTGGTAATCGCACCGTTGTCGAACAACTTGCTACAATTAAATGTTGGCCGCTCTTGTTCTTTTAATTGCCGCAAGGAAAATATGCGAATTCGCCGCATTCGGTCTTTTCATCCCATTAATTCCCTAGTTACGTCGCTTCTCTTTTAATCCTTGACAGTATTTACAACGATATTGTTCAGCTGATAAAAGTGCCAAATGATCGCTCGCAAATAAATCGATCAACAACGAATCTCTCATACTCGGCTATTGTAACCTTAAACTGCCTTTAAATTACATTATTTGAGCATAGACTGAAAACATCTACAATTGTAATATCAATGTTCGTATCTCGAAGATAATAAATTGTCGTCGCTTTTTTGTAGATTCACACGATGAACGAAAGTTTTAGTGTCTTTTGGCGTTCGTAGCTCGATTGAGAAAAAAGATTTACTTCGCTCATTTATTCCCGTCACTTAATACACTAATTGCCTTACGTCCCATGTTTCATGCTCATTTTTATTTTTTGAAAATTAAGTTCATTTAATTCGAGCATTCGTTTACACGTCTGCTCTGTTATTTTCGCTGCAATTTACGCGCGTTATCGTTGAATTTTCAACGCAAATTTTGCGGATAAACACTCGTGTATCGGTGATACATTTTTAATAAATCACCTTTACGTATCTCTCGAAATCTTTGTTGCGTGTATTAAGCCTGGGATGTATTTTATCCGGTCTTTTGTTGAAATTACCAGAGGGTCCTCGTGACACGGTTAAACAATAAGACTAGCGCGTCACGAGTGAATTGTTCCTCGAGATTCGGCTCCACGAGCTCGCACGGATTGGCCGATATTAAAAAAGCGATTTTGCGATTCGGATATTTTCCAAGTGTCTCGGACTGCGGAAGTGAGTTGAGTTAAAAGAGCGTTAATGCGTTCCGAAGGATTGCAAATCTCGGCTCGGCTCGGCAGTTAACGTGGAAGGCTCCGCGTCTAGGCGCGAGGCGGCCAAGTCTCGTGTGAACGGCTGTGACCCGCGGAGACCCGCCGGCGCGTACGTACCTACGTACACACGTTGAGTTTATCTATTTAATTTGCGCGTGTGTGGGTCGGTAACGGCGGTGGCGACGACGACGACGACGACGACGACGACGACGGGGGATAGAGAAAGCTGTTCTCCGTCGTACCGATGCGCTGGCCCAAGACGTCCACTGACCCACGGCGCTACGCGAGGAGGTTCGCGATTCTCCGCCCGATCACTTTTCGTACGCGCCTCTCGAGTACGTACCTTCCCCTCTCCGCTCGTCCCTCGACCCCCGCCCCTTTTCTTCGGAGCTCTGCGTTCGCCCGCCACGGCTATTTTTTCGGCCGAGCCTGCTGTTTGAAATTGAATTGCGCTTTGCATGCCGAGGATCGAGGATCGAGGATTTACGGGTCGCGCTTGCAACATCGGCGTGGATCGCGCCGTTCACTGCGCCGGCCATTCGATTCGACGCTCGCCGCTGCGCAAAATTTTAATCACATCGGATGACAACTCCTGCGAATAGCTGGCCAGAAGGGATCGTTAAGAGACCGTTCCCTTTTGCCGATGCGATTCTGCTGCGCTTTAAGCACTTTTGGTCCGAAACTTGCAAAGCATTTCAAGATGACACTTGCGTAAAACAGGAGACGCAAACAATCTCTAGGCGTGATAATAATTAGACGATACAATTAACAGGCTGCAACTCGTTTTTTTAGCCGCGCAGTCGTCGTGACGGTGTGCGTTCGATCCAACTCGTGTCGCGCCCTTATCGATGACACGGACTTACGATAAATTTCGCAAAGCCGATACGATAAGGACCTAAATGTCGAAACGCATTAATCGCGCATTAAATGCGCGCGCGCCTTTACGTGCTAATGTGGATTAAAAAGATTATCGTTACGTTTCATCAATAAAACTTAACGATTAAAGCGTACAGTGTTTCTCTTTCTTATTTATCGTTGCCAAGGCGATTGAAACTCTGCTCGCGGTTCGCACTAAAATAATTAAACGCTCTCTTGTTGAATAACGAGGCAAGGAGTTTTATGCAAAGTGCGAAGCTTTTTTCGCAAATCGAGTCTCTAATTACAATTCTGAATATTAAATTTTATTATTCCGAGAATGTTGCAATTGTTGCGGCGTGAGTTACATTGTGTTGGCAAAGTATAAAAAGGATTTTATTAAGCTCGCGAGGCTGTCAATGGATCATTAACGGGTTTCATTGAAGCAGCCGATGCGCGAGCGGACCTTTCCCATGATAAGTGTATTAACACAGCTGGACGCTTAGGATGGTTTATTGAAAACACAGAGGGCGACGCGAGCATCACTCGGTTGGCCTGCAGAAACGGAATCTTCAGCCGGAGATCGCGGCGATACTCGTATCGCGCAAATTTCTCGGCTCCGGCGATCGAGCAACGCGGCAGTCCTCCTCCCCCGCAAAAGAGGCGGCCTGACGGGCCGTAATTTAAAGAGACAATCGATAAGCGCGCGAACGCGAGCCGATCATTAGTTGCTCCAGGAGGAAGACATGCACGCGCCGATAAGACTCGCTACGAGCGAATAAGGGTGTTCCGAGATTTAAGCGCATAATCGGCTCGATTAATTCCACCCTCCCGTCCCGCGCGCCGCCTCGAACATGACTCCATCTCGTTAACCCGTTCTCGCTGAGCGGCGCCGTCGAGGCCCTCATTGTCTTTCTCGTTCCTTTACCCGAGCCCGAGAGTGTAAGAGTGCGCGCTCGCACACGCGCGCACTCGACCGATGTTGACAATGACTGGCGATACGCTCGCGATAAAATATATGTAAGTCCAAGGTAATCGCGTATGTCGCAACGGCCGGCTACGTGCACTTATGCATCCACACGAACGAGGAAGGTGGTCGTGCGCAGATGCATGCATATGCAGCGCGTGCACGCGGTTCTGTAAGCGGCCGACGTCCCGCCGCACACAGTGCACGTATCTTTTTACGAGTGGTGCCCCGAGTGGGAGAAGCGATCGCGACGAATCATTGATCGAGGAAAGGCGTGAAGAAAATGCGGGAAAGCCCGCGACGAGGAAAAACGCCGGATTCGCACGGGATCGCTCCGTTATCCTCTCTACGTGGCACAGAAACGTCACACACGGGAGCGCACCTCGCCAATTACTTAGGGCTAATCGCTCTTATTAGCTGCGCCGGTCGCTCGGTTGCCTTCGCCTCGGCCGCGTGTCTTTCTCTCGCGAGCGCGCGAAATTTTTCATCCGCGCTCATTATTGGCATTATTGCAGTTTGCAACGCGAGAGGACGGATTTTAGAAGACGTCGCCAAGCACTGCCGCGACCGAGAACAGACTCCTGCTTTGAGCGGATCGGAGCGCAATTTTTTCCCATACTCGCTGCTATTTGCACAAGATTATAATTTTATTCCTCGAGTTTTCAAAACACGTGTAATAGATGCTGCGACGGAATAGAAAAGTGGCTATTTTCTATGTAACACGTACACGAGTGGAGTGACATCGAATGCATAATTTTAATTAATGTTAAGCGCCGGCTCTAAACACCAACGTGTTTATTTATATAAAAATAAAAGATTACGCTTGTGCTATAAATAATTACAGAGTAAAGTTCAAAGTTGTCTTCTGCCCACGAGAGAGCATTGTTAGTTAAATTTAGTTTTTGCATAACTGCCTTTTCGCATCTCAGCTTAGACGTTTTGCATTAAAAACGGGATAGTGTTAAAAATCTTTCGAGTAACGTTATACCCGAGGTGCTGCAATATTTACATTATTACGAGTTGTAAAAGCTGCGTAAGACAACTGTACCTGCACGCACACACAGTTACAGAGAGAGAGAGAGAGAGAGAGAGAGAGAGTGTACGCATCCGAGCGGAGAGACGAGATCAATCGATCGATGAATTAACACATTAATTTACCCATACTTGACGCATAGCGTCGATATTGCGATAGGTAAAATCAAGGAAAGGCGAATAAAATGTCTTATTAATGCAAGCGCCGATTCAATTTCGAACAATGGCCTGCACATTTTAAATACTAGTTTAACCCGATAAATTGATGCCGACGATAAATTGATTGAGTTACTTTACAAACATTGAGTAATTTACGTAATCCCGTTGCCTAATCGCAAGCAGAATGCATAACAGTCGTACATCGGGGATATTTGAATAAAAAATCAATAACGTAGCGGATAAACACCGCAATATTTTAATCGATATTAAATAATAATTAAATAAGTCGATTCGAGCAATAGTCATATGCGAGCGTGTAAACAACATTATTAGTTTGAGCAAGTATCAACACTGCGACGCTTAAAATGCACGCGCAATTTTGAGATTCGCCTGCGCAGTATTAAAGTAAATAAAAAATTGACTAATAAACGGTGAAGTGAATTTTTTATTTTAAATTATTGTATAAGTTAATTTATAAACAGACAGTTTTATCTCGCATATTCTTTTACGACTGCAATTACAAGCCGTAAACGGCAAACAGTGGAGTTGAAAGATACGCGTGTAGAAACTATAGCTGAAATAAATAATATGCGCAGCTTGAAATTGATTAATGCAGGACTCATATCCGAGACGAGGAAAAATGCAGAAATAGTCGAGGAAAGCTAAACGCGAGAGACGCGAGACGTGCGAAATTCATTCAAACGCGAGTTGATATTGGCTTATAAGAAACACACTTACGAAATGGAAAAAAAAAGAAAAAAGTTGCAGTCATCGTCGCAGGCGCCGAGAAAAGAGAATGGAAATCAGTTTCCCGCTAAGAAAGCATTTGGGGAGCGGAAAAAAGAGCGTTGGGTGTTGCCGGGGCCTCCGTGGCTCGGACGGGCCCCTTGCGAATGCTTGTGCTTTAGGGGCATCCGCGAGGAGCACTCCTGGGGCCAGAGAAGATAAAGCGTTGCAGCAATCGACTCGCTCAAGACGCGCGAGCTCAAAAGAATTCGGATAAGGATTTGCGCGCGCGCGCGCGCGAGAAATGACTTCAGCCCGACACGCGGGTTTATTAACCGCCAAGACTGGCTTTGAAATTTTTCGCGCGATAGTGAAAGTTCGATCTCGGCTCTCTGTGTGTGTGTGTGTGTGTGTGTTTGTGTTTGTGCAGGGTCAAAGGTAGTGGCCGCTGCCGGCGATCCGCTGCGTAGTTTCGCGCATTCGCCGCTCGATTTCAATCCTCGCGCGCGCGCGCACATTTATCGCGCCGATAGCGCTTGTAATGGACCGCGGGCCAACGACTCTGATTCTGGAATTTTTATTTTCATCGATCCAAGAATCTTATCTGGGCGGTCTGTTCAATAAGAGCAACGGGTTGCTCGATCGCCATTAGCTAAAAACGGATTATTTTCACGTCTCACTCGCAGCTCTGACATAATTCACAACGCTTAATCGAATAAATTGCGATTATCGGGGCTTCAGTCGCGGCGAGTCGCAAAAAATGTATAAATTAGACTTGACACAGTTATTCGCTCGAGAATTCAAAATGGAGCTGAACAGGAGTTAATGGCTCGCTGCCGAGAAGCATTACAAAAGGCGAATAATCGGCGGCCCTCGTTTTTCAAACGAATAGCTAGATTTTCATTAGATCGAGAAAGAGCGCGTACGTGCGCTCTTGTTTTTTCTAAAAACGATTTAATAATTCTGCGCTGCGAATTACGCTCGGGATCAACTTTTATTAATAGCATGGGCTTCGGATTGAGAAACTCCGATCGCGAGATTACGTTTCGAAGGCGAATTTTTAATAATATCGAGCTTAAACGCGCTGAAGGAGACCTGATTTAGCGCTCGTTTCGCAAAACGCCGCTGGTTGGTGGTGGATCGGACGCACCGGACGATTTTATAAAAAGCTGGCCTGCGATTAACTAATCAGCTCCGCATTTGCAGCTTTTTACGAAATTAGTCGGCGACTCGGATGCTCCGCGCGCACCCAACTTGCAACTTCCATTCGCTCCTTCGAGACGCGAGCGTATTCATGCGCAGATACACATCATAAGGAAGCTCGGCAACGCGAGCGCGAGGCTTGTGTCTCGTTAATCTCTCATTGCTTTCAGCCAGTCGTAAACGAGCTGTAAGCGCAGCCTAACAGCATTATTAAGAAATACTGCACTTAACGGTAGGCAGAGTGGTGAACAATTGGCTTATCGAGTCTCGCGTCTATTGCTTTTTCCAAGACCCTTGGGAACCTCGCAACGGGGCGACTACGTAACCCGGCCGTCGAATCCGGCAATTCTGGATGCTGGATTATTCGGCGAGAATCGCGAGTTGGGCGACGCGACAAAAGCAGGCCAGTGGGTAACCACCACCGCAACACTTGTCACGCATCAGGAGCCACGCACGCACACGCGGATCAGCTTTTCGCGCTCTCCTCTTCCCTTTCTTCTGTCGGCCGTCTGGTGTCCGTCCGGACGCAAATTGCGCGGACCTGGCAATAGGCTCGGTGTCGTGTTTTTCATTAAACGTGCTCTCTTAACGACGCCGGCTCTTAGCGCGAACAGGACTCTTGGCGTTGCAGGCGAGCGCCGCCTCCTCGGGATCGGCAGGATCGTTCGAGTGCGGCGACGACGTCCGCCCGACTGAGCACGCGATGGCGCAATTATGCGAAAGAGCGAACAGCGACGTGCGCCCGCCGCTCGCTTTTCATTCTTCGTTAACGAGTGGGACGTTGGCAGCTTCCGTGAGCCTCGATGCAAAGTGCGAAGGCTAATGTGCGCCGCCCAATATTCGATCGTTGCGCTCCGATGCTAAAAAAATGTTCGTCAGGGCTCGGAGGCGCCCGAGAAGGAGTTGAAAAAGGGCCGCCGTTCGACGCCAAGTCCATTATTTTTTTCGCGCTCGTGCAATAACAATGCGAGCTTATTACAATCGAGGACTCGGTGGAAACGAATCGCGCATCTCTCCTACCAGCGAACGAGCCGAACTTGCGCATTCGGCGCTTTCGAGACTTAATAACCTCTCCTTCGAATCTAATTTAACGTCCCTCTCGTTTTTTCCCCAAATGTGTCGAGCCTATAATGCGCGAAGATGCTTACCTGGACGCAACGACGTCCGCGAAAGCATTACTGGCATTACTTTTGTTTGGCCGACACTTTATTTTCAAGCCATTACGCTCGCTGGTGTTGCGTCCAGTTTCTTGCTCCAAAGCCGTTGTGCGAAGTAATTGTGCCGCGGAAGTCTCCTAGTGCTATAATTTTGTCCTATTGGCACAAGAACGTTCGATGCGGTGCACAAGGGCAAGGGCGCATTCGGAACATTTTTACACTACTCACCCTTGCGGGGGGATGAAGGAGCATCTGTCTAGAGCTCGAGTGCAACACCTCCATTGGGGTCGCGTACTTCTTGTCGAATTTACATGCCTGAAAATTAACGTCAACTTTATTCGTTATCAGCGTTAGTTTTCACTTTTGGGCTTCGAGAAATAAAAATATCACGTAAATTAAAACGCCCGAGTTGCAAAAAACATCCTTCAAACTATTAGTCATTTTAATTCGTGCGAAAAGGCATTTTTAAGTTTTTATTCATTCGTTATTCATCGTCGGAGTTATCGATAAAGCGCGAAGAAAAGGCTCGACGATACGTCGCAACGAAGCTGCATTTCGCGTAGATTCCACGCGACTGAAACAATCGAAAAACAGAACTTAGGTGGCGATGTAATGCACAAGGGATTAAGGAACCGAAATGTTAGGAGCGTGAGAATAAATTTGAAGTCCGTTATATTTAAATAATTCTATTAATCGCATCAACGGGGTGCTTTATCAGTATCGCAGTAGCCAATTGTATTTGGCGCGCGCGCGATAATTAAGGGCAGGCCCGAGCTAATTGCGGTATCACCGAATAAATGTCAAATTTGGAAATCGGCAAGAAGCTAATTAGAAGATGGCGAGTCGGAAAAATCGGAAAAAATCGGGAGTAGCGTCGAGAGGGTGTCGAAGCGAGCGCCGGCCAAGTTGGGCCGAGGCGAGTTCGCAATCCGCAGCGGTTCCTTGGATAGCGACGAGTGCGAGCCGAGCAACGTCTGGAGGAAGGATGGCGGCCGCTCGCAGCTTAGGCAGCAGAAAATCAATAATATCATTGGGCTAATAAAACGCGTATTATATTCGAAGCATCACGGGAGCCCGCATTTAGTCGATCGCTTCTAATGTTTCAATCTGAAACATAACCTCCCCTCGGCTCGGCGGAGCCGCGATCATTGTCGCCGTCGTCGGGGTCGAAAAAAATTGGACACGCGCCGATGATCCCATGACACATTTCCATAGAATAAGCCGCCAACGCGCAGTCGTCGAGCGTCTCCCGTCGCCCGGTGGGTGGTCAAATTTCGAGCGGACGTTTGTCTCTCCCGCTCGAGGGCGGCCCGCCGCTATATTTACCGTCCGTCTCGCGTCGCTCCTCTTCTTCTTTTTCCTTCGTTTTCTTCTTCTTTTGTTTCGCTCGGCCGACGCTAAGTTGCCGGCCTCCGCTCAAAGCCGATAATCTGCTGCTACACGCGCAATGTCCGACGGTTAGAGCGGCTGTAAAATCCGGCGACGAGTACGAAAAGTCAACTCTTAACCCCGTCGCCTCCGAGTCCAAATCCCCTGCGCTCCTTTTCTCTCTTATTTTCCAAAATTTATCCAATTCATTTCGTTTACTGTCGCATAAGGAGCATCAGTGCTAAAGTCGAGAGCCGCCGAGGTGGTCCCTCATCCTACTCCCAAATATTGCCACTAATACCTCGTCTCGCCCTCTACGGAGAGCAATTGTAATACGAGTAGTATTATAATGAATTGTGCCGCGAGGGAAATGCATTCGAAGGAGTCGAAACACTTAGTTTTACCAAATGGCACAAGAGCTTCGTTTATCGCGATCATCGACTGGTAAAATTTCAATTCTACACTTTGGCGGACGTTTGAAAATGCCAAAAAACTTTGGTACGGGTTTTCGACTGACGGCTGAATATAGGAAGCGAGGCGGCAGACGAATATTATTCAATTTTCAAGGAAAATTAAGTTGGCATTACCGATCCACCCGCAACCAAGTCAAACTATTATATTTCAGCAGTAGCGGCTTATAACGTAACTGAGTTTCAAAAGTATAATACGCGCGTGTAATGGAAAGCACGAGCAAACTTTTTAATGGAGTACGATTCATTTCGAATAGTCGTAAACTGGTTTTACTATTCACGAGCAGCTATTTATTAGTAATCCTCGTTAGCTCGAGTGGATTAGCGCGGATTTTAGCAACGTCGTAATCTCGCGGACTTATGCGAATATTATTTCGAGTATTATTTATGGCGCACGCCTCGTTTCGAAGGAAGCGCAAAAGTCGTATTCGTGATTATTGAAAGGACAGCGATCGCCGAGTTAATTACATCGACAATGCGCGGGCATAAATGAGCGATGCGCCGATAATAAAATAAGGCTCGAGAAGCTCGAGGAGGCGAGGAACGAGGAGAAAAGCGGCTTAGAATCGGACTCGGGACTTTTCGCCGTTACCGTTACAACCGCTGAAAACGTCCGAGAATAAAGTAGATTCGAGTGGCGCAGCGTCAGATCCTCGGGTCCCAGTTTAAAGGTTTATGCAACACCGTTGCACGAGCCGTCGATAAGTGCGTTTAAGGGTCTAAAGAGCGTCGTAAATGCGCGGCGCAGTGGGTATCCTGTAGGTGCATTAGCCAACTCGGAGCGCCGCCGTCCGTCTCCAGCCGTAAAAGCGGAGGAGCCGTGACGAGGCCGGGGACCTGGTCTCGGGGCCTGCTGGACTCCTCCGCGCGCGTTCCGCGTGGCTTGTTGAAAATAACGTTACGCTGTCGCTGCACGACTGCGCAAATATTCGTAAAAATCCGCAGAGCGTGGTTGCTGGTCGGGAGCGAGCGAGCAGCGATCGGAGGAGACGCGTGCGTCCGTCATAAGAGCCTCGTCTTTTCAATCCGCGAGCCCGAGATTATCGCCGCTCTTTAGAGGCTTACCGATGTGTAAATCGGTTTATTACGGCTCTTCTGGAAGCCTCGAGCGCCCATATCTCAAAGAGATCAGATCATCTCGTCGAAACTATAAAAACGCAATTGACATAATAGTCCTATGTATGGAAATTTGGAAGGGATCTATGTACCTTTTTTTACGAGAGGCCGTAAAAGGTATACACTGTACGCGACGTATGTGAAGGAGCATTTTATCGAAGGAGAAAAGGAAAAAAATAATTTATTGCCTCACTAAAGTCGGCGTGCACTTAACGCGATTTTCTGAAAGAAAATGTAATGTACGTGTACGAAGAAATCGGCAAGCCGATGATGCAAACGCGTCTGTCGTTAAAAAAAGGAGACGCAACGTCGTTATTATTCTTTCCTGGAATCACCTACATAAAGATGTTTCGTTGCCGAAGGAGTAAACCGTGGTGTTGCCTGGAAAAGGCAACTTTTTAATTTATCTCGTCTTATTCCGCCTTATTCCATTCGAGAGGCCCACGAGAGTAAAGACGCGACGACATTGCGTCGCGTAAAAGAAAATCCAAAGCACCGAGAGTTGCATCGGAGCCCAAAGTAACCCACTCGCACTCGTTAATAGAATCGAATTTCAACCGACGAGAGTAACCCTCGTTCTTTACAACCTCCACGTCTCTCAAAGCTCCAAAAAAACCAACGCACACTCCAGCTTTGCGAGTATTTGTGAACGGAAAATATTGACTCCCGTACGCAAAAAACCTCTTAGATGTCAGTCGATTATTTCCGCGGCAATAGGCGCGACTAATGCTTGGCTTATGAAAACGTCGGCCGCGGTATCAGGGAACAAGCGGAAGGACAAAAAACCCGAACGGCAAACAAGATCAATCCGAGTCCCGGTCCCGAGTCGCATCAACCATTTTCCCATAACAAGATAATTCGGGTGATCGGCGGAAAGGAGGGAGGGGGAGAGCCGAAAAGCGGCTTCCCAAGGCCTACCCTTTGAAAAAGGCACGTCGCCCGTCGTCTCATCCATCACCCCGGACAATTACGTGAAATCACCCCTGTCGATTCGACGGATGCCGGCGCCGTGACGGGGACGTCCGTCGAGATCTGCCGGCCCGACCAACGGGCCTATACACGCGGCGCACGCGTTACCGATGCAACCAGCGTTAACTAGCCATTACCCGGCGCGTCGGTCACGGGTGAGCGCATCGCCGCGAGCTTCCTTCGCCCGACGAGCAACTCCACGTACGCCTTCGATTTTCCGATTTTCCTCGCCCTCGATCATCCTCCTTCTCCTCGAGACGATCATTCCCGATGGACGGGGATAAGCTCCGGTTGTTTTACCGCTCGTCCCTCGCGATCGTAGATCCGAGATACCGGCCTTTTCGCGCTACTGCGTCCCTGGTATTTTTGATAAATTAGTGGAAACGTCGTAATTTGTTTGGGCAGACGCGCCAATTGGACGATGTTCGATCCGCCGACACGATTTTACGCGTTGATTTTCCATTTTCCGTTACTCAAAACCGAATTTTCTCATTTCCCCTGACAAATGTTGATTACATTTGTAAAACTCATTTTCGTTACACTCCTGCGGCTAATGCGGCTCGCGCCAATTTAAATACAACGTATCGATGTTTTTGCTCGAGCTACTCGCTTCGATTCGATCGAATTTTTAATGCAAAATTCATCGAGTCGACCGTCCGTCAACATCATTTATGGTCGCTCGTAAACACCGTCCTTTACGGCAAAAAGCGCGTATTGTAAGATGAAATGTATTTCTATACGGACATTACATAAACATTAAATTCGCAACGCGCAGAGAAAATTATTTTGCGAAATATTAAGAGAGAGAGAGACAGAGAGAGAGAATGAAGAATTATCGGTCTAGTTTATTCTGTTATAATTGCGAATCGCGGTGGTTGCATAATACTCACATTGCGTCCACTCGCAGTGTCGGCAAAAACTCAATTCCGGCGTTCGAATAAATAAATTTAAATAAATTTTTTAGCTGCGAACGCGATTCAGTACCGAGCTCCGATTATTGCGGTGCTAATTGGTTTGCAAGCGATTGTAATCGCGCGGGAGGAGAATGGTAATTCATAAGGAAAACAAGAGGAGCGACAATCGAAAGAAGGCGCGAATTTATGCGCGACCGTTCTGTTTTCGCAAAATCGCATCCGCTGCGTCGCGCTGTCCACTTCCGGTGTCGCAAGGCGCATCCGGAAGAATCGTCGACAGGTGCTCGCTAATGCAACTAACGAAGACCTCGGTTACGCTCGCTGACATTCGCAACGACTCGCGAATCGAATCGCGCGGCACTTTTTCTCACGCTCCTGAGACCGCGTTGATTTTCGCAAGGCTCTCCCCCACCCCCCTTGTGCAAAAATATACATTCGCGCGTGCGGTAACAGAGAAGAGGCCCGCTCCTTCCCCCGGACACGCGGCTGCTGGTGCAGCGGTGCACTCGAAACGCACTCGACGACTTGGCTCAAGACGCGTGGGGTAGTAGCGTCGCGATGCGTTTCTCCCACTGCACCCGGACACACGGTGCGCGCATTTTCTTCGACTCCCCTTCGATTCGTCGGCATTATTACAATTACCGGTAACTACTCCGGCCATTTGTCCGTTGATCGTTGCGCGACCCGAGAGGCAGAGTGGCTGTGCGTGCACCGGCAGGAGAGACGTGCCGATTCAGTTATTTACGATGCGCGAGACTTGCGTCGCTTTTTTCAGGCCCGATATCCATTGTCGTCGGGAGCGATTAAAGGCGCGCGTGCGCACGCGGATAAAAAGATGTAAAGCAAGATATCCTTCCTCCTTTCTTCTGCTTATCCTTCTTCTCGCTCGTACTTGCGCGCGAGGTCGCCGCGAAAAAATGCTCTAATTCCCCGGAAGCTGCTGCTTTACCGCAATCGCTCGCGTAAATGCGCCGCTCGTGTGTGTGTGTGTGTGTGTTGGTGTATCGTAGCCTCTTGCGGGAATTCGAAAACCTTTGCGTTTACGCGCGTCGCTTACGTCGTTACCAGGCCGACGGAGATATCGCGATTTTTCAAACGCTTCCACGCGTCCACGGACGTCGTCGAGCTCGCGTTCCTCTCCTAAAAACTCAGCTGTCATTAATTTACAATAATTATTAAGGCGGACGTACGCTGAACTTCCTATCTGCAAAAAACCAGTTTAATTGTTATGTTTGTCCGAGAAGAGTCGGCTTTTTGCGCGCCGAGTCCAGGAAATTTTCTGCAATATAAGTTAAAATGTTTCCTTCGACTCGACTCGAGGAGATTCTCTAACCTTAATAAATTCAAAAGTCTTACTTTACGTCAAATTGGAAATTTTTTACACTCTCTCCTTGTTCAAACGACGTTGCAATATTGTGCAAAATCCGTAATTTGTTCAATCCAAAAGTCTCGACGCAAAAGTTTATTTCAGTTTCCAGAATAACAGGGACGATATTTTTTTAAAATATACATATTTGTTGCTTTTAAAAGAACGATAGGCGTCACGCCCACGAGCACAGAGTTTTTAGTGGAAAATCTAGTTTTATTCGAATATAGGAGAAATCGCATCTTGGAGCAGTTGGATTGGTTTCATTTCAAAACAGCTGGGGATTAGTGCACGCGCATCCGCGAATAAGGAAATCGACGACGCACCAAAGCAAAAAATCTTTAATTTCCGAAATCCTCGAAATAAATCACGGAGGCGCAAGGCCAAACAAATTTGAGAAAGCGTGTCGAGACATTTTCGGCAAGACTTTCTTTCATTGCGCGGATCGTCGAGAATTTCCTCGGCTCTTTAATTAGCGCGGCAAGTCTTGGTATACTATTACACATTGGACGCTGCGGCAAATAATGAAGACACCGAAAAGAAATTGGCAAGCTCCGAGATTCAAACTGAAGGCGAGAGAGGGAGGGGGACGTGGAGGCGAACGGCACGATGTATGGACGCAGGACAAAAAGAATCCCGCTTCCTCCTCGGAACATTGCGCGTGTTCTTTCAATTTCTCGTGGAATTCAAAGGAAAGGTCGACGGTGCCCTCGTGCGTCTTACTTAAATTGCGAAGAAGTCACCGGGAACTAAAGTCTATAAATTAGGGTACGTTCGGCTCCAGGTCCGCCAACCAAAGAAAAGTCAACGATTCTAGTCTCTGCGAATTGGGGAACATTCCGACAATAACGATCCCGTCTGCCGCGGGAGAAACAAATGCACGAAAAATGCACATTAGCGACAACGAGAGCATTCTCTTTAAATATATCGCGTGATTACGAGTTCGCGATCGCCAGGGCAGCGGTGAACCGGTAACTCCACGAACATTGCCGAAACTCGGCTGGCGATGGCCCTCCGCGAAATGTATTTTCCGCGAGTGCTGGCCGAGGCTCCGCGTCAGGCCCTCGGAGCGCGGATCGTTAAATTTAGCGACCCCAAGCGCGGAACAACGGTCAAGTGCAAGAGGCGAAACGACGTTGCAATCGTAGCCGAACAAGTTGCTTTTGGCGCTGTCGTTTAATACCCTCCGACCACTTGCGAGTGAATGTGCTTTTTCATCGCAGCGCGTCGCAACGTGAAGCAAACGCTGATCATTGGTGCTTTTTTAGACCGAGCCGAGAGCGAGCGACGGTCCGTTCCTCAAATATTGACGAGTGCGAGCGGTGAAAAAACGGTAAACAAACGGTCGCGTCGCAGCTGGAAAAAGCAGCATCGGCAGTGATAGGCAAATGCACGGCAGGCAATTAGGAAAAGTGAAATCGAGGAGAGTCCGGCCGAGGTTCGCTGGAAGGCGCTTCCATGCATTAGTGGAAATATTTCGCATAAATCTTCGCGCTCGAAATTACAAGCATCTTCGACGCTCGCGCTCGCCTCTATTAAGAGGAGAAAAATTATTCATCTTCTCGAAACGACTTGCCCCTCTCTTAGGAGCTCGTTTAATGTATTTTCGCGCGCTCGTGGGCTCATGCGTACTAACGCAGAAACTCTTTAACGGCCCTATCAATTTCCATTAACAATGCTCGTTTGTACGAGACAGAGAAATATAGCGTTACATCCAGGCACAGGTATACCTTTTCCCTTGTCTCTCGCTCTCGCTCTCCTCGAATAAAAGAAAACACACGTGGAGCAGTTCACGCTCGGGACTCGCCTTCCTCCGAGAGTTCGCTTTTCGGCCCGTGCGCGCGCGCGCGTCGCGCCAACACATCGCCGAAGAAAGCGCCGTTATTATGCGCGCGAGTTCATCCGTGAATAATTCCGAGTTTCGTGCACCAGCAGCGGATGGCGCGCGGGTCCCTTGATTGCTGGCCCCATTAAGGGAATCCATTAGTTTGGCGGACGGACGGATGGCACAATTAATAAGCCTCGAATCAAGAGGATCGAATTAGTGCTGCGGCTCCGCGATACAAAAAAGACCCTCGCACGACCACGGCGACGGCTTCTTTTCTTCGTCCCATTGTTTCCCTCGGGCCGATGAGGTGGCGAGATCGACACACGTTTTCGTTACGGCCCCGGAGTCATCGCGCGGTCCCGTCGCCTCATTGGCCACCTTCCATTATTTCCATGGATTAGGATTTTTTGTTCCTCGCGTTGTCTTACTTGCCGCCAACAAAGCTTCGTTCAGGGTCGAAAACACTGGGTTGTCGCTCGACTCGGGCTCTCGTAATTATAGCTATCCGATCGGATTCGATTTAGATTTCCCGACAAAATTTCCCTCCACCTATCCTCCGTAAAAGCTAATTTAACCGGACGAATTTTCTTTAATCTACGATTAAACAATACCGCGCAGTTGAACAAAGAGAAGGTCTAATTAACTTTAAATCAGATGTGCTTAAGGTTATCGATCCATCGCGTAGATCGTTAAAACTTTAACAAATTTCAAACGGCAAAGTCGCAACGCATTTATCGTCTTTAGAGTTTTTTTTTAAAACGGGTATTGCGAAGAAGATCTATCGGGAAATTTTTAAATTAATATTCCATTCGTCGATTAAGCAAAGCGAGGCTTATTTTTACTCGACAGCAATGTCAATAATAAACTTAAGGTCAAAGTCGGACGTCATCGCGAAATACGAGGGTAAATAGCAATAAAAGCAACAACAAATTAACGCGTCGTAGGGGTGGCTTGTATAAGTTTTTTTGTCAATTGGCTCGCACCTCGTATCCATTTGCATTTTGGGAAGGAAATAATTTTCAAGTAACGAGGGTCGCTGACGGGGTATAAGTTTCGCAACTTTATCGATAGCGGCATCTTTATCAAAGCGACTGAAAGCTGCCCCCATCCCCGCACGGTAGCGCATCGGGGCAAAAAAGAAATCCAGACAGGCCGAAAGGATGTGCACATTAACGCATCCTCCGGCATCCATTTCTATTCGCCATACTAATGATACGGCGGGGGATTCTCTTTTTTCCTTCCTTCCGCGGCCCCGTTTTTATATCGCCGCTCGTTCCGCCGACAAATGCCCCGCGCTTCGACGTCGACAGTGACCAATCGCAGTTGTAATTTGGAAAAGCGACGGCGCTTAAGAGCTGCGTCAGCGAAGATATTCCGCGCGGGATTAACGTTTCCGGGCGGCGGCGGCGGCGGCGGAGAGCGCGTGCACGTGCATTTGTGTACGGCGAATGCGCGGCGTCGCGCGGCTGCTTGAAAAATTGGACGGTCGAGTCGTCGACGGGACGCCGACTCTCCTCCATTTTTCCGTTGACCTTCTCTCGTCCGTTGGCGGGCGTACGCGCGGCTGAACAAATAGGCTCGAGCCAATTCACGAGGAGACGAAAAATGACGGGCGCCGCCGGTGGTCAGGAGCATTCGTCCGGAATTACGCCCGTGAAAGAATGGAAAAATGGAGTATTGTGTCTCGAATAGATTTCGATCTCGTGCGCGCGCTCCGACATGTTTCCTTTATTTCGCTTTAATCGGGGCACTTTTTACGAGATCCGACTGTTAGACGTCCGGGCCAAATGCGAAAGTTCGGGAGTCGCGAGCCTCGGTGATTCGTCGTTTACAAAGTATTCGACTCGAGCGCGACACTTATTTTTTGCGAAAATTCATTATCGAGGAAAAAGACTCGAGTCCCTACTCGAGTATGCGTTGTCTTTCGAATCCGACGAAGCCGATGCGTGAAACGGCCGTCTCGTGAAGTAACAGACCGGCTTTCATATTACGTCCAAACTAAATATTGGCTTATTCGATTTGCGTTTCGTTCCACATCAGTGGTAGCGCATAATTTGATAAGAATTCGGCCAGCTTGAAAAAATTCAAGATACGAGTTGAAAATTCGGGAATTCGGGGGGGGGGGCGCGTTTCGTTGCAATGCCGATGGGACGATCGAGAAGCGTAGGTAAACTCAGGATTGTTGCGTTGTTAGTCGCTTGTTGCGCGCAAACCAGAGTAAATTTGGAGGAACCGCGCCGAGCGATCACGGAACGCTGGTTGCTCTCGACGAGACACTCGTCCGCGGTTCGGAAAAAGGCAAAACAAGGAAGAGCCGAGCTCGAGAGCAGACTCTTTTGATTTAGATTTAAAGGGCAACGCTCCTCGGGTGCCATGGGAGGCATCATGCGAATCGGGAGACTCGAGACACTTTATTGAATTTTCCGCTCGAGGACGCGCAGACAGGTCCGACTATTGACTCGGTCCGATACAGTGCGCCGTTTCTTGAATCACGCATGAATTCTCAGCCGGCGTATCGAATTGCGGCCCAAAATCACTCGATAATTTTTATCGAGCTCGAACTTCGTTAGGGGGCAAAAAAGATTTCCCGACGAGGCCTTCTGGAGCTGCGTTATACGCGACGCGCGCAAGGGGAGGCTCTTCCGCGTACTTTTCTTTATTCTGTTCGCTCTCGAGTCCGATGGTTTGCATTCGCGTTGTCGCGTTGAAGCGCGTTTAGCGTTTGGCAAATGGAAGCGACGATTGGACGGTGATCGGCTCACGGGGAGTGAAACGCGTTAATCCGCGGACACACGCTGGCGCTCGGCGTCTGCTCAACGGCAACATCCGCAAGCTCCCGACGTCGTTTATTCAAATTCCGCAAATGTTTGAATGCGAGTACTCGGCGAGAGGCTGGAGAGCGCGTGCGCGTGCGCCAGCGTGTGTTCTAGTTCGGATCGAACGATATAAGCGTATGGAGGAAGCAACGTAAATCTTTTTTATCGCACAGTACGGAAGAGTATTAAACGTTAAATACTAGTAAAATAAATTAGCAGAGCGACTTTATCCGAGGAGGAGGCTCAAAGAAATCTCGAGAGCATCGGTAAAGTTAAAATCGGCCTTAAAATTAAAAGTTTCCAGGAGAGTAGCCAATCTTATTTCCCGAATAGCAGCGCATTCGACATCTGTAAAATGATTTGAAGCCAATAAAAGCGATAAAAATAGCCGGCGACTCAATAAGATAATTTACGATGTCAAGGCCCGAGCTGAGCTCTGCGGAAGTACACCACGACTTCGCTCTTATCGACCTCTCTCCTTCCCTCTTCCTCCAGTTGAAGAGGTTTCGGTGCAAACTCTCAGACGATCCCAATGACCTCGTTCATTGAATCGTTCGTAAATCTTGCGCCGCACTGGAATAAGAAAAAAAGGAAATAAGCTGGAAAAAGAACGAGAAACAGTGGCTATAGGAGCAGATAACCACCGGGGACTTGACTGAAATCGAGAGCGAGAGCGAGAGAGAGAGAGACGCTCGTGTGTAGGAGTAAACTTGCAGCAAATATAATGGAAGTTTTCGCGATCGGAAGAGACTCCCAAGGGAATATACGGGTCTTGTCGCGAGATCGAACTTTTAAATCAACTTCTGCCGAGGAACTATAGTCAATATTCCCTTGCAACTTATAATTTCCCGATGATAAATGTATGTTTAATTTATTACTTTATTTAATAGACTTGTTAATATTTTATGGCATCGACGTTCTATAAGAAGCGCGACGGTCGTTAAAGTAAATTTTACGTTGTAAATTTCTCCGATTCGCAGTTTCTTGCCGACTACTTGTCTTTACAGGCAGTTTTATTTACAGGTAAATCACGAGGTACGTCCGATCGATCGTTATTTTCAGAATATTAATTTTGAAAAATAAACCGATATTTCTTCGTTCGTACGGCAATCATAACGCGTAAACATTCAAAAACATTGCATCACGGTATGTCGGATCCGCGATTGTCAAGCTGCTTTTGAATCTTGAATTGGATCGCAGCAGATGGTGAAACTTAGGGATGGATGAATTTCCGACTACGGAATACACTTATTTTCGTGTCTATAAAAAGTTCTCTTCGAGCATAACAGATTCGTTTTGTACAAGTTAAAAGAACCAATAAATAATCGGTATGATACATCAAGTGTGTAATAAAAAGAAGAATAGTTACTTTCTTTTTCCAAATCAGTGTAGGCATTCTGAAAAAGATAAAATCAATGTTTAAAAAGACTTTAAAATTGCTAATGGCGAAATTCGTTCACTAGATTTCGAGGAAATCTCCCGATGTGATTTTTGATCAAATATTTCAGCTTAACGAATAATCATTAATTGGGAAAAATTATTCCGCATTCTGATGTTGGTTCTTCTTTAATACGAGATAAGAATTTCATTTTCCCGCGTTGATCGCGCTAGATAACGATGCGTTTCAAAGTCAAGTATATAAAATATGCACTGAAACGCATTAAAAGCGGCGTGTAAAAATAAAAACAGAGTAGACTGGCGGTTGCTAATTCTGTATTAAGCGATTGATTGCCGAACAGAACTGCGGGGAATGAATTGAATCTAGAGCGTTTAAACAAAAATTTTGAGAAATAAGAGAAGGAAATTGAAAGGGAAGAGGTGTTACGAACGAGTTAATAATTCCCAAATCGGGAATGCCTTGGAGGAGGTTTGAGCGACGAAAAGTGAGGCGACAGCTCTAAATCAGCTTCTATTGGGGAACGATAGAACGATTGTCCGGTCACTCCGTCGATATAATCCATAATACACTGGACGCAGTTACGTGCGGGAGGAAAATAGAAAATAGAAAGGGTGGGGGGGGAGAACTGGAAAAGTGGGAAGCTGGCCCGAAACGGCGAGGCTACGAAGACGGAAGAAAAAGTGAAGCGAAACGGCGAGTGTAGTTTCGAGCACTTGGTCCGAAATATCGCGCGCGCGCGCTCTCTTATCTGCCCTCTCGCTCTCGCCACTCTCCCGAATTCATTTTTATTAACCGACATTTCTCCCGTAATAAAATCCCGGGCAATCTTCATAGAATCTTTGTGAAACACGCGGTATCCAGTATCGTTTGACTCCCTACTCGTTGCTCGAGCTCATATCTCTGGAGCTCCATCTCTCTCCCGCACACACGCGCGTCCTTTTTTCCTCGCACACGTACGCCCGGCATAAATTCGCGCGCGCTCTCTCTCGCTCTCCTCCCCAATAAGAGCCCCTTCTTCCTCGCTTCCTCGTCGTCTCCTTTTTTTCCCTCGCGGCGTTAGGGATGGATATAAAACCTGATGGCCGATAACAACCACTAGTGCCCCCCGGGTTGCCCTCCCGCGCTCACCCACACACGGACACCGCGGCACAAAAGCTGCAAGTGGTTCCCGTTTTATTGGGACCATACGCGCCGCGATACTGATAGGGGCGACGCGCAGTCCATGGCTCGGCCGGAGTACATAAGGCGAGGCGCCGGAAGACTTCCTACGTACGATGTTCGCTTCCTTTTCTGGAGCGGCGACGACGACGACGACGACGACGACAGCTACGACAATGACGACGACGACGACGACTCGAGTGACGGACGTCGCCCAAGAGGTTTAGGAAATTACTAGTCTCATTTGCGCGCTCCGGCCTTTATGATCCAGCAACGGCAACGACACGAGCGACGCTCCACTGGGCGCACATTTTTTCCTCCCTCGTGTACCTTCCCGGGGACGCGGGGCCGAGAAACGAGAAACGAGAAACGAGAATTGCGGACGGATTCGTCAAGAGCTTCCAGCCAACTGCTCTTTGTTGCAAGTATCGATTCTGGCAGAGGCTTTTCTTCTTTTGTGATAACGCGTTCCTTCATCAGGAAAGCTCGAGTGCATTTATTCGGAATTCACTATCGGCTCCTGGGATAAAGAGTCAACTCGGTGTCGGGGAAAGTCTTGCAAGTGTACTCTATCGACGGGGGGCGGGGGTCGCATACATAATAAATCGCTCTGAATAATTTTGCCGGGTTATTTAAACTTTGCCGTTGGAGAGCTTTGAATTGTTTTAAGCTTTCGAGTGGCTCCTTGCATTACGTAATTTCATTCGAAGTCGAGATCGAGGCCGTACGTGTCTTTCCGATCAGCGATTTTCAATATTTTTAAATTTAATTGGGATTTGACCGGTGCGGCTTTGTTCGACCCCAACTCTTCTCTTTTAGGTATTTTCGCCAACTTTTTATCGCAGCAGCAGCAGCAGCAGCCCCTTTTAATGGAACGCCGCTCAGAATTTTTACACGCCTGTACGTACACTCGTATTCGGGTTTTTTTCGACGAGTGCAGTGCGTGGAACAGTGCCGAGGTCGGCTCGACTCCTCGCTATTGTCACTTTTTATCGAACCAAGCGGCTCAACGTAAACTTAACTGTGTTGCTACAATTATTGGCCGAGCCACGAGAGAGTGTCAATTAAAGCGGAAAAATGTAGCTGTTGCTTTTCAAAGATAAGTTCGAGTTTTTAGCTGGAAACACTCGCGCATTATGAAGTAATAAGGATCTATCGCTCGAATCTGTAAATTTAACGGGAACCAATTCGGCAACCGAGTTTTAAAATGTGACTGGAGGGGAGGAGGAAATAGTAAGAGAAAGCGAGCATAACTAAATTACTTTACCGCCTCGATTATTGAATGTTTATTTTCATTCATCGGCACAATTAATAAATACTTTTTCGTTGTTGTCGGCTTGGGAAGAATTATTTTTATTCGCTTGATTTTAACGCCATTCTGGAGGGGGAGTCGAGAATCAATTGTCGACAAAACAACACGAGGAATCGAAAGAAAAAAGAGGGCGACTCGCGCCGAGTGAGATGTGCAAATCAATTACAATGTACATAAATACATTGCAATGTACGCGGATAATTGGCTTATTTGAATAACGAAAATTAAGAATTGAATATTATTCGAATTCATTGTTTTCAAATTGGCTTAAGTTACGATAATTTGAACTAATTGTCTCGATTGTGGTGCACAAGAACGTACCGCGCGGCTTTTAATTAACTTGTTGCATCGAACGGATATGCATCCGTGTGTTGAAAAATTCGCGACAACAGTCGAGTTGTAATTAATAGTAATGAAAAATGAAAATCTGCGCGCCGATCAACTTGAGGTTTCAATTAGCATTCGTGGATGTAACGAATAATTATACCGGTGCGCAGGAAGCGCCGTTATAATATCGCTTGAAGATTGAGAAACAATGCGTCGCCGCATTAAGTGCACATTTTACTTTCGAGTCTGGAATCGCAGTTTCCCCCTCTTCCCGAGCGCAAATTGCCATCCCGTCGAATAATTAACTTTGAGCCGGAAAAATCTCGCCTTGACTCGTCGTCGCTCGATCGAATGTCGCAAGTCGCCGCTCGATTTCCAAACTTGGCGAGGTTGGATCGCCGTTTCGCGCGGAAAAATTCTCGAATCCCTGGTAAATGTCTACGCGCGAAAATCGGAATTTCCTCCACATCTTTCCTCGCGTGCCTTATTTCGGGAAGCAGCGCAGAAGCCGCGACTCTTTTTGCCGGTTACAGCAACGACCCGCTGGTGGCAACCTTTTTATCAAGCAGATTCAATCAGACGAAGACGGGGCAAGGAGGGCAACTCCGCGCCGAGGAAATAGGACGGGGTGGCGGGGGAGGCGAGGCGAACAAACGATCTCGGGATTCCTGGAGACAAGAGACGCGCGCCTTATTTGCTTAGAGCACGGCAGCCCGATTATTTTCTCCGCCCCTCTTCGGCCGTGTATTTCCGGTTGCAGGATTGGATTTTCCGTGTCGCGTGCGCGCGACTCTCCTCTCGGTAAAAATCCGCCGCCGGCGTTCTCGAGGAGAAGACCCTCGACGCCCCGGGTGCAGGTTCTTCGGCGCTCTTGTGGGCGAGGGTGGGTGGAAGGAAATTGGCGGAAGTCCAGCGTCGGCGGTGGCTCGAGACTTTTGTTGCTAGGCGAGCAGCGGGAAGCGGGAAGCGAGCCTTTAAAGGCCAATTGCGCGGCTGCTGTCGTTTCTTTGTCGACTTCGTTCTGCTTGCGTCTTATTGCGCGCGCGGGGGAGGCTTGGCACGACGGAAAAGTGGACGCGAGGGGCGGCGAGGCAAAGATTTTGCGAGGCCGCGCTTTTTCCTTTTTCCTTTTCTCGAATGCTGCGCAATAAAGCTGCAACATTCATCAACGTTTCTCGAAATTTTCTTTTCGAGGAATGCAGGAGCGCGCATCTCGTGCTTTTGCGGTCGCTTATTCTCGACCATCAAATTCGCGATAAATCTTCTCCCGCGATTTATGAGCTGCCCGATTAAATATTTACAAATGATCGCGAGCATTTATTACATTTTTAATCTCGACGCTGAGACAGGCGTGGCCGATTTTACAAGTCTTATTGGCCTTTGACCTTTTACCGGTCCTTAAAAATTGCGGTTTCTACCGATATCTCGCAGAAGCGATATTTCATCGTTCCTCGATGGTTTGCATAATTTTAGTCCACGCAAATTATTAATTTTCGAATAGTCGAATATTTTCGAAAGCGAAGTCGCCAGAGCACGAGTTCGCTTCTAACGAAAAGATTGATCGACTGGGATTTTTCACTTACATTACACGGGATAATATTTGTGTTGGACGAGAGGGAACTTTTTAAATTTGGCAGCGTATTCATTTGAAATCGTAAAATAATTTTCGAAAAATCCAAATTAAAATCATAAATAATGAATAAACACGAGAGAAAACGTCGATGTTAATCAAGTAATTTTATAGTATCTTACAAATCAATGTAGCTTTTGGTAGCTTATGAGTGTTTTTGGAGATTAATAATTACCGTATCTGTGAAATTTTTGAAAAAATGTATTCATATTTGTAAAGCGATTTTTGAAGCTTGTACTCGTCTTTAATTTTCCACCATTTTTCTACGAAAAGAAACATATTATTTTACAACTCTTGCTTGTAACTTACGAGAAATTAAAATCGCATAGTATCCTCGTTAAATCTTTCCAAATGAACTGAGAATAAAATGTTAGAGCACATAACAGGTCGTATTATTTCTCATGAAAATCAGAAAATATAAACACGACACGATTCGAGATGTAAAAACGAGAAATACGTTAATAAAGGATTTACAGTGGAGAAAGTCGAAGGTTCGAAAACGCAGTTGCTCGGCAACTCGGTTGACAATAGAAACGGTGGCTACACGCGTACAAAATACTAGCGTTGAAAAACACGGACACAAAGGAATGGCTTCGGTGAGACGCTTTTGAAACGTGCGGATTATTTTCGGGGACTTACGACTGAAGAAAGAGAGAGAGAAGCTGCTGCACAGTAGCTACGCGTATTTGTGGACGTCATCGTCTTTACATCCTTTAGCATAAATATACACCACGAACACGAGGGAGAGTAACACTTTATTCAGGAATACTAATAAGATGGTCCAACATTTTCAATATATGCAGTTGTAAAATGCAAATTTTTTAATGATACGAGATCGACGCAAAGGTTATTTGCCCGTGCTCCACATTCTTTAATACACCCAGAATGAGAAAAAATTGCCAACTCCTGCTTGTGTATTCCATAACTTTGAATAACTTGTCAAGCGGCTGATTCGATTTCAGTCCGTGCCAAGTATATCGATGGAAGCCTGCGAAGCGTAAACTGCGTCGCGAAAGTAAACACTCGGCAAGTCTGCGCGTTCGAGTCCGCGAGCTGATAATTGTTCCAAAGCCCGCGGATAAGTTTCGGCGGCACCGCCGCATCCAAAAGCTCCAACCCCCGGCGCTGCGAGTAGAGGAACGGATCACGGAAAAGCACGCGATCCGCTTTATCGCGTTTGATTTATTTATTATTAGTTTTATTCGCGGACGTAAAAGTCGAAATCAACGTAAAAAGCATTTATTGTGATTCAATAGGTAGAGTCGAGGGCGTCTTAAATAACTTTAACGTCCGGGGAGTATCGTAAAAAAAAATTTTAGGATGTTCAGCGTCGAGCACAGCGACGTCTCCTCGCACGTATAATTACTCCTAAAAACGTCGAAAAATCACGAGCTCCTCTCGTCGACATAATCATCGCAGGACTCGCCGCAGCTCTCGCCTCCGAGTAATTCACGGCCGCCGGGTCACACTCTTACACACAGCGATCCGGAGTCATGATCCCTTTGGGCGTCGTCGATAATGCAGTGGGGGGGAACTATCGCGAAGAGCTCGGATATTTATGCGCCATAAAAGTCTCCAGGACCACGTACGAGCTGAGGTGGGGGAAGGGCAGCGCGGTAGCTACCGTCTGCAGTATCATTATCGAAGGGCAGCCGGAGCCGGACATCGGCTTTTGTGTCCGAGCCCGCTGTGTCGGTGTGGGTGCGCCAAGTGTGAAGCTGACGACGAGTTTGCAAGGGTCCCCAGTGTCCGAGTTCGATACGCGACATTCTCAAACCTTCGTACGGCCAAATGACTTTCATTTTACTTTTCAAACGGCGGCGTTTATTGCTTTTTTAAAATCTTGCGCTTCTCCTCTCTTTTTTGCATCAGCCAGTAAGAGGATGTGGGCCCCGGGATTATCGGCCGAGAGACATTACGCTTTTTTACGGATGAACTCACCCGAGGATCGAGTTACTTTATTAGTCCTTGACAGTGTATAAATGCAGAGTATAGATTATTGCAATTTAACGTATATTACTCGCCTTTTTAAGGACTTGATTTTCGAATCCAGCGCCTTCGACTGCCTGCTCTCGTAGGGAAAAATAAACATAACACTCGATGATCCTGTGCTTCTCCCGAAATGCTTTGCTCCAATTAACGGACGCTTCGCAAACATTTCGAGATTTACTTTATTTTCTCGGTTGCGATACCTAAACGACGATCCCTTTTCCTCGTTAACGGCGGCTTAGACATTTCACCCGATGAAAAATCACTCGTCGATCTAATCGGAAACTCATCGCCGAATCAAATGTTGCCGAACTCCTCGGGGATCGCTTAACGATGCACATGCCCTACCTTATTTTAATTAAATTAATAATTCAGACGGCTGTTTAGGTTGAATAATTCAATTGCCGAACACTCCAGCAGCGAATCGTCGCTCGATCGATAAATAACACGCGAAATTGTTTTCGAAATTTCTCCAGTAGGTACGCAAAGGAAATTGTTCTAAGAGCATTAATTATACTAAGTTTCGGGTAAAATTACAGCGCACCATTTATAAGATTCCCCTTGAGGCCGTATTAAGTGCGTGCGTCTATGAATAACGCAGTAGAAGTAAGGAGCTTCTCGATCTATTGATTATCACGAGCAAAATTTATAGAAAAGATCTCTATTAGAAATTGTAACGAGCATCGGATACGGAATTGTTTTAATAATCGATTATGCGATAGCCACCCCTGGCACGTTAATTATTTTTTCGAGCCTCGAGCTTCGAATCGCTGACTTGGATAATAAAAGTCTAGGATCTTTCCGTTCTCGTATCGAATATGTATGTAAAATATAGTTGGCCAATACACAGTTCGGTTTATTATATCGCACACTCGGACACTTTTCACGCTAGATTCGAAATATTTCACTTTCCGAATTGCCTTGTTACAATCGTAAGTGTTTGTTGCTCTTTTGCATTTGCGGCTCGATTTCACACACGAGTTTCACACGTGAACAACTGATTCTCGATTCGTAGATCTAGGAGCTTCAAATATTAAAAGATAGTTTCTAAATCTAACGAATACGATAGACATTCGTACATTGCACTATTCGGTCAAAAATATTTCATTTTAAAATGTTTTAATTTTGTTTCATACAGTGTAGCGACACTTTTCCATTACGCTAACATCGTAATTGTATTATCGATTTTAGCTTTGAAATTGCAGGACTTGCATAGATTAGCAAGATAACGAAGCATAACTTTTATCGAATAAAATATTTTCGTAGTTTTTAATTTAGCTTTGCTTAACGAGAGCTTCGAATTATGCGTATAAATTTTTTTGTTGAAAAACATTAAAAGCGAGATCGTTAAAGTGATAATAAACGTTCGTTGTACGCGCAGTATTTATTGTTTTTATTGCATTTCATTTTCATTAGAGCGCGGTTCCTCGATTCTTCGACGCGTCGGCTAAAGTCTACTCGCAGTTTCGTACAATAGATTCGTCGATTCGACAAACGAGATTTCGAGATTTCGGCCAGCAAAGATGGGTTTTATCGGAAAAGATAATTAAGTAGTGTTGGCGAGCGTCGTTAAATAAGCCTCCCGGAATTCGATTTATCGCGGGGCAAAAAGCACTCGTGTTCTGAGAGAGAGAGAGAGAGGCAGGGGGAGGGTGAAAGAAGTCACGAGAGGCCAATAAACGAGACTCGAGACTCGAGATTCAAATCCAGGAGGAGGACGCGCGACGTCGAAGCTTATTAATTCGAAGAGTATAGAGGAAATGAAAGAGTTGCATAACATTATCTCCGAGCCTCTGCGAAATATCCAGCGAACGCGAATAGGTCCGAGCAAGAGGGCAAGTATAAAATATTGAATAGAGCAAAGACAAAGGAAAAATAAAAGCGTTTCCTCCGTCCATAAAAGTCCGTCGCGCACGATAAAGAGACTTTTTATTTTGCAAGCTGTCTAGGCAGCTTATCAATGGCGCGCAACGAATGTCCTTCTCTCCTCTCCGGGCCACGAGTTTATTGGCGCACAAGTGACCGATTTACTTACAATGCTCATCGATAAAGAGAGTCGGCGGCGGGGCACTCGAGTGACCCTTCGCTCGCGATCCGCTGCCGATAGAAGTAAAAGCCATAGAAAGCGAGAGAAAGAAAGAGCAGGAGCGCGCGCGAGTAGCTTATGGCTTATCTTGGAGGGATCTGCTGCGGCGCTGCGGCGCTGCCTTGATTCTTAATTGAAAACGGAATAATGGAGAAGGAGCGGCCCTCGAGCGGCGAGTAGTGGGGCTAAGCGGACACACGCCGACGTTACCAATGCGAATACCGCGGAGGAGCTTTTGTAGCTTTCCCTTTCACGAGGCACTAATCAATGGCCGCCAATTACGTGGACGACTAATCGAGCCGAGCTTCCTGCTGCGGTACGAAAATCGCAAAGCTCTCGTGCACCGGCTACAACCGGTCCACCTCCATTCTCAATTACAAATATTCGAGAGAGATTCCGACTTTTATCGGATGGATCGCTTTAGCGGCGCCTGGCTCTGCTCGATCGCGCTCACCGACCAATTACGATTATTCGCTTATAATTAATGGCGAGCCTCGCGCTCCGATACTTTCCCCCCGCGCAGTTGAGAATGCGTTTGTTCGGTCGCGCGTCTCCACCTCCACGGTCGCTCTTCTTCCTCTTTCACCCGACGTCCGAGGAAACGAATCCACGGCGCATCGAAGGATTGAGCTCTGCTGCGAATATCATCGATCCGTGCCAAGTGTTTTCTCGCCACGGCTCACGAGGATTCGCAAATCCCAGCCTCCGGCTTTCTTTTTCCAAAGCTACTACGCGAAACAAATCGGCGAGAAACGGCAAACTCCTTCGTCGCGCGTATAGGACAGCAATCGAGTGTCGGGGAGTGCGTTGCGAGCAACGTCGTTGGCATCCGCGCCCTTGGAAAGAGCAGACGGACGCAGACGTTTTCCTCGAGGCGAAATTAATCCCTGATATTTTGTTGCGTTTATTATTCGTAGAACGATTTCGCGCGGTAAATGATAAATGGCGATTAGACAGCCGTTTTCGCGGAATGCCGCCTCGCGAATAAACGATTCCATTCAATTACAAACTCTCTGCTCTCGCGATTTAAGAGGAGCCCGAGGATCCCCGAGCACGTCCGAGGATACGCGAGGAAATATATTAATTTCACTCGCCGCGGACGTTAAACCTTAATTTTATGTCTTTTAGATGTGCTACTTTTAATATTTACACGCTAAAGACTATAAAATAAACGCATCCGAAGATCCCGTTACGAATCATCGCGGTAATCTGAAATCCTTTCTTCCATTATCTTGGTGCGCGTCCCCGAGCAAATTAATGATTCCGATGTATTCCGTTGTCAATGCGCCTCGAGTTTACGACTGCGGAATAAAACTCTGTTTACGTCCTTTAATTTGAAGAAGAAACTTGCGGAAAGCGGAGCGCGTGCGCTATTATTCGACGGCTTGACTCATCGGCCTCTCTCGTTTTCTCCGGTCCTTTTTAGACGTCGCGCGCGCGCGCGCGCGCA
This sequence comes from Platyscapa corneri, assembly GCA_018907185.1. Classification (NCBI taxonomy): domain Eukaryota; kingdom Metazoa; phylum Arthropoda; class Insecta; order Hymenoptera; family Agaonidae; genus Platyscapa; species Platyscapa corneri. The sequence goes on along the minus strand of JACCHW010000045.1, from coordinate 978,641 downwards.
CCCACACACGGCCGCGCGCACACATTGCTAAACATCATTAGCAGAGACCACGTCGGGACGTACATCAACGTTATGGCAGCTCCGCGCGCACGGGGCCGCCATCGGGTCATCGGTCAAAGCGCGCGCAGGTCCTTTTAGACGAATGGAAACAATTTCACAAATGGCGGCACTTGGCTCTCGGGCTTCGATTTACAATAGTCTTTCCGTTTGAATAGCCTTCGAAAGGGGATTTCTTTTCTCCCCACCCCCGGCCACTGCGAGGGTGAGCGGCGCTCTATTTTATTATACGCGGTATGCACGACGACGGCGTTCTGAAACGTCACGTTCGTCCCGCTCGTCCCGCTCGTCACGCGTCCGTTCGGCTGCGACGAGGAGGCAGATTTAAAAACGTCGCCCCCCCCCCGTTCGACTGTCGCATCGCCTTTATACGTCTCACTTATTTTCCCGAGGCGTCCCGCATCGCGGAGGAGGAGCGCCGAGCCTCCGAGGAGGAGGTTTTCTCGAATAACAGCACCGCGCATAATAAGGAGACTCGTTATAAAATATACATGTTTATTGGGAGGCACCACTGACGTTTCCAGTCATTCAATTTTTCAACTCGACCTGACTCGTTGAGGCTCCTCGAGGCTCGTCGTGTTCGCCTCGACGTCCCGACCCCCGTGCAGCCCATTTCTCGGCTATCATTTTTAAATTGCTCTTCTAATACCTCAATTATACGCATCGCGACATTTATTTTCAAATCTCTTTTACGATTATCGTGTACATTCGTCTCGTTGACAAGTTTTCGGTTAAACTTCTTTTTATTTTGACGCGGAGCCCTACATTTGATTAAAATTATTTTTTCCGATTAACAGCAACGCCACAACCGTTTTCATATTTTCACTTACTTGTGCAGATTTGCCATTTTTAGGACGTTGCTTTCGGTACTTTTAGTTTCTTTCCCCACTTGTGTGACGAATCTAATATTTATTTCAGCGATAAGACTATAATCTATAATTTATAGGTAGAATCGGATCAGCGAAAAATAGACTGAGACTCTCCTTTTTCAAAAATTAAACAAAATAAACAAAATATGGGCAATAAAAGGCATTACCTTATAAATTTAACAAATTCATTAGTAAAACTGTAGTTTAGCCGAATAAAAGTTATTGCTCGTTGCGCACGCAAATTATTTTCAGCATTTTACGATGCATCCAGCGTAGATGCGCGCGCGCACGCATCATAATTAGCTTCGAGTAATTAAGATGGGATCTAAATTATTATTAAGCTATTGTATAAAACAAGGACTATCGGCGCATCGGTCGTTACGAAAATGTATTATAATCCTTCATCGCAGAAATCCAACTAATGACTTGTCTAACCTTACGAGATGATCTTTTACGTGAATTATACAACCGAGTCGATAACTATCAATCATTCTATTTAAAAGAATTTTATTAAGGATCGTAAGATATCGAGTGATGTATTTGCTCATTACGGCGAATAACACAGTGATTTGCTTTGATTCAATTTTAATCCTCAAGATTAAGCGCAAGCCATTTTTAATTATAAAATAGCTCGTAGAAGGATGATGAATGCCTCGATATACGAGTAAAAAAAAGAGCGTTGCAAGCGTCGCTTGCGAGTGTGCGTTTGAACGGAATACTCGTGATCGAGTGTCGAAAAAGAATTGGTGCATCGTAAGATTTTCCGCTCGCCTCGTTATTCAAGAGTTTTCTAACGATCGCAACGGGCAAAGCGTATTTATTCGTCAGCACTGCGAATACAGAGATTCAGTATCGGAGCGCGACGCATTTCTGCGACTGCGAATGCTAAATGTGACTCGAGAGTTAAGCCCTTGCGAAGGTGTCCCCCAGCCCTTGCAAATATCGGCAACATGACTCAGACGCGAGACTGATTTAACGCCGGCAATTGACGAATTTTCCAGCGAGCGAGCAAAATCACGCGTACTCGAGGGGGATTTACGATATCGCGCGTACGTAATGCAAGCAATTGTTTGCGCGTTTTGCGATCGAGGCGCGTTTAAGAATGTCCAGCGAGCGTTAATGCGAGCGTAACGACGCGCAAATACTCGAGTCGACGCAATCGTTGGGATCGAGCGCTCAGAGCCGCCATTTGCTCGATCGCGACAAAACGGCGCAAAAATAGTCGGCCGCAGTAAGTAAAAACAAAGAAGGCACCCTCGAGGTTTTCCCGTGGGAGCCAAGAGCCGTGCGCAGCTCCACATATGCACATTAAACGCGATCGCAATCGCGCTCGCAGACGCACGGGAGCGCGACGCACTTGTATCGGCGAGTCGTGGCCGCGTGTTTGCAGGCACTTCAAAGATACCGGGGCAACGTCTCGCCGCCGGGGGACCGAACGGAGGCTCGTCCAATCGATAAGAAAGAGATCTTGGACGGGCATCCGTCTCGTTGGCCGCGCGCGCGCGCGCTTTCATGTCCCGAACGAGCAGCGAAGGAGGAAGGAGGGGCTCGCTTATGTAATGCATATCGGGCCGGGGAGGCATTTCCATACGCATGCCGGCGAAAGGTAAAGATTTAAATGGGCTCGCGCAAAAAGCATTTAGCTATTCCTCGTGGCAAAGGACCGTGGCGCGCGAGAGAGAACACGCTTTAAACAGATCTCCCCCGCCCCCGTGGCCGCCGTTGATATTTATGTGTCGGCGAGCTACGAGCGGAAGCCGAATAGTTCTTTACCGAGAGGGACTCTGCTTTTTTCTTTCCTCGCTTCTTTTCTCCCCTCCGCCTCCTCCCGTGCTCTCTCCTCCGTGGCTGCTCCGAATTTAAAAGGTTTAAAGCGATTTCCCAGGGGGTGGCGCGGTGCGCCAGATTGTCGGCTTTCAAACTTCCTTGCCCCCTTGTATTTAATTCGTTTTTTTATTTTTTTCGCCGTCGCCCTTCGCTTGACTTCGCGCATCGGTCTTCCCTCGGAGGAGGCGCGCGAGGCTCTTAGCGCTCGCCGCCCGGAATTTCTTTTCTCGCTCGGCTGCGTCCTCGCGCGTCCCTCAAAAATGAGGGGAGATATTTCATTAAGCCGCGTAGGTGGTGCGGCCTCGCGGAATTCGGGCGATCGGCCGCGCGAACGCGCCTGTTGCGGCGCTACCGATCCTAAATATTCATCCCGGGCGAGGCTTTCGCGACGAGCGAGTGCTAGCCGACGAAGATGGATTGGCCGAAATTAACGTTCCGTCGAAAAAGTTAGCCCCGAGACATTTTGTTAGCCTCGGAGAAAAATATGATTGTTGGTTTCTTCCGTTGCGATCGCGCCCTTGATTAATGTCTACGTTAACACTCGACTCACCCTTAATAATACATTTGCAGCATTGCTTCGCGGCACTCGGCGTGCACTGCTTTAATCGACAAAGCGACCGATTATTGCCCCGAATATCCAAATCTCCATTGCTCCAACTACGCTTTTTTATTGCTGTGTTGTTTCAAACCTCCGCCCTCCCCCCGACGCAGCGCAACTATTGCGAAATGTATTTGTTCCTAAACTCTATTTCGGCTTATTTAAACGATAATGCTATTATTTAATTGTGATCGATCGGACTTTGCCTACGTCTACGTTTGTCGAGGAATTCTCTAATTTTTTAATTTCTTAATAAAAGAAAGCTGCTCTGAGAAAGCAGCGGTTATGCCTCGTTTTGATCGAACATCCAAAGCTCCCTACTTCACCTGACTTTATTGCTCGATGTATTATTCAATCCTCAGTGGTGCATAAAATGTTTCCGCATCATTGGCGTGTAAGTTTTTACGCGATGTAGCTTTGCTTATCACGTTATAGCCCGAACAATCTTTTGCACTTTTTATTTGCACGGTTAATTCAGTGGTTCTGTTCTGTAGATTTTACGATACCCCCTTGGTCATTCCTAGGTGTGCAACTCCCAGAAATACCGTCGCCTCCTGAAACTGTGTAATAATAATTAACGACTCGATAGTACAATAGGCATAATTGTTTTTTAAACAGGATACTCTACAAGTTATATACTTTTATTACGTTACAACTGCTTATTATCGTGTCACGATACTGCAATCCTCCATTTCATCGTAGGTTTATTAACTTTTTCAACCTTGGTACGTATACGATGCCATACTTATTTACTAGCAATTTTGTAACTAGCTTTTTTCGTTTGCAATTTATCGGATTGTTTTATCAGCCATTAATAAAATTTCTGGCTTGTTGAACACGTTTTCTGCATTAACTCGTCTAAATATAGATCATCTGTAAGCACTCGAGATGTACGATTTAAAGATACCGTACCTTTTTATTCCCCTACGAATCTGATAAAGTTTTGAAAAATGAAATCGAATAAGAGATTTCGCATTTTTATTACCTCACCTTTTTTCAGTCTACGCGAAGTTTCAACGCTGCTCGTGTGGTATCTCTTACTCTTACTTACTTTGTCTTTACCACTACTAATGCATAAATACCTGCATTAATTCGAATAAGATTTTTTGTTTTCAGCGAAGCTCCGAACTCTTCAAGTTTCACTTTACTACTTTGGTATATTTGCATTCATTCCTCATAGTTTTGGTATTCAAAATATTGCTATCGGCTATTCGTTATTTTTTCCCAAGTGTGCATTTTAATTTTTCAAAATATTTTTTAATTGGAGCGAATGCGTCTTGAAATTATTGGTGGTTACCTTATCTACTCCTTTCGAAAATTGAAAAACATTCAATACCTAGAAATGAGAAAGCTAAAACTGACTCCTCTTGATAAAACAAAGCAAACATTTTGTTCGCTCGTATTAAGAAATGTACAAGTTTACTCGTATTTGTCGCGTTAGAGTCCTGTAGAAAGGATTTCACATTTTAACACGTTTGGCGCTGCTCGATCGCGCTTCAATATATTTGTAAAAAATTCCTCTCGTAGCGCAGACGCATCGTTGAATTTCAAGCTGTGAAGTTGTTGCGAGCGAAATATCGAAATCGTGTATTTTAATCGAAAGCGAATAGCAAATTTTCCGGCTGGAATTTGAACAATTGTCCGGGACTTTGTTGGTAAAAAATGGAATAGCAGAGGGACGTGGCGCGACACGTGAATTCGAAGGAATTCGAAAAGCATTTTTAATAATAGGATAATAAAGAGTGGGAGTAAGCGAAGGAAGCAGCCCCAGAGGCATTTAATTTTAAGTAATTGATTATCAGCCGTAAAAATGTATAGTATTACACGCTTATTTATAGTATTTAAAAGGCAAAAGGAAAACAGCATTAAAGTCAAGCGAAGCCGACGTTACGACAGCGACTACGTGAAACGACGCTAATAATTCAGCGAGTTTTGTACATAATTTGAAGGATAAGCATATTCTGGCGCTTATAAAAGAGGACGCACACAAAAGCTCCCACGCACGCGTGCACCGGCAGCAGCGGGGCAGGAGCTCGCGCGCACGCACCCACACAGAGACGCCCAGCCGGGGAATAAAGAAAAGGTCTCGTCTACAAATCCGATTTACGTACTTTAGACTCAAGCGAGCTCTCCCCCATTATTCTCCTGGGCTACCCGCATATTGGTTAGCGCCCCTGTATAGGAAGGCGCGACGCGCAACGTCTCGCTCTCTCGCTCTCGTCGATACGAGTCCCTCGGCGGCACTAGTGCCATGGCCTCTTCTCCGACGCGAGCCATTATAAATTCAAAATCAAATGTAGCGTGCCGTTATGCTTTTTTCTCGCGGATATCATTTAATGCAATCTACGACGACGGGGGAGGAGCCCCCAAAATTATCCCCCGCGTCCCAAGACCTGCACTTTGCCGTTATTGCTCGTCGTCCGTGTTCAGGGGGTGGGACCGGGGGCCGGTGGATTACTTTGCTTTTACGCGGCTCTCGACGTTCAACGGTCTAATGCGCGACGTCCGCGGACCCTCGACATCATCGTCGGTTTATTAATACTGCGAATTTCGAGACTGGGTCTCGATCGACCCGGTGCTCTGCTCGTGTCTCGAGGCTGCCTCCTTCCGCGGAGTGCAGGTTAACGTATAAGCAGTGCCTCGGGAGGACAGAAAATCCTTTGTCGAAGGAATATAACTGCCAACTCGGAAAATGGATTCTTCTTCCTATTCGGGTGCGCGCTACACACAAAATGCCGAGTAAAAGTACTTTTTCTTTCTCGTGGCAAACGTAGAATTTTAATACAAAAACTGAACTTACTTTTTATATTTACGTGAAACGAACTCGTGTACGCAGCTTCTTTTTGTTGCGAAAAGCTGTTGTCCCCACCCCCTGTCTCTCTCTCTCTCCCTTTTATTTACGTGCAAATCAATGAATAATATTATCTGGAACGAATACAAGTTTGCTAATCAAAAAGACTCAACTGTGTCTTCTCTTATTTAATCTTCTTGAAATATCCTTATTTTTCAATTCTGCACAACGATATTTTAATACATTTCCGATGTATTAAAAAGGATATCGTTCGGAGATACGGACGAGACGTTATTTATAAAAGCGAAAATAAATTCTCGAAAACATCGAGACTGAAATAAATATTCGCATCAATAATTTAGTTTATTTTGCAAATTTCGCCAGGCATTTTCTATTTATAATAAAAAATTGAAACCTACGACTGTCGCAGTATCGCGAAAATATTGTAAATAATTAAAAGCTTGTTTTAACGAAACTTACGAAATATTAAATTCTAATATGTTTTTTAGCTCTGCGCGGCTTCCATGTGCTGCGCCCGCATGTAATCGACAGTACGTAATAAATTATACCGCCCGAAGGTAAGTCTGCCTCGTTAAAAAAATATGTAAACTCCGATTAGTCTTTTTTCAATTTAAAAATTTTAATAAACCATTTGCGACCGAAATAAAAATTTACCTCTTCTCGTGGGTTTTTGTTTTAAAGCAAATTTTAATAAACTGTTTTTGAAACGTTACGACGCCGAGAATATGAATGCGGCGGGAGTTGAAAAAAGTCTAATACACTCCAACTTGGAGCGAAAAACAAAAATTTGAAACGCGTTACATTTTCATTTAAAAAAGTAATTAAACGATATTTAATTACACGTTGGAATATCCCTTGCAGCGTATCACGGGAAAAGTTCTGTAAAACTTGGCATTCGCACGTACGTGCTTACCATTCGTCGAAGCTCGAGCGAAGCAAAAGTCAGCGCTGCGCTGCGAAAGGGAAGTAAATTGAAGATTTACTTTTAAATTCTTCGATTTTAAATCGAAATTCGCCGAAGATGGAATAAGCGCGACACAACGCGATTCCGTTCTTCCGCTGAAAGGTATTTGCGCGGAGGGCTCATTATATTAATAAGATTCAAAGCGGCGAACGCGAAGATCCGCGGATGAAAAGGAACAAATTTCGCGATACATTGTTGCCCTTCGACGAGGCATCAATCCATTTAAAGGAGGAACGTAATAAGAAAATTTCAGAGGAGATGCTTTGCCTCCGCGGCGTCGCATCGCATTTGAATAGGCGACGGGCGACGGGCGACGGCCGACGTATTCGAGGGGAGTTACAGCGAATTATTATCATTACGACGTCGCAACAAGTGGAGACGCGGCCGCGCAACGAGAGCAAAATGCAGACGAGATCGGTAATCGGCGAACGCGACTACAAGTCCTTTCTAATGGAATTAATGCCTATCCGGTTCTCCCCCGCCGCTTCCTATTCCGACAAGCCATCCACTCGCGCACCAAATTTACTTTTCATTCCCGAGAATATGTGATCAGGGTATTAGTGCCTTTGTATTGTTAAGGGCCTCGGAGAGGGCGACGCGAGCTCGAATTGGGCGGAACCAGGTCGAGTTCTCCTCTGGCGATGCTCTCCCAGTCCCTTTCGATCTCAATGCGAGACTGATTTCAAATTCATCAGCCTCTTTAAGGTCTTATTTAGCCGTTCGCGCGCCTCCGGCTGTTTATTTTCGGTGTCTCTGGCTCTTGGCTTCCGTCTCCCCTTTGCCCCGACCTCCGTCCTGGTCTCGCGGCGGGAAAAGTCTGCTGCGCAACCGAAGCCGACCAGTAATTCTCATCCAATGATATACCTGCGTGCGCGTACGCGTTCAACGTCGTGCATCATCCGCGACGGCGGGTCCTTTGTCGAGCCCTTGATCCTCGTTCCCCTCCGTTAATTCGCGTCAGCGGCAACAATGCGTGTGTGTGGGTTCGCGCGCGCGCGCGCGCGCGAGTGCGTTTTTCTCCTCTTTCCGAGGGAGCGGGTCGCGCGACCTTGATGGGCTCGTGGGCGCGCGCGCCCGCGCAGCGTGGGAATTCTCGACATGCCTTCGAGTGCGACGAGCGAACCCTTTCGGCACCTCCTCCGCTCCTCTCCTACTATTTTCCAGGTCAAATTAGCTGCCGGAGTAGGACGGGGACTGAATGGATCCGATGATTAAGTTGGTCATTAGTGGATCGTGAAGAAGACGGGAATGAGGCTTTTCGCGTTTGTTTTTATTATTCTGGAGTGGCGTTTAGGAGTTCAAGATGCACACTCGATGAAACAATAGGGGATGCAACTTGAAAGGAAGGTAGAAAAAAATATCAACGACGATGCACTCGCTCGCTGCATTATGTGGATCAAGCGGACTGAGGGAGAGAGATGACGTAATCGAAAGAGAAAGGGGCTGATTTAAATAGTAGGCCAAGCGGCAAAAACATAAAAATGCTCTTAAAAATTACTCGCGATTAATTGTTTCCGAATAAAATTTAACAGCGTCTAATTGGGGCATTATTTTGCACAATTTATCGTTGGAAAAACGAACCTTTGCGTTGCTTAAATATCGTTCATCGGAAAGAACTTGTATGACCCACTTAATGGAAAAGCTTCGGTCAATGCACGAGATACGAATTGCGAATCGCGATTACAGAAAACATAATTTTGAATTATTCGTCGAGGAGAATTTATTAGTTTCCTCGGAGCGTAACTTTTTAACTGACCATTGCGCGGTGAAAACATTAAACTCGCGTTACAACGCAACGGACGGGCGCTCGAATAATCCTAGCGCGGGAGCATCTCGACTCTCGAAGGGCAGGTACAAGGGAAAAATGAAATATGCGTTTAAACAGCTGCACTCGAGGGCGTAAAACCACGTACGCGGACTCTAAGGACTTTGGTCTCGAACGACGACGCGAAGAGAAAAGGAAAAAGGAAAAAGGTCGAGGCAGCCGCGCTGTCGGGCGAAGAGGAAAACAGAGGTAATAAAAAAGGCAGGGAGGCGGATTACGCGAGGGGGCGACGCCGGTGCACGTCGTAATTACTTTCATCGATAGCTCAAGAGGAAGGGCTAAGCCGATAAAGCAGCTTGTCGAAACTCCGGCAGCGGCGACTCCCGCTAACTCGAAGCGAGTGCACCCCGGCCTAAAACATGCATCCTCGTTTTGCGCGCTGCGTCGGGCTAATGCACACGGCGCGCATCTCAATGTTTCCCGGTGCTTAACAGGGGCTGTCGCGACGCCAGTGGAGGCCAGTGCGCGAGCCGACGGGTAATAGAGGACCGCCGGCGACCGACTCGCGTTACCACCACGAGTCTATGCTAATGGCGATAATAGGGAGTCCTCCGCGTTAATATTTCGAGGGACGGCCGCCTCGATCCCTCGCCGATGAATATTGGCCATTAGCTAGTGTCACGAGCATGCGCCTGCTTATTTTGCGTGTCAGGGCGCGAGCGCGAGCGACGCGTCGCGCAAAATTAGTGAGAAATTGCCAATATCTCTAGTGGCTGTAGCTCGGCACGCGACGCCTACGCCGGGAGACCGACCCGATTATGCGGGGGCCGCCAATTCCTTTCGGCTCTCGGGGGTTGCCAGCGAAAGCCTATTTATTCTCCGCTCGTTTTCAATGTAATAAATGTTAATGGGATTGATTGAAAGTTGAGCGGCGGCGGAGGAGGGAGAGCGTGAGTTATTTCGAGGGCGATGGAAGACGTTAAGAGTCGTCGCTTTTTTAAACGCCGGAAGTATCACGCACACCTGGAGTGGGTTTGTCATTGTTGCATCCAACAGCGAGGCTTTCAAACGCGAATTGATTTTCGCTATTGGGCACGGGTGCGCGTGCGCCTGCGCCTCATTCGATATCATCCTTTATTCGAAACGATTCCAGTGGTTCGCACGCGTTGCTCTCGCCCATTGTTTCAGCAGCGGCTATTTCGCAAAAAAATGAGAATCCGAGAAAATGAATGTTTGCAGAACGAGCATCGCAAAGGTCCTCTTTGAAGTTATTTGCGTTGAATCACAGGCGCTTGTGCCGTGTGATTAGGCCAACTGCGGCTAATGTATTCCTGTAACGATGGCTGCGAGCGTAACATTAATAGCGAATGCATATCAATTTGCAACGAGGAGGTTTTCATCTTCGCGCAAAATGCACACGCTCGTTCGTCCGTCGATGCGAAATCTTCTCGTTGAAACGTTCGCAGAGTCGCGCGCGTCGTTCCAGCCGTAGATGAATGAGGAAAGACAATTTCAGGTAATCAGGCGAGCGAGTCGCGAGGCGAAAAGTAAAGGTTAGTTACCGGCAAACCCGAGGGTGCGATTCGTCAAATGGACGCGCGGATTGGAAAAGGCACGAGCCGCGTTGCGCAACCGGACAACAATAGCAGAGAGGCGCGCGGCTGCAGAAAGAAAGAAGAGGAATGAAAAAGTCGAAGCGATCGAAGCAATTCGGATTACTGCGACTGCAGGCCTGGGCTGCTTATCGGCGAGTCATTAACACCAGTTTCGGCGCGGCAATTCCGTGTTATTTATCGATGGCGGCGGTGATCGTTAAACGCGCCTCTCCTGGCTCGAGAAAAAGTCGCGCGAAACGCGAGGCTAAATAATGCGCTCGCCGCAAAATTCAATTAACTTCGCATCCGCATCCCATATTAAGTCGGCGCGCAATCGGCGCCAGGTTTTTCACAACTTCGCTCCGGCCAAGTTTGTGCCACGTGGGATGCATACATCGTGATTATCGGCGGCGAGTCCTCCATTTGGGACAGCCCGACGCGGTTTCTCCGTCGCCCATTAGTTTTCACGATTTTCCAGGCGCGTCTTCGACGAAAACGCATTCGCAGGGCGACGAGTTATCTCCGAGCCATTGCGACTCGCTACGCGTCGACCTTTTTAATCGCGCTCATCGCCTCGCGAATACGGTTATTCAGCAGTAACAACCGCATTATAATTGTTCCGCGTCATCGGCTAAAAATTAAGATGAGCGCGTTAGTTTTAACGATTGCGCTCGAATCGCTTTATTCGAAGAAAAACATTGTTATGGCGACTTGGAAAAAGTTAATTACGGTCGTTACAAACGAGAAAGCGGTATCCTGACCTTATTTTTAATTGCAAATCCGCGATAGACGTAATACTTATGAAATTGCTATTCGATGAACGTAATGGTATTCTGGTTAAAGCTTCGGACCAATCCTAACCTATAAGACTTATTTATTATTTAGCAATTATCGTCTCGAATAAAAACGACCTAATAATTTTATTTAAGCTTCGCGTCGTTATTCGCTGGAATAAAATAACGAACTTATGACTAAAATTATAACTAGAAATTGTTGCACGTTGCACTTCCGGCGTTATTAGCAGCGTTACGTCACCCATCTCTACCTTACAGTGTGTGTGTGTGTGTCTAGTGCAATAAATGCCCAGACGTCACGTATTCCATTGTATCAACTTAATTTTGAAACGAGCGATTATTAATCGAAAGAAGTTACCGGCACAGTCCCGGCAACAGATCGCATCGCCAATTTTCAATTTCCCCCCACGAGTCTATAGGGTAATTACCCGGAAATTAGTCTCAAATTTCTCGCCTGTTGCGATTCTTACTAATCATTGATAGGCCTTTATTCCCGGGGTGTGCGAGTCCGCGCTTTGCGCCACCCAATAATGTTGAGTTACGGCGCCATTCGATCTTGCGTCGCCTAATAGCAAGAGTAAAAATACCAATAATAACGTGGCGGTCTGCGAGCAAAGTTTCATCTCCGGAGCACTTTTCTAATAAGCCGGAGTAATTACTCTATTTAGAGCAGCAAACCGACAGGTGAGTAATGACTGCGTCGGACGGCCCCGAAGCCGAAACTTAGCTAAAAGCATCAAATGACTGGATTATTCGATTAATGGCCTTATCCGCTCGCGCTTTGTTTAAAATTAACGGAAAAGCCGCGCGCGGAAAAAGGAAAGTTAATTAGAACTCCGCGGCGCGAGTCATGATGAGAATGTCATTCACGTCATGTTCGGTACCCCGTAAACTTTCCATTCGCCGCAGTTGCGCGTATCCGCGCTCCATCGAAAATTTCAAGCGCTACGGACGCTTTGAGGAGCGGAGCTTTTTAATTAGTTTGAAACTATATCGCGGCCCCACCCCCGCCCCCAGCCCGAGTTTACGGGGGCGCTCCCAAGCACCTTCGAGTGCAGCAGACGTTGAAACGGCCCCGACCCGGATTGCTCAGAGGCACACATCGCTGGAGAAAAGTTGTTAATTCATTCTTACCTGGGGGGGCTTTACCGAATTTCGCTCTTGCTTTTTTCGCAGTCATCGCCCGCCGCGAACTCGCCAGTTCGCGAGAGCCGGATGATGTCGGGGACCGAGCGCTCGCAGCTTACAACCTCGTCCTCGGCAATGATCGATATTTAATATTCAACACTTAATTTCCAGCTCCCTCCCGGGATTTTCAGGGGCCGAATCGAATTTACGATTCGTAAGGAAACGCGGGCGGTTAAGCTTTACTTTGAGCGCGAAGGTGCTCTGATCAACCGCCTGATTTCCGAGCTAATGCCCTCGCCGCAATCGGACCCCGAAGCTGCGTAACCTTATTAAATTCTGAATCTCGCGCTAAATTAAGATTACGCGAATCGAACCTCCAAACTGTAGTAATGGGAGTCCGAATTAATTATCGTTGCTCGTTCTTATTGCCGATTCGGGCCGCTGCTATTATCGAATAAATACTACGGAAGTAAGTGCAACGTCGATGGCGGTTAATGCGCAAACAAGCGAGTGGAGCCGAGTTATTGGATTACTCGTAACAACACTTTTCAGGGTTGCGGAAAGTTTTATCCGCTTCTTTAGTCTCTCTTCGCTGCGCCCGTACGAACGAGCGTCTTGCGCTAGTGCACTCCGACAGAGGGATTCGCTTTATTTCCAGCCAACCACAATAGTGGTTGCTAATAAAGACCAACGGAAGATAAAAGTATAGCTGCGTGCAACGAGAATCCCTACGTTAGAATGTGACCTGCAAATCAGAAAAACAAATGCCGCTAAATTCACCGACTACAGGCTCCGCGCCGTCCTTGTCACCTGGGGCACGAGGCACCGAATGGCGTTTTAAAATTTTTGTCCCAATTGCTCGAGATCGCAAACATTTCCCGACGGTATTTTGCATCTCGTGGATTTCATCCCTGAGTGCTCAAAGCTTAAAATATAGTTTGTCGCAATTTTTACAAAAGTTCGACGGAGCCGAGTACACCAGTGCATTCCTCGATCCTTTATTCGCGATCTCGCGTTCCCGGGTTTGGCTCGGAAATCGCGTGCAACAGCGCGACGCTACGTCGGAGGCACGCAGACGCGAACACTCGTCGCGTTCGCGAACAAGTACAAATGTTTAATATCGCGAGTAGAAAGGAGAGATAACGGCCGCACAGCTTCGTCCGGATCGTTCGGGGGAGTTTGCAAACGAAGCGGCTTCGGAGCCCTCGCGGAGGGCATTATGCAGAGGCACGGCTGCCAAAGTCAGGCTCCAGAGTCGATCGTGCGACGCTTGTTAAGACCACGCGGTCGCATCCCAAGCCGAATATGGATATGAATTAACGGCCCGACCACTGCGCTGGATGTAGGAAATTGTCGGCGTCGCCAGCCCCGAGTGCAAGGATGACCGCGGAGACACTTGCGGGGTTGACGGACTCATTACCGACGACCAGTTTGCACGCGGACCTCGACGCAGTCGACTGCTGCGGATTTCGGGGATCGTCCCATCCCCATCCCCTTGGCCCGGACACCAGACCCCGGCCGGAATATCGCCAGTAATGCTCGGCTGACTCCTGGCCAAAGGGGACGACGTGCCAGCCCTCCGAGGCGGAGGTGCCCCCGACTCTCGAGTGGGATGAGCGCGTGCGCGCGCGCCTGGGGAGGTCCGAGGGTTCGCAGCCGAAAGCGAAAGGAGATTCGGCCAAGAAATTTAAGAGTCACGGCCGCTCCGAGTCCGACGGACGATGCCTTTTACGGGGCCCCGACGACGGATCGTTATTAATGGCACTTTAAAGACTTTTCAGCGTGAACTTTTGGTTTTGCTCGAGTGCCCGTCGTTTAGAGGGTGGCGCGCGCTTTTCCGTCCCCGGCGCCGCTGCCCACATTAGGACCGAGGAGAAAGTCGAAAAAGTGCGAGAGCGCCAAGTTAAACAAACAACGAGACCACCCCTCCGTCCATTTTCAAGCGATCGAGTAACGTATTCTTCAACCGTAATTTGGTCGAGTGGAAAGTCGGAAGAGGGGAGTCGTAAAGTCTGTCGCGTCAGATCCGCGTGCGCAACGTCACGCGAGTGCACATGCTTCCGCGTCACGACTCGTCTAATGCGTTTTGCAAACGTAGTTAACGAATAGGTTTTCGAGCTCGCTAACGAGCCTTTTTTGTCATGCGAGCTTTATATCTTGAGAGACTCGTCCAGTCGTCTTTTAATTATTCAAGATTGGAAAAAGGAACTTGGTAAATAAACGGAGCCTCGGTGTTTTCCGTTTTCTTCTCGACGTTATTTACCGAGTGACTTTTCACTAAAGTCACCTCTTCCACTCGGAGGCGTAAAAGCGCTAAAAGGCACCGATGCTGCGTTAACGTTTTCCGAATTACGACTCGAGAGAGAGAGAGAGAGAGAGAGAAAACGAACTGGAACAAGAGCACCGACACGCGTATAGAAAGCGGGAGATTAGTGGGGCCCCGCTTAAGAATATTTCCACGCGCTCGCAGCTGATGTTATTTTTTGCGGAGTATTAGCGATCGCGTAAATAATTTATAGCGCAACCGCCGGTCAGCTGCTGCGGGTAAATTAAACGAAATCAGTTTGAATGTGCATTAACAAGCTGATTTAGTGGATTGGAGGGGATCGAGGGGGGAGGTAGGAGAAGAGTCGAGTCGGGTCACGCCGAGCGGCGCCGCGTCGCGCATCAATTTCTCGAAACGCGAATGAAAAGTAAACTCGGATATTTATCGAGGGCCGGGGTCGCGTTACGGCTGTTTAAGTCGCTTATCAGCTTCCCGTTGTTCGCGCTCCTCGCGCCCTTTGTGCGCGGCTAATAAAGTACCCGACCTTACGCTCGGCCCTTTTTTCGCAAGCGGATGAATTTACGCGCGTTCGCGACACTCGCGTACGAGGAAAACGCCGCCGCGATCAGCTCGCCGATATTTACAACGTGTAATCCGGGGAACCGGGGCCGAGTCGTGCGGCCGCCCGGGAGACGAAAAACCGGCCTTTTGCGCAGGTAAGCGCACCCGGCGCACTTTCGCGCGTCGATTGCGAATTATGATTTACGCAGCGAAGAGCGGCCGAAGAAAGGAGGAGGAGAGGCGCGAGGGCCAAACGTACGTCGCTGACAATAAACACGTCGGTTATTATGCGCGTAATTAACTCGGTGCGCGGTTTCGGTCGTGTTTCGAACGAGTCCGCGATATGTGTGCGCGCGCGCGCTAACCATCGTTCGTAACGTCGCGTCGCGGACGTCACTTTTTTCGGGCCGCGGCACCCAGCAATGGATTACAGTTATATCGCTGAACATTGCCGGGCAAATATGCGAGGCGATGATTTCCGTCGGTATGTCTCTTAGCCTCCCAAATTAAATTCGAGGCTTCGCGGCATGAATTCGGGGAATTTCGCATTGCCACCGCCACAACTGGCAAATATTAACAGTAATTAATTCAAGATTTCATTTGATTATTTCCTTCTTTGACCGTAGCCATGGCGAGCGCCTGCGATTCGACCACTGGCTGCAAATTTTTAGTCTCGTTAATTAATTCTTCTTATTGACGCAACACTCGCAGTTATCTCGATGACGAAATTTGCCGAACAAATGTCTTGCCGAAATAAAGATTAATCCTTATTAATCATTGACAAGAATGTGCATTTTCTTTCGCGTAGATGTATTAGAAGGTGACGCGAGTAAAATATTGGTAATTTATTTTAATTTCTCGTTCGGTAGAGTTCGAGTAAAAGATATTCAAACGCCTATGATGATTCGCATTAAATCAGCATCGCAATTTTATGAATTTCTCTTTTTAATAAACAAACGCCCAAATTCTAATTGGGCATTTAAATCTTGGCAAATAAAATCTTTAATCGATCGTCACCATTGTACGCAGCTGGTATTGAAAAGTATCGCAACTAATGAATTAAAGGTGGAGGTGTCTTAAAGCAATTTTATTCGGGTTTAAAAAACAGTTGTTAACCGTAATTGAAGTCGTATTCGAAGATCATTTTTAAAATGCAATCTGTTAAAGAGGCAAAATTAACATTATTGAAATGCTTTTAATACTTCAACAGGCAACACGAGTAGCACTTACCACATAAATTAATAAATATTAAGTTTTCCTATCAGCGCCTTTCACATTGCACTAATAACATTATAATGTTTATTACGCTTAAGTACCTACGAGCCTATATTAAACGCTTTCATTTACAAGTTTCCAATAAGTACTTAGGAGCATAATTTCGCTCTGTTCAGACGACTATTTTTTTATTTTGCAAAATATAAACGCGAATTTATATATTACTTAATATACTCTGATAAAGGAGAACATTATTTTCGATCTGGATATTATAATCGGGTTTCAAGAGCTGCGCGATGATACGCATTACCCGTAAATTGATCGCACGACCCTCGTTTATAAAGCAGAAATTGTAGCAGAAATATTTGTTATAATTATAATATAATATAATTCATCGTAGGAATGAAGTTTGTAAAGGTAAAGATTAGCTCTGACGAAGGTAGAGCAAAGAGTTTCGTTCAACTTTGTTAAAAACTCGTTTCTGCTCCAGAATTAAAAGTACGGATAAACTTAAAATACGCATGCGTGTCTGTTAACGCAAAAAGTGTTTAACAAAATAAATTGCACAAATACTCGATTCATTACCAATCGCGTTTCTTTATTTTTATAATATTTAATTTTATCCCGATGTCCGTCATTAAAATAAAGTGGAGTGAAAACGTCGCGGCGGAAAGTTCCGAGAGGAATATCTTTTTCAAGAAGGAAAATAAAACTCGAAAACGCTCGTTTCCACTAAGGATTTTTTAGAAGTGGAGTCTTCATTTCTTACAAATTCTTGCGAATCCCCGAAAGTCACGTACGGAGTGATTCGAGAAGCTCAAAAGAATCCAATCCTCGACACAATACATCCGAACTCTTTAATCATGCATAATGCCGCGATAAAGTTTACAAGTTTCTCGTTTTGCTCGTTCGAAAAAAGCGTTAAATCCTGGAATTGTGAAGTTGCGCTCGCCGGGAGTTTTACGATCGTAAACGTAAGCCGGAAGCAGTTGTAAACAAGAGGAAACGATGAAATATTGACGAGCTGTGACAGGAGCTTTATAAAAGGGTAAAATCCTCGGATGTAGAGCAGCGCACGTCGATCCGATAAAATTGATTTTCAAGATTACGCGGCAAAGGAAACCGAAGCAGCAGTGGTCAGACTCGAGAGCGGAGGAAAGCTGACACGCGCATGCACAAACACAGACGTAGGGGAGGCGCGAGCAAAGTGGCTTTCGGGCACATAAGCCAAGGACCGCACGGAGAGTATCGCGTCGGCTCGCATCGCATCGCGTCGGGCCAAACGAAGCCGTCGTAAAGTCACTTTCGGAGGGTTTCTCGTTACCGACGCAACTCGGCTCCCTTTGCTCCTGACTGCCGCCGCCTCTACGGCGAATAACGAGGCCGAGAGGGAGAGAGACCGCGAAATCGCCCCCGGCCCCCCGCCAACTTGTTCCGGTACATTTGTAAAGCCCGTACGGCGGCGCGCGTCGAAAGCCAGCGACAACAGCAGCACTTGGCCTTGGCTCGTCGACAGGGTCGGCGCAAACCCGAGAGAGAGAGAGAGAGAGAGAGAGACGCTGTCCAGTATCAGCATGGCCCATTGCTCGCGAATCCGGCCAATTTCCTGTGCCCAGATCCGATCGTCACTTTACGACGCTTCTGCCGCTCGACGACAAACGACGCGCACACAGACGCGGGCTGCAGCCGGAACTGGGACTTCGGAGGGGTCCGAGTTGTATTTACAACTTCCGAGGCTCGCCCCGACCGACTTTCCTACAATTTTATAACTGTGAGAATATGCGTGCGCGGCTTCGGATTTGGCTGCTCCTGCGGCTTCCCGCAACCACTCCAAGCCCCCCTCGTCTCTTCTGGCTATCGATGGTTTCGTCCTCTTAATACTTCCATTCGTTAAAATTGCCAAGAGTTCGCTTCACCTCTCCGCTGCTTTATTTATCGTCGAGCGGATGCTGCTCCCTTCGACTCGTGCGCCACTGGATTCGAGCGAGTCGCCCCAAACGGCAATAAGGGACAATAATCCTGACAAGACGCTAGTTGCAATTACCGATAAAATTCATTCTAATCTTGCGATTCCATCCGGCGCTTCGAGTAATTTTCAGCCCGAGCATTCGCATTTTTATAAGCATTTCGTTTTGGTGCATCCAGGAGCTCTTGTATTTTAATGTTCGATTGCCAAAGCGAAATTCCGCGCGTCTACTTTTGAAAGGATAAAGCTGAATATCGCGATCGCGCGGCGTCGTTTTTGCTCCGATAAAAACAAAAAAGAAACTTTTCCGCTCGAACAAGTTGATCGAAAAACTTAAAGTTCGTCGACTGCGTCACAAGAGTATTTTTCAAAGTTTCACAAGCTCCGGAAGAGACTCTAGTCTTTTTGCACGCGATTCATTTGCCCCACTGATAAATATCGATGCTTTCGTTAAGTGCACGCCGAATTTAAATGACAATGCGCGGTTCAGCATAAAAAATATAATCCATCCGCGCCGATTGGCTTAGAAATCTTGTATGGAAACCAATTTTGTATCATGAAATAGCAGGAGTATAAATAATTTTATCTCGGAGAAGATATTCTGGTTTATTTGACTCGGTGCCCGTCGCTCTCGACTGCTTTACATATGCAGACCAGACATATATCTTCTCTAAAATATTTATGCACTCCATTTTTTCCAATTCTACGCGTATCCTCTTGATCCCCGGCCGGCGTTCTTTGTGTTTTCCCAGTTTCTGGTCAATTTCCAAGCAGTTGTCGATGGAACGCGAGCAAAGCACGTCCCGCGCATTTGTCATTGTACTCGTACTTTTCTGTAAACGAGACACGATCGAATAAATATCCTCTCCGACGAATGTCCTTGTGCTCGTGTTTTTTTTCCTTATCGCAATAATTGCTGATTTCGCTAAAAATAGTCATTATTGTATCGAATGTCTCGAGCGGTTTCAAGTGTCTGTTTTTTTTTTTTTTTTTTTTTTACCAATGTTTGCGCAATGCCGATCTAACACTCAAACTCCAGTAACTTTTGCACACAACGACACAATTGCGTCGACTGAAAATAAAGACGCGCCAGTGCGCGGTAAGATCGCGCTCCTCGGGCATTTGTCACTATCGATTGCAGCTTTTTGTAGAGACATTCTCCGTCCAAGTTGAAAAACAGTTGTGTTGCCGCGGCTGAAGCGAGTGTCAGGCGGCGGCAACTCGACTTTTAATAGCTGCTGTTTGGCAAATGGAAACGAGTCCTGGGCGACGTACGTGCACTGCACATTCCGGTGAGGCGCGAAGGGAGGCGTCGACGTCGTTGAAGTACGAAAAAAGCAAACCTACGCCAGCGGCCGGAAGAAGATGGAGAGCATCCGCACATGGGAGCTTGGCTTTTCCGCGATTCTCCAAAGCACCTACCGTGACGCACGACGGGGCGAGGAACAATTCGCCGGTCGGCGCGACACATTGTGCCGGCGGGGAGCGGGCGAAGCTTCCGTCGCGACGCCTCATTGTGCGAGCTGCTGCTGCTGCTGCTGCTGATACGCCCAAAATCAGTTCGCCGTTCGAACTCTCCTCGCTCTCCATATTGTCGTCACTCGCTACCATCCATTAAAAACGTCGAGGCTGCAGTTGCATCAGCGACAGACGTACCTTCTTCGAGGAAATCCCGGGAGTGCGCGCGACTCGCGGAAAATAAACCCATCGCCCATCGTGAATTTAGCGCTGTTCCGAGCTTTTCCCGCACTTATTGTTTTCGTTATTTATCGCGACGCGAAAGATGCAGCTACGCGTATTACCAGGGGCTCTATAAATTTATTTTTATTTTTCGAATTTATACGCGTCGGTGGTAAAAGCGGAAAATCGTTGCAATAAATAATAACCGCATCGAATGATTTTTAAAATTTTACAGTTGATTTACGCGCGTCGCCGTATGCTAAGGCTCCTCTACCCAAATAAAGCCGCAGTCGAAAAAATATAATTTCTGTACAGCAGTCGTTGCGAGGAAAATGGTTTATTCGAGTGATTTTTTTACCGCGAGTGCAATTTAACGAAAAGCTAAGGTTTATAACGACTGGAACATTCCAACGCTGTTAGATGACGATTTCAGATAGAAAATTATCGATTTTTCGCGAATGTTTGCTCCTCTCTTGTTTATACGGCTCGAAAATGAAAAACGTGGAAAAATACGACGAGCGCGCCCGCACACGCGACAATTCCATAATTTCCACTGTGCAGGCCCTAGACACGCGTTGGAATTTTTAACAGAGTGTACGCTGCGTTAAAAAAAACGCTGCCAATCGAATAATCAGCAATAATCAGTTTCGTTGGCTCACCGATGCGAAGATTAAATTTTTTTTTACAAAAGCTATATCCATCTTACGGTTGCGCAGCGTGGACGAAAAGCACAAATTCTCCGCCAGCATCTCTGCGAGCCGAAGTTTGCAAGGATAGTGCCATTGTTGGTGTAAACAGTCATTAGTGGGAGAAAGAGGAGGCAGGGTACAAAGAAGAGCTTCCGTTGTCACGGGCGATCGAATTCCCGACAAGAACGCGTGAAATTTCTTTAACGATATCCAAGGATCCGAAAAAACGAGCCACTCTCGCGGCTCCTCCAGCGTCGAGACCATTACTCAAGTGCCTTTGATACACAAAGAATAACAACGGCGCTCCTCGGCTCGTGTCTTCAGGAGGGATAATTGGAGTGCGACGGGGAAGCGGAGTTTTCCAAGTTGCGAAGGAGCAGCAACAGCGAAAGCACGTTATTAATTCAGCGATATCGCGCGATAAATATAGCGAGGATCGTAAGTTGGGAAAGTGCATCGGTGTAACTTACAATGCGATGCCTGCCGTCGTTCGCTTTACGAGAGGACGGCATTACAGCGGCCGACGCTCGGTTTTTCGGGACGGAGAGGAGCAGAGGTATCCTTTATGTACCGGCGAATAAAGTAAACCGTAAGTGAGCACGAGGATGCTCGCGCGTGTTGTAAAAAACACAAGGAGGAGCGAGAGCGAGCGCCCGTAACGACTGATCGCTGGCTTTTTAGGAGGCGACGTCGTTTCTGGATATCATTGCTGCTTTATCATGAACAATACGAGATAAAGCAGGTCGAACTACTCGCAATAAATTCTTACGGGCTCCCAGATATTTCATATGGGAGGAATCCATCAATAATCTAGAATCGGAGAGAGACAGCCAAGGAGTCCGCCGAGCGACACGGCTTTGCGGGCGTGTAAGTGCGCGAGAGGAAAAATGGATAGATAGACGGATACATAGACACCGAACTGGAGGGCTGGGAGGGACCGCTCGGAAAAGTGGATTGGTGTACAGACGCTCGTGAATGTGATTCTCGGTAGGGTAAAGCTCCCCCGGCACGGCGCCGGGACAATAAATAATGCGATAAAACGCGAGTTTGTCAGGCTATCACGGAGCGGGAGCCGAAGCAGGAGCGAGCGAGAGGGGAGAGGGCGAATTTCGCCGGATGTGTTGCTTTCCGCGAGAGAGCAAAGGACACGATTTAAGAGCCTCTGCGATCGTTTTTTCTCTCTTTTTTTCGAGTCTCCGCGGGCAAAATTTATGTCGCCTTATAACCCTCCCGATAAAAAGTACGACTGTCCGCGAGGGAAGTATTTAAAGAGTGTAAATTGAACGCAGCGCTGCCAGCGTAATTAATGCGAATGAAAAATCACGAGCTCGCGATCGCTACCAACTTGTGCTCGCCAACAATATCTCAACATTACACGAGGTCCGATCCGAGTTACGGCCTCTTAACTTATGCGCCCGAGTATTATTTCTAACCAATTCCCTCGTAAACTGAAAACTCGGATAAATATGTCGCGTGAATTTTTCATTAAAAAGACGCTCTCGATCCTGCAATTAAAAACATTCGCGAGCGTCTTTAAGCGAGTGCATTGGACGGGCGAATCCCAAGTTATTTATTAGTCTCCGCTCGATGCTGTTGAATAGTTTCGAGGTGTTTGCGCCTCGGCTTTCCCCCTTGCTATTAAAGCGGCAAGGGGAGTCAATGGGTCACTTGGCAACGACCAGTGGCACCGCGACGAAATGCACCGAAAAATGCAAAATTCAAGGATAAATATCGCCTCTGATGCCGGTATTATCGTTAGGCAAGGCATCGCGCCCCAATATGGCGAGCAAAACGACGCGCGACTCGTCGTTAAATAAGTAGTGCCGGAAAAGCGTCCCGATTTAGTTAACGCGGCGCACGTAAATTAGCGGGACAAAAAGCTGAAAAGAAACTGCGGGAAAGATTTAAGGCTGATGTCGGGTAAATAAATACACATCCGGTCGCGCGAATAACGAGCGCGCAGAGCCTAACGCGACTTTAAAAGGGCTATTTCCGGCTTGATTTACAATATCTCTCTTGATCGATTTGGCCGGCCGACGCGCGCCAATTTGCGTGTAACTAATTGCGTCGGCTCGCACGATCGGAATGATCGGCGGACGCGTATCAAACGCACGAGAGCGGCCGCCAATCTATTCGCGAACGCCCAAAACCAAGTGACACCTGCCGGCAATCGCTCCCGTAAATTCCGCAGCGCAAGATGGAGAGAGCGAGAGCTTTTCCTACATTCTCGTTCGCCCGTTGAGCTCGGAAAATTTGCGGCTGCATCGACGAGGCCCTAGTTTTCACTCGCGATTCGCGATTTCTTGAATTCTCTCGGGCCTGACTCGCGTCCTCCATCGGCGACTCTCTTCGATAATTGCCATGCTTTCGGACAAATATGCGCACGCGATAACGAGATTGGCGCGAGTGTAGCGAAAAGAGCTTTTATGAATTAATTCAGGGACTCGAGCGCGTTACACGTATACATTTACGATATAAAGTAGCCGAGAGTCGGCCGGATTACTTAATAAGAGATTGCACTCGATGACTCGTATAACAAACTCTCCACTGCTTATTAAAACTCAACTCTGTTACTCGATCTTTAAGTAAACTTTAATCTGCCTTACTCGGGATTTACTTAACGAGCGAAACGAACAGATTTAATTTTTCGAGCGCCTTTTAATACTTAACGATATCTAATCTTTCTTCTTTTTTCGTCGTGGAAGATTCGATGCAGCCGCGTGCATTCGGTAAGAGATATTTGATTGGATAAGGACCGTAAATCCGATAGCTTAATCATTATAAAATGCGAATTATTGCAAAATAGCTTCAAAGATACTCTTGTCTTGAATTAACAGCATCGAGTTATCTATTTATCAGGCTCGCGCTTATCGTAAGCGCAGTTATTATTTTTAATCTCGGAACAGCCCCAGATTAGATACGAGAGGCCAATAAAAGTATAGGAGGATCTGTGTTACGCGTGCAAATTTAAAACCATCGCTGTGTATAATAATTATTAGTAGTCGCGCGTAACGGCTACTCGCCACGTATCGCATAAGTTTCGTTTAATTATTAAAATTATTAATAATTTCGGTAAATTGCCAGTTGCCATGATTTTATTCGAGATAAATAAATGAAGCAGTTGCGTAGTTAGTCTTTCGATAATTACACTCGTCGTAACTTTATCTCTCGTTTCAAGGCAAAAGTAACGCGGGCGGCTCGAGTGAGTCCGGCGACGCGAAAATGGTCTTCTTGCATGAAGATTCGTCCGTTCGGCGGGAGCTTAGGGTGCGCACACGCCGAGACAAAAGAAATAAAGGGAAAACAATCGAAAGCCCTATTAGATATTATACGTAAAAGTGACACGTGTATATTACAGGAATAATTCGCTTCCACTCGAGAGCTTCCG
Organism: Platyscapa corneri; assembly: GCA_018907185.1. Classification (NCBI taxonomy): domain Eukaryota; kingdom Metazoa; phylum Arthropoda; class Insecta; order Hymenoptera; family Agaonidae; genus Platyscapa; species Platyscapa corneri. The sequence goes on along the minus strand of JACCHW010000045.1, from coordinate 954,467 downwards.
CCGACCGTCACGAGAAGCTCACGACGGAGCACCGACGCCTATAAAAATAAACGCTCTTTGCTGCCTCTCGCCCTTTTTTCTTTTCTCTTTCGTGAATTTACACGCCACACGAGTCTATATTACACAAATATACGAGTGCGCCAACGCAATCGATTCCATCGTCGAACTCGTTTCTGTCCTTTCTGTCGCTTCCCCGCCCAGACTTCAGCGCTCTTGGACCGTGTTATTTCATTAAGTGCATTGTTCTTTTTCGATCATTACCCACCCGCGTCTCTCGCTCGCTCTCCTAACCTTACGACCTTTCGACAAACAGATGCCCTGCTTTATTGTATCAGCGCAACGATACGAGCACGACACTTGGCTTTATACGATCTAAATCTTAATAAGTGAAACCTTACCGTTTGTCCACGAGGAACGCGTATTAACCAAAGACTTTTCGCACTTGGTTTTACCATATCATTCAATGACGGCAAGCTTCGAGAAGAGAGAGAGAGTTTATTTTCACTACAAACCTGCGATTAAAAAATAAATTGCAAAGGCAGACGGAGTAAAAAATACAAAATAGGAAGGTTTAGACGTGGAAAAAGCGAGGAGTTGCAGCTTTCGTGCCAAACTGATCCGCAGCTTTTATTTCGTGCGTTTACGCTCCAATTATTTCGCAATCACCTCTTCGCTCTCGTTCCGCTGCAATATCCTACATACACTGCGTACATTATGCGGAAAATCGCCGAGCGCTCGTAGAAAAAGCGCAACGACTCGCGACCCAATGGCGGGAGACGATTTCGATATCAAAACTGCAGTTTAAAAAAGCAAGAAGTTTATCGCAGCCGAGCGCTCGAGTCGATCAAGAGACGGACGATCGCGAGTAGTTAATGCAATTGAAAGCCTCTCGTCGCTCCCATAACGTGTGTTATTGCAAGGCGCGAAAAACGAGGCCCGCTTAAGTGCCCTTGGAACGATTCGCGTCCCTTTGGCCGCGCGCGATCGGAAACGAGCGAAGCGAGCGTTTTTATGCACCGCCGCGGCCGCCGCCGTCCCCACAAGACATTATCGCGATAGACGCGCGCGTGTCCGAGCAATAAGCCGCGCATTTAATGCTCGCAGGGACTTAAGCCGCCCTCGCCGCTGCGCATACAATAATAACCCGGACGACGCATTGTCGCGGCTGCGCTGTCTGCCGACGTTCCCTGGTAAACGAAGCGCGAGCGAATCGCGATTTATGCCGCCGCACGACAATCCTACAACAACTGTAACTCGACGCTTACCGACCTGAGCTCTATACCCCCGAGCACGCGCGCGCGCGCGTGTGTGTGCTTGCGACGAGCGGAGAGGGACGGAGAGAAAGAGGTATAAACGTGCACGGCGGACGTGGGTTGTAACGATCCTCCGCGTACATCGTTTCGACTTGTACGCGCCGCGCAATGACGGATACTCGGTTACCGTCCCGGCGCTTTATGCCTCTCCTCCTTTAGGAACATAATCGAAACAGAGAGAGAGAGAGAGAGAGAGAGGGGGACTATCTCCGCGATAACCAACACTGCTGATTTGTACGGAGGCGGCGCCCTTTCGTCAACACAGTATCGAGGAGTCGCCGAAGCCGAGGCTGGCAGTCGCGCGTTCAGACCCGAGCGAAAGTGAAAATTTCGACAGCGACTCGATGGGAAACGTTTTACCGAATACTCGCCTCGCGATCGCTGAAAAGGCACTCGACACCGCCCCGTCTTATTAGCCTTCAATTTTCAAACGCAATTAATTATTCAGGGCTTGTATCAAGATCCGCTGATCCGTCGGGGGCTATCAGCGCCATTCGCATTGGCACCGCGGCGCGCTCCTCTCTCTCCCCTCCTTGCCCGCTTTTCTTCACAGTTCCGGTCTCGCTTCGGCGATTTTACGAATGCGAATATGCTCCGACCGTGGCCACGAATCGTGGATTCTGGCTTTGCGCGCAGCTAAGAGCAAGAGGGGCAGTGCTCCTTTACGCGCGCCGGAACAGGGTTGAGGGTTGAAAGTTACGCTCCGGCATCTCCGGAATATGCCTCGGGAATGAGCCGGAGGGCCGAGGCTGAGGTACGTTATTATATATGCTATTTCTAGCGTGATGTACGCGAGCGGATGCTGATTTTGTTTTCGGGTGATTTATTTAGCCAAGAGCGACCGACGCCCTTATCGAAATTAGGAAAATTTAACGATCGTCCTTCCCCTCTTTGACTTTTTACACGATTCAACTCTCTCTCCCTCTCTGCACGTACAAGTGGCGACTCCTTGAATCGTGCCAATTTGAAAAAGGCATCTATTGTTTATTGCACACTGTTACATTGAATACGCGCAAACACCGTTTCGCAGTCTGCAATGCTTTAATTAAACTTCTTCATCCTTGCAAAAATAATTGCGAGTGCTGGATTTTTATTGTTTCTAGAATGTTGATGATAATCTTGGGTTACGCTATTTATCATTGGTGCACTAAAATAATCGACTCTTGCTTCGGTTAGTTTTTGTCGTTCGATTAAGGCACGAGCAACGATTAAGTTACCGCTAACTAATCGACTCGCTCCTTCTGCAAAACATGCAAATATTTATAAATTTAATCAAGCGCTGCTTTCGAAGAATGTCCGATCGATATTTTAATTTAAAATCGGAGCGCCCAAGTCGACATAAATATGAATGTGCATAGACCGTGTGTGCAGATTTACCGTTAATTCGGAAATATGCCCAACCTTGGGTGGTTATCCCCATAATCGTAAAGTAAGTAAAATATTTTCCCATTTCGCGCTCCGTCCTATCGAGCAACAGCAACACAGCGGAAGCCGTCAAAAATTCAAAGCGAAATGAACTTTCCCTGGATCCGCTATATTTTCCCTCTGCCTCGTTCTAATAATTTTGTTTTATTCACTTATGGGCGGACTACCAGCGGCGCACTGAAATAAATAAGCTCGTGGCCCATTACCGCGTTTTTGGGGCATATGAACAGATTCGTCGTCCCCCTTTACTGCTGCGCGCCAAAGAGCGCCTTTCCTGATTTCAAAAATCCCTTTCGCCTCATCCGCAAATCAGCCGTCATATCCCCTGAAAAGAAACAAAAAACGAAAATAGTCAAACAGTCCTTTGGCCGAGGCTGATGAATTGAAAATTTTTAATTACCGTATGGCCGAGGACGCGATTAACCGCGCGATTCGCTAATTGAAAATTTCTTTGCCAGTATTTTTTGATAAATTAGGGCACTATAATGGCATTATAAGGGCGTAAAATTTGAAAAAACGCCATTCATTCCAGCGAGAAATTCTAAGTTCTTTATAATGCAAAAATAGCAGCTGTCGCTGTAAAACCCATAGCGTTGTGTTTTTCAAGGCATTCGATCCGTTTGCAATTTTCAGCGGACAGCTGCATATCCGCTTTTCATTTCACGGATAAAACTTGGACGCATCCGCATTGTCTGGGCCGATAATAAAGTTGGCGGAAATCTATTTAAAGTTGACGTAACAGTCGCGGAACGACGAAAAATAAGCGGCCGATATCTAATCGCTAACTGCATTGGCGAATTTAGCACGTTCAACTTTGGATAAGTAAAAGCCGATGGATCGATTTTTTGCGCAAACGGCCGCCTCGGCCAGGAAAGTGTAATGCACTTGTGTCGTCTCGGGATCGCAGGCGCGTGTCCCGCCGTCTTCATCGCCCGCGGTCCACACATCGATATAAAAATTGCATCAGACATTCCGTATTAAAATTGCAATGAATAATACAGCACTGCACATTCAAATTTCCTTTATTCCGTAAAAGCTTCCTGACCCCCGTCGGGAGGAAAAGAGCCAGCCAGTCTCTCCTCGGGCCTGTCCCCGAATAAAATATTCACCGCAATCATGGAGAATCGGCCGCCTCTCCCGCGCCCCTCCCCGCGCGCCCCGACGTGTCCCAGACGAAACGGGAGAAGAGCAGCTGAGCGCGTGGCTGCAGCTCCGGCGGTAAGCGCGTTTTTACGATTTTTAGCATTCGCCGATTTAACGGCATCTTTAACGACCGCGACTCTGCCAACATCCGCGGCACTTCCCCCCTCCGGCCGCATTATCGAGTTACATCTAATCATCGTAAGCCCCCGGCCCGCTGCGAGCGAGCGACTGTCCGACGGGCCGCCGCCAACAGACCACGATTGTAAAACTTTAATATCCGCGTTTTACGAGAGCGTGACGCATCGCGTGGGCCCGCGGTCCCCTGCACATTTTCGTCTTCGAGTTAACATACGCGCGCCGTTAGAACGACTCGTCGGCTTCCTCCAACACTCGTGCGATTGTCACTGCTGTTCCATTGCACGAGTCGCATCTCGAGCGAAAGTTTCGATGCTCCCCGGCGGAAGCCTCGATGCGCCATTGGCATGGAGGAGTCGCTCGATTCAACTTTCGAGTGATTCTCGAAGAATTCGTCGACACGAGTTGCGAAGTACTCCTGGCTTAGTGCGCCAAATGCAGTTTGCAGTCTGGTGTTTGTTCCAAGTCAGTTCTACCGCAGATGGGAAGCGAGTAGCGAGCGAAAGCCGCGCTGAATTTCCTCGCTCCTGTCGATTGCGAGATTCTAAAAAATAATAACAACAATTGGCTTTCCATTCCCGCCGAGCGAGGGGAGAAATAGGGTCTCTCGGGGAGGCAAATTATTTTTGAAACTGTGCCGTCTGACTGGCACAATCTGCGCTTCGTAATTACGTGTAAAACCAATTTACGGTTTTTCTCAAATATTGAAGAACCTCATATTCGAGTCATAAGTTTACGCTAGTATCGGTAGCTTTTTCACCAACGTAACAAAATCATTCTAAAATCATGTCTGAACAATAAACGAGTTAGAGTTTCATTAAGATTGCAACCGAATATTCTAGCTTGAAAGGCATTAAAATTTTTCCTCATTTTGCCTTAATTTCCAATGAAATTATTTTTTTTCTAAACAAAAAATTGTGAAATAGAACAAAAGCGCAAAATTATTGTCTGAAATTTAAAAAAAAAAGTTGAACAACTTTTCGCTTTAATTGGACAATTATCGCTATTTCGTTTCGATTTAAAGGAAGCGATAAAACTTCGCAGGATTGTTAGGCAAAGTGCACGGGATTAAATCTATTTTTCCACGTCAATATGAATAAATAAAGTTTCCATTGAGTTTAAGGGAAGAGCAGTTGAATTTCTGCCCGAACATTTATCGAAAAAAGACCACCGCACGAGCACTGCAATTGAGAAAACATTATATTTGCGGCCGACAGATACACATTTCTAATATTCACTGATAAATTTAACGATCGCTGCTCGGGAGATTCGCTCGTACGGAATATCGTTGACTCCCAAGCTCGAGCGAGTATTCATCTATTTTCCAAATAAAGGCGTTCAGTTCAACTCCATCTTCCTCTTACTATTATTACCATTATTATTATTATAACTGTTACTATTACTATTATTATTATCATCGTTATTATTACTGTTATTTAGTACGATAGCCGGCGGAATCCGAAACCGCCTATTGACATTCGGACAAATTTCTACAATGGCGTACACATGGTTGGACGTACATGTAACTAAACACGCACTTGCTCTTAGATAATTACGGCCGCTGTAATGCACATACGCATGCACAATAATACGCAGAGCCGGAGTTGGTCACTGTTGGCACAGTGTGTAGCTTAGACCGAATACACGCTTACACGGACACGTATAATTGCATTTTCTCGGGCGAACAATACCAGCCGACGGTCTGTCCGGCCGTTTCTCTCTCGTGCAATGTTCATCCCTCCGCGTCGATCCCCTCGGCGACCCTCGGCTGTCGCTCTTACATCACCGAGATCTCTTTTCGCGTGGGTATGCGTAACTGCCCGGCGTCTGCGCGCACCTCCGCCAGGATCCGCAACATCCCTCGATACGTAACGCGCGCACACCCCATCACACCGACGAACTCGACCGCCTCCTCCGCGTGTGCGCGCTCCCATCATTCCCGCGCATTTGCACACACACACACACGCGCGGAGCTAAGATACTCGACGATAGCAGTCCGAGGCTCGAATTAATTTAATTCAATTGCCCGCTTGCCAGTATCTCTGTGATCAAAAATAATTTATCCCGCGCGCGTGCACGTGTAACGCGAAATATTAAAGGCCGAGTGCCTTCGGTCATTTTACCCTTTCGAGCTCTTTGATGCAACGCAAGGACTCGTTTCGCGGGCAAAAAAATTACCGCTAGCCACGCAACTCCACCTCTCGCTTATTATTGGATTTGGGCGTTTTCATCGTCGACAGCCGCGGCTCGCAAATGACTCGAGCGCAAATCGCGGTCTTGCGCGAGTAATTAAATGTAAATTATATTTGCTCGCTGGCGTGGCTAAATTATTTGCACTCGGTGCGGCGAAATTCCAGAGACAGACCCGGACGGTATGGGGGTAAGAGACGTCGTCAAATTGTAAAACTTAAATTAAAGCTCCGATCGACGCAATAAACAATAGAGCGTCGTTGCGCGTTTCGTTCGGCAAACCGGTGATGGGTGGTAGCTTTGAAAAAAGCCGCCCGAGACCGGAAGGAGTTGCGAGATTCGCAGAAAAGCAGGCCTCTCGGTTTGTCTCGGACGGACAAACGCCAGGGATAACGCGTAAGCTCGCGCAGACGGGGCTCGGGTGCATCGATGAACGCGATCCCGGCTCAGTTTGCTTTTAGCTGTCGAAATCACGGAGCGCCGAGCGCACGACCGACGGCCATAGTTGGATTTAGTTCTGGAGTTTATGCCCCCGGCCTCCCGCCGCCCGAGAGGGTTTATATTCTATTACGCGATAAATATTAAAGCGCCGAGGAGCAGCATCCGAGCGTTTTAATTATGGCGCTCGCGTGCAGCGGAGGCGGCGGCGATCATTCCCGCACATCCGTGGCTTTCCGAGCTGACGAGGAGGAGCGAGCGAGCGACGCCGGACCCCGGGCAAGCCGACCTTCGAGCACGTGCCCCCCCCCCCCCGGCTCCAGCTGTGTGCACATGCGTCTGCAGCGAGCCGTCGCTAATCGATGCACTCGCAAATATTTGAAGACGCCGGCGTGCCTCTGACTTTCGAGATGCCCGGGCCGCTCCGGGCGCAGCGTTAACTATTATTTTCCACCCTTTAATTTAATTTGCGCTGCGAGAACTTTGTTTCGGGGTCGTTCCGACTATTTGCGGCCGCTCGATTACGCGTAAGCAGTCGCGGTGTTTGGCCATCTTGTTATTTTCGTGTAAAAATGCGCGTTGGAATTTAAACTGCATTTATGTAAAACGCACTCTTCGGCATGTGCCAGTACAGAGACTTCAAACTGGTGTTGAACGCAATGCAGCCCGTCTTAGACTCGAGCAAAAATTTGTACCGTTAAAATACGTTTTATCGCGCTTTCTTTCCGAACCTTTATCGCAGGCTCTTGCTTATTTTGGAATGATTTTTTTTTTTTTTAATTGCCTACGCCAGAATGCAAGGATAAGGCACAGCACTTATTTATGGCCGCATGAAATAGCAGATGAAAGCATAAATGTACATATTGAAACGATATTTTCCTATCTTTGAATATTACGAATTTTAATATCGAAGCTTTATAGTTTAATTAGAAATAATGGAGGCAAGACTCGTTGTGTCGGGGAAACGAACATTTTACCGCATCGGCGAATTTTATAAGAAGCTGAAAGTGTTTTTTTTGCGGACGAAAAACAAGTTCAATGTTAAAACACCGGCTCGAGGTTTAAGAGTTTGTTTCGCAAGAACAAGTTGATCCACGCTTTTTCCTTAAATTCACTTGTCGCGATCAGCGATGCGCTCTTATAGGCTAACCCAGGCACTTGTTTCGTACCTAATAAAATTCGAAGAATTCGTTTTTGAGTTTCAAGCACTGCACTCCAAGAATCGGCCGCAAATTCACTAGCAAGATGTAAAAAGAGAATACGCGTCATCGAGCAGCTCGTTGCGAGGCTTATTTTTCAAAAATGCTTCCATTTCCTTTAAACAGCAATTCGAGAGCGCGGCTCGGAAAAATGAGATTGGAGTGGAGGGAGAAAGGGTGTCGCGCGACAGATGGCGATACGCAAACTGTTGCGGTCCGATTGCACTTTTAATAAAATTCGAATGGGCGCAAGTGCGCGTACAGTGGCCGATGACTTTGCCGAGGAGCGTCCACGGGGGCCGCGCATTTCCAGCTGATCCGATTGAAACAAGCCTCGGTCCATTTCCGCGCAGGAGCTTTTACGCGGAGCCCCCCGCTTCTGCGCCTGGATTCGGGGCTAGGGCCCGAGCTTTTTCGCAGCGGACGCGTCGCGCCTTTTATTGATATCGAGTGAAATGTTTTTCGGCGGGATGAAAGTGGCACCTGGGCAAAGCTCGAATTTTAATAAAAAATTCCATTTGACGAAAGTTTTTATTTTGTTATCGCGATACGTTGATTTTATCCAGCGGTGCGCGTGACTGCACAGAAAGATTCGCAAAGCAGGGATTAAGGAGATGCGTTATTGATGAAGCGAAGATACGTGCACTCGGGAGTCGCGGAGCCGCTCTATTTGTATAATGAAAAGCGGAGAGAGAGAGAGAGAGAGAGCAAGGTCGGGCATCCTGAGTAATTCATCAATCAGTCGCGCACGAGCTTTTTATTAAAATCTCCCCAGCACCTAGATCGCGCCTCGAAACGGAGTTATTTAAATGCATGAGACCGAGTTCGGGTAAGGGTGTAGCGGAAAACGCACGCCACGGGAGCATTACAACACCGACGAATCTATCCATCGCCGGCGCTCTCGGTCTATTTAACGTTCCTCGCGCTGAGCAGCCGAGAAAATCCCTAAGTAAACCCGATGCTTATCTAAACTTCTTCCCCGCAGTTGGGCAATCGAATCCGGGAATCCGGAGACTTTCCGCGGCCGCGCCAGAGCCGTGATAAAGTCGGCAAAAGAGCGAGAGACGCGATCCAGTCTCCTCGTCTCGAGGTGTACGTACGCGTAGGTGTCACATTACATCCTTATCGGGTGCTCGTCACTCCGCATTGAGTCAGCGCCGTTTGTGCCCCTTAGGCCCGAGCCTGATCTTCCCGCTCGATTGACCCAATTTCCTCTCAATTTGCCCGGGGACAAATGAAGCGCGACGAGCGTTAAATGAATCAAGACATTTATTTGGTCAGCGGGGAGGGGGCAACGAGAGGATTCCGTGTCATTAGTCTTGTGGGTGGCGCATGTGTCGGCCCGCTCCATTGTTTTCTTCCCCCTTTGTCTCCCCCACGCGTGGGTGCGAGTCTGCGCGGGAAAAAGCGACAGCGTCGATGAGTATCTTGCGAAGGCGAAAATTCGATTTTGATTTAGGAGGGACGAGATGGCATTTGTCTTTTGCATTGCCTCGGTGAGCATTCGACGAACATTCGTTGCGAGCAAAAATAGTTTGCCGCTTCACCGTTCCTGGACCCAATGTATTTGCTCAGCCTTTCCGACTCGCGCGACTCGTCAATAGAAATGGTTTTTAGGTTCGAAAAATTCGTGGCTTTTACGAGCTCGAGTGAGACGTAACGGCAAGAATGCAGAAAGGTAAACGCGTTGTATCGATAGTTTAACGCAGTGTCGCACAACAGTAGCCAATAAATGCGTATTTTATCGTTAATTAAATAAGGAGCTCCGTAATTTATTATTCGTATATCACGAAGACGCTTAACAAGGAGTAGTAAACGGCTCCTCTTTTAGGAGGATACGTGTGATAAAAGTGACAGCCTATCGAAATAAGAACATTGTATCGAGAGAACAAGTGATAAATTATTGCGATCCAGATACCGGCAGTTACTCCGACTAGTTACTACTCTAATTTATTAATCGCCACAATCATTATTATCCGTAGCAATTTATCATTTGAATTACCAGAGTGAACTCGATACGACCGGATAAAATTTATAATTAAATACCGCGTCGAGTGTAATGCGAGCGAAACATTTTTTCACAAGCACGGCTTTAAGCTTTAATTGTAATTAGTGCTTTACGGAACGTAGAAAAAGCAGTTTTTAAAGGGCTGATTACACCAATGTGTAGTCGAACAATCATTATTAACGATGAGCCCAACAATCCGAATAAATTTATGCGCAAATATTACAGCGTCATGATTGAATTGGCGAATGAAAATAACGAATATTTTATTTTTCGTGAAATACTTTAATCGCAGCATAAATGCTTGCATTATTATTATTATTATTATTCAACTGTGACGATCGTATCGATAAATAAGAGCAAAGATTTATTGCCGTCGAGACTTTAACAACAAAAGTCGTCAGGGTGGCGCTGCATTTTGATCGGATAACTGTACCTGGACGTGTACTCCAATACTTTGTATTAGTACTTCGGTGTTCTTCGAGGGCCACTAAAACAAACCTAATAAACCTCAATATTCTTTAGTTTTTTAATAAGATTGAACACATGCACTTGTTTTACTTTTACTGCGACTTAGGCGTAATCGATCGTTAATTATCAGAGCATCCGTTAAAAAAATAGCGCAAAAGCTGCCCGAAGAAAGAAAGAAAGAAGAGAGGATAAATGACTAGCATTCCATTAAGTAGACGAGTTAAGAAAGAATTAATAATTAAATATAGGCGGTGGCGTTGTACTCGAAGGTGGAGCGCAGCTAAGATAAAATTAATGGGACGGAGCTTTCATACCTCGAATGTCGTAAAAAAGGCTCGTGTTTAAAATGCTTATACAGTCGAGGCATAAAACAGTTAAATTTCCCGTCCATTAGGGAAACTGCAGCTCCTCGTCCGCGAGAAATTCTTGCGAGGCGGCTCTTCTGCTCGCTGCTCCCAAAGGAAAAGATCGCGTCCGTCGGAGCAGAGGAATATTTCTTTCGCGTTTCGCCAAAAGCAGTGCAACTCCGCCTCGTCTTCGGATTTTCTTGTTCGCGGGGCCATTATCGCGCAAAGGGGACGAGAAAAAAGAGGCGGCAGCGTCGCGACGCCGAGAAATTGGTCCTGCAGACTCGCGCCTCGGCGTTCCGCTAAAGGGCAGTCGTCGTTAGAGCTCTAGCATTCTCCCGGTTCATCCCCCCTGCCTCGCGGAAGATCAGAAGCCGAATGGATTTGCATGCCGAGGGGACGCGAGGGGAACGAGGCTACTGGTTTTAGCAGAGGCTTCCGCAAATACAGTCGTAAAGTTGCCTGGCTCCTCCCTCCCCCGAGCCTGTCAATCGCAACAATCGTAACGGAAGGAAGCCAAGCGGGGCAAAAGGTACTTTCCTTATATCTCCTTGGCTTGCGGATAAGCGCTCTCGACTTGAATGCATCTTCTGGAAAGTTCGGATGTTTGACATTTTTAGGGGTCGTAATTTTGCGTTATGAGGCCACGGATGCGAGATCGAATACATCAATAGTCTTCCGGCCTCCTCTCCCGTCTTATGGTTTATTTATCTTATCCGCGCGCGCGTTCGCGCATATCGGAACGCGAATCCTTTCTTGTCGCGCGCTTTACATTTTATCGCTTGCACGAATTGAAATTTCGGCTCTCCTCGGCGCCTTGAATTAATTTTTCACGCGCTCGCTTTAGCATACGATTTCTTTTATTTACCTTTCTGAAATTAATCGTAAAAAAGTATTATAGTGCTACTTTACCAGATCGAGCGAATTCATTAAAATTGCCGCTGATCGTAAAACTTAAGGAAGCGTGGCACTTTAATGTTTATCGCTTCGAGTTTGCAAGATATTTTTTCCCAACTTGGGGCATAAATTTTTTAAGCTTGTAACATTAATTATAAACCGAAGGAGCATTTATTATTACAGCAATATTTTCTATTAGCGCCGTTAAACTGTGTCAATTTTAGTAACCGATTGACAAAATCCACTTATTCGCGATTCTCTATCATTTTATACGGATTTACCGACCGGAGGTCAATTCCTGATTGCAACGGCAAATTGTCGCAATGGAATAAAAATTTATCGACGAAATTGCTCATTTCACTTTGCACTCGCGCATAAAGCAAAAACATCTCGAATGCAATGAGCGTTGCTCTGAAATTAAATCGTATTTATTGTAATTTGAGCGGCTGTCGTGAAACGCTCCTGTTTAGAGTGATTATGTAAAATAAATTTTGCAAATTGCCGATGCGCCACCGAAAACTCGTAACATCAGCGATTCTACGCTTACACTTTTATATTTTTATATTTTTTCAATGCTTTATGGACCTTTTCCCGAGCTAACTGTACTTGTCTCGCAATACATCTGCGTTACCAGTCAATTTTCGTTTATTTTCCCGTCTTTAGACGTAATTGCGAATGCCGTATTTCATAATTTTCATATAATAAAGCCGGTGATGATAGTTTTGAAAATAGTTTATATCCGTGATATAAGTTTAAGGCTGTGCTCATAGATCCCTAACGAACTTTATATCGCTCGCGCGTTCCCAGCTCAAAATATAGGAAGAAAGTGCGAAATTGAGAGTTTCCATTACCCTAAATTACTGGTCACAATTACCGCTGCAAGTATTTCTACATGCCTAAACAAAGGGATACGTATGTTTCGCAGAAAGGAAGAAGCGATATTCCGTTTAGCAAATTACACGTTCACCAAGTCTGCATGTATATGCATGGCGAGTCAAAGGGAGCCTTTCATTTTCAGAGAAGCGTAAAATGTTCCTTTTTGAACATTAAAGAAATATTTTAGTGCTCACAGTCTTATAACGATGTATTATATGTTAATTGTGGCCCATACTCGTAAAAGCTAAGCGAATGCTTAGCTCTACGATCGCTTATTAGCAAGTATTTACTGCCTGAAATATGACGTGAAATTGTATCACACGTACATAAAATAATGCTAGAGCTACGCTTATTAATCGCCGGCAGTAAAGGAGAAAAAAGGGAGGAGGGAAGAATGAGAGTTTGAAACGAGGGGAAAATCGCGCTAGGAATTTCGTACGCATCTCGCCTCGGATCGCACGCGCGCGCGCATCCGGAAAATCCTAAGAAAGGGAGCTCGCGAATCAAGCCGAGAGTGGAGAGTCAGGCGGCAAAAACGCGGAGCCAACGCCATTTTTTGCGAGTGTCCACCTGCGACCAACAAACCAACAAACGAAGAGGCAAATAATGCGATCGACTCGACCCGGTGCGTCGTCATCCGCAGCTTCTCCCGTTATCGGGCGTACGCGACCCAGTAGCCCACATGCGCCCAGGGCACGAGGAAGGAATCGCTCTCACTCCTGCGAGAAAAGCCCTTCAGTGCCGGAGATCTTCCTTCACCGAGGACCCGCGAACAGAGATCCGTGGGGGTGTGAATAACGAAGAGCGAGGGGTTGCCGGCGCCCGACCCATTGCACCGGGTCATCGCGTCGCTTGCTGACGAGAGGCCCGGGAGTGCGACTCGAGTGCCTCTACGCGCACCTCCTCGAGCGGCGACGACGACGACGACGCGCCTGTCTGACTTTTGCGCCGGTTAATTTCTCGCCCTTGTTTTGCGCACTTTTAGGATGTAATCCACGTTGGCGCAGCGTTCACCGGAATAACGGAAAAGGTGACTAGTATCTTTAAACGAAATTAAAGTTGCGACTGACTTTTTTCACGCTGATGGTGACGAATGCAGTATTGAATTGCCTTTCGCTCTAGACTTTTCGCATAATGTCGACGCAATAATTTAAGATAATTTTGCACGACATCGTTGTGTCGCGTATGCGTGGCTCTGCAGAGGAGCCTAACACTAGTTATGCAATAAATTTACGCGAAAGAGCAAGGATTTACTAGCTTTAAAAATAGCACTTTTACAGAAGCACTTGTCATTCGCTTAAAAGTCTGCTGCGCATAAAGTTCTGAAAATCCGTGTCGAAGTTTGCGAAACTTGTTCCATCGGTTTACGATGTTTAAAAAATGCAAAATACAGTTTTAGGAAAGTAAGCGGAGGCAGATAAGAAACACCTGCATTAGCGAGGAAAAATTTGTACATCGCACAGATTATCGCTCACGATAAAGGCGAATTCATCCAACGACGATCGGCGACGTGACAAATGATAAAACGCAGCGTTAGTATTAAAAAAAGGTCGTCCGAGTAACGCGTTACGCGCCAACGACGGCCGCAGTAGCACGAATACAACGTTGGAAATCACGCGAACAATGTAACGCGCGGCTTTTAAAAAATCGCCGCGTCAGAGTTTTTAGACGTTGGGGTGCGCCAAGTAAAGGGTAGGAGAGACCTATCGATCTCTCGGTGAAAAAGTGAAAAATTAAAATCTTGTTTGTAGTGCATTCTCGCGGAGACACGCAATCGCACAATAGACCGCAGTGGTGGGTAAATTTTCGGTCGATGACTTTGACATTTGGTTGTTTTGGCGTTCGGTCGATCGAATGACGCGCGCTGCATCGGCATTGCACGGTATTGTTCGTGGTTGACACGCACGCGGGAGAGAACCGAAGGCGCGATTCCCGCGAAACGTCGCTTGACAAAGGCGAACGATGATTCGCCGCCGGTCGTTGCGCACCAACGGTGAGAATTCGGCTCCCGAGGCGAACGAAAAAACGAAAACTAGCACCGGAGCCGAGGCGCCCGCAGCCCAATCCAATCGCGTTCAAGGAGTCGAGCGCGCGATTTTAATTAGAAGGCGGCGGTGGTTCGCTCGTCCGTCGGCTGCGATCGGACAAGTGCTCCTCGGAAGTAAGGGACAAGAGGGACGAGTTTAAATTCATAAGCGCGAAGGGATCGCTCGCTCGGAAACTTTATTTGGCGGGAATAACAGGAAAAGAGGCAGAAGACGCTGTCAGCGCGCTTGTAAAGTACGAGGCGCTGCTTTACATCACGGGGAGGCATAAAACTTCTTTGAAGGCGACGCGCTACCTCACTTGGCTCCTCTGCAGCCGCGTAAAAGGAGAAGCGGAGGAGGAGAAGGAGGAGGAGGCAGCACCGGAAAGTCATCCCGCACTCGCAGAGAGCATATTTCTCGAGGTGAAATCCTCCTTTCCTTCCTCTGCTTCTCCTCCTCGATCCTCCTCGATCCTCCTCGATCCTCCTCGATCCTGTAGGGCCCCCGAGGCTAGGTAGGGCTCTCTCCGTAAACTTGGACTAATTTAAATATCAGTTTGGCAAGGGTGGCTTGTAAATCTATCAGCTTCTCTTGCTCTTACAAATTTATGGCCGAGGCGCGTATATGGGATGTTTTATTTAGTAGGACGATCTCGCGCGCCTTAAACGCCGCTTGTTTGTTTCACACGCTTTCCTTCTTCCTCCTTCCTTCTTTCCTCCTCTCGTCTTCTTCTTTTTCTTGTTTTCGCATGCCTATCCTCGCGTCACTGACCGCTTGTTCCCTTCGCTGCCTCCCGGACTCTCTACCTCCGCAACATCCCCCTTCGGCAATTTACGCCGCGCGACTTTTCATTTGGATAAACTATATGTTTACTGGCTCCGCGACATTTATCGTTTAACGCGCTTATGTTCCACTGTAATTGCGCCGAATAAGAAATTAGCGCAGGACAATAAATTACACACTTGTACGAGTCGGCGCGCGCATAATAAGCGCACCAAACATATGAAATTATGCACATATAAAACAGAAGAGGTGGATCTCATCGGTGCGTATATATTACACGCACTGTAAACAGACGAGTCGCTTCTTGCACCTAATGTAAAACAAGCTTATTCGCGAAAGTAACCGGTAAGACTAATCTTTTCGATGCAGACAGTGAAGATTCTATTTTCAGACGTCCCTTATCCTAATACTTGGAGCTAAATTGTACGCGTTACGTTTGACTCTCTTCCAATATTCGCTTATCGTTAATAAAATTCAATTTCTAAACCGAATTTTTTCATACGGAAAAATTTTTAACTTACATCAACTTATTGTTATTGTTTGACTGATGTAGAAAACTACGAGTTAATTGTTTCATTAAAATATGTCATTCCAATTTTACGTTATTTCAGTTCTGTCGAGTTTAGTTTTCACTGATCGCGACTGCGCAGTGTTGCTCCCAATTTGTTATTCGAGTTATATTCCCCGTAAATCCTAATTCGCGAGTTTCAATTACTCTTATTGCACTCGTATTACGCGAAGCGAATGCTTTCTTTATTCCACGATTCTCCAATTTCATACCTTTTCACTTTTCCAAATCTGCAATATTTCGCGAGCGGTAGAAAATAATTTAGCTTAATACTAAGAAATACTCAACAGTAGCAACTTCGTTATTTATGACTAGTGAAATTATTAGAATAAAATTTTAGTACTTTGAATACATCTTTTGCGGACCTGTGAAATTTGCAATAAAAATAAAGACTCGTCCTCGTTGAAACATCTACATAACTTTTGAATAATTGCAGCTGAACGAAATGACGGCGAAATTATATTTGAAGCGTTCGTTTGAAAAAATATCAAACGACGGTTTGATAAAAATCTCGTTCCGATGTGATTGAAAGTTCATCCTCTCTGTCTCTCTCCCTCTCTCCGTTTTGATTACTCTTAGTCATTGCACTTGCTTCTCGTTCTCCCTAAACTTCCCAATACACTTTGGTGTCCTTCGCACGAGGTGCTTCATGAATAAAATATCGCCGTTAATGCCCAGAGGCCGGGCGACGGCGCGTTTTTCTTGCTGCTCGCGCGCCTCGAAGATCCGCTGAAAAAAGTGAGCGATTGCAGTCTGCATTTGGGGAAGGGATCGTAAATAACGCGCACACAGGCGCGAAAAAATATAATGGGTTGCTCTCCTCCCACTTGGGATACCGTCGGACGTGTTTCTCCCGCTGGTTTGCAGCCCCTCCCGCTCTCCTTTGCCTAACACTGAATTATACATGTAAAAGCGCTCTATACATGGTGTCGAAGGCACTGAAGCTTTCATCGACTTGACATTAGGGTTAGTCCCTTTCCTTTCGAGGCAAAAACTCGTGATTCTCCGTGCATGACCGGTGATTAAGGTACTTTTGTTTCACGCGAGATGGAAAATTTTTCAAAAGCTTCGACGACGCCGTTAAAATGTTCGATGTGGCCGATTATTGTTTTTATGCAAATTCGCCTTCGATACGCGTTGGGCGCCCCGAAGAATTCGCTTCGAAAAATGACGAAATGGAAAGTTACGATTTCATTCGCGACGATAAATAAAATGCACGAGTGAAATTCCGAATGCCACACTTTTAATTATCCTCGTGTGCGAATTAAAAACACGTTTTTTCCATTTGGATTCTCTGCAACTCGAGCTAAATTCGTATTTTTAAGAAATATGAAAAATGTAAAAAAGAATGTAAGAAAAAAAGTTTAATGGAAGGAAAAGTGGTGAAAACATCCTCTGGAGTTTTTAGAAGTCATCATCTGACACTGAAAAAGTACCTTCGCTTCTTAGCTATGAATTGAATAATTTAAAGCGACAACATTAACACTACTTTCCATTTTGCTTCCAAGAAAAGAAATCAATTTGCTAAATCTGACATATTTTGGCAGAATTTATATAAATTTTCAAGTTAGGAGAGTTCATTTATCATTGGTTAAATTATTGTCGAGTACGAGTTCACTTTTTTGACCGTGAAACTAACTTTTGTGAAACTAACGTTAAAATATAAACGCTCGGTAGCACTTTTAGTTATCGAACGTATCAAAATCATTTGCGGAAGATAATAATTAATTTTCACATTGGTTGTGTAAGTCTTCTAATTCAAAGCGCAAATATAGCAAAACGAGGCGCATTCGAGTAAATGAAAGTTTACAAAAATTACGACATTTCGATTCAAAATTCAACGCATACTTACAGAGTATTGTTAATATTTTCGCATAATATCTTCTACTGAAGTAGGGACTGCAATCGCGCTGCTCGTTATCGAATTTATTATCGTTATTCTTGTCTCATCGCCGTAGTGAAAAAATGACCGTCTTAGTTTGCGTTACGCGACTGTGTCGTACACTCGTAGAAATAATTTATTTATTACGAATGAATTGCGAAATATCGCGATAAAAAGCGAGGAACGTCGGTTGTGGTAACGTTACTCTTTATCGAGTCTCCGCTTGTCTTTGTGTAAATAAACTCAATAGACAATAGACGCGCACTAAACAGGTATTAGAGCTTGTGCGCCGCATAAAATAGGAAAACGAATCAACCTGTCGGCGAAAAAGTAAGTAAGTTTTTAACATTTAAAATGTATGAAATATTAAAGCGCATTAGCATTCTAGGGAAGTTATGGACTTTGGGCAGGACTGTTTGAAAGAGAGCGAAACTAATTTGAAGTCCAAGTGCAATTCGAATTTTTGCATTTTAAGCAGCGAAACTATCACAAATCGTTTGAAAAGTTTCGCAGGCGAAGCGCTCGAAAGGCTGGGAAAGGTCGCTTAGGGGGTTGCTCGAGTTGGCTCACCACCGTGGGCTCGAACTTCCGCAGGGAATCTGCATTTTATTATTTCTGGCACAGTAGTTAAAGGCAAGTCGCAAGACTCTCGCTCGGCTTTCTTTTCCAGCGTCTTCTGAAAAACCGACACATTTTCGCTCGTTAACTTTCATTCCATCTCTCCCTTATACTTTCGTGTTTACAATCTTACGGTTTCTTGGCTTTTTACACGCTCTTACTCTTGCTCCTTTTTTCCTCGCGGGCGAGCAGAAACGCTCGTTTAAAGCAAAATTAAAATTTGAGCGGCGCGAGGTCGGCGTTCGTTCCGCGAATCGCCAGCGACGACGACGACGACGACGACGACACGCGCGACAGCAGCTGGAAACAAAGAGTTTGCCAGGAGCGGGTTAATCGGGAAGTAGACGGGCATGGCATCGGGGCATTGGAATTGCGTCCGAGACCGACTCGACGGAACTCGTACTACTTAAAGCGGGCAGAGCTTCGCCGAGTGTCGAGCGAAGAAAATAAAATGTGTTATCGCGTCGAAAATAAGAGAGGAGCTCCGATAAAATCTCTACTTTTATTTACCAAGCTACGTAGCTGCTCGTGTCTGTTCCTTACATTTGTACGAGTCCTGCGCGATTCTTGGCCGTTTCCTCCTCTCATCACTTACGCGCTCCTTTATTCGTTCATTCTCGTTCCCGTGTGCGTTCCACTCATTTTCTCCATCTCGGTCCGCTTCCTGCATTTCCCTCCGCTCTTTCTTGTTTCGAATGCTTTTACGACTTTCTTTGTTCCTTTTCTTTCTGGCTCTGACTTTGAGACATGGCCCTCCCTCCCCGGTCTTTTCTCCGTCCGGGCAGCCGACGCCATCGTCGTTTGGGCTCGGGGAAGTCGAGAGACGCCCGGATACGAGCGACTATTTGCATTCGCGGTTGTAAAGAGGCGAAAAGCGATCATCGGCATTTATTCGACGTGCCGATAATAAAGAGCCCCTCAACCTCGGCCTCAACCCCTGACGGGCAAACTCCGTGCCCCCGGAGCCGCGAGCCTCGCGTCCTCCGCAACTTTGCGCAGAAGGGACTTTTAGTGGAGCTTATGCTCCGAATAAACTTTAAGTAAAGCTGAGCGTCTTGGACCGACAAAAGAGCCTATATTCTCTCTTTATTTCCTCGCCGAGTGCCCTGCGCTTTTTTCTCTCCCGCTTCTTTATTTTTCTTCCTTTTCTCTGCCGAGTTCGCGCATACTCGACTTCTTATACGATCGACGTCACCTTTATCTTTACGTCCCCTCCGGGCCAGAGAGACAGAGAGAGAAGGAAAGAGTTTAGAAGCTAATTTCCTCTTCACATTCGATTTTCACGGGCGATCGTTAACACCCCGCCGCAATAAGTTATTGCACGCAGCCGAGTTTATGCCACCACGGCTGCTCCTTTCTTTTTTCTTTTTTCTTTTCCTTCCTTTTTTACTTTTATTTTGCATCGTATAATATTTATTTCACTCTGCGGTTATCACTTACTAGACGCGCCGCGAACGAATGAGAGCGGCCAAGAGCTCGAGAAAGACTTTTTCTTCTCCTCGTGTTTATGATATGGTCCTGGCTAAGCTTTTGAATTTATTCCGGGGGAAAGCTATTGAAAGAAGGTTATTACCGCGCGCCGATGCTTTGATTTTCACGAGGAACGAGGTTATGTTCGCCCGGGAATCGCGAATCACGATTCCCCGATGTTACGGCGGCCGCATTCTCAAAACAACTTTAAAGATAATTATTAATTTAGATTTTTACGTCTCTTATCAATTTACTCTTCAGCAATCTCGAGCGGAGCATTCGAACAATCGTGGAGCAGCTCTTTATCGTCCGCTCCTCTTTCCAGCGAGTCTCGGACATTGGCTTTCGAATCGCACCTCGAAACACAGCGTCGCTACGAAATACGGATTAAGCATCGTTTGAAAATGTCTCGCCTAAAACCCGAGCCCGCGCGCGATGCCCGAGAATAGTAAACGTTAATTTGCGAATTCATAAAAACGGAAAAATTTGCAAAGGGAAAGCCCGAGTAGCGCCGTTATCGTTCCCAGCCTAGTATCGGTAGACTGAAACTCGCTTAAATTTGAGAACAGCTGCTTTACGGGGCGATTTGTCTTACCGAGCGAGTAATTATTAAACTAACAAAGTACGTTCGGGAAGAAAAAAAAACGCTAAAAACAGGAACCTTCCAAGTCTTAAGATTAAGAGCCAAGTGTGGCTCTTGTCCCGAGAGCTATACTCGCGAGCGAGTAGCGAGTAATTTTAGCGCTGATAGCGAGGGCGCGTCGATACGGAAGAGCGCAGCGCGAAACGAGTCTCAGCCAGTACCTCGAGGACCTGGAAATACGAGCGGGAGCAGAGGGGGAGCGAGGAATTTGCCGCGGTTGAAAGTCGATCCAGGAACAGGACCGCGAGCCAGTGATTCGCAAAAGAAGCGGACAGGGCCACAAAGTCTGAAGGTAACGCGCGGGGCTTCCGTTAAATTGGCCTGTCCCGAGCCGCTCCAGCGCTCCTCCCTGCGCAATAGAGCGCGCCCATCGGTAAGTAGCTCTGCATATTTTATTAGCCGATATTCCGCAGGAGCGGGGGCGGCTCCTTTAGGGCTCGTGTAAGGCACAAGGTGGAGGCTGAGACGCACTGCTGGCCCGTTGCTGTCAGTCACAGCCGCACCGCGGAGCGAATAAATATTGCGCCCCGGCAGAGCGTGTGCAACAACGCGAGCAATTCCAAACAGGCAAGAGTTCGCCCTTTTATTTTAAATTATTCCAGCCATGCCCCGGGCGCCAGCTAAGCTCGGGTATTTCGCCTGCACCGGAAAAAAGTTTCCTTCCCCCGAACTTTTGCCCGTTGCGACTGGCAAATCCCTGAATTTAGGTTGCAAGTTTATTGAAAGAGATACACAGTGTTGAACTTTGCCGGGGAGTAAGCGCAACATTTATGTGTCAATGACTTTTTCCTTGAATAAATTCGTAATTCCGAAAGTATTTTTTTACAGTTACTTTTTATTTAAAGCAGCATAGCGTTTTATGGGGTTTGAAAAACTGAATCTTAACGTCGTCTCCTTTAAGATATTTATTTTCATTAAAGAGGATTTTTCGCTGGCAAACTTTTGTCAAACTCCTTTTTTCTTACCCGAAAAATTTGCATAAATAAATAGAACTTTTTGCGTTTAATGTCCGCGTGGAGCTAATTTATGCAAATAATATTTAATGCGAGCTCTCGTCGAGTCTTGTGCGATGAATCTTGAACTTTCTTTTCGAGTAAAGCGATCCTGCGTGCCTACGATAGGTTATACGTTATCTCGCCTGAGACAATACATTCGCTTAATCTAGATATTATCTCGTGATCGTTCAATCCCATAAAATATCGATGTAAGGCGATAAATTTATAAGACGTTGCGCATTAATTGAATAAAGTGTTTTTCTCCTTAAAACTGCCGACCGCTTAAAATAACGATATTTTTTTAATCATATTGTTAACAGATCAACCTCGATTATTCTAAACCCTCTCGGATACACTCAAGTACGTGTTTTCGGTGCACTCTTTTGTCCCTACGATGAGACGCAGACTTGCAATCAGCAAAAAACTACATCTTAGAGACAACAGAACTAAAAATTATTTAAAATTATTTTCATAGGATAAAACTGGCCAATTCTAATATTTCATCTTCAAAATCGAACCTGAAATTTAATAAAACGGACAATCGTAAGGTTTTTTCTACCAATGGCTTTGAATTCTGTAAGTTTTACTGAATTAACCTTTCAACAATAACCATTTCCAATCCGCTTGACGCTATTTTTTGAAGGATACTAATGCAAACACTTTTTTAAACAGAAGTTTGACTGTAACTTTATTACGCCAAAAGTAAAACATACTCGTACTGTTTTTTTTTTTTTTTATATTTGAAATAAAAACACCAACTGCGATAATTTTTGCAATTTTTTTTAATTGCTAAAGCCTTTTCTTCATCGTGTCATTGTCGTAAATGGTGGTTGGTTCCGTTTTTTCATATTTTACATATATGACGTGCGCATTTTCATGGATTGTATCGAATTCTGGAAATTTATTTCTACTTAATAATTTATTGAATTTCACATTTTTTATATTTACTGCCAAATTAATTCAAGTATATTCCGCGAATAATCGCATCAGTTAATAAATTTTTATAAATATACGAATCAAAGTTTCACCAAGCATCTATAAAATATTACGCTTCGAACCAAAAACTTTGACAGACAGACTCCGTGAAGCTACAGAATATTTTTATCGTGCATGAATGTAATGAAGAAGTGGAAGGATTACAGCGTTCGTCAGAGAGAGAGAGAGAGAGTTAGGCGAACGTGTGTGCGCGGGAGAGCGAGAGAGGGTAGTTGCCGTTTATTATTTACTGTTTTTATTGGTTCAAGCAGTGTACGCGACTAAAAGGTCGAGTATAATGCACCATAAAAAGCTCTCGTAGTCGACGTCACAAGGTTTTATGTGGCCTTTCCCCATACGCCATCTTAAGTGCAATCCGCAAAAATCATCGTCGTACTCATACCCGAACTACGTGGCGACTACTTTATTCGCAGAAAGAAATATAAACGAGATGGAAAGTGCTGTAGGTAAAAATGTAGCCATTATTAACGTGAGCTCTTGCCAGGAATAATAAAAGAAAGCAATGAATTTCAATAATTTATCGATCTTATTTAAATCTTATTGTGAGCCGGCAATAAACCGAAATTTGAGTCCAAGCACGAATAAAGCAATAATATACAATCGTCTAATTGAAGAGTTAAGTGCCACGTTCCTCGATATAAATTATTAATTACGACAAAGTTTTGCCGATTACACTGTTAAAAAATATACGCACACATTCTTGGCGTGGATTGTTCGAAACAAGTGCACAATTGGATAAAGACACCGGTTAAAATGCAATTGTGCGTTCAATCGAAACGCGTCTCTATGACATTCCGGAATTAATACAGTTAATTCGCGAGGTGCGAATTCACCGGTAGGAAACTAAAGCGATAAGCAGGTTTAAAAACATTTTTCTGGAAAATCTTCGCTTTGCTCTGTCCTTTTAAATGTTTGACGAAAGTTCTGATCGTCTTGAATTGCAAGCATCGGAGAACGTTTAAAACACTCCTGGTCATCGTCGTCGTCGTCGTCGTCGTCATCCTGTTAACACTCGATTCGCTCTGCACCTTCGTTTTAAAAATTCGCAAATCCTCGCGACTCTCCCAGTCGTACATTAGACTTAACAAATAAAATACGTATTTAAGTAGAGAATGTTGCACCAACAAAATTCTTTAAAGTCTCTTCTTGTTTTTCAATTTCGTATTGACAAAAGCGAAAGCACAATGTTGTAGCTTATTGTATCGGAATTTTAGAAATACATAAACTTTTAGCGATTTTTTCGATCGCGCTACGACTGAGTTATAAAAGCACGTTTTTTTCTCCAACAAAATCGACTCGCCTCTCTCATTAAAGCATACATTATAAAATAACCTATAGGATCTTGCGCTGTAAAATTTTATTTTTATTTGAAAAGCCGAGATACGTTGGCTGCTCGGGTCCTCGGAAATCGCCCTTTCAACGTGGAAACCATCAAATTCACATCCTTTTTTATTCAGTTTCTTTAAATTGCTCGAAGCAGCGGCAGACAGAAAAATAAGTCTAATAATCGAGTGCAGTTTAATATTTCTGGGAATAGTTGCGTTTAGCGAGCAAAGCTGGAAAATGCTAATTAAAAGCCTTACAAGCAATTATTTCAATGGGAGTTATTTATCAAAGTATATATTTTTCAATACGGCATTGTTTAAGCCGGTATAAGCTGGCTAAAATCAATTGTGCGCAATTTCCGTATTTATCTCGATTCTCCGTCGTTTTTATTCTTGGATGGCAAGCTCCTCGAATGCGGAAAGCGGAAAGCGGGGATCGGCAGGACCGATGCTAATCGCTCTTTAAGCTTATCACGATGTCCTAATATCCCCGTATCGGATGCACAGCTAATGGCCAGCTGTGCCGAATGCATAAATAAAACGCAGAATCTCCAGCGACCGGAGCGGAAAAATCAAGTTCGACGCTAATCCTCGTAGGAGTGGAGTACATTTCGCTCGCAAATTGAAAGCGCGCGCCCGAGCTTTAATTGCTACTCGAGAAATTTAACGCAGAAAACTGTAGCTCGCAACGACGCCGTCGAGTGGAGCAGGAGTCGCGCTGACATTGACATCCCCTTGAGGGCCTCGAAAACCAGGACAAAAGTAAAAGACAAGTGCGCGCGGAGACTCGCGGCCGCTCGTGCCGAGTGTGCACTGCAGCCCCGATGCCCTCCGACGGTCTTCTGCCACTTCTTCTTCCTCGTCGTCGTCGTCGTCGTCTTCCTCTGATCTAGTGCAATTAGGTCAAGTGGATCGTTAAACGCGGAGTGCGCGGGCTGCGCGTCCTCTCGGGCTCCTCCCGCGTGCCTCCGTATCGAGCACCCGGGCAGGCGCGTGCATTAATTAGTGTGCCATTGTTGGAGCCGCGCACATGCGTCATTCGTGCCCCAGCTGTAATTGTGATTTGTGCGACATATTAGCGTTTTATTCGCAGTCCGATCAGCGACTCTCCCGATTGCTTTTCCCCGAATTAGCGCGATTTGCGGCTCCCGGCCGAAAACACTCGCGCTCGTATTTCAGGAACCTGATTAAAGCTCGCGTCGACGATGCAACTCGGACTTTTTCGGCCGATGACCTCCGATTCGCGCGCTCGGCTGTTTTTAAATCGAGTTGAGCAATGCGCGATCTCTTCTTACAAACATTCGCGTAAAGCAGCGACGTAGCCGAAGAGTTCGATCTCTTATTGGCGCGAAAACGCATTGGATGCGAAGGGGCGCTAAGGCAGCGATTCGAGTTGCGTAATTCTCCTTGGAGCTGCTGGAAAGTTGAAGCGAAAAGGACAGAGAAGAAGTGTATTATTCCAAGCCCGTCATTATAGTGGCGTATATTAAAAACGTCTACTTTGACGCACTTGGTAGGAGCTTAGGTGGGAACTAATTTCGATAATTAAAAATGTTTACCTTGATTATATAAGCGTGATGGGCGACACCGTATCAATATTCTTTACAACTTCTATTAATTAGTTCTTAGTAACGGGGCATAAAAGAACCGTAAAAGTTGTCCGCTCGGGAAACTTATTTCGCGGGTTTGGCGTCCGATCGGAAAAAGCTGAAATTATGAATCTTAAACTCGTTCCGAGAACGGCGCGATAAATTTGAACTTCAAAATGAACAACTCGAATTTAGAATTTGGAATGTCGAATCTGGAATTGTACAGCGCGTCTCAAACGTTTAATGCGACCCTTCTTCTAAGCAACTTTCCAAACTTAACTCTTATTCCCATTACAATTTAATAGTGCCGCCGTAAAATCTACATAGAGTCGAGTAAAAAAGTAACGAACCTAATAAATTACGCATTAGTACTCGGGCGGTCGTTCGGTAGTCGAGCGTCGCGCGCGACTCCCAGCGCCGAGGAAACTCGAGTCCGAGTCTCTTTCGCGCAGGACAAAAAGTATTAATAGCTGGAGGCCGGGGACGCCTAATGGCCAGATCGCGTGGACGAAATTAAGAACTGCGGCTCCGTTAATCTTCGGCAGCGGGGGGCGCAGGAGCTGTAAAAGGGCGTAAAACTGCGATCGGAGGAAAGCCGTTGCGGTTGTGCGCGCGCAGCAAATGCATTTGCTGCCTCTTCCCGTGGATGCTTTCGTTAGGCGCATTTTCTCGGGAAATGGGAGCAGCGGAGACGCTTTAACAACTAACCCTCCTCCCCATTTGTATTTTCCGCGTAGTCAAGAGTTTTGTTACAGGTTTGCCCGAAATTACGACGAGTCAGAATTTTTGCAGATTTTTAATTTGCCAGTTGGCTTGGCTCGAGTTGATATCGTCAAACCTCGAACCTTGGATTATTTTGGAAGTAACGCAGGACTTTTGTGTTAAAAAATAGGACAGTACTTGGGCACTCGGGGGGGGGGAGACACAACTGGACACGCGAGAATAGAGTCGAAAGATTGGCAAGAACGAAGGAAGGGTTCGGGGCTCGACACGTGCGGAATGCATAAACGCAAGAAGCTGAAAAAGTTGAAGCGACGGTGGCAGGCTTCGACATCTCGAGAACTTTCAATGGACCTTCTTAAATACGTTCGCATGTCTCGAAGAAGCTCCATTTTCGATTATACGCACTCGAGTCGAGCTGAGTCAGCGCGAAGAGTAAAAAGCGCGCGAATGGCTGCATCGGCCTTTGTCATTGGCCCGAGATTATTCGCACGAGACGGTTATACGGCCGGCGTTAAATAAAAAAGCGTACACTCGCCTCTTGGAGGCTGACGGTATAAGCAAGGAAGCGCGAGCGGTCGGTCGGTCATAGGCCGACGATGGCGTCGGCGGCGGCGGCGGCGGCGGGGGGACAGGCATTAGGACCCGAAACTATACGGCGACCGCAACTGTTGGCCCGCGCGACCTGTAAATGCGGCACGGGCAGTCGACTTTTTACGAGTGCGTGATTTATTTTATCGATCCGAAGGGCCGCGCGCAGCTCGAAAGCCCCTTAGAATTAAGCGATTTACGAATCGACGCGATTCGCGGAGACGTCGGTCAAGGGAGACGTTATGAGCCGTTAAGTATTAGGTGACAGCGGGATGGTCGACGGGTGTAAAATGAGACTGACTGCCTTCTTTTTAATGCCTTGATTTATGCCCGCGGGGTGCGAAGCCTTCCTGATATCAGCTATAAATATTTTTTCCTCCTTAGCACTAACCTTGTTTATTGTTATTCTCGACGAGCGAACGTTATTTATTTAATTAGTATTCGACTCGCCACTTTTCGCTCGAATCGACGATTAAATTCGTTACCCGCCTGGCTCCGAGCCTCGTGCTCTACAGGTGCAGGCGCACTTTTAATAATAATAATAAGCGCGACGGCGGTTGTTATCGCGAAACGCTGAATATTAGTGAAACCGAATCTGTTCTACCAATTACTTACTCCGTCACCGGCGACGAGGACCACCGATACAGTAGCTGACGTCGATTCTTAATAATTACCTTAAGACACCGAGTTTTAATCAGGAAAAACTAAATGCGAGTGCTGAGAAGGGAGGAATTTCGGTGGCGCTGACTGGGCGGACGCGAACGCTATTGTCCGCTTCCTTAAGAACTCCGGGCGAAACGCGCGCTCGTATATTACGAGGTGCGCGACTGAAGAGGCGTCTGAAAAATAATCACGGCCTCGGTGCACCCATTGAAATCCCGAAAAAAGGTCTCCGAGATAATTGTTGGAAAAAGCAAACCGTGAGGCTGAAAAGAGCGCGACAACGTCATACTCCATCAGGAATATTTTAACCCGAAGTGTAATGCGCGCGCTGGAGTGTCTCGTTATGAATAGAGCGGGAGTCGAAGGAAAATAAAAGGGAAAGGAAGGGGGTAGGGGAGTGCGCGAACCGCAATATTTTCAGTCGGTTCGTTCGCTTTCGCGAAACGCCGAAAAACAAGGAGCGCTCCTTGCGACGAAGCAAGTCGGAAGGAGAGCATCGTCTCTCGCTTCCAAGTACCTGCGTCCTGCAGCCCTAGCGACCCCGTCGTCCTTTATATTTTTAGGCCGAAGAGCCGCAGCTCTGCCGGCTGAAGGAGCAGGAAGGAGAAGAAGAAAAGAGGAGCTCGTCGCCGTCGTCGTCGTCGTCGTCGTCGTTTTAATTTTCTTCGCGGCTTGATTTCGCTCCCTCGACCACCACCTAGCGTCCTTTCTTTTTTTCGCGCTCTCTTTGCGCCCTGCGCCTGTGTACGTGGCCATCTTCTCAAGGAGTGTAAAGTCCCAGCACCCTCGGCTTAAAAAATTGATCCGATATCTCGCTGTGTTGGCCCCGTGATCCCCAGGGACTGAAAGGGACAATGCCGAGCGAACGAGCGCACGAGGGCGGTCGGGGAGAGAGAGAGAGAGAGAGAGACCGAGATCGGAACAAAGACAGACGAACGGTTTTAGCGTGCAGTATCGGGGTTGGAGCAAGGAGAAAGAGAGTCGCGTATAAAGTGAGTAATATCGTGGGGAAGGAAGCGAGTGTAAAAGGAGAGACCAATAAAGAGCTTACGTTCGGTGTACGAGACAAATCTGTTCGATTTGATTTTTTTAAAAGGACGAAAACTAATGACTTTTAAAGTTAGTCAAGTTAACCAAAGATGTGCTTTAACTATTGACTTATTGTTACTATTGTTTGAGATTAGCCGCGATTCTTCAATTCTTAACGGGACGGTTCTTGCGATCGATGGCCCGATGGACAAGAGACCCTAATTTATAATCACGCAGACTCGTGTTTTCAATGGTTCGTGGTGTTCGTCGACTATGAATTCGTAAGCGAGGAGGAGCAGGCGAATCCGTTCGAACGTAAGACTTTCCACGTCAACTTTTTTTAGCTTGTAACGGAGAAGAAAAAAAAGCTATTTCGAGACACAGAAGAACAACTGGGAAAGGGAAGAGCAATTTTAAATTTGTAAATTTATGTAAAACAAAAATAGAATAACGTTAAAACGAAATTATGTAAACTACGAAATCCCGTTGAAAATAAAGGTCGAGTTCGTCTTAGAAAAGTAATTACACGCGGTTGGCGAGTTTTGTAGTTGTCAAACTTGGAGTAATTACTGGTGGATGGATGTGAAACAAGCGTAACATTCCTGGGAAGGAAAGTAAAATAATTATTAAGAATGTGATTTCGTGTGGGAGGGATTGTAAGGTCTGAAAATCGTTTGAAACTTGAGAAAAAGACTGGATGGACTAGAAAGTACATGTATAAAAAAATTAACATTCGTTTCGATTTACTAAGCCCTTCAAAGAAACAGAGAAATTAAAAAAGTGATAGAGAGCAAAAGATGGAGGGGCGAGAGAGAGAGAGAGAGAGAAGTGAAAGGGAGACAGATCAGAATAAGCCGGTTCGAGAGAGAGAGAGGGAGACGAAGTTAGAGGGTAGGAAGCCTCACGCAGTGATTATATCCGACAACCCCAAAAAACTTGGAGATACTCACGAGCCCGTTCTTCCTCTCTTTTTTTATCCTTTGCCACCTTGAGGCGCACCAGTCAAATACAAAATCTTTCAAACCACTCCACCCTCCCCTCTCGAGTCTCGCTGTCTTTTCTGCGCTTCTCTCTCTCTCTCTCTCTCTATCTCTTATTATTCGAGCACTTATATTTAGTACGACGAGGTATCCTTTATGCGGCTGTTTCCCGGGCGCCAAACTACGGATACACGGACGCGTTTTCGCGCAGCACTGGCACTCCAATGATATTGAAAACGAGAACGCGTCGGTGCGAGCGAGTCGACGAGAGGCACTGGCCTTTTTTCTACGAGCTCGCAAGTTTTTTTTAATCTTTAACATTATTCTTCTCGCGCCTTCGATGCATAAAAGCTTCTTCCTGACTTTTGTGCGATTTTCTCGTTCCGACGCGCATCAGCTGATACTTGCGCTTCTTTCCGTCTTTCCCCTTTTTCTTGGCGTCCGTCTCTCTCTCTCTCTCTCTCTCTCTGTCATCGAGAGCTGCTTAAATAAAAGAGAAGCCTTGATCATGATATTTCAATCGAGCTTGTGGCTTCTTTTTTCGCGTGTATATATATAATCCGGTATAAAAGCAGGAGATGAACGAGATTGGAGTTGCTTCCATCTCTTCCTCTTGACAAATTTTTTATATGCACGAGTAAAAGCAAAGGTAAAGTCCTTTTTTGTCCCGTGCACAAGACTTTTCGTTAGTCGCTCTCGCAATAATGAACTTTTCCTATTTGATTTATGGATCGAATTTACGATTTTCAGACGCAAGACAAGCTGTTTCGCCGTATCAATAATAAAAACGCGTCCCGGGGCTTTCGAAATTCTTGCATTCGAGATTTCTCGAGGAGATGAACTCGCTTGTTAAAGGATGACGCGAACCCCAGTTGCTTTTAAATTTAAGAAACCGAATTTACAAAACGAGTTTACAAATTATTTCCAGATCACGGCGCTGCCCTGATTTGATGATGGAATGCCGTCATTTAATTGTTTAATCGTATAATTTTTGAACACAGTTTTAATCTTATTTCCAGCTGTATTAAAATCATATCGTTTTGATATCGAAAAATGTGTTTATAGAAGATTGAAACTGCGGATAATAGTTATCGACGTGTACATCAAACATTGGAGTCTGTTTCCCATCAACTCTAGTAATCACTCTAGACACTTTCAAAAATAATTTAATTCGAAAAGTTCGTAATCTCTTATTTTAGTTATAAAAATAAAACGAAGCCGATATCGTTCGTTGAATTATGCAGTAGAAGTACAGTTATGCGGAAAATAAAAATTCAATCAACAATAGCGAGTAGTCGTGCGCAAAGCGTTTTTAGTCAAATTTTTATGTCATTCCCCTTGGTCGATTAGCTATTTTCACTTTAGTCAATATAATTGCAGTTGCCGCTGACTCGTTCGCCAAAAACAGTTTTAATCCGCTTTTTATACTCGAATTCGATAGTTGTCGAGCGAAAAGATACTTTGTTTCGTTCCAAGGGCGAGCGTAAGTTTAAAGAAATCCCAGGCTTGCGGACAGGGAAAAGAAAGAAGCTACGTCAGGATGCAGTGGAGTCGATCGCTTTATGCTTCCCGAGCCGTCGCTCGCCGATTTCGCGCGTCATTACGAAATTACCGACGGAGCAACGCAAGCTCTCCTCCGGTGCTCGTACACACTCTAACCCGGAGTACATTTCTAAGGCATAAGAGCTTTCGCGCAGACGGACCGACGAAAAAGCCCTGGCTCTTCGTCTCGTGCCTCGTCTTTTCCGATAAAACCCAAGCGTTTTATTCGCCCCGTCGCTTTCTTTCGGGAGTCCACGGACCAAGAGCGAGAATTAAAAAAGGGACCAGTGCGACGTCGCACACGCGAGACTGCCATAATCGCAGCGAGGGAATTTTCTCCGTGGGCGGGGGAGCATAAAGTGCGCTTTCAGAGTCGCCCCGACGTCGTAGCCGTCGTGGCCGGTGCTGTGGCCGTTGCAAGCACGAGGTCGATAAACCCGCGACTCGGCGTTCACTCGCTCTTCTAACTCGACTCAACAGAGTAATAACGAGTTCTTATCCTCTCTCCTTTGCTCTCTCTCTCTCTCTATCTCTTTGGTCTGCCCGCTTTTTCGACTCCTTGCTCGGCTGATCCCGGGGATGAGGACGCCGACGCCGACCCCGACGCCGACGCCAACCTCGAGACGCAGCAGCTCTTTCAGCTCTTTCAGCTCTTTCAGCTCTCCTCGGCGAGATTAGCCGGGCTCCTCGCGTAAAACTGGCTGTGAACGAATTTCCTCCAGCAGCCAATTGCACCTCGATCTTGGCGCGCGTGGGTGTGCGCCCACTGTTTCGCTCGTTAGAAAAAGGGTTCCAGTCGAGATAGAAATTTCCGGGGGGGAATAAAGTTCGGTTTAATCGCCCCGAGTACATGCTGATAATAAGCTGTAAATTCACTTGTATTTTCCTTTATGGACACGAAGCAAGCATTCATTAAATCCTGCTTACTCGGCCGCCGCCTCTCTATCCTACTTTTAATGAATTTCTAAACGAATACGGCAGTTTTATCGCGCGCGCGCGCAGCTTTTACGACCTTAAACTTATACCATTTTACCTGATAAGCTCCGATTCGGTTGCTTTAGCTTTCCACTCTCTTCGACTATCATCGCCCGTAACCCGAAAGATGGATGCTTAACCCAGTGTTGACCAACGAACAATTCGAAGATAACTCGTTCTGCTGGTTTTCGACGATTCGGCGGAGGCCGCGCTCTGTTGTAATAATCGATACAAGGCGAACGAATCGATTGCAATCGGTAGATACACAGGATCGCTGACGAAAATCGTTAACGAAAGCGAGAATAGTTTAGGCGCGAGCACAAGATGATTTAAAATAGAGTTGTTGACCTCGCCGAGCCGCGGTGGGGAGTGGGGAGTATCGCGAGTGAATTTCACCGCGTGCGAAAGAAAGGAGGAATGACAGAAGCGGCGGGAGGGTAGGGGCGATCGCGCCCAAAGTAGCGAGCAACAACGCGGGAGAGTATTTTGACCCAAATACGATCAGCTGCTACCAAGTATAAACAACTGCGCGCACCGAGTCCCCGAGTCTTGTTCTACTTAATTAGAAGCACTAAATTGGGCACCAACAGAGCGATCCAAACAAATGCAGATACGCGTCAAAAGCTCGGATTCGCTCTCGGCTTGCGGCACTCGACTCTTTTTCTTCGCTTTCGGGGACTCCCGAAGCGCTCCCTCCTCTCGGGGCGTCGCCGCTTGTGCGTGAATGCGTAATTCGTGCGGTGCGCACGGCACCGCGGCCCACGAGTCTTGCCGAGTTTGTTTTCGCGCGTAACGTTGGCTTGGATAACTTTGTATCGCGACGAGCGAGCCTTTCGCTTTACGATCGCGCGGCTAGGACGAGGCATTTTGGCACTTCGGTCGGCGACTCGCATTCTTCGCTCGTCTTGCACGCGTGCCGTTCGTTTCGACAACTTAATAATACGGCATTGCGTGCGCGAGCTGGACACGGCGAACTCGCCCACAGTTTCGCTTGGCGTTTATCGCCTCGCGGCTCTGACAAAATTACGAAAATCAGGCGTTAACGAGCGAAAAACGAGCGAACGAACGGCCGAAGTTAAGTTCGTCCAGCAAAAATCGGCTCAGCGGTTCTCGATAAGTAAAGAGCCTCGTTGTTAAAATTGCGCAAGATTTACTTATTGTAGCGCGTTCCGAAATATTAACGCGGTTTGCTTGTCACCGATGAATAATAACTCCCGCTCGTCGCGTGCCAAATAAGAAATTGCTTTTATAAATATAATTCGCAGGCATTTTGCTCTTAATACGAGAACCAGAATGCCTCGTTGATTCGTGCGATAACTTTTGTGCTCGTTAATAGTAATTACTCGTTGCAGTGGTAACCTTTTGTTTCGCCGAAATTCCCAATAATATCTTGATTGGCAAATGGCTGTTTACAATTTCCATAGAAAAAATTAGCAAATCGCCGTTGAGTAAAAAATAATTTTAACTATGATAAATACTCGGCGATACCTTTGGCGATTGCCGATTTTAATGATTTCATTAAATCACGGGGCGACGGAAAAATTCGTGCCATTTCCACGAATATCCGATTGCACAACGGATAAAAATGTCGAAATGTTTCATAAGCTTATGCGTAGGACTGTCGTTTAATAAGTTGATAAATTTGTAAATCCAGCTCCTCTGTCTCCCTATTTCTTTCTTAGTGCTGCAAGGAAATATAAAAAGTACTTTTGAATTTACGTTCAATAAGCTTATCCGTTATTTCTCTTCGAACTGCGCTCGAGTTTCGCGCAAAACATAATACTTTTGGAAAGTATTTGATATGGAAAAGTTTCGACTGCGGAGCTTATGTTTTTCTTGCTTTTATTCGGGTAAGCTTGGTAAGTTTATTAAAATAAATCAGACGCCTCGATTTGCCCGATAAGACGGATTTCCCCATAAATTAGTCGAGGCTTGCAAACAGCGCATCGGCGAGGTCCACTGTCTGCTCGGGGTTATTAATAAGTGGTTTTTGCGAAACTCGGGGGTTTCTCCGCTTTAAAGCAGTTGCAAGAATGTCAGAAGCACATCGAACGTGGAGCGAGCGACGGTCGGCGAGTCGTGAAATACGAAACAACGGAACAACACCGAGAATATTACGTTTCTAAAAAGAGACGGACAGCCGAACGCAGTCCAATTTTTCAGACAAAAAGATCATTCGTTACGCGCGCTAAAAGCAAAGTCGGGAGCTACATGCGGTTTAAGAATGTAATTAGCCGAGTATCCTAAAACTGTCTTAAAACGCCCTCTAAACTGAACGACAATGCCTTATTATATCAGGCCAATGAAATGGTGTGGACGTAAAAAAGGAAAGCATAATTACTGCTCAGGGGTTGCCGTGAGCTCGTCTCTCTCTCTCTGTCCCTCGCTGTCTGGATCCCCGACGCAAACAGAGAAGACCGGGGCCACGGGCGCCCCACGGGATTCGGCGGGGGGCCGAGGGGTGAAGGGAGGCATCAACCAACTACGATACATATGCGGGAGCATCCTCCCCCTCGCTAGTGAAAAAAATCGCTTAATTTAATAACCTGTCAAAGATGCAGCTATCCTAGACGCTCTTGTTGTCACGAGGAGTTGTTGAAAATAGAAGAGACGGAGCGAGCGTGGGCGGCCCTGTAAAACGAGAAGCGAGAAACGAGCAAGTCGATGCGCGAGTGGTAAGCTAACGTCTGGTTATGATCTTAAAGCTCTTAACGACAGCCAATTATTCACGGAGGAGCGACCCCTTGAAAAATGCGCGTTAACGAGCCGCGATTTTTCTTCCTTTTATTTTCCTTTATTTTCACTTAAAAAATGACTGATCTCCGTACGAGAAAATTGACTTTTCGCAGGAATTTACTTTACAGCGTTAATGAAGTTTGCTCGAAGCTTTATAAATGAGCCGAGCCGACCTAAGTGATTGGATGCCTTGAATTAATATCACGACTCCAACAATGACAAATAGCGAGCGAATTCGGCAGAAATCCGATAGATTAATTAGCGCGAATCTTGTGGCCGTTACTCTCGAGCATCGCCGCCGTCAAAAATGCAGATTCCATTTCCCGGAGAAACGCAACGCAAATACCATTAAACGCCGCTCTTCCCACTTGATACGCCGAATGATTTATGTCCAAGTTGTATTAGAAACTACCCCCTCGTCCGCCAATCCCTTACTGCTTGGAATTCAAAGTCTACGAAATTAGAGTACCTTATGTATTTGAAAACTGAACGAGTATTAAAGGGGAAAAGTGCTCTTATCTTGGCACGTTAATCGTGTGCAAGTGTGTCTTCGAGGGGTGGACAGAGCTTTCCCGATTTGTATTATTCGCTCCGAATGTTCGCTTGAAAATGCACGACATTTTGGATAAAAAATAACGACTGGAGAACAAGAACGAGTGCTGGAGCGAAATAATTAATTCATCGAGAGATAAGACAATTTCATTTTTCATTCCAACGGTTGCGTAAAAACGAGTTGCCGTGCTTACACGAGTTTTAGACGATCGCATTCGAACGAATTTTCGTTTGAAGACCCCGAGCCGTATTTTTACTTATTCGCCAGTGCGAAACGACGATAAAAAAAAGTCCACCAACGACGAGTCCTCAAAGTTCATGAATAAAGCGAACGAATGTCAAAGTACGCGTCGTCACTTAGTTCCAGCGCTCTATTGCTCCTGAAAGAGGCGAAACTTCAATTATACGAGCGACCATTAATTAACCTTGGAGTAAATCCATCTTAGATCCGGGGAACGGCTAAATTAAGGTGCACAAAGAATGTCAAAAGTGCGCGCCACAGCAGTCGATAACTTCCAGCGGAAAGCCGGAAAGCCGGAAAGAAGGAGAGAACGAGAGCCAGAAGAGCGAGAGAAACGTTACCGGCAAAGCTCCAAAAGATCCTCGTCCTCGGGCCACCACCCAGACTGGTTTAATGAGCAGATTTAGAGTTTTCTCGCGGTCTGACGATAAGGAGAGCGCACAAAAAAGCCCAAATAATCCTCGTAATTATCAAATCCAGCCGTGACGCCGTGACCGACCGAGTCGTAGGATTCTTGAAAGGATCCGCGCTGACGTTCCTCATTACGCAGCCATCAAAAGGACGCCTTCTCCGGCTCCTCTTCCTGGCGCGACTTCCACGTGCCCGAGGTCGCGCCACTAAGCCGAAAGAGCCGCGCGCCTCCAGTTCCAGGCGAATTTTCGCCCTTTGCCACTTTAGCGCGACGCCGATGGAGCTGCGTTGCTTCGGTGTTGGTTAGAATCGCGCATTGTTTTGGCAGCTGTGCTGGCTAAAGTACGAAAAGAATACCGTCGCTGTTGACAATCGGAGCGGAATTCAGCAAATAATTTTGTGCGCACTGATACCGGGTAATTGGGAAAAAAATTCAGAGCGTCGATGAGGGGCTTTTTACGTTTCGGCTCGTAAACTGCGCTTTTAACGATTGCCGTGCTGCACTGGCGCGATCTTCCGCGTAGAGGCAACAACGAACAATCCGCTCTTTCGATCGAATTCGGTGAAAAGTAGTCCAGATCCGCATTGTAATAGTAATAATAATAATAATAATAATAATAATAACGACGATACCGCAATTAGCAGCCGATTTGAATTTGTCCAATTTTCGCGTTGCTGGAGGGGCCAATTTTTCTTCCTCTCGGCGGCGCCCTTCTCCGCAAGAACAAAGCCGACATCTGTCCATTATCTTACCTATTCCAAGTTGTCGCAAGTTGGCAGCCACTTTTACGGTCGCCCGCGGAAATGAGAAAAGCGCGCACCGTATCGGTCCTCTCGAAAATTGCCTCAATTAAACAAATAAAATTGCCGAAATGATTTAAGAATCGGGCCGACAGGAAGGAAGCTACTCCTCGCGCAGCTCGGCCGGGGAGGGGCGAGGGGCAGATGCGAGGTCGAACGTTAATTGCAAAAGTTTACGAGCGCTTATGGGACGGAGGCGTATTAGCATGCTAATTTTTCGTCAGTCGTCGTCGTCGTCGTCGATCTGGGAATAAAGAGAGCAGGCGGAGAGCGAGAGGAGCAGCTTTACGATTCCCGATGCCTTTATTTGCGTGCGTGCGGAGAGGGGCGAGGGGGGCTCGACGAGTTTATAGTCCCGCTCGAAGAAAATCGCGGCGAAATTCTTCTAACGGCGAAATAAAGAGTCGTTATCATTAAAGCTGGGGCAGCGGCGCTGAGTGAAACTTTAACGCGGTTGCGGCTCGGGCTTAAAGGGAGATCTTGACTCGGGAGATGATTGTCTCGCGCAGCTTTCGTCGGTGCAGCGAGTTTCGGGCTCTTTTTCAACGCAACGTGGCGACTGGAGATCGGCAAGCGCAGCTTCGCGCGTCTCTTGGAAAATTTAAAAGCAAATCTCGCCCCGTCCGAGGGCGAGAAGCGACGACTGGTGCTTTCAAAGCGCCGACACACGCGTCGACGACTGGCGCAAAGTTAGTTACTCTGGGCTGCTTTTGGGCGAGTGGCTCGAGCGCGGAATAAAAGGTGAATTCGAGTAACGACGTCGAGCCAACAACGCGACGCGAATGTTTATCTTGGAGGACTGGAGCCGCTCGACTTGAAAAAGTACGCGTAACCTCGGCCGGCGAACGATCGGCTCATCGAGCAGCCGCTCGGGCCACTCGAGCGAGCCAAGCGACCGAGTTTAAAATAAAGCGGCGCGCACAACAACAATCGAGACAAAGGAAATCCGAAAGCAATACTCGTGCGCAATCGCATGAGGGCGTTTATTAAAATGTCACACGATTGCGTCGCTGAATCGGAACGCACGCGTACGTGTGTCGGAGTCGGAGTAAATTTAAATACAACCCTTTAACGTGGGCGATAGTTCGATAACGAGACTCCCTCGCTCTCTCTCTCCGTATCTATTCGTCCGCATATTGCCTTCTCCGCTCCGGGTTTCGCCGACTCGTATTTCGGTCTGCGCCAGTAATATAACACCGAGTAAATAAAAAGACATAAATCCTGCGGTGAGAGCGAGCAGAGTACGTAAGAGAGCGGAAAAGCTCGGTATGCGTCGCTTCCTCTTTTCCCTACGGCGCGCGCGCGCTTACAGTCCCCCCTCCGGCCCCTCCCACGGGTCATCCATTGTTTCTGCCGTACACCCGCATATCCAGGACGATATATCTCCCACAACCCTTATTGCTGAGGGTAGTTTGTCATGTTAATTTCGGTCTCTCGCCGCGCGGGCTTTTAACGCACTGCCGCCGCCGTCGCGACTCTCGCTTTACGTGTGCGTGCGCGGAAAGAGAGCGCGAGATGCAAATCTGGCGCGCGCCGATGAAAGGGTTAACTGAGCTGCCGGCCATTAATATGTTAATAGTTTCGCGAGTTTCGAGATTCGAGCCATTGTGCCCGCGTAATGACCCGGAAACACTTTTTCCGGAAGGGTTCTTCTTCGGCTGCTTCTTTGCCCGCAGTCTTCGATGCGCCAGCTCCCGTAGTTGTGTGGCAGTAGTAGCCGGTCGGTCCTTTTTTCGGCAGCTGGTTACGCCGCGCTAATTCTCCGCTACCGTTTTGCACTTTGACACGCGCACGTTCCTCAACGATCCCTCGCTCGCTTGGCTCCACTAAATGTCACGCAAAATGACTTTTTCATTCGATTGCACCAGCTCGCGCGTCCCCTCCCATTATTTGGCCGCAGCCCGAACGGCTTGTGCGTAATTACGCCCGAGCATTCGGATTTTAATGACTTAAGAATGGCGCTCGAGTCGCTTTCTTGCGAGGCTTTGTACATTTTTCCATTTAATATTGGCCTTTTCACATGGTAACCCGTTCCCCGGCTCTTATTCAGCTCCTATTACTTTATTATCTTTCGTAATCGAGTTTATCGCGGGATTCGGACAGAAAATCAGTCGTATTAGCATGCAAATTGACCGAAATTTAATAGCTTCCAATCGCTTATTATTCTCAAAAGTGTTTCTGCGCGTTAATCAGTGGGTGCACGAGTCGTCCATTTAAAATGAACAATTAGTCGCACGAATATCTCCGATAATATTGGAGTAAGCTAATTTGGACAACCAACTGCAAACGCGACAGTTGCTATTTGTTTCGAAAACTTTTTCGAACGATAGTTTTCTAAAGCCCGAATAATTGAACAGTCGCTCTGGCGTTGTTCGATCGCCAGAAAGCGCAAAAGGATTTTGTCGGCAACAAGAGTAATGATGCCATCGATGCAACGCCGTGCTAAGTTCTAATCGAGATATCGACAAATACGTTTAAAATTTTTGAAACTAGACGCGAACTTTCCCGATTCTCGACGTATTTTTTCTCTTGTCTCCGATTGGGCGCCCGCAAACGTATTCTCCCCTTCCTTAACTGGCGCACCGAGTGAGTCGCCGACTCGCAATGATTAATTTTAATAACGAAGGTGTAAGAGGAACTTTTGAGAGGGAATGCCCGAGGCGATTAAAGCAGAAATCCGAGCAAACAGGACCTTAACGCAGCGACTGTGTCCAACTAATTTGTTATCAGAGCGTTAATTTTAATAAAACTCGTCGACATTTCAATTACGCCGCGTCTTAAAGTCCTTTACGAGCGGCCCGTGTCCCCGGACGCGCGCACACCTGCAGCCGCTCCTCCTTCCTTCCCGGAAAAAATTCGGGATTGCGCGTATAAAAAGAATATGAAGTATGTTTTACAGCGGCGCGCCCAATTTCCGAGTGTCTCGGTGGGAGGATGCAGGACGGAAGGCCGCGTGGATCTTGAAAACTCGTAAAGCGAAATGAAACTGGCGCGAGCGCCCGATCAGACCGGCTAACCGAGGCAGGAGAGGGTCGCGGGTGAGGGACCGAAATCTCGATGCGGGTCGGCGGAATAAAAAAATTTCGCTTGCCCAGCGCGACGATATTCATCGACACTTGGCTCCTTTCCTTTTTCTGGTTCCTCCTCCTTTTTTCCGTCTGTCAGGCGACGACTGCTGCGTCCCCTTCGTCCTACATTATCATATCGCGATGAACGCTCGCCGATCTTGATTTCTCCGGCTGTCTTTGCTGTTTATAACGCCATTATGTCCCCCGTAAAATGAAATAGAAAATAAAATGCGCGGAGGGCATGGCGAAGGAGACAGAGAGAGAGAGAGAGAGAGAGAGCCAGTAGGAGGATGTGCACGAAAAACGCAGCGCGAATGAAGAGACCCAGATTTTGATAAACGATATCGCGATTTATTTACTTTTTCGCCGTCTACGGCAAAATCTAATCACATTTGTCACAAGGGGGACGAGAATGTGCAATCGCTGATCTTAAGTATTACTAATTCGAGAATCCGATATTCTAAACGCACTTTCGCGCCTTGAGCATATTCTTTTGCAACTTTAATTCGACGTGAAAGTTTTAAAATTTTGTCGACTATACGCACTCTCGCGTGCTTCTAATACAAACGTTTCTTCCTAATCAATCTGTTACATTATTTTAAATTACTAAAGTAAGTTATAAATATAAAATTAGTGTCAAAGTATAGTTGAAATATCGCATTGAGAGCTTATGCGATATAAGCTGCGAAAATCCGACTTCTAGGCTCATTATAAGTTATCATAATAACTCGCATAAATCTTCATTGTCAATTTTATTAGAATCACATTACTCGGGTCTACTTTTTAAATTCATTATTTTAGAAATAGATTTTTCTTTTCGTCGTTATTATTTAACAGTCGATTTCAAGTGTTGGCTCAATAGCACGAACGTCGAGTTAAATTTTTATTTACATAAGCATAGAAAAATATCCGTTAGTGACAATAAAATTTCGATGTTAGAATTGCATTTGTCGTAGCAAAAATCATTTTAAAAAACTGCAATCATAATTGATCTCGCTGTAAATAATTATTGATGAAAAATTCAAATATCGCGGAATGTAATGAAATTTTCAATAAAAAGTTGTACAATGGTATTAAACTTACACGAAAATGATTAATTATAAAAAACTGAGTTTCATTGTTAAATGGAAAAAATTTTAAATATTTATTTTTTGTAAAATTACGTAAATTATACGTGA
This sequence comes from Platyscapa corneri, assembly GCA_018907185.1. NCBI lineage: Eukaryota > Metazoa > Arthropoda > Insecta > Hymenoptera > Agaonidae > Platyscapa > Platyscapa corneri. Next base: position 913,645 of record JACCHW010000045.1, on the reverse strand, counting down.
ACTGTTTTACACGTAACAGTAAATAATTCATCGATACGTGTAATATATTCAGAAAATACATCAAATACGCAACAATATTGTATTTAAATTGATTAAACATTTCTTGGCATAAGTGTACAAATGATAACATTTTACGTGGATATAATCAATATGTAACAAAGGAATGTAACGTTCATTGTATTCGTGCGTAATATTTTGCACGAAATGCATTATAAGTAAAATATTTCGATAGTAACACAACGCGAGTATTCGAAGTAATTTATTTTGACTGGTAATGATGTTGAAAAAGTGTTGGTAAAACTATTACAGTAATACCGTCGTTAAAGAACAATAAACGTGCATTATTCATAAGATGCAGATTGATTGGCTTAAGAATTCACTTCATATTTTTTGAGAGAATTTTATTTTTTAAAAATAATCTGAAAAGTTTTATGCGTCGAACGAAGTGTTTCCTTTATTCGAGCCGAGCATTCATTTGAATAACAAGATGGCTTATCTCATAAACGAGAATGAGGTTAATTCATATTTTGCTGCGGGTTATACGTTTTGGAATTAGCAGGACAGTTTTCTATTGAACAAAAATTTCGGTTTCTTTGCTCTATTGCTCTATTTGTCTTTCGATTTATCACTCGAGCCATTCTTTCATTTTTATTCTGTTGAAATTAGGTTATGCATAGAAAAGACGCGACAGCGCGACGTATACGGTCGAATAATAATCATTGCCAACATTTTTTTGTCGCGCATAATTTCGATAATCCATTGTCACACATTGAGAACGTCAATAGATGCGATTTGAATGAAAAAGGTTCTCAGATTATAAAAGCGATTTTTATCGAATATCTAATGCCAGTCAGTCGTCGTTTCCACCGCCAAAATAAATTCTTTGAGCACTTTTACAACCAACAGAGACTGCCAATTTCGAGCTCTCGAAGGCGTTTTTATATATTTTCGATGAAACTAACGCGACAACGAACTAACACTTTTTCGAAAATACGTTACTTTCCACGAGAAGGATTTTAAGGACATGTACTGTTGGTGGAAGGTGAAAAGGTTTAAAGATTTTTTGTCGATTATTCAGTTATAAAAGTTAACGTATCTCGAGGAGGAATGTCGAAAGTAACTTTGCACGTCGAGAGCAACAAAAGCGAGCCTCGAAAATGGCTTGGTTTGCATAATTATTACCGCACACAGATGGAAGCGTTAGTCTTGGCTCTGCGGGCGCATTTGCCCGAGAGCCTGAGCGCGCAGATTCACATCGAATGACGTAGAGCCCAGGGTTAGCGCGATTCGGCGGCCGGGGCGAGGGGCAATTTTTCGATAGATTCGACGCAATTACCGGGAACACGTGCGAATTTCGGGCGCAAGATTGGCGTTGGTGCTCGTCCAGCCGTGCGACGTTCCTTCCCAGACATCTTTACAAGCTCCGAGGGCCGTAAAGCCGAATTAATTTCAATCGGCCTATGCACGAGACGACGATGGCTTTTCGGGCGCGCGCACCGTCTCACGCCCGTTTACGCGTGGGGGGCGGAAGCGACGGCGACGGCGGCCAACATAAAACAATAATGGCCAAACATAAACGGCGCAGCACTTAACACTTGGCACTTAAACAACTGGCAAATTGCTCTCCCTTGCCTGGGCATCGGCACAAGTCGGACGCGTTCGCGTAGCGGCGCGTAACGGCGCGGCGCCCCGAGAGGAATCGATCCGCGGTGTGTATCTTTTCGTGTCTTGTCATCCCTCCTCCAGGCCCGCCCTCGACCAGCCCGAGCTTAATGATTCGTTAAGTTTAATTAAACGCGAGGCGTAAAGCGCGCTTTAATTAAAGTGCGCGAGGCATCTTCGGCGAACTCGGGAGTCGCGCGCGCGCTTTTCCCGATTTTTCTCACTCTCGGCCGGGGGACGTTTGTTTGAATTCAAGGTACGCGGCACGGCACCACCGATGTGCGACCCAATTTAAGGATTAGAGCCACGTCACGGGGCAGTATTTACGCGAATCTGTGGACTTTTCCTACGGACGCTAAAGAGAATTACGAGGAGTGTAATAAAGTTTTGCATTAATTCGTGCGAAAATAATTCGATAAACTGGAATTACGCAAGCATTCGGACAACCAACACTGACGTAATCCTTACTACGTTAGAGCGTTAAGACGATTTAATTTACGCGAGTGCGCCGTTTGAATTTTCTTTCGCATTGTTATTCGAGTGCATTGTTCGTGCTTTATATTAAAATTAATAATTCCTTATCGCTGGAAAACGCTTCTGAAAAATGTTCCGCTTTTGCAAGAAATTTGCACCCGTACGTTTCGCAATTCGCCAAACGAACGGATTGCAGCTTCAAGCCGAGTAGCTGCAACAACACGACGCGACTTTTGCTCTTTGTTATTTTTGAACGAGTCAACTGCTTTTTTTAAAAAAAAAAAAAAACATAACTTTGCAGTTCTTTCGTTTTAGCAGCTTAAACAGATTCATAAATAAAGGCGAATTAACTAACTTTATCGAAACATTTACTATTCCGTCCACGAAATTTTTTCTTTTTCTTTTTTATACTCTTACCGCGTATCAAACTTCAATTACATTTTTCCGAGCGAGTTTCAGTTTTAAAGTATGCCTTAAGATTTCTTTTAGTTTTTTCTCAAAAAAATTAATTGAAATAGCAAATTTTATTTATAATCCTAACCGATGTATTAAATAAATTAATACGTATCTAGTGGTTAATGTACATTATAAAAATGGATGTAAAAGCTTGTGAGTATCGTTAAAATTTGATAAGCAATCATGTCGAGATTAATTAAAAAATTATTAATTACTTTTAAGTCTTCAAAGTATCGAATGACGTACCAATGCAAAATTAAAAAAGTAAATAGTTGCATTCCGCACTCGTACGAGTTATATTTGCAAAGCGTTAGATTTATGAACGATGAATTTTGATGATTAATCGCGAAGCACATATACAGTCTATTTGTTTAGATAAAATTTCAGACCTCATGTTGGAATAATGAAAAATAATTCGATAATTTAATTAGAATGTAGCTTTGATGCGCGAGGGCGTAAACTCTATAAAATACTCGAGTTACTGATTTGCGTGGAAGAGCTTTCACATTGTCCGTAGTATCACCGGGGAGTAATATTGCTGAGAAAAAAAGCAAAACAACTCGTGCGAGTTCGAAGTGTGCAAATTAACTGTGAAACAACAATGTTTTTATAGTTGAACGTACAAACGCACAGGTCGATAAGATAATTTGAAGGGAATTATAGGAGGATCGAGTCAGTATTTCGGAAAACTGGTCGATTTAAGATGCGCGACATTTTGAAAAGTTAAAGCTAAGGCGTGCAGAGATAATGTAGAAGTGCGCGATAAATCGCAGGAAAGACCGCAAACAAAGTGCTTTGGCGAAGCGCGCACGCCTTAAGAGAAGCGAAATTCGTTGAAGCTGCAGTCGAGATGAGCTCCGGCCGCGCAATTGATAAGTTTGATGCAGCGGGAGAAGCGAAGCAACTCTCGTGCAGGTTCACCTGGAAACGCGCGTCCCATTCTTCCAGGGCTTGGTTCGTGTCCTGGAGCCGACGAAATAAAGACCTTCTGACGACCTCCGTAATAAGGCCGCTTTGTCCGAACGAGACCTTAAAGAGCGCATTTACCACGATCAGCCCATACTGGTACGCGCCGGGGCCGTCGAACAAAAGCGGCAGCCGATTATCCGGGGCTCGATTTTATTCGGCGAAATCCGATAATACGAAGCTGTAGGTGTATCGCGGCAGGTCGGCTAATGGCGAAATTAGCGTGCGCCCGAGCGTGAAGCACCGGCGCCCTGTCCCCGTTCTGCCATCGAAAAAACAACAAAGAAGATTAGCCTCTCTCTGGACGCACCTGCGAGATACGCGGGCCGGCGTACGTAGGACGTGAGCCGATTTTCCGTGAGTCAGCCTCGACTGCGCGCCGATTATTGCTTTTTCGAGCGTTCGATCCAAAGCTGCGATTTCGACATACGGACCCCCGTTTTTCCCCGAATTTTTGTTGTTCATTCGGCCCGCGCCCTGCGCGAGCTCAATTATAATTTACCGTCATAAATGACCTACGCGGCCGAACGCTTTTCAATAACCCAACTCTGTTCTCTGAAAATTGGGCCATTACTCCCACTAATTGCTTATTCATCGTTTCTAATATTTTTATCATTCAATTTGTTCCAAAGGGAATCTGGGTATAGCTTTTAATTGGAAATTCGCTTTAAACTAGAATAAATAACGAGATCCTTCATCCCTGTTTTATGTCCCCTTTCATTTCCAACAATTTCATTGTCTTTTAAGATAATAATGAAGTAGAGCAAACTACAAAATCTCATAAATTAAAGACTAAGATCCTTTCATTGCACTAGTTTAAGATAAAGTGCGAAATACGTTAAATGCGATTAATAATTATTACATACGCGTTAATTTATGGCCAGGAATTAAAATATTAAAATAAGAAATGCAATTGATTTAAGCGAATTAGAGTTTATTAGTCGCGCGTGAAAACTGTTTTCGATTAACTGTATTATTCCGATACATTTTTTCTTTATTCTCGAGAAATGTTTTTAAAAATATTCATCCGAAATTTTGCACAAAAATTGCAGATTCTATCAATTGCGTAGCAGAATATTTACGGAGAGCATCGAGTGATAAAACGCCAAAAATATTAAATTAAAGATAAATTATTAAAAATTATTCAATTTTCGTCTACAATATTACATTCGAAAATATTATTATTATCGCTAATTAGCAACTATCGTGCACAAATGCTCAAACAAAATAATTAACGAACCAGACCTCGAAGTTCGTAATATGATAGTATAGTTGGTTTATTGAACGATACATCACATTCGTATAAAACATTACAAGATTCATTTATCCGTTTTCTTTACATATTTAATCGCATCATCCGTACTATGCAGGTATTGTTATCGTAATCTTTCATTTAAAATTTTATCCCTTTTTACTCAACATTAACGCTTGTTAACAATTTTTATTACTGCATATAGTTTTGCTAAGCATATGCACTTAATCTTACATTCGTTGCACGTAAGATTTTGCACTTACTATTCCAAATTAGACTCACACGTGGTTTTCACTTTCTAATTATCTATCTTCCTCTTGTTATATATTCGTAATAAAGAGCGTAGATTAATGCGGCAGACAAATGTTGAATTTTTCATTTATAAATGTTTAACCGATAACTGCGTTATCTTGGAGAATTTACTACAAAGAGTTTTGGAGCAATTGAAGTACAGTGCTCTAGCTCTAATAAATTAAATAATTTTAAATACAGCCAAACGCGTTCGTTTCAACTCCTTTAATGTGAACACGAGGCAGAATTCTATTCCAAGTATTAAAACAGAATCTGTAAAAAAGTTTTAAAAAGCTTTTACGATTCTATAAATTTACAGATTACCGATTAATTGAAATGCGATTTACGCGGCCTGTGTAATACTCTAACAACGGTCGTTAAATATTACCGCATTTTTGTCGAGACTCTATACTCTTGAATTTAAAATATCTTATCAGCGTTAATCTGTTTATTGGATAAAATAATAATTGTGCAGTCATTTGCTCGCATTGGCCTCGATCGAATCGTATGCTAATAAATTTTATTTTGAAAGATTCATTATAGTATTGTGGGATTACTTTTTTACTCTTGTGTCTGCTCACATGTAGGAAATTTAATTTAGGTATCGCTTTGTTACCGAAAGTCAGTATTACAAAGACATTGATTTATAAGAATTTTATTTCAGCATAGATTGTTTACGCAAGCACCGTGGTGATCGATAAAACGTCATTGCAGTCTATTCGGCCTTAAATCTATCCGGTCGGCGTCTGAAATTTTTCAGAGCGAGCGATAGAGAGAGAGAGAGAGAGAGAGGGAGATCGAAAGTTGGCAGAGTAATCGACGATGCCAAAGACAACTCGTTGTTAAACACCTTTACGAGGCTTCCTTTTTTTATAGGAGGTGAATCGTTGTAGCGCGTGATCGTAAAAGAGTCGGACTCTGCAACACAACTAGACAGAACCATATATCTTACTTTCCATTAATTCGGATGCATTAGCAATGTGTAGGCACGCGTTGGAGTGGAAGGCGTCGCGACGCGCGGAATCATATTTGTCGGACTCGTGCTCGGGACGCGAAGCAGCGCGGGACAAAGGAAGCGCCGATAAAGCCGAGGCGCCCATCCATCTCGGGGGCAAGAGCAAACACGAAAGTCGATTGGAAAATTCGCGGGAAATCTCTTAATTCTTGGCTCGGCTGTGGCTGCTGGGGGAAAGAAGAAAAAGGCGATAAATTTGGAGCGGCGCGCGCGCGCAAGACGTAATGAAAGTCAAATAGCACTTCAGAACCCCTGCGAGCGCTTTAAAGCGGGGAAAAAATAGACGAGCCCGAGGAAAGAAGCGAAGGAGGGCATATGGTGTCTCGCGCGCGCGCGAACGCAAGCCTCAACCTCCCCCATTATTACTGGTGCCCGGCTGCGTGGGGGTCTGTTTTTAATTTTACAATATCGCCATAAAATATTGGGCGTAGCAGTAAAAGTTTTGCAGGGACACCGGCAACGATCGCAACGTGATACGAGCTAAGCCGTGATTTGCGAGCCGAGATATTATGCGCGGGATGTTCAGGGTTTTTGCGGATGATTGTCGCTTAGGGCCCTCGTCGCTCCGACTCTCGGTCCGTAGGAGGGGACGCGGAATCGCCTATCGCCCAACAGATTTCCTTTCCTCTCTCGGCTCGCACATGGGCCTGCCCATAATGAAATAATCGGGATATACATGCACAATGAGACGACGCATCGCACCCTCCACCCAGTAATGGTTTGCGGATTCGAATTTTTCGCTGAACCGCTCCGACGCTCGGCCTTGATTCTCGGCCAATATTGACGAAGAGCCAAATTATGCGCGCCGCTTCATTCGCGAGTTCAGTTCGCGCGCGTCGCATTATCTTTGCGCCCTTCTCTCCGCTCGTCTGTAAATTTGATCGTCGGTCGTGCGAAACGGTGCCTCGAAGGTGGCGCGCGCGCGCGCGCGTTTTATTCTTACGTCGTTTCTGCAAAACACCAAAGATTGCGTTCGGCTCGTCGCTGGCTTTAGCGAAAAACGACGCTAAACTATCTTTCCGTCGCGCAAAGTTATCGAGTACAGCGTGTAACGTGTTTGCGTAAAAAGAGCAAGTTTCTCGTACAGAGGAGCGATTTCACTTTATTCCGAGATTCGAAATTTCCGCCCAACGTCGTTAAACATCGTCGCGGAAAACGAAGCTGTTTCGTTCCACATCCGTCGGCCTCGCGCGCCTCTTTGTGAAAAATTGCGAGCGAGTCGCGCGTTTGGGGCGTTAAGCAACGTTGTGTCGCTGCTAAAGACTTAAATAGTTGCTTGCGATAACGAAACTCAATAAAATTAATGGCGCCATTAATAATTCGGAATAAGTCGCGAGGCAAAAGTGGGCGCATTATATCAAAGGCTTAATCCGTGCGCCTTATGCGAATAACCCGACGTACGTATCAAAATACGATTTTTCACGAGCAGTCGGTCGTACGGAGCGTAGGAGCATTGAATCAGCGGTAACAGGTTTCTCCCCGACAAAAATCCGATCAAACGGAAAAAGCGAGGGCAAACAGCCGAGCGCGAGGACGCAACCCAACGTAACTGCACCGGATTTCTGGGAATAAAAAAACGGGAATCTCTCGACAAAAGGCAGTGCGAGGCGCACCCTCGTAAAATAAGTCAAAGGGTATTTCCTCGATGACTTGTTTGATCAGTCCCAGTCGCACGCACGCACGCACGCACGCACAGAGTCGCGGCACTCGCGTCTCTCGTTTCCCGTAATCCGCTGGAAAATCTGTCCGAGCGCTCGCTGTCCGCCGAGTGTGACTCGCAAGAGAGGCGGGGGGGGGCGAGATCAGGAGAGGAAAAGAGGAGAAATAAGCAGGAGAAGAGAGGCTGGTCTTGTGGAATAGGAGCTGTAGGAGCTAGTCAGTCCAGTTATGCGCGTTTCTATGTAAACACCAGACCAGACCGCCACTTGCGCCGGATTTTTCACTTTCGATCCCTCTTTTTTATGCCGATCTCTCCCCTTACCAAGCGTATCGCGTGACCGTATATTGCTGAAAGCCTCTAATTACATCGTGGAAAATTTACACTCGCACGGAATATGATGAGAAAGGACGGCTTAAATCGAGCCTCGCCCCCCTACCTTTCATTCTTTCCTTCTCTCCGTCGCCGACACTATATTACGGGATTTTCGAATGTTTTTCCCCGTTTTATGCAATTAGCACCGGGCCGGGGCTTTGCAAATAGAGATCGAGCGCTCCTGCCGCGCATAATGCGCCTTTTCTTCTCGGACGTTACAAGGGGCAGGCCGGATTATTCATACGACGCCTGTAACCTTTTCACGAATCGCCGAATCCGAGCGAAATGGTTATCGAGAGCAGTTGAACTTAAAGAAGGACCTTTCGCGCCAAACCCGACATTTCTTCATTAGACCCGTGCTACCTTGATTTGCTGGCATTTCGTTAATTAAACGCGACCTCCAACGCGACGGATGAATTATTACTAGCAGCATTGCTGCGCGTTTCATGCCTGTATTTTTTATATTCACTCAACATCGGGCGAGTTTCCTTACGTTGAACGGGCATTAAAAAGGCGAAAGAACGGTATTTGAAAAATTGTCTGCAATAACTGTTACAATTACTTATTGTCGATCTCATTTTTATCAGCTTTCTTCCTCAAATTGTCTCGAGTCACGTTTCAATGGACGACTCTTACGTCCTTTTAAAAATTAATCAAACCCCGTAGAAAATCGTCCCTTATTTTTGTTTTATCAATTAGCTTACGGTTGTTAAATTTAAACTTTACCTATAGTCGTGACCAGTTCTTCGGTTATTTACGCCAGCTTCTGATATTTAGGTCTAACGAAAGACAGCTATTAAAGATATTAGAAAGATATTATCGATATGTTATTAAGGAAACTCGCTAATATTAATTTAAACAGCTTAGCGGGGCTTTGTTTTCCATTGGCACGAGAGTGAGCTTGCGAAGAAAAGCTTTGAGCAATAACGATTTAGTTACGATATCGAACGAAATACCAAATGCATCGCTTACAATTGATTGCAACGACGAAGTCAGCACACGCATCTTCAATACGTACAGATTCGGATAATGGAGGCACGTTAAGAAAAAAGTGGCTCGATCTCGATTATTCTTCTCGTTAAAAATATTTGCACCCGCGCGCAGTGCCAGCAACTGCCTTAGTTTTAAAATTAATCAGTTCCGGTAATTCGGCATCGAGCGGTGCAATAATACTTGACGGGAGGCAAATATTTTAGACGCAGGGACTATTGGCCAACGTTTTTACGATTCAAAATCTCGGACAATACGACGTAAATAAATTGGCAGCCATAAAGCTCTCGTATATTAAAAGTTCCTTAAAAGTTTCGTCTAAAATACACGAGTCGCCGCTCACGACCTGCCGCCTTGTTATTTATTCGCGGATGATATTGCGCGAGACTTGCGCCACTTTGTCAAGGCGCGAGTATTTTAAGTTGCGTTAATGTTAATGCGCATCGCGAACGGCTTCATTCGTGGCTATGCGTTCAATTTACGAGCGAGGAGCGAATTTTTCCACCGGTTGCGAGTAAATCTTCCCAACAGTTGTTCGCAGGTAACTGCGAGTCATCGAGCGACAACAACGCGAGGTATGTGCCCGAGAAAAATCGCACCTCGTCGCAACCGCGTGATCGATGAAAATTTGTTTTCCCACTGAAGGAGACTCACTCCGTCGAGCCCAAAGTCCGGCGAACGTCGCGTCGACGACCTTCTCCCCCGACATAACAGGCCTGTCATAACGCGAGTTTTTAATTTTAGAGTTTTGAGTTTTAATTTTTAATTTTTACGGCAAAAAGCGTCTCGGTCGCGAACTTTCGCTGCAATTATTGTTATTGCTCCGTAATCTGGTAGCGAGATGTCGAGATATCGCCAACGGGAAAGCCGAACGAGCGTTGGGGACTCGCATATCTCTCTGGCCTTTTCATTCGGGCGTCGCGTGCGAGCGAAAGCTCTAATAGTCGCGCGCTTCGAGCGAGTGTTTATCGACCTGCTAGCAGCGATTCTATCTTCGTAATTAGATACTTTGATTAATTGAATTTCGGGCAGTGCGCTGGGAACGGGCCGATGTCCAGTTCTGATTTTGAAATGCAATTTCGATGGACGAGAGATAAGTTCGGTTTTGGAAGAACTCTTGCGAACGATTACAGTTCCTCCATTCTTTGAGCTGGACGCTTTCTTTCGTTATAAGCCACTAAGGGCAAAGACATTAGTCGCTGTAACATAAATGGGATAAACGGGTGCAATTCGGAGGATCGCGAGAGGCAGGGACCCGAGCGCAATAGGCATTAGCCAGCCACTCGGCGGCTCGAGTCGGGTTCTTAAAAAACTCTTCCTTATGGAGAAAAACGTTTGAAAAAGCACAGAACGCGTAGCATCGCGTAAATGTCAGTGCTGGAACTTTTTCCTCGGTTTACCGTTTCTCGGGTTCACTCGGGCTCGCGCTAGCAATTATTAAAATAGCGTTAGCTCCGGTGCGCGTACGCGTGCGCGGCCACGCAAAAAGAAGAGGCCGAAATTGAAGACGATAAAACTAGGGAGCGATCGCCCGAGCGTTTCATCTTTCACGTTTGAGCCGCGCAGAAGCGCCTTCTTGCCGATTAGCGCGGAGCAAAAGTAAGTTCTCCGTAATTTAGCGAGTAATTTTGCGCGCGCGACGCCTCGCCTCGCGGCCACGCGCCTCCGCTAAAACGCGCAAAATCTCCGCGAGTCGGAGATCCTGGAAGTTGGGCGTCGTTTGGCGATTAGCGGGCTTTTTAAAATTAAGAAATTATTCGCTGTTAGGCGGTTGTTAGGCCGCGTCGAGCGATTATCATCGCGTGGCATCCGAAGCCTCCGCGGAGCGCGCGCTTTTCCGGCCGACGAGTAAAAACGCAACCCGGCTGCTCGCGCGAGCGATCGCTCCGTCGCTTCTTACGCGGCTTTCATTCGAATCGGCCGCCATTCCCGGTGTTTTATATTCGGCCGCGGGCCCAGCTGCTTTTTAAGCGAAGCAATCGCAAGCTGGAGCCGCACCAGTTTTCGGAAAAGCTTCGCTGGCTCGGGAGATCGGCTCCTAAGGCGCGAAAAACGTCTCTCGCGTTCGCGGAGCCAATTGAAAACCGCTGAAATACGCCGCAATCTGGCGGGAGCGACGAAGCGCGAAAAAGTCCTCGGCCGCAAATTGTAACGACGCGCGAGACTGCAAACGGAGACGATAAATCTTAGGTTTAGTAATTGCGGAAAAAAGAAAAAGAGAAGAGGAATAAAGAGCGCGTTGCTCGTGGTCTAACGGCGACCTCGACCTCGGCGCTCGTAACGAAGTCCCGAAGATTCGAGGCGGCCGCTGGTGCCGAAGGTAAAGCTCCCAATGTCATTACCTGCTTATGGCCGCATGCATAGGCGCGGAGTCATAAGTGCCGAGCGCATTGTGACACTCTGTGTCTTCTGCGCACGTTTTTCGCATGATTCAGCGCTGCTTTATTATGCCGGAGCGCGAAGGTTATTATGTTTGCTTCGGAAAAAGGGTAGGAAGCAGTCGTCGGATGGGCGGCTCTCTCTCTCTCTCTCTCTCTCTCGCTCCTAGCGCAGAGCATATTATACGAGCGTGGGCGTCATTAAAAGTCAAGCTTTAAACCGGGCTTTTACGCTTTACGACCTTTTTACGGAAGCGCGTAAGTAATCTGCCGCTGCTGACTCCGCCGAGAAACAGTTCTCAAACAAAAATTGCTAATGTCAGGGGCGTAAAAAATTCTCGCGCGTTTTTTCCTCCTTTTTAGCCGGCCGGGCGCGAATGAAAGTGGCGGAGTCGTTTCGCCGTTTTGAAATTTAATGAAGATTTCATTAAGGCCGTGTTTGCGTCTGTTCTAATAGAATAGCTGGTTCATACAGGAAGATTTCCGTAAGAACAAGCCAGATTTTTTACGATTCCGCGTCGGGGCGCTTTTATTCTCGCGGTTAATGATAGTCCATGAGAAAATCCGCCCTGATTAAGCTTTATCAGCGCCGGCGGCGACTAAATTAAAGTTTTCGCTACGATTTCGGATCGAACGCCCCCGCGGTGCAGCTTACTTTTACGCGCCTTCGTGGACGAGTCGTGGGTTTAACGGGGGGAGGGGGGCCGAAACGCGAAACAAACGCGAATTAAACGAGCGAGCGCGGAGGAGAAAAAGATGCTGCGTTGCTCGAACGGCGGCGCTTACGCAGGCTTATCGGCCAGCGGTGAAACAATAACGGCGACCGCTCGCCCTTATCACCTCGAACAGGTTCACCCCGGCCAACGAGAGAGAAACGTCGTGGACAGGAGCGAGAGGGCTTATCGGCGCGTCATTCGGAAACGTCATTTTTCCGCTCGAGATCTTATCGGAGCGTTGGTGCACGTGTCCCTGCGCAGCTTTTTTTAGCTCGCAACTGCACGAACGGCAGGACGCAAGGGAACGGAGAGAGAATAGGAAAAAGAGGGAGGAAAACGGAACTGTGCACACGACAGCCATGTCATCGGATCCCAAAAATAGCGAGTGAACTGCGGGGGGAGAACGAGAAAAAAGGGCAGAAACGCAAGGAGAAAAAGTGGACACCTGCGCGCTTGACTCTGTCTCTCTTGTGTGTCAAGTGAGCATTAAAAAAACGACCCCCCCCCCCGGAATGACCCGCAACACCACAGTCGACAGATTCCAATCTACCTCTTTATCTTTTTCTCGCGTTCGCCGCCATTCACCCCCCCCCGCCCACCCTGCCTCTATAAACTGAAATTAAGCCGACATTACGGTGCATATTTTCGGAAAATAAGTGGATCGCGTCTCGAGCACAGGTGCTTTTTCATCCTTCGTTCTTTTGCTCCCTTCCTCTAGGTCGATACGGCAAATTCGCTGGATTATCTATGGCCGCGGTCCTTTTTTTTACAGCGATTTGTAATTGTAAGTAACTTTCCCGTGGTTTATGATTTCGGATAAAAGGACCGAGGGTCCGCTTTATAGCCCCCGCATTCGTCGAAATAAATTAGCCGGAAATAAGATCGGTTATCGTGTGTGTGCTTAGAATTTTAATAGCTGCTGTTACCTACACTTCTTTACGTTACGAGATGGTTGATTGCGCAATGGTTGGTTCTCCGTGCTTTCGGCTGTTTTCCAGTTTTAACGATCGAGTAAACCTTGACTCGTAGCGCATTGCTATCTTCCTACTTTTGCCAATCAAATACACGCGATAACAATTAACAGCCGCCTGTTAATTTGATAATAATAATAATAATAATAATAATAATAATGCAACCGATTGCGCACACGTGTTCGAGCCACTCTAAATAATAGCTTATCATCGTTAATTTACGGATGTTATCGTCTCAAAGAAATGTCGCGGGAGCTTGAAATTTTCACGTTTTGCTGGGAAATCTCGAGAACGATCCCGGAAACAGTTGGGAATTCCCTTAATTGTCCAGCAAATCCGCGCTTCGATGCGTTTAGCGGAAACAAAATAAAAATCCATATGAAAACTGCTCGAGCTGAATTTCAAAATCGAGCACGCGAATCTCATTTGCACTAAATCTCGAGTCAGAGTCATTATACGACCACGCCTATAAATTTTCGAGCATCTTTTCACTTCGAAAATCCGAGTTTTATCATTTTATTTACAGTAAAGGCGACGGGAAGATTTTTTATGCTTCGGATTATTATTTATCCGTGCTCTTCGTCTCGAGCCTTCGTTGTGAATTAATTTTGTACATTTCGTCAAAATTCACACGCATCTTGCTAAACGTACGTTAATCGATCGAAGATGGTTGACAGCTAAAAGTAAGCGTTTTGGGTGGACTAAAGGAGAAAGCCATTTATTGGCTCTTTGATGAATTTAATGCTCTCGAAGAGTAATTTTTGTATCACAGCTCTAAATTGGTGAGATCTGGGGTAACGATTCGAGTTAAATTGACATCGAAGAAGAAGGCGCTCTTAATGCCAATTAAAAAAAGTTCTGGCATCTAACTTTCGTCTCGTCTCTTCGTTATTAAATTTGTGCGCTGCGAAATTCGTAGCTGCTGTCGATCGAACTTTTCATCGTACGAGGGACTACATCTCAGTAGTTCTCGAGACAAAAGTGCTTTCGAAATTTGAGATGAATAATTCAGGTTCTCCATATCCACACATCCATATTGGAATCGATCTCGCACCTCGGCATCCTCCTAGTTTTCCATAAAGACATAAAATTTTCATTTCAATCAAACCATTTCGAGGCGTCGCTTTAAATGCATCCATTTTCTCGAGATAAAGAATCTCTATAAAAAAAATATCATCCTCGGGAGCGGGAAGAGCGCGGCTGCTCTAATAGAAAAGCATAAATTTCGGCTCTCGTAAATCATCACCTCGGAGACATATTTTAATGTACTCGTTAATAGCTGCCCGTTAATCCTCCAGCAGACGAAGGGCCAAGGGGTGGCCTCGGATTACGGAAAGATGTATGTTGATGGAATCTTACGGTTTACGTGCGCGCGCTAGACACCACGAATGCCATTCTCCCTCTCGTTTTCTCTCGCTGAGATATGTACCCGCACTAATACTAGTGTAATTAATTCGGGCTCGTTACAAAATTCTGCTACGCTTTTTCCTCGCCCCCTGTCTGCTCCTTATTCTTTTCCAACTTTTTAACGAATTTAACCGACTTCAATTACCCACTTTGAAAGTTCCTGCGAGGGCCACGTTTTTAGAGTTTTTCGCGGAGTTAGCCCTTAGTGCTTAACTCTTTGGATGAAATGAAATTTTATCCCAAGTATCGAGTTCCGGTGCATCCGTTCGACCCTACGAGTACGCGATTTACTTTCGTTACGAGCGATTACTTTTGCTTGTTTTTTATTTAATAATGGAACACGTCTTATTTTGCTATTCTTGCACGCGAGTGAAATCATGCCAACGAAATTTGATAAAAGCATCGGAATAAATCTTGGCGTTCGCAAAAATCAATGCCAAATTCTCGCACAGAGTCCGTCCGCATCCACTTAAATTTCAGGATTCCATTTTATCATTGGACGCGCGCTCAAGTGTAGTTGGACAAAGTTGGACAAACCATGGCAATAAGCGATAACTCAACCAAGACAAATGCCGCATTTTTATTTCATTTTTAAATAACCAATGAATAATACGAATTAGAGCCATTTACGGAAAGTTCAGGAGGGATGTTGGGACGCCGTATGAATGATTCGAGGTAATATCAACCCTCCTCGGGACTCGGCAAAAATTCACTTCGCAAGGAAATTAAAAACAGTCATACAGACTCGTCCACTAATGGCGAGCATCGTTCATGTCAATATGGGCCATTGCCTCTATTACCATATTATGCTCCGAGTCTGGTGCCGGGGTATCGCTTATAAATACCAGCAATCACCAAACAAAGAGCGAGAGCGACTGAGGGGCGACGCTCCGACTTTCCTCAGTATCCCAAAATTTAATACGTATATACGCGCACACACTGCTCTAGCCAAGGGTGTGCACAACAATTGGATTTAAAAACGAGCGGGGGAGGGCGAGAGAGAAAAAATTACGAAACTACTAGCCGGGATGATGGAAGTCGGGGGCCGCACGTGAACATTGTGTTCGTGTCAGTGAGAGACGTCGATTAAGAGATGCTGATTATTAGCGTCTGGATTTTTTCGATTAATTATCATTCCGCGTCGTTCCCCGTTAAATATAAAAATGTTAAATGTCGAATGGCCTCGTTCGACGCTCGCCACTTTTAATTTCACCGCGATCGATAATTTACGACAGCGCGCATCCGCATTTCGATTTTTCGCACAAGTGTTGGGGAACACAATCGCGCGTAAATCAGGAAACGTTAAAAATGCGTGATTACACGCCGCGAGCTATAATTTACGATACGACGCGTTTGCAGTAACTATTTTCAAAACAGATATTTTTTCACTACATTGTTCGGCGAGTAAGTCGTTTCTCTGAGCTTCGACAAACGTTGAATGGAACAAAATTTAACAAAAATTCAAACGCAGCATTTTATCGCCGAGACGTTTCTTCGTATCGTGAAATATTGCTCGAAAAGCCTTTAAATTGGCTTACTAACCAACGATTTCATTACTCGCATAAATAAAACAAACCTTGGAGGAGGAAGTATCGGTTCGTCGTGCGAATTACAATACGTCCAAACTGCTCTGCAAGAAAGCAAAAAATCAGCATAAGCGGGGAAAAATACCAAGTTTTTAGTGTAGCATAAACTAGGAACCGCGAGAGAAGCCGTAACGTTCAAAAATATATATATATATATATAATGTAAATGCGCGCGCGCGAGGATAAATAAATTTTATAACCTCCGCGAGCAAATATGAATATTTAAGGCAGAGACGGTGTTGGACACGGACGTTTAAGATTTATGGCGAAAACGCACCGATCGCACACTCGACAAAGTGATCGTCGCGGCGAAACGCAGCCTCGGGGACTCGCGATTTGGGCGAACGGCGGCGCGTGCGTCCGGAGGCGCGAGCAGCACTTGACCTGGCATCGCTACGCGTTCCCACGCATTATTGCAGGTCTCGTCCGCGCGCACCGAAGCTCCCGACGATCGAACACTCGGGCGCTTAGCAGCAGCAGCAGCAGCAGGTATCGATCGGCGATTAACGACGCCGCGAGCGCGAAAAAGCTCCCCGATCCACAAGCGGCAGGGGAGTCGAGGAGGAAAAGCCAGAGCGGTGCTAGTGGCCGAGGAGCAGCCAACTAACGCTCCCTAAGGAATATCTAATTATCGGGCACGTGACCCGCCACGTGTGGGAAGCGCATTTCCCATTCATCCAGGCTTGCCGGATCCACCCTCCCGGTGCGATATTTTGTAAAGTTTACGCGGACGATCCACTCCCGAGTGCAGGACGAGCGCACAGTGTGAAACGTATGCCGCTATTACGCAAAGAGTGCCACGGGTACAACAGAACAAGTTCGCTCCGAGGACCGGAGCGGACATTATTTTTCAGAGCGGCACTCGTCGCCGGCTAAACGACGCTTTATCGGCGGATTAACTCCTGGCTAACTTCCCGACCCCGCTTTTCTTTTGAGAACTTAAGTGCGCGTGTGATTCGGCCGCTTTTTGTTGTTTCGCGCAGTCGGACGGCGGCCGCTCTTTGTGCGCAGATTATTATTCCGTCGTTAACGTTGCGTTACTGCGGACAAAGATTAATGAAACCCGACGACTACATTGTCACGTCGAAGCCCTCGGATGTTTTTAGTTTCGCCACTATCGAACAATCGTACCATTCGATTTCGCCCATTTTAATTTCGAGTCTGAGTTCGTGATTTATCGGAGGCAGGAATGGGGCTCGCGTGAAAAGTGAGGCATTCGCGTGACTCGGTGAATACCGATCCCGTGCAGAATAACGAGCGCCCGAGGCGAGATTCACCGGGAGCGTGCAATTACCGATCCGTGCTGGCGACGCGCAACCTCCGCGAGAGATTACAAAGCCGGATCAATATCAATTGAAAGTCTTGCCTCCGCGGGCCTGCAGTCGGTCCAATTTTTAAATCTCACCGGCGGTGGTCGCCTACTTTGCCTTTTATTTACTCCCTCGAGCGGCAACAAATCCGCGCACTTGGGCGGACATTAATGCGTCGCGGCTCGACGGAATCGCGATCGCCCAATTTTCGTGACGCGTAATTACGGGAGCAAACACGAGCAGCCGAGAGTCGTGACTGGCCGAAAGGATAAAAAGTAGTAGCCATATGGCGTTCATTATTGTCGTAATTCCAACGTAAAAAGGTTGGCTCGCAAAGACGATCGCGCGCGCGTTTCCTCGTATAACAAATGGAAGAGCCTCGACGAAAATAATCCATTTCTATTATGGAGTGTCGCTCGCGACAATACCGCGCTTCCGAGGATACCCCGAACAACTCCAACAACTCACAAAAAGTCGACGCATCCATTCCAAGGGGTGTGCGCTCGTCGCTTCTAGCCCGCGCACTATTTCGCTTTATGTCGCGTCATTCGCGCTAACGACCTTATCGTGAACTGCAACAATGGCCCGAATAAAGAGGGAGAGAGGGAATTACGGCTCTGAGTCTCGGAATGCGACTTTAGCAGAGTCACTGGTGGTGGCTCGGTCGATTAATCCGGCCGGGGTGTCTTTCCACGAGCTCTGCCTGCGCGTACACGGCCAATTCATTTTTCAATGAGCTTATTGAACTCTATTGGCCCCCGGTCGCCCCTCCCACCGGATGCACCTATGCCTGCCCGTAGAAAGTCGTTGCGCGCGCGCGATCCATCGAATGCGCAGCCTGATCCTGGAAAAGAACGCGCTGAAAACGGACTCCTCGACGGACAAAAACCGGATGATTATTCTTGTGCACGACAAAGTGGAACGCAACCCCGCGGGGTTTTTAATTTTTCCACCCGCTTTTTGTCGCGTAATTTTGCGCCCGAGGCCAAATCCGAATTTTTTTACGAAAACCAATTGGTACGCGGAGTTTGCGCTCGAAACTTTTTGCCGCGGTATAAGTGCCTTTTTAGATGGAATTTACGTTGCGAGTTCCAGAGGTGCGAGAAACTATTTTACCGAAACTTATGGAATAATAGATGGAGAGTCAACAATCGATCGAGTTCTTCCACTGGAAATGAAGTACATTGTAAAAAATCTGTACACAGTTATAATAATTGTTATTATTTCCGATTGCTCGACCGTCGATCGACCAATTCAATACTTATTTTATTCATCTATTCACGACGAGTTTATTTATTAACGAATAATTAGCTAGTCGAAATGGATTCTGTAATCCTTTTCCAATTTCTCTGCCACCGTGATAATTATTTTAACTGTGACTTTAAACGACTACCATATCTGTCAAAACTAGTAAGAATAACGCGAAATAAAATAACTAAATTTTCCAGTGAAACGTGAGTAAGGCTTCGTTGGTGCGACAATAGTCGAGCCAAGGAAAACTCGAGAAAACTGCAATAATTTTTAGCGATGCGTTTCGCGTACTAATTCAGACAAATAAAAGGATAATTGCTGTTCTTCGTGCAGAGCGATCGTATACTATTTGGCGAAATGCAATTGGATCGATTCGTTGCGAAAATTGCGAGTGCTAATAGTAGCCGGACTTGAAAATTCGCGTACCGGAAAATGCGGCTTTTCGAGGTCGCGATAAAAAGAGCCTTTCACGGGGATGCGATTCGTCGCGCACTCCATCGATCGCGAAGAAAAAACGAAAATGGCGGACTCTCGAGGAACAAAAAGACAGACGAGGTGCATGCGGGAGCACCGAAATGCATTGCACACGCAGGCGTGGTATGCTTGGACACGCAGCACGCACACGTAGTCCTTGTGAATGCGTGGATCGAAAAACGCGCACTCGATTGCTCAATGGGCCACGGGCTCGCGCACAACCATGGGGATGAGGTCTCGAGTGTTTCCCATGCCCGTCCCAAAACACGCGCGTCGCACCGAGTATGATCGTCAGGTAGCCCGCGGGCGTCTCGGCGACTCGTGAGAGGAGTTAATCGATCGGAAGTCTTGAGGACGCACGTGCCGCCCTCGCATTGTGTCCAACTAGTAATAAGCCTCCCACGAAGCTCCTGTCAAGCGATAAAGCCATAGGACGAGCGGCTCGTCAGGGGCTCGTTAGCGCGGTACCGCTGGGGGTGTCTCATCTGCGAGGCCTGCACGGCCCGCGGCAGGAAGATGCGTCGCGCATCTCGTGATCGTCGATAATTCCACTTGCGTTTCAGCCGCGCTATTGCGAGGGTCGCGCGATCGACGTTATTTGAAAATAGACGCGCGGAACGTCACGATCAGCCGGTCTCATTACCGAGGTATAAAGGCCGAGCGCTGCAGCTGATAAAATCGGTGCCAACGATCCCATTATTAAATACAAAATTAATTAATCCGAAATTTCGATTGATATTTGTAATGGAAATTGAAGTTTGTCAAGCGCGCAGCTGGTAGGCAGTGTCGCTTTTTTAACTCTGAAAAGGCAAATTCTTCGCGACCGAAGCTCGCAGTTTTCAATCATCGAGCGCGCGATAATTAAAAAGGGACGAAGAAGTTACGCTCGGATAATGATCGCTTGTTTTGTCGAAACTGCGTATCGGGAATATCGAATCCAATTTTTCAAATAACTCAGCCAAAATCTGGAATCTAGTTGGGAATTTAATCGAGACACGAATGGAGCCGATGATGTGTGCTTTAGCTTTAAAGGCAACAAAGTCCTTTAGCAGTCCAATCATTTTCGCAGTTTCGCGAATGGAGGAAAACGAGTATCATCGCTTCCATCGTCTCAGCTGCGCGCGAGTGCGACGAGTCAAAATTGAAATTTGGGAGCTCGCGAGAGGTCAAAGGGCAAAAAAATTTCAGGCGCGGCTCGTCACGCTTTCATTCGCTAACTTAGAAAGTGGCATCCGCTCATTTAAAAGTCAGTTATTTACGAAATTACATTTTTCGTACCCGTGTAAGCATTAAAGAACCAATACTTTTTAACGAGCCGCGCGCCCTTTTGACACGATCCACACATAACTGCGCGCAAACATTTTCAGACCCATATCTCTCGCTTTTTATTCGGCGTCAATGCCACGGGCGCGTTTATTTCTCGCTTCGCCAAGTATCTCGTTACACGGCCGGGCCGCGCTGTAAAGTAACTTTGTGTCATTTTAATCATAAATTCATATCTCGGCGCTCCTGTAACGAAAAATCCCCCCCCCTCTCTCTCTCTCTCTCTCTGCCTCTGGAGACGCGGTCAGCTCCCGCCGGTACAAAGCAACCATAATCCGTGCGTTATACGCGCCCGTAAATCCGTACAAATTGTACTTTGTAACGCATTACACCGACAGCGTAACGCGTTCACAAACGAATCGGCCGCCTGGGCGAAGCATCCCGAACTTTCCGTTCCATCGGACCCGCGCCCCCTCCCCCGAGTCCGTAGGCGCGAGCCACGGCGCGCGAGTGCGCGAATGGACGCGTTAAACCGACTGGTTGACACTCTGATAATTGCCTCGCGCCTCGACTCGCACCCGCACTCGCACCCAGAGAACGCTCGGACGACCTCCCGAGTGCCCATCACTGCCCCGTGAAATTTGTCAAGTACAGAGACTTTTCTGCCGCCGCACAAAGGACGATTTCAATTTCCACGCGTAAAAACTCGCTGGATTTGTCGAACTTTTTCAGCCGAGAGTCCGAATTTTGTTCTTCAACTCGCTGATGAAATGTCTCGAATCTTTGTACACGACAAAATGCCCGCACAGATCCTCCCCAATCGAATTAAACTTTGAAATCTTGCAATTTTCATTCGTTACTCCACTGCGTGTGTGGAATTAGTCTTCTGTTTCAGCTGCATCGTGTAAACGCTTACATTGTTGTCATGTTCGCTCGTTTGACTCCGACATACCGAATGTTACGTAATGCATATGTCAACAGAAAATAACGGTTATTACCTCACTTTGGAAACGAATTCTCCATTTTTTAATTCGTACTTTCTAATACCAACTGTTTTAACGAATACATAACTAGACAATTGATAAGTGCGCTCTTCTGATTTAAGTTCAAGGATGAAAAATATAGAAATACCCGAACTTACGATTTTAAAGTAACATGTGATTCTGGCGATTACTGAACGTGCAAAAAGTTAGCAATTCATAAAACAACTAGAAGAACTTAATTCGTAACGTAAAGATAAGACGGAATTGTGGTTGAATTTTAAAATTAACCATTATTGAATAATAAACTATAGATCACGCTTCTGAGATTTATCGTCTCACTTCGCAGGAGTTACGAAAGACTTGAAATAATTACGAAATTTAAGTGTGAATATAAAAAACGTAAAATTTAAAACCATCCGTTTAAAATTATTTATCATAAAGCAGTAAAGCTATACTCGTGCATTATATACGCGTAGAGAGATGAACCTAAAAACGTTTGCTTATTAATGCGAGGGAAGCGTTTCTCGTTAATTTTTTCACTATCTTTACTAATTTTAACCAAAACAGCTCATTAATTGCAGAGATTTTTTTTAAATTATAATTTTTTAGGTGCGACAAAGTGGATGTTTGACTTTTAGCAGGAGTAACAATCGCAGCTGTTGGTATCGTCATAGATTAATTGAAAAAGGGTCGAATGACCTGTTACTCTCCCAAAGCTGAGGCAAAAAGTAAAATAAAGCAAAATAAAGTGTATAAGCTTTGAGCGAATGAAAGGCATATTTGGAGCAATTAGAAGTAGCTCTTGAAAGAAAAAAGGCGGAAAGATTGGCGTATCGCGCGAGTTGCGTTCGTCGAGTCAAAGCTACACGAAACAGAACCAACTATTCGCGGATATTTAGTTGAACTCTCCGCTTGTCTGACTAAAGAGCGCGCAACTGAGCTACGTCCTGTCGGCATTTGCCATTTTGAATTTCAGCATAGCACCGCGCGACACGACTGACAACAATTCCAGCTATTCGCTACTCTTGCAGTTGGCATTCGACCATTTTCTGGACGGAGGGAAAGAAAGAGAGAACGAGAACGAGACGAATAGAGGCAGTGAAAGGGGGCACGTGGGAAAAATACTGACTGACGGAGAAAATACTATACGACGTAGAGGCTAATTCTCCCTTTCTCTCTCTCTCTCGCTGCTCGCGAAGAATCCTGCAAACGACGCTGCTACGTTTAAATTGCAAGAGCGAGCGATAGTGAGAGAAAAGGAAGTGTTGGGTCACGCGTCGACTTTTGTTTGCGGACCTTTGTCGAAATTAAAAAATTACACACGCACACAGAGGTGAGTTATACAAGTTGCAGAGCCAGAGAGAGAGAGAGAGAGAGTGCTTTTCGCAAGCCGTAGTTTCCACATTTTATGGAAGCGCACGAGTGAGAGTTTTAAATTGAAAATTCTCTCAAACGTATGATTTATTTTACGTGGGCTACTGTGCGCCACACACGTACGCGTCCGCGTTGCTTCAGAAATAAAGAAAATATTGTACATTAAGTTTTATAGTCGTTTAAGGGATTAATATTTCTTTTTAACGATCCAGGAAAATGAAAGCTGCGCGCGAATTTTTCGAGAGCAAATCGACTTTCAGCTTCCGTGTAAGTGAGCAAAATTAGAAAATTATTATAATATACATAAAGTGGATGCACTTGCATTTTTAGAACTAATAAAGCGAATGTTCTTATTTTCTTATTTTAACAGTACATCCGCCGACAGGTAGCTTCGAATTAAATAAATTATTTTAATTTGACTAACAGTTCTGCTTTGTAAATTGCAGTTGCGCGTTGCTCGGTAAACTTTTTTAAGATAACAGAACTGTGCAGTTGTAAATCCGCGCGAGCCCTTTGTCTTATTCAATTTTCGCAACGCCGAGATGCGCTTGTAGGCTCGCAGACGAACCTCGAGGGTTCCACTCCAACGGACGATAAATCGTTGACGTTACAAAGATAAATTTCAAGCGGCCGAGTAAAAGATTAGAGCCCAGGCTACGAACGAGCACGACGAGTTGGCAAACGCGTTTATCGGATCTAATAATAATTTCGCTGCGGAATTAATCGAAATTGCCGATTGCCAATCGGAGGCAAAATCTGCCGAATAAGATTTCAGCGGCAATATCGGCTAATGCAAATCCCAGGCCCTTAAATCATCCCGTTCCCCAAATCGCGGCGAATAAATCCCGACTAAATAAGCAATATCGACGAATGGGACAATTAGCAGTAGATACCATCGCTGCAACGAATAATTGTAAATCTCCGAATTTGGGAAACGGGAAGCGCGGCCCGTCGGCACCAAGTCGGAAAAGCATTAGTGCGGGGGCGGGGGCGGGGGATCAAAGCCGCGTGTGTCGCCAGCGGCGAGCGCTACACGGCGCAAAGGGCATAATTATTCAGCGCTTAAACTCCGCGCGAGTTTCGCACTTTCCAGCACGCGATTACTCAGCCCATCCGTCCGCGCGACAAATCGAATGCGCACGGCCCGAGCCGAATAAATAATGGCCGAGCGGCTCCTGGGGCCCCGCGAGCCCTTACACGCCCCCGCACCAGCGAACGCGTTACCACGGAACGACGGCTTACGCGGCTCCCGGCTCAATTAAATCGAGTACGCAAGCGCGTAAACACGTGGCTTTCCACGGCCTCCTGCAAAAATCCTCCCTCTGCTTATCTACACTCTACCTGCGTTTCTTCTTCTTCCTCCTCCTCTTTTTCTTTTATTATTTCCGAAGGCTCGACGGCGTCTGCGCTGTAAAACGGAGTCGGATCTCTTAACGGACAAGTATTTCCAGCTTTAATGAAATGCGACTGCGAGCTGCACTCGAAAATTTAGCTGCGCGCATCGAGTGAGAAACGATTACTACCCGTGTTCCCCGAATCCGGATTGAAAAAACAGGTCGGCCGAAAATTATTGCCAGCCTCGCTATATCATTAACGGAAGAAGCGTTTCTACCGCAGCTGAAAAGTCTTGATTAAAAGTCAATTTTATTAAAAAAACCTTATCAGCTTCGCCGAAATTCATAACGAACTTCGTAAAAGAATTCGACTGCCGAAGAGAACGACTGTTTCCTCGGAATAAACTTTACGATAAATGATCCACACTCCTTAGCACCGAGTTCGTGCATATAAAGCGGAAAAAATGCTCCATTCCTGATATGCAATTATGTGCACTGCATTTGAAGCTTGCACGTAATCGATCCGACGAGATAATTAATTAAATTCGCCAAAAATTAAGTGTAGCTTTTGTTAGATATTTGAGTAAAACCTATTACGTTATGCTAGGAACATTAGCTTTAGAAATATTTAAATAAATAAAGGAGGAGATTGAAATAAAAATAGAATTTTAAAATCAAGTTCGAAGGTAAAGTTGAATCTTGCGTATCGATTGTCCAGTACTCGTACAACAACGATACGTTGATCGTTCGTTTACTTCTAATAATGTTTTTCGTGCTCGTAAAATTCCTAAAGCGTTCCTTAAATATATTTATAAAGTTCATTCGCTCGCTACGTTAGTTTTTTAGTTTGAACGAAAGTAAAAAGCAAACGATGGGTGGAAACTTTTTAGAATTAAATCTGATTAAATAATCTTCGTTTCGTGAAAATTTGTTTTTCAGGGGTAATCTAAATAAGCGTAATTTAAAAATCAAAATATTTCTTGTTTGAGAAGTCGGGAGCAAATTTTTAATATTCAACACACTTCTATTAAATGTATTGTTTATGAAGAATCGTGATGCAAGTTTGTGCTTAAAACTTTTAAAACCTTAGTAGCGATGCATATATTTTAAGCACAAATAGTTTTACAGACTTTTTAAATATAAATTTAATAAACAAAGTGATTCCAAAGATTTGAATACTGGAAAAAGGATTAAAAATTCGATTAAAAATTGATAGAGAATACTCGCTAATGAAGGTTCTTGCCCGTGTCTTGTAATAAAAATATCATATATTTTTATATATGATATTTTATATAATTACATATATATACTATAATTACAATGCACGACTGTATTCCTGATATTAAAGATACGAAAAGAAATATCAATAAAAGAATTTTGATCGCAATAATATTTTCCTACGGGCTGCAAAACTACAATAATCGAATTTATAAACACATATTAATTCTAAACTATAAAAATGCTTTGAAATATTTCAAGGAACCAAGCCCAATGGAATATTTGAAAGTAGTGGAGATGCATAAGTGATATAGGAACAAAGTTATAATAGATAGAGACTCGGAGAATGACGAGAAAGACACGTAGAGAGAGGGAAGAGCAGAAGAGAATGGAAAGGAAGAACAGCAGCGAACAGCGTACGCTCCATTCATATTCATAATCGTAATCGTTAAGGGTTGGACTCCATTGTTGCCGGCAACTTTGGCTCGGTCCTATCTCTCTCTCTCTCCATGTGATTCTCTACATCTATTTCTCTTTTGCTTTAGTGGGGTGCAGCTCGATTAACGCGATTCTCTCGGAAACATCCAAGTGACTCGCTCGGCTCTCCCGGGATGAGACAGAGAGAGAGAGAGTAAATTAATTATTTAGCCGCCATCACGGGCAAGTTACTTTTCAGGTTTCTCATTTATGAAATTAAATTTTGATAATTTAATTGTTCGCAAAAAGTTGCAAAAAGTAAAGAAAAATATGAAAATGCAAACAGCGGCGAGGTTGATTTTGCTTTAATTCAATTAGCCGTGTTAGGCGATGCTTTCGTTACTTTGCTGCAGCTTCGCCGGCAACCTCCGATTGCCGCAACATTTATTCGCCAATTGCATTCGCCCGAGTCATTGGGGGCGAATCTACGATTACGCGCAGATGTCAGAAAACGAACGAGACCCTCTTTTAAGAAACGCCGTTCGAGCTCAGGCACTCGGCAGCTCGACCATTACGTTAAACTCGCGCGGAGACGAGAACGTCCCCGGCCGCGACAACGACGTCGAAGGGTCGGCGTAGGGCGCTTTTTCCTTTTCCGACGTCGCAAAGCGCCGCGCACTCTCGATTCTCTAATTTTTCTATTCTTCCCCGGCCGACTGTTAATTAGTCCGGGCTGCCCGGGCCTCGCTTTCGCTTTTAGCGCTCCCTCTCGCCGCGTAATTGTTAATTAGTGAGATGATATTTCCGAAGGCCCGAAGGAATTCATCTGAACAACTGGAGCCGTGTACCGTGGCTCGGCCGCGCGCAATATTGAGGAAAGGCCGGGGGGGGGGCGGGAGGCCGAGAGAAGGCGCGACCCTCTTGCGCAACTTGGTGGCGCGCTCCTCTTCTCCGCTCCGCCCTCCACGCGGCCGCCGCTCGGAGTTATTTCGAGATTTGGCACGAGGAGAGCTCTGGAGAATCCCGGTGATGTGTTTCGCCAGGGTAGACCCTCTGGTCATACAAGCGAGCGAACGTATACTATATTCCGGAGCTCCTACTCGCCTAACCGAGTGCGCCGGCATCCCCGTCCCGGCACTCCAAACTATTTTCTTCGTTTACGCCGAGCTGCTGGTGTACGTGCGTGTGATGCTGATTCACGGTCTAATGTGCGATTCGAGTATTTAAATTTTCAAGACGTTTTTCGCGTCAACGGGGAGACGATGCGTCGCTCGTTTGCTCGAAATCTCGCTATTACCCAGTAATTATGCCTTTCCCCTTTGCGCGCCTCGTCCTATTTTCGCATCCTTTCTAAATAAATCATCCCTCCTTTTTCTCTTTCTGCTTCTCTGCGGGGATTACACCTATGCACGGCTGCTTTTCAAAAGCGCTCCGACAAATATCGTTGGCGATATTGTTTTTCCTTCGACAGCCATCTGGATTGGTTGCACGCCCAACATAAACATTAATTTAACGAACGAATTAAACTGGCAAGCCATCCGTCAAAATTAATTTTAAATACCTCGCTATTATGGTAAATGGCTTTTTCTTATTTATCAGCGCGAAGCACATTTTGCCGACCAACCAATGATCTTCGTTTTATATTTTTCTTTGCAGAGTTGCAACCGTTGACGAGTAATGCGTTCAAAGCTCTTCTGTTCCTCTCGCGTTATTACGCCGTTGCGAAATTAAACGCCGTGCAATTATTTTAAGAATTAATCTGGCAGCGCTCGAATATTTCGATCGACCGCGAGCAACTTAAGCTTCGCGATATATTCCACGCGCGCAAAACGCAACCGTCCCTACTATTATTTTATTCAGATTTCAAAACGAGCTTCGCATTAAATTTTTGCGCAAAAATACAAAAATGGAAAAAAACCACAAAAATACGAATTGTATTTTAGCGCGGGAAATGTGCGGCATTTGTTTTTTCCCTAGAGATACATATTACCCCGAGTTAATTCGTATGCGCGAATACTCGAGAGATATAACGTGTGTGCGCGGACTCGCACCGTGCGCAATTGTGAGTATATTAGATCGTGTGGATATTAATTCACATTCACACACACAGGGGCGTTTTCGCTGGTGCACGGGTGCGCGGCCACGAGAGCGGAGAAACGGGGAATGCGCGCGGGGGTGCACGGGCAGGAGGATATTTTCATACGAATGTACGCGGAAACGAACGGCGAGGATGAGGGTGCAAAGTGAGAGCGAGAGAGGAGGAAGCCGGATCTGACTATAACCCGCAGGATGCCGGGCGATTCCTTTATTTTTTCTCCGTCGACCCTCCCGCCGCCGCCGCCGCCGACTCCGAGGCCGAGGACCTGTCTTTTCTCGACTGCTGCCCTCATTAGGAAAGGATCGAGAGCGAGAGGGAGAGCGCGCCCTGGAAGGGTTGCGCGAGGACCGGGAAACGCGCGTCGCCAGCCTCGAAACGGTAATTGTTTTTAATCGCAGGGGGCGGGAAGGGCGACTCTCGAAGCGAGGGTCGGGGGCTCGCTGCGGTTAACCGGCAGCAGCCCTTTTTGATGTTCATTCACTCGCTTTTTTCCTCTTATTTTGCGCGGCGAGCCCTCGACGCGAAAACAACATCGACACGTACGCGGCTGTAGCTGCGCGCGTGAGAAGTGCATGATACGTGTAATGTGCGTCGAATCGAGAGCCACCGAGACTCATTAATTTTTTATGAATCGTAAACATTTGCTTTATTACACCGTCCGCTCCGCGTTTTATTTATGTTTTATCTTTTACAGAAAATGTAAATTTGTCCGCTCGTCTGCCCTTTCTGCAGCCTCGCGTGTTTTTGCATTCAGGGCGGAGCGGGGGGGGGGGTTATTGTTCCCGGATCGCCAACCACCGAACGCGTCGGCCGGCCTGCGCTGAAAAAAAACACTCGTCTTGGACAAATGTTGCGTTCGGCTGCGACCGCAGCCCCGAGTCATCCAAAGTATTAAAAATATTTTCTGTTTTCGGAGACGTTTAATTCGAATGGATTTTTGGGCCGCCAGGAGGAGGCCGAAGGGGAAAATTCATCTTGAAATGGTTCGAACGCGCGCATTAATTAAATGCAGACCTTTGAAAATTTCTGGCCAACGCGGCCAGCGATAAATTAATGAAAATTTCGAGAAAATAAAAATTTCATTTCTGGAGAGCAGCAGCAGCAGCAGCAGCAGCAGCAGCAGCTATGTAATCCTCAATTGCGCCGCCTCGCAATGATTATTAATTAAACAATTTGCCTACAGATGAAGTTTTTAGCCGAAGCATTTCCACTCGCGCGTATTATCACTTTTCTTCGCTTATTGCTGCGCGCGTAATCGCATAGCTGCTATATTAAAGCCAGAAAGCTTAAATGCTTTCGTAATTAAAAATGTTGTCACTCGACACACGTGGAATGTCGAATGCAGGCTTGCACTTCTGGTATTCTCGCGGTATGTGCAAGTGCGAAACCAATTGCAAGGAATACATTTCGTTCGTCAATTTTTGTTATTAATAACAGTCGCAAAGATTTGCTTCGCGGTGTTAATTATTTCCCGTGCGATCTGCACAATTCGCTCTCTTGCTTGAACAAGATCAAGTTGACTCGAGATTTACAAATGAGCTCGTCGGTTACACAGTTTATCGATCGGAATCGTCCTACAGGTCGAATAAAAGTCTACGACTGAGCAATAAGCTTCAGGTGCGCGTGGAGATTTTTATCGGATAGTCTGGCCGAAAAAATGATTAAACCCCATCGAAATGTATAATTGATAAATTTTTTCAAACGCCGTATAAATTATAAAAGCGCATTTACAGATTAAAAAACGGGCACGACGAATATTCGTCGGAAAAAATACAGCTCGTACGTTGTAAGCTGTTTCATTCTCAGATTTACGACGGTTTTTTCAGTCGAGCCAAACTTGTTCCTTAACAAAGCATAGGGCATTGGCACTGTCTAGCGAGGGGAAGGGATGAGTTTTTTTTTGTTCGTCTAACCTGCAACGCGACTGTTCTCTCGGTACGGTACCAACCCTACCTGTCAAGGGGAGTGTGCGCTGTTTTTTTTTTTGTTAAACAACCCAAATCTTTATGGTCGCGCTTTGACACGTGGGGAAAGTAAATAGAGTCTCCTGCGACAACTGGTTTGCGGGAACTTTACTTACGGTGTCTCTCGTGCAACAGTTACGACAGGTATGAGAATGAAAATGAGGAAAAAAAGGATTCTTTTTCTTTTCCTTTTTTTGTCTTGTTTTGTTTTGTTTTATTTTTTTTTTTTTAATAATAGAATACACGCATCATGAGAACGATACGAGAGAGGTCTTGGAAGCGGTATTTTTGCTATCGGAATGGGCAGATATTAAACTTTTTACGCACACGGAATTCGCAGCGGCCAATAAAGTCTCGGAATTATAACGTCGAAAAAGCTTTTGAACTGTCGCGTTCTTTTTGAACTGGGCGCGGCTCCGTCGCAGCCGCTTTCGAAGCATCAAAGGAGCAAAAAATTGCACAACTGGTACGCGGCTCGCGCTCGCGCAATTGGACAATAACGCCGAAAAAGAGCGAACCCCGCGCCCAAGTTGGAAGCCCTGAACGCACGAGTGAATTATCCATGGGTAGGCAAAATCGAAGGCTACACAGCCGTGCAGGGTAATTGCGAGCGCCGAGGACAGATTCTACTGCGACTGGGACGCAGTATCGCGCATAATCCAAGTAATTGCAAATTTAGCCTTAATCTCGAGACAAGGAGGGCTCGGGAGGGGGACGAGGGGGGCTTTGATTGAAATCCTTCGATCGTAGGCAGCCGCATTCAATAAAGTCTGATTTCACATCAAAGGAGATAGACAGATACCTCACCTCAATGGATCCTCGACGAAATAAATCATATTAGGCACTGCATTCACCGTGGCTTTCATCGCGGTCCGCCAACAAAATATTGACTTTGATGTCTCGTACCGTACGTGCGCTTTTTTGTCTCTGATACACTTGAGAAATGTTCACGTAAATAAGCAGAGCGACGTGCCCTCGGTTTATAATACACCCCGAGTGTATTACCTGCCCAATGTCGGCATTACGCGCATTTACGATTTTAAACTCGAGCGTATTTCCTCTTCTTTTATTTTCGTCTTTTCGTCCTTGCGTCTTTTCGCCTAGCCGACCTCGGCAAGATTAAGCTCCGGTGCTTGCGCAGCCACCGACTCGTGCATACGCGGACCGAGCGAATTCCCTCGTACTTACCCCGGAGACTCCATTATTTCCGTAACATGTGAATGTAATATGAGTTTCTCGCTCGGTTTCGGCTCGATTCGTTATGTCGCAACAACTGCTCGCCGTTTGTTCCATCCTCGAAGAGAATATTCCGTTTTCATGCATCGAGTGATTAAATTTAACGGCGCGATATCAAAAAAATAGCGAGCTTTCGTTAAAATGCGACCTGCGGAAATTTTGCAATCGATTCTTGGGACTTCAGTGGCTCGTTAATATCTCGCGTAAGAGGAAACTCATACTCCTAAGCCTCTATTTTAGCGTCGCTGTGTATTTGTAACTCACGCGTAACCGAAGCAGGAGCTTAACGCTATCTTCGGCAAATCGGGCCAACTAAGTCTCGCTATTTTTAGACCAACTTGCAGATTAATTATTTAAGAAGCTTGCGTTAAAAGTGACTACTTTGCGAACGCCTTTCCGCTCGAGGATTCGAAGCTGGCGCAGAATTTAATACGCACCCAAGAAATAACCCGAGAATTAACGAAAAAGGAGGAAGAAGCACTTGTCGGCGCGCGTGTGCGCAAAAAAGGCGATGCTCGTTATTTAGGTATTGGTTTGGCGAATGATTCAGACGCGGGAGCGAGCGAAGAGCCGTCAAGGCACGAAAGCTCGAAAGGCGATTTAAAAAAGTCATTTAGACAAAGGGTTTACCGAAAGACGGGCGCTTTATTAAAAAAGATTTCGACAGGAAGCACGAACGAGGCAGGATTTATTCATGCGACAATCCTCATCTGGATAAGCGATGATTTATTTAACGAGCTAATCGCCGAGGAGCGCGCGTGCGCTGGAAAAAGACCGCAGAGGAAGGTTATCGTTACAAATCCCGCGCCGGCGAGGCCCTCGTTCGAGATTCCTTTGCCGGTGCGTCGGTCGAGTTGAGCTCGCCAAATAAAGAAGCCGGCAGAGTCAATCCTCGGAATCCCGGAATTTATTCAAGCCTCCCTCGTCCCTCGACCCGCTGCCCCCGCCTTCCTTTTTATGAAAATCAGATTGGCGCGACGCGCGGCACCGCATCAGAGCGAATGCGTTAGGAACGTCGCCACGACCCCGTGAATATCATCGCGCGGCTCCCGTCGCTCGAGCCCAACGGCGCTCATCTTTTCGGATGCGCCTCTGCGTATTCGCAAACAGACATTTAATTTCGCGCGCAAACACTGCACCGGACTTTATTAATGCACGTTCTCTTCTACTACGACGACGACGACGACGATGGATGTCGCGGACTTTTTCGCTATTTGTTAAAAGTGGCCGCTCGCCTCGAATCCTCCCCGATTTTTTGAACGGGGCCTTAGCCTTATTTTATCGGGAAACTAAGCTGTTGCATTATTTATTCCATTTCGAAAAATGGGGAGCATTTAAGTAGCAAAAGAATTTTTAAAAAGTGATCCAATGCGTTATTACCATTGAAAATCGCTTATTTTTGTTCACAAACGCGAGATTTCTTCCAATTTTTTCGGTTGTTTACCGATCCTCGTCAGCGGATTGTAATTTACTTTAAACAAAAGCGTACGATTTTCTTAGATCGTGTGTTGGGAAAAGTATTCGTCCCATCGAATAGCACAATTGACTTCAACTGCAATTCTTTCTTCGTAACTTTCAGAAAATCGTAAATTAGGTCACAATTTTTTAATGCCTGAACGACAAATCGAGTATAATTATAATTTTGAAAATACAAGTTCATAAATTCGTCGGCAAATAATGTGCATAATAATTAACAACGTCCATGTATCTTTCCAGCTCGGCATAAATGAACGAGGACGGTTGAAAATCGCCAGCCGGATATGATAAGGTAAGAAATAAATGTTCAGAGATAAAAAAGGACGTTCGAGCCGTCGATTAAAAATTGTTTTAAAAAGGCATTTTCGAGCTCGAAGACATCTTCGGACTCTCTTGCTTGGCCTTTGTTTCGAAATATTTTCAACTCGCGCGATTCGAGAGGCCGCGGCCATCCGATTGTAGAGAAAATTATCTCGGGATCTGAATTTCGAAATCCCGAAAACAAGTGTCACGTCTCGCGCGCCATTTGCCGCCAGGAGCATTTTTGATAAACCGATAGGGACTCGCTCTAACTACATTTGGTCGGGAAGAGACGCTCGAGAGAAGTGTAAAGGCTCCTCGAAAAACCTATAATTCGTAGTCAACGAGAGCCACTAGAAGCTGTAAAGGCGAATACGGATGTGCATTCGCATTGATCTCACGTTCTGTCGCTGAGCACTCACTCGCGTCTTCGAACCCATCATCCTTTCCGCAATATGATTTTGCGCTGCGTGCGCGTCTTGGCTAAATCGCCGCTTCCGCGAGAGAGACTCGGATTTGTCGGGCGAAAAAGGAGAAAAGATGGGCTCTCCCTTGGACCATCAATCGGGCATCTGACTCGCGTATATGCATTCATACGTTTCGTACATTGCCAACGGGTGGACGGCTCAATTTTCCGAGCGATCGATTTTCCGTGGCACCTCTCGACGATGCTCGACTCCCGCCGACGGGAACTCTGTGTGTGTGTGGGTGTGTAAAGAGCGAAAAACTGGCAATTAGGTTGGCTGCGCTCGAGTGACTATCAACTTAAATTCATCGCGATGTCTCTCGTCAAGCCCGTGCGCACTTGCGTCGCGCTCGGTTATTTATCGGTCACAATGGCATTTCGGCCGAGCGATCGGCCAATCGCCGACAAGCCAGCAACTCCAGCGACGTCGCCCTTGAAACTTTCGACAATTGAAATTATTAAAGTTGGTCGGCGATCTGCGCCGCATTTTGACCTTTTTTCATCCCGTCGAACATTTGCGTACTAACGGCGTCCCTCTCGGAAGTAAAGACAATTAAGCGACACGTCGATGACTGTACGCGCAAGGACACAAAAGTGCTTTTTCGAAAATGCAAATCATCGACGGATGCTCCTCGCAGGGACACGCACTTTGCCGCCGCGTCGGAATAAATTGAGAAAGATCCGGAGGGGGAGGTGGGAGATGACATTCAAATTTCGGCCGCGCGAAGAAGATGACAAAAATATACACGCAACACCGGCTGGCGGACCCCCAAAGTTCATACATCACGCGTAATTGGCTCGTATTCAGATATCGGGGAATTGAATTTCGCCTTCATTCTGACGCGCCGCGCCACTCGCTCTCCACCCATTTGGATGAAACTCGAGAATACGAGCGAATTTTCTACTTCGCTCCATCTTCCCCTTTTTCTCTTACTTGCGCGCCGCCGCCATACAACTGCTGGTGTATCAGCGAGATGAGTTTTCACGGAGCGACAATTTTGAGTAATGTTCTCGAGGCTGCGATATTGTTTCGCTGTTGCGCAAATGAACGCTGTTTTAAGTTCAAAGGACGCCCCATTCTAATGAAAAAATCAAGAGCAAATTAAATTGCTCGGGAGCCAAGTGTTTCTCCGCGCCTTCGACGAAACTCCGCCTCCGCAATGGAAAGGACAACATTTTTCTATTAATGAAATTACGAATATTAGTGACATTCTATTGGTGTCTCGTTCATTACTCTCCTTTCGTTATGATTGCTCGTGCGAAACGGGGATGATCACGTGTGCAGGTTCCGGATAGCGGCGGGGACATTCCCAACAATACAATCGAATGTTTTTCTAAGCCTCTCGACACTCGCACCACCGACTTTGCGCAATAATATTTGTCGCAAAGATATTTCACGGTTTCCAAATAATTCACAGTAAGAACGGCGATACACCTGATTGTTGTAGAAAAAACGATAGAACGAGACGCGCACGAGTATCGTTTATTTGTTGTTATTTGTGCGGACAAGGAGTTGGCTTTTCCTAGCGATCAGCTATTATAGGTTCAAATAACGTGCTGTTTGTGCGAAAAATAATTGAAAATGGTTTTCCTCGCGCGTTCGCGCTACAAACTATCAACAGGAGAAATTAAAACATTTTACTTGACAAACTAATTTTAAAATTTTTAATATTTCGTATTTCGTTAAATATTATACCGCGCGAATTTCCCCATTTATTTTTAACGAATATTGCAGTGAAAGAAACGCGTATCGCTTATTAGATTTTTTCAGAAGAAGCCAATGGAGTTTAAGGGAATCCATTCGTTGTTCTCCCATTGAATTTCAGAATCGGCGTCCTGAAAATTCTTCAAAAATTTCATCATTGCAACTTAATACTTATATAAAGTCGAGAAAATTACGTTTCAAACGTCGCAGACATTTCAGGGGTATTTGCGGCATGCGACTCTTTCACGTTCCACGTTCGACAGCCGCCGTCCCTAAAAGTTTCGCGTCAAAGCATTCGAGCCAGTAGTTGACCCATTGACACGCGACGGAAGTTGAAAATTAGAACGTCGACGTCGTAATTGCGACGACACAAAAGACGGAACGAATATCTTGGAAAAACGAAAAAACGTCTGGCCCTCGTTAACGCGCTACTCCTTTATTCCGAGCAGCTGATGAGCAGCTCGAGATTCGTGCAAAGCCCTGGACGAGGATCGACAGCAGCCACGTGGCCACGATTTTCGCGCTCTTCCACCGGGCCCGCGTTAATAAAGGGGGTAAAGGTCCCATTTCCAATTAGCCGGTCGTGTCAGCGCGGGTAACGCGACTCTCACGGTGCTTAGAGGTTCGGCCCGAGGAGGCACAAAAGCCCACCCAGGCGACGAGGTTCGAGCACGAGAAGCTGACCAGTGGTCAACAGTGGCAATGCTGGCACCGGTGCCAGCAGGCGCGAATAAAATGAAAAGCCCAGCTTTGTTCGCGCCCGTTACCCCGTGAGCGAGGACACGGGCCGCGTCATCCCTTTCTTTTAATTCGGCGGCGTTTTTCGTGTCGCCGGGTCAAGTGGTCGCCGAGGGGCGTGCATTGTGCTCCCGAGGGTGCGCCGGTGGTCAGCCTGAATTATGCACACTCGAGCTGATCAGACCGCCGGAACTCACTCCAGCCTTTTTTTCCAAAGATTCGTCGCGCTCCTCTTAAGTGCGGAGGGGCTAATTTCGGGGCTCATTGTTCCCTGAGAATTGACACGTCCGAGGCTCTTGATAGTGCGCTTTTTGGCGAAGTTGTCGTCGTTGCTCGTGACTGGTGGTGACTGGTGTGCCACTCCCGAAGACGGAAACGTTGGCGTTATTAAGCTCGTATGTAGCGCAGTTTGGTGCGAGGCGCGGCGAGTAGTTTACGTTCGACTGCTCGCGAGCTGCTCGATCTCTTGAAATATTTCAGTGGCCGTATTGAGAGCCAACCCGCAAACTTCTTCAGCTCGCATTGTTCGTCGGCCTTAGAGCATCACTCGAACATTCTCCGGCCCCAACAGAATTGGCGCGCGAGCAAAGATAAACACGCTGCTAAACCCGTTCGCTCTAGCGAGAGTTGCGAATCGAAACGAGTTTACGAAGAAACGGAGTTGGCCCTTGTGAATCATAATTAAAATGTTAAGTCGTTACGTTAATCGTTAAGAACTATTTGAAAAAATATCGCAAGTGGATCTTCTCGTCCAGCTGTGGTACATTCCACGGCACGTTGCCTACGATGAAAGTTTATTCAATACAGACGCAGCGATTGATTTTCATTTGGTCTTCAGCAGCTTCCTTTAATTAAGATCTTTTCTTCGCGTTTCAATGAGCCACGATTACGAGGATATTGCGGGAGCTCGTCATTGCACGTATTACAGCTCGACAGAGTACTCGTAATTTCTGTTTTCAAATATCACGAGAAGACCTTTAATACTTTCATTAGAAAATGTCACTCAATTTTTTTCGGATGAAATATGAAACAGAAGGAACGCAGGAGCTCGGTAAAGTCTCCGTTTCGCTGGGATCCGAGTATTTTTCCTCGTTAAAAGACAGCCGGATGGATAGAGAGATATGTAATATGGAAGGGAGAGAGGACTGAGAAAGAGAGCCAAGAGAGCAGGTTGGCGCTATTCCTGAGATCCTTTTCTTTCCTCTCGACATGCGAGCATCAAATTGACCAGCACCGAAATACACACGTCTAAACGCGCTTTCCCATTATACCGTTGTCAAACGGTGCTCTCACCCCTCACCCCAGAGAGAGCGCAGAAAGAGAAGCGAAGGGAGGCTGCCGAAGAAAAGAAAAGGTGCGCCCGCCTTTGGTGGGGCCGAGAGAAGACTCGAGAAGGATCGGTTTACCCTCAATTTTATCCCAATAATTTTGAAACTCGACGACGCACCGGTCGCTGGCTCCCCCTTCCCTTCGCCCGAGTGCTCGTTCTCGGACCACCCCCGGGTGGTCGCGACGATATTGATAAGCGGGCTTCAAAGATCACGCTTCGCCGGCGACCAATTTTTCACGACCTCGACGTTGGAACGTCCGTCGCTCGGCTGCCTCCTCGGTGCCAAAAGAAAGCGGAGCTCCGTCGGCCCTCGTCGTTCGCGTCTCTTTAGTGCGAATAGAGGAAACGCGCGGCTATGTTGCTCCCGTTGCCGTTATTGACGATCGCGCTGACCGGTTCCCACGTCACTTTTCTTCGACCCCTGTGCTCGGCAACACATTCCACAAACGCCGCTTTCGCTGCTCTCTTTCAACGATCAATCGTCGCGAAATATTCCGCGGACGTGCTATTTTTACGGGAGCGTTGAAAGGTATTCGAGCTTAATTAGTCGGTAATCGCGAAACATCATTTTAGTCGATCTTATGATCGACCGCTTACGAGCGAACGAAATTCAAGCGGTTGCAAACAGACGGAAAATTTGTGCGAGCCTAACGTTGCGTGAGAAATCGATACTCACGTATGTAAATAAATCTGTTTTCCCATGATTAAAGAAATTTCTGCGGCTCTGCGCGATGTTTGTTTAGGTCATGAATTGATGAACTATGGACGGTTCTTAACTCCGAAAATATAAATCGAGAGGATCATTATTGAAAAAAAGTCGACGGCAGGATCGCGGAATGTTGCGGAGAATTTACCGTTGCGCCTTCGGGCCCAAAATACACATGATTAATGATATTTGGTGATTCACCGAACGCGCGCCCTTAAAAAAAAAAGAAGAGCATCTCGTGCAACCCTCTCGCGCTGACGAATGGAAAAACACAATTTGGCGAAATTCTCGGTAAACGGTAGGCTGTGCGGTGTTGGGGCTAAAAAACTTTTTACATGCGACGCGTACGTGATTAATGGCGCGTATGACAATGCAAATCGTTGAAATATGATCGATCGCTCAACTTTACGATCTTTTTAAGACCGATAAAAATTTCTCCCATTCAAAGCCTGAAATGGATGTGAAATAATAATCTAATGTAAGCTAAGGAAAATGATTCAATAGGAATTAGTTAACTCGTATTGCGACCGAGAAATCTCGAATACACGCGCGCCATTATGGTAATAAGATATCAAATGTGTGATTCCGTTGTCGCGATGTAAATCTTGACGTTTCGTAGCTCAACAAGTTTCAAATTTACATCGGATTATTAACGTTAAATATGCAGCTCGTTTCCTTCATTTTGCAAAATAAAACGGCTGCTGCTCAACAATCTGGAGATAATGTGTAGGATTTTGCAAATTTGTAATTCGAACAGCGTATTTATTCTTATCTCCGTTGCATCGGACAGCGCGGACTCGGTATGCTGCTGTTTGCCGAGTAAGCCGTTTCTTCGGATTCACCTCTTTCAGTCTGCAGCAGAGCAAAATTTCATTTTTATCAGCATACGCGCACATTAATATTTTCATTAATTCCAGGGCTAACGGCACTTTCTAGTCATGCGCATTCCAATTCGTAAAATTAAATTATCTCAAGCGCGCGAGTAACTTGAAAAGCTTGAAGTTTTGCTAATTTTGATTTGTCGGCTCTTCTCAAAAAACATGCACTCACCTTTAGCGCAGTCAGGGCCAAGTTTTGATACGTAAAAACGGAATATATTCCGTAGCGTCTCGACGGTAAGTTTGGCGTTCGCGAAAATAAAACAGATCGCAGACAGTGATAATTGCGCAGAGAAGCAGTTTCGCATAATTCTCTTTAGATAAATCCAAGCAAAACGGATGCATAACTCCCACGAGAGAAAACGCACGATTCGCTCTCTTCGGGAAAGCAAGTTATTTAATTGCAATTATAACAGTGCCGCGTCCTCGCTCAGCGCGCAATAAATTCGACCGTTAAAGAAGTGCACAAACGCTGGAAGTTAATAAATAAGCGAGGTTGCGGAATCTAGGACTCGATCTCGAGCCCTCGAATCGAGTATGCAAATACGCGAGCGTAAAGTTCGTAAATAATGCGTCGCGGGGGCATTTCGGCCAGAAAAGGGGATAAATAAGTGACAAGACGCCAACAGCGTGGAAGTGCAAATAATCGCAGAGTTGGCTGTCGTCGGCGCCGGTTTAGGGCCGCGCGATAAACGAAAAAAGGAACCCGCGAGGTGCCGATGCTACGCGCCGGAAAAATGGCGCCTCCTCGAGATCCTCGGATTTTATAAGCCCACGTTCCCGCGAACCTTACCTGCTTACCTGTCACTCGAGGCGCACGCGAGCCGACACCCGCCGCATAAAGAAGCGCGTGCACAGACAATTTCTCCTTTTTTCACGTTCAGCGGAGGAGCTGTTACTTCGACCTCGGAGCCTCCGATGAATAACTCCGCGACGTTCGTATTTCGCAGATTGTTTTTGGCGCGACTCTCTCGAGATTTGCTCTTCTCTCCGCACTTTTAGCCTGGAAAATCCTCGATTTTCTCGCGTCATCGATGAATCCCCCGATACTTTTCTTCGCGCTTAAGAGCTCGTCGCTTTAGCTTCGACGCGTTAAAAAATTGTCCGAGCATATCAAATGTACCGGACGGGTATTTTACGGCCTGCGCACCCTCTAAAACGCCTGTGTAATTAATCAAAATCGACGTGCGCTCAAGTTATTGTTGGTTGTACGTTGGTAAACAACACGGCGCGAATGGGGATTCGCGGGAACTTGGTCTGGTCGCCGGAAGGGTTATCAAACAACGGCGGTGCATTAGAAGTGCACATAATTGTAAATTGTATTCTTTTTTTACGCAGCTCGAGTCAAGAGTTGATACTGTTTGAATGTAATTATTGCTCGTATCGACGTTTTTCTTAAAATATTCCACTTTTTTGCAGGGATGATTAACATTTGTGTCTTGCAACAAATTACAAACGCACCGACGACCGTAAATATTTGCATGCAATAACTTCTTAAACGCATTTCTGCCATTTTGATAATCGAAGAACGATCGCGACGCGAATTGTAATTTTAACAAGAATGTTAAAAAAATGTTGTCGAAACAGGATCGAAGCTTCGGAAGAATTTGGGTCGCGTTGCCAAATCGAATTTATTAGCAATCAAGAGTCAGTATGTTGCTGTGTGATAAATGCACTCGTAAACATTGCCGTTAATAATCCATTGAGCAGGAGCTGTCGGCAATTATCGTTTTTCATTTTTCGTCCCTTTTCATCCGCAGCGAATGTAATCCTTTCGAACCGAGTGTCTTTCAAGTCAACGACCAAAATCCACATCAATGGCCAGTCGGTCGGCCGTAGAATCTCCGGCCTCGCAACCAACAATGTAAGAGCTTCTAAGAGCGCGGGCCTTTCGCACGCGTTTGCGAATACAGAGACGTTGGCTGACAAGCGAAACGAGCGAAACAAGCGAAACAAGCGTCCGGGCGTCATTTCTCAGGTAGACGCTGTCCGTCGTCGCGACGCGTGGCCTGACTCGGCCAGAACAACTACCGGGCTTAGCGGATGACGCGTGCGATTTCGCGGGAGAGCTTTTGTCCCCGTCGCACACTTCCCCGAGAGGATGACGTTCAAGACGGAGCACTTCTCAGCGAGGAGTCGAAGCTCGTCCCCTGGCTTTTAGCGCATCGTCACTCGCGAGACATTTTGCGGGAATAATTGAAAGGTTCGCTATCAGATTAGCAAAGTGCACTGTCCCGTGCATTTTCAACGAAATGTGAAATGTAATTGACGGTGATGCACGAGCGTCTACGAACGTACGCATGTGCGTGCGCGGCCCGACGGCAATTTTCGCTTTGCACGTTCAACTTTTGGACGTAATGTACTTTTTTTACCAAATCAAATTTCGTTGCTGATTATCGCAAAATATTGTCGTTACACCCGTAAATTGCCCTTCCGTGTCGTTGGGCGATAATTCACTCGTAAAAAATCTGACGTGCTTTCTTAACTGATAATAGGGCGATTAATTAGTTTTTCCCCTTGTTTGCTGTTTTTTCGTAATGCGTTATACGTAGTCGATAGATTGAATCGACTCACGAAGAATTTTTGTGGTTTTGCGTTAAATAAAGATTTGTTGGTTTTAAAAAAGCTGTCGCGGAAAAATTATCGATACGATAACAAAGTTCCTTCGCAACGTTTCTATATTCATTAAACAAAAGTGCTTGGTTAAATTTATATTATAATAAACTTGTTAAGAGCGGCAGAGTTTCACTCTCAGCTTAAAATTGCCGATGCATTCGCGAAAAATAAAATTATTATTTGTTGATGTTGAATGAATTCTATTTTGCTGTACTTTGTATTTAGCGAACAATTGCAAATTAACGTATTATTTGCCATTGAAAATTCTCGGTGCTATTCGAGCGCGGCAATCGTCGTTAGATCGAATCGAATTAACGGATTTACCTTATATCTGCTATTTCATAAAATTTAATGCCTTCGTAAGGCATTGTTTCTTCGATTAATGCTTGCAGTCGCGATTAGCTTTTATCAAGCCGAAGATGAGAAAATGTAACATCTTGCAGTTGGTATTGGCGCGAGTAACGTATAGAAGCTGTCCAAAATGCATTTCTAATATTTGTCTCGTCAACCAAAACGAGTCGTGCATTTCACGCTCGAGATGGACTGCAAAAATGTTGGTCGCTTAAAAATGACGTATAATTTAAAAATTTGTCCACATTTAACAGAATTTTCGAGAAAAGAAAAACACTCTGGTGCGGATCGTTTCGAGCGCACGGGGTCAAAAGTTTTACAGTTCAAAGCTCGATCGAGTCGGTCATTGTGATGCACAAAACTCGCAACCGTACAAGCAAGCCGCGGCGAGCGCATTGTTTCATTCGCTCGCGACTAGCACAAAGGATATCGCTCGTGCTCGCTCTCCGCTTTCTCCTCGCTCGTTTTTCCTCCTGCTCCCACCCGCACCCCCGCGTTTTTGTTCATTTGAGTGACCGGAGAGTGGCACGCATTTCTGTATTTTTCAATTTGGACCACAGGGGGTAACGCGCGAGCTAGAAGCATTATAAACGCAATTTCCGGTCAAGCTTTGAGCAAAAAAACTCACCACGAGTATGCTTACACTACTCGACAAAGATCTTTTTTTCATTTCGGTTTATATTATATTATGCATTCTCCATGTGTTGGGTGTATATTATGCCAATCCCATTCTTTCGCATCTCCGCGCGAAATTTACTTTGAAATATTGAAATTTCCAGCTGCCATTGGAAAAGTTTAGTATCATCATTTGTTGATAATAAAGATTTCAATATTTGCTTGCTCCCATTTTTTAAATGTCGAGTGAAATGCTCCCCTTTCGCGTCCCGTTAATTTCGACACGATAATCTCGTCAAGCTTTGTAATTTTACCAATAAGCTTTGTCGTGTCTCCTATTTTCAATTTCTAACGGATTTATAATAAAAACCTTAACTCGTCGCGAAAGCTAATTTATTTTGCATTTATTTCTACGTTAATTCAACGGTCTGCTCGCGCTCGATAAATATGTGGCAAATCGTAAATTTCGAAAGCAGAATAACTTCAATTGTCGGTAATAATAATCATCGGTGAAAATACTGGAATTGGAAGAGGAAGCTATTTCCGTGTAGAAAAGGCTTACGACGAGCGTCGCGTGCCGCGTGGGAGTATTTCAAAGATGGTTTCTTTCATTTTCATTTGGCCTCGGAATATAGGAGACGCAAAGCCCCTTACAACGTCCGTTGAAATAAGTTGCAGCTCCTTTTATCAACGACAGCGGAAATGTTTACGAGGCCGAGAGAGAAGGTGCGATGCACTTGAAAAGTACGTGTACTAAGCGTAATTAAATTTGTCGAAAAGTTCCTTTTTCTCGTACCAGCGATCCCGTCCGATATTTCATCGCATGCGCGCGCGCCATTACACGATCTTTTCGCGCTCGTATCGTGGATTTTTGGAGTGCACGGGACGAATTTCGCCTTTCCGAGAGTCGCTTTTCACCGCTTGACCACGCATTTCACGTCAAAGTAAACCGAACAATTTAATTATTTCCTACGCTCAATGGGGCAGCGGCAAATCACGATTTTATAATACTAAAACGCGAATACTCGTACATAAAAAAAAAAAAAAAAAACGAATAACGAATAATAATCAACGTCCTGAGCGTTCGCTATGGACGTTACCGTTGCTAACACCGCCCAATCGAATATTTATAAAATGTAGTTGCTTTCACAAACTTATTATATTTTCAACGGAGAACGTGAATTTTCCACGTATGCGTTATATAAACAATTAGATTAATCAAACAACCCTTTGAAAATGGATTAAGTAATAACTAGCATAACAATATAACGCGAGTTGCAATTAAATCTGCAAATATTACACTTATATTTATAAATATAAATACAACAGCGCTTTGAAGTGCACACACTTGTGCCTCTTTATAAATTATTTTCATATCAACGATAGTAGTTTTACGATTCGTATTAAATTTGCGCGCGAATAAAATTGCGGTACTAATAATCCAAACAATGACTTACGTTATAAACACATTACTGAACGCGTCAATCAAACTTTGGTTAAGGTTCCGGCAAAAAATTTTAATTATTGCACATTTTGTCGTATAATGTTATCAGGTTATCTAAAAATCTGTTTATCTACTTTGTTTCAATTTACAGTATCCATGTTAAATAATTG
This sequence comes from Platyscapa corneri, assembly GCA_018907185.1. Classification (NCBI taxonomy): domain Eukaryota; kingdom Metazoa; phylum Arthropoda; class Insecta; order Hymenoptera; family Agaonidae; genus Platyscapa; species Platyscapa corneri. The sequence goes on along the minus strand of JACCHW010000045.1, from coordinate 869,732 downwards.
CCTCTGGCTAATGTCCCGCCATGCATTTCAAAGATTTTTTGCGCGCACAAAATTGCGTTTCGTATGAAAAGTCGTGGTCGGTCGAATTTTTTAATAATCAATCGATACCGGTATCTGACTAATCAGAAATTTAGCAATTAAAATTACGTGAAAGTAAAAGTCACGCAGCGAGACAAACCAGTATTAAATTGTAATTGAATCTATAATGACTTGTAAATCGCTTATGTACATACCATTACACGAGTACTTTATTTACATTTTATTTACTGAATAATGGTCCCGAAGCTTTCTACAACAACAGCAACAAATAAGTATAAGTATTCGAATATAATGGAATAATTAGATTAGAACGGTACTGTTTAATTACGACAGCGCGTGGCGTGGAAAGTGTAGAAATTTATTATCGCGCAATACAGTAAATATATAATTGAATGCAATGGAATATAATGTAGCGAAATTACAAGCGGTAAACTGTAAAAATGTAAAAATGTATAGCGACTTAAACCAATATCTAATATCTTAGTCATTTAACTGGACAGGCGTTCAAAAAGAGCAAAGACTCGAGAAGGAGCGATCGCGTCTTTTATTATCTGAATTTTCGCGCAACGGAATATACAATAGGTAATTTATTTAACATCGGTGTTTTGCAAAAAGCGACTCTAGCCGCGCGGACAAATGGATAAAAATTCAAATTCCGCGTCGAAAAGAGTTGCTTGAATCAATGATTAAGAACGGCGTTTCAACGAGGAGGACGACTATTGAAAAGGACAAGGAAAACTGTGAAAAGCACGTGCCCGGTCTCGGCAGTCTGCCGAACGCAAAGTTCCGCGCCCGGCTCTTAAAGATGGGAAAAAATTACGCGTCATTCACAAGCGCGTGTGTGCAGCCATTAGTTATAACGATAAGCTTGGGGCTGATACAGTCGTGCGCGCGGAGCCAACGAAGCAGTTGCAAGCAAATGCTCTTAAAATCGCGGATCGAGCCGAGAGACAATTATTTCTTCTTCCCGAGCATCGGCAATCATCGTCCTCGCGGAAAGGCCATCGTGGAGGGAATGCGCGCGGCTCGAAAATGTATGGCCCTTGAAAAATGATTGGAAGCATCCGAGGAATTAAGAGTGCCGGTTTGGGGCCGTTAACGGACGAGGAAGCCGCTCAGGGAAATGAATCGCGCGGCTCGAGGATGGCGGCGGCGGCGTCGTCGCTATTAAGTCCGAGCGGAGACGAAGATGAAAGATGCCGTCGGCCGTGGACCCGCAGTCCGCAGTAGCCGCGGAACGGAACGAAACGAAACAATCGGGCGGCCGCAGTCGTCGTGAGTTATGGACGACGTGGGTGTGCCTCGGGAGTCGCGAGGGACGATAAAAAGCGAGGAGTGCGTGCGCGTGCACACGCACAGGTGCCCGCCGCGGATGTGCGGGTGCGTCCGCCAAGAGCGAGACGACCTAATGGGTTTGTCGCCGCCGATATCGGGGGAGGCCGCGTGTTGCAATCCGCCGATTGGCCGTAAATCTTCGACTCCTGCGGACGGCGGCGGCGGCGGCGGCCAAGGAACGTCCGCGCTCGCGCTCCTTTTTTCGAGCCCCGCACGTAACAAGAGCACTTTGTAATTAGAGGGGATAGGTAGTTACGCCGTCGTTGCCCCGGGGAGTGTAAATTCAGCTTTTATTGCCGAATGAAAGGTATAATGCTGTTTAATCGTTAAAGCCTCGGCGAGGAGCAGTTGCAAGCGCCTGTTATTATTGCGTATTGAAATCGCCCGAATGCAGCGGTTGCCTTTTTTCTTCGAGCGGCGATACTGGCTTAGATTACTCGACGAGATCTCGCCGAGTAAGTGTTTCCACTCGCGTTTAGAATTATTAATTTCGCTCCTCCGCTTTCCAACGACTCGATCGTTTTCTAATCGAATATTTTGAATTCGTCCCCGCGATTCGTCTCTCGGTCTCGGAGCATTTAGGCCGCGTTAATTAAATTCAAATAAATGCCGACACTTTTCTACCGAGATAACGTCAACTTGTCTCCGCGGCAAAAATCTGACGATTGCTCAACGCTATTCCAACGATAATCGCATCTACTTTTCAACGTTTACCCGCTGCATTATTATTCATCGGAGCTTTCGGATCAAGCTTCAGACGTTCGTCCAATTGCGTTATCGAGTAATGAAAAACAATTCAAATTGAAAAATGTTTTAACGCTAATGCATTCGTCGTTTCAGTTTTTTACTTAAAAAAAAAACGACCATTTTTTGAACATTTTTATTTTCCAATCCTCGTGGAAACGCGGGCCGGGCCGCTCGAATAGACCTCCAAAGAGCAATACACTGACATTTTCTCTCGTAGTTACGCGCATCTACGCTCGGTTTGTTAAACTCGAAACGAAAAATAATCAACGAGCGGTAAATTGATTTTTTATTTTTTAAAAGTACCGCGGAGAGCTTCGACAATAAAATTAGATTGCAAGATAAGCGTTCGCATTTTTTAAATTATTTATAGATCGGCTATTAAAGAGACCATTAGTGCAGCAAAACAGTTAATTACGACAGTTAATTATTCTTCGGGCAAAGAGCGTGATGCATGACTAAGGCTTTATTAATTACGACAGTAATTCACTCGTTTACAGGCGATTCCGTAAAAATGGAATTTCACAAGATTTGCAAATTCCGGGGTGAGAATAATTTAGCGCTTGACAAGAAATAGGAGGAGAGAGTAATAACCAAGATTTGTTGGGCGATTTACGCGGCTCCGTACCGCACGTCGATAAAATGATTACGAACGACTGTAAATAAAAGCAGTGCTGCAGCCGATTCACCCTTTTCTTCGGCGCGCGCTAAAAGCTCGCGGTGAAAACAACATCGAGGAGTCCTCGGAAGAGACGCAAATAACTCCATCGAGCGAAATTCAATTTCTCGCTCGTCGCCACCTCCGCAGCACTCGACGCAATTCGATAAAAGCTTAAAAGTGCGAAGGCGCCGTCGAGCCCTGGGCGGTCTCTCGTTAGGCACTAGTCCGCTGGCCTCGATACAGAAATCAATTTAAAATACATAAGGACAGCGACTGTCGAGCGGCAATGATCGTCTCTTGCGCGCAGTGCACCCGAGAGGCCCCGGGGCAGCGGCGCGCGACTCCCGACACGAGACGCTCACGAGCGCCTGGTGTATAATATATTATGTGTACGCTTGTCGCTCCGCGAATCGATTAAATAATTAACGAGGAAGCGTCTGTGATTCCAAGGGGAGCCGCGCCCCGCTGATTAACAACGGTATTAATTATACGCAGGAGCCAGTCGCGCACCCGAGCAAACTTTCCCGACACGTCTCGGATAAGATCTTGGACAACTTAAATCAGACTCGAGGAGGACTTCTCGCGCGCCCCCGTTAAATCTTAAAGGATCCTCGATCGCAGCTTTGATTTCGTCCTCGGATCCTTGGCCTCGATCGCCTCCTCGATTGTCGGACCGGCGCTCGCTCGAATTAAGAAAGCATAAATTAATCAATCGGACGCTTCGAGAGACTCGAGAGACGATTAGTGTCAATTAATTTCGCGAGCGACAAATTCAAGCGAACGAAACGCCCGAGCGTTTCATCCTGCGACACAACAATGCCATCTTGTCTGTTCGCGCGACAATGCAAGAAACGTTCGACGGTCAATAGCCATTCCGACGCAATCAAACGTGATGCTTTTAGGTTGTAAAACATTTGGAGGAGTCCCAGGTTGGGCTGCGGCCTCCCATTTTCCACACAACGTGAAAAACCCGCGCGCACCGATCCGGCGACAAAAAGGAAAAGGTAATAATGTCTCGATGCAAAATGAACTGACATAACAGACCTTTAATGCAGTAGATAAATATCAATCACGTTCGGGGGCCTTTCACGCGATATCCCTTGTCTCGATCTCGTGTCTCGGCTTTGAACAACACCCTCGGAGTGAAAACTGAAAAATGACTGGTGGAGCACTCGAGTCTAGCGCACTCGGCTCGTCGTTCCTCTTTATCTTTTTTCACTTTATTGCTCGAGCCTTTCGAAAAGGGTTCGAAGCGCCAGCAGGAGTGGAGTATCGATATACGTGAGATGGTGTCCTACCAGGGATTTCGGTTTTTTGAACAATAAAATTGAAAAACGGTGCTCGCTCGGGCAGAAGCAAAAGTTTTGTGTATCTCTTCGGAGGAGGTGCTCCGCCCCAAAGCTCGATAATGAATCAAACTTGTCGGCGGCTCGTAAACCGTCATTTCCCATCATTAAGCTCCGTAGTCATCCGCGCGCAGTTAGCCGACCGGAAAGTGGAATTTCAAAGGCCCATCAATGTCCCACTCGCTCAATTTCACCGATCTCTTCTGGGCCTTTGTGCCTAGGCTCGGTCCATCCTTTTCTCAAGCTCAGGTGCTACCGCGCACCCTGGCGATCATTAGCATCGACGTCGAATACAGTTTATTGCCGCTACCCTCTTTTTTACATCGTCCCTCCCTCCTCTTTAATGCCCTCGCTCTCTTGTAATAACAACGCACTTGCGAGTACCAGCTAAGAGAAGCAGAAACTTTAACTCTTGGGCGAAATTTGATCGACGGTCAGGGCGGGGGGGGGAGCAGCTCCTGCAACCTTCGATGAAAATAATCGTTCTCGGGGGAAGCGTCCAAGTTGCGTCGAAGCCATCGCGTCGAGCGATTCGCGTTCGAGTTTTTGTCCGAAGTTCGAGGTGAACGCGCGTTAATCGCACTCCAGACACACACGTGGCATAGAAATTAGCCTTCGCCCGACACGGTCTTCTAATTTCGCTCCCATCGCATCGACAGCTCGCCCCCGCACACCTTGCGAGTGAAGCAATTAAACAAATACCCGAATAATTGGAATATCGCGCGCGCGTTACCTGCGATGACTGACGCGGCTCTCCGAGTTAAGCTCCAAGTCAAACAGACCGCCCGAAGAATCCCAATCGAGCTGACGCGATCGCAATTTCTTCTCGGCCGAAAAGCAAACGCGGCGGCGCTGGCATTTTTACCTCGAGAATCATTACGAATACATGCGACCGTCATTACGTATTTGCCCGAGTCTTGGGTACAACGGTCCGCACTTCCGACGCTGCCGCGTTTTTCAGGGACTATTTTTCTAAGCGCGTCGAGCGAACGCTGAGCAAACTCGAGACGCTAATGCACGGGAGGTATCCCGGACCTAACAAAGCAACTCCCGCAACTCTTTTGAGAGCTCGCGGCGGGACCGCGTTTAGTCTTCGTGGGCCCAGGAGGAAGAACGAGGAGGAGCGAGCAGGAGATCGATATCGATGCTTCTTGCGCGACCAGGTGAACGCGCGCCGGCGTGTGAACTCGGCCGGGCCCTGTTTGCTCGAGCAGCCGACGCCAACACTATCGCCGACGAGCGCATCACTCGTCCCGACCACGTGCTGCTGTTCTCCTCTTCAAAACCTGGAAACGCCTTCCTCGACAGCGGCTGACGCGCAAAGGTGCGGCCCTAAAGAAGGGAGGGATTCTTTCAGGAAGCCGAGAAAACGAGGTCGAGCTTCCCGATTCGCTACTGAAAAAGCACTGTTTCCATTATCGAGGCCGCGCGCCCTTTCATACTCCCGATTCGATTTTTACTTCCGCAAGTGCACGCGTGTGCTGCCAAAACTGCGGCACAATTATAATGATTTTCCGGGCGCAGCAGCAATTCCGTTTCGATCGAAACCAAGTTTTTGTCGATGACTCGAGTTGCGTCGAACAAGCTTGCAACAATTTATCGAAACTCCCAGCGCCCATTGAACAACTACCAGACAAAATACTTCACTTAAACCGAACAACGCTGGATTTCGAGCGAACAAACTGCAATGCTGAATTGATGCTGACGGAGTTGACGCGCGAGGGCTAAGAGATTCGTCGTTCCGCAACCATCGATGGGTTTCTAATCACCCCGAAAACAGTAGCACGAGTGCCATAGTCACTCGAGACAACGAAGCCGAGCCGAGCGAGCGTCTGATCGAGGACCGACGATAAGACAATCAATGGCGTTTGTTCCGGTATCCCAGCGCAAACAACCTGGACCCGCCAGCGTCTTTAATCCAAAAGGATGGATCCTCGAGAGCGTCGGCGCATGTATGCTCAGGGGCGCGGGAGATTCTAGTCGTCCTCGTTATTGGGAATAGAGATTACTTGCGCCTCCGGAGGAAAGTCCTCGCGCAGTCTTAAACTATTAGCCGGGGGCGCGAACCATCGCCCGTCACAATTACACGTTAATGCCGTTCACAGGATTATTACGGTGGCCCGGAGCCGTTCTTCGGAGCCGCACTCGGCGGAGATTAACCTCGTTCGTACCGGATTCTCACGTGCGAGCGTGGGGATCCGGCCGATGAGAAAATTCATATCGAAGCACATTGTGCGAGACGAGTGCCCTCGAAGATGAGCAGCCCCGCCAGCACCTGCGCCGGATTTGCTGTGCTTTCCCAGCGGTGCCGAGCCGACGGAACTGCGCGACCCGAGTGACAGGGGACACGTTTTTACAAAGATAGAGCGAGAGAGAGAGGTTTCTTAAGATTTCGGATGCCCTGCTTATTGACTCTTGTAAACTCTTGTAAATCCTCCTGCGGATCGTTGTTATCGTAATTGTGGGCCTAAGTATCTTGTGCCGCTGTCGTCTTTACTCGTGTCCTCTTTGTAGCGAAGCCCACCGTCCCACGAACATCCTTCCGCGAGTCTCTTTTTATTAAAAGCTATTTAAGATTAATAACCGACGCCGAATAAAAATATCGATCCACTCTTAAGACCTGGGCTCACAAAATGTGTACCGACTGTATATCAAAGGGCGATGATCGAGAGCACCGGCGAATTCGTTATTGTACCATAATAAGGACTCGATGGTTGATAATGTCGTTTTATTACCCGGTACCGTCTATGAAACTCTTTCTTTTCTCGGAGTTGAGCGAATCGACTCGCAAACTTCCAAGCAGTACTTTATCGCTGTGCGCGAAAAGCAGGTATTTGTAAAAAACGTCATACTTTCGTCCGTAACGGCTCTTAATTAGCGTCGACAGTAAATGCCTAATTTAAGAATCGAGTTTCTAAGAGAGAAACTTGCATCGTGTGTTAGCGTTTTGCGCGTTCTTTGCGAAGAAAGGAGCGACTCGCTGTCTTCTAATTTGCAAGGCACTTTCGCAGCGGAGGAAGCAAAGCTCCTAAAAGCTCCCATTTATCATTAATAAGCATTTCCCGCGTTCGTGTTGTAGAATGTGGCGAGGGAAAGCCGTCCACGGGAATGGGACAATGTGATGCGAAATATTAGAAATTTCGCAAATTCAATAATAGCTCAAGGTTGCGGCGAAGTATCTTGGCTCTTAATAGAGTCAAGTTGGAAAATAATTGAATCGCATTCTAAAAGCGGCAAAGAGGAAGACGCCAGCGTCTCGCCGGCAAATCTCATCAACCGGACTTAAAGGCGCGCGCCTAAGGTCCGGCCCTCGCCCCTCTCCCTCCCCTCGTAACTCTTTTTACAGACTTTTGCCTCGTAATGCGATTCCGGGCTCTGCGGCGGCCGAAATCCGCGTCGCGGGGTCTCGGAAAATCGAATGAATTCCGGACGACTCGAGGCGAGGGGCCGCCCACCCGCCCGCTCGGCGCTCCTCGTAATATCTCTAAAAGCCACTCGGAGCGAGAGGTCCATTTTTCAGGGAGAAACGGGCGCCGCGAGAACGCGCGTTTTATGGTTTTATAATACGAGAGGCGGCTGACCGAGCGGTCCGCCGGAGCTGGGGCTGGCACGGGGGTTCCAAGGGTCGCCCTAACACATGGCCTTTTTTCAGTCTTTAGGGACGACCACGGCCGAGGGTAATGAGCCGTCGCGTATCTCTCGCTCCTCCGCTCGCCTCGAATTCGCTTTTTATTCGGTGAAATCCACGTCGGACGGCCAGCGGTGTCTTGATACGGACACGCAGCCCAGCTTTTATCGCCCCGCGCATCCGAGTGCGTCACTCCTTGGGCATTTCTCGTCCGTGCTCCTTCGATCGTCTCGGGGCGATTCTTCATTTTGGCCCGATGGCTCCTTGCGATATAGGCCCCCCCCCCCGCTTCTAATGCCTTTCCACGAGCATTTTTTCACCCACTTTTTGTCTCCGTGTAATCTACGTGGGACGAATGCGATCGAAAAAGCACTCTAAGGGTATTCCGAATATTCCGAAGCTTACGACGACTCCCCGGGCTAAAGTTCGCGTTGTAAGGCGAATTTTGGGCGCGCGACGGTTGCTAGCGCCCAGCGGGAAAACACCAAACTCTGGCAATTTCCAATTCTCTTTGCTCGTCGAACCATTACCTCGATTAATTTTTTCTCGCGATGTGATCAACTTAATTTTTGAACATCCCTTAGCCGGTGTCCCCTCCTTCTCGACCGGGCGCTACGCGTAAAGTCCTTTTTTCACAATCTAACCTCGCGTCCCGGAACGTGTAATCGTGCAACCGCGAAAACTGGAGTTCAACGATTCGTCCGTCGGCACCGCAATAACCAGAGGAATACGGTAAAAAGGTTCCGGGAAATATGATTTTGTCTCTTCTCTCTGTGTGTGTGTGTGTGTGTGTACGCTTGCTTGTAAAGATGTACGATCTCAATATTTTACGAAGAATGATGGCGAGGCTAAAAGTGTATTCGGACGGCTATAAGTCTCCGGCAAACTCAATAAAAGATAAATGATAGTCGTATCAGGCTGTAAAAAGCGTGGCTCTCTTACTAATGACCCTTAAATAATACATAATGCAATTTTCCCGGGAAAAAAATCTGGCGCTCTTATCGCTTTTATTATTTTTGCGCGTGTTCGTAATTTCGCTTGATATTAATATTTACGGGGCAGCGTCGCCGAGCAGCTACTTGCGATAGACGAAACTCTGCTGTTGCTACACGCAGTCCGTCGAGGCTAATGCGCGGCCGGAAATTAGCTCGATGCAAATATCGCTTGTTTCGACAACGCGTTGCTCCTATAAATACCATTCCAGTGACGTTTCGAATGTCGCGGTGACGCTCTCGATAAACGATGACACCGACGCAATCCTCGATACGGCGTTGGATTCCCCGTTTGGCTGCGCGTGCCACGAGAACCGCGACAATTTCGGAAAACCACGCGATAAAAAGGAAGAGGAATTTGTCGAGAGGTCGGAGGTTGGGGCTTAAATTTGCAGAGCAGCGAGCCCGTGGCGATTTATTTGTCCTTGGCTCGAGCCGCGCGCTTCTAAATTTGCCAAAAATAAACGCGCAACGTTTAGTCACGCGGACAATTTTTATCTGGAACGAGCCCTTTTGTTATCTAAATATGCGCGCCCTCGGCGCACATTAACGAGCTCGAGCAGCGGCTTTAAAAGAGTAACGCGCGCTCGGACATAAATCAACGCAGCCTCGCGGCTTCGTGGGAGAGGTACGCGTGCACGTACGCGAGGGCGCGCTATTTTCGGGAAAGGGGGCGAGTGCGGGTGCACCTGTTATATATTTAGCGGCAGGCTCGGTACCTTGTCACGAAAATCGGCGGAGGGACTCGAGCAGTAGTCGCGGGATGAGTTCCACCAACTCTTTTTATCGCTGCCTCCTCGGGGTTATTTCAAGTCGCATGGGAACGCGAGTGGCCGCTTAGCAGGTGCCCGTAAGTTAGATTCCCCTCTTAGCGTCGGGTTATTCCGCGCGCGAGGAACGCCGATTATAAATAATCGGGCCTCTCCTCGCTGGCTGTGCGTGGCGGGCAATTAAATGGGGAATGACACGCGCACGTGTGACGTTTTGACAGCTGTTTTCACTTAGAGCCGCGAGCTTGTTGCGGTTCCGATTGTAAACTGTGGGCGCGAGAGGCGAACGGCGTCGAGTTGAAACCACTGAAAACTGCAGTCTTAAAAAATTGCACTCCAACAGCAATTCGCGCTTTCCCTTTTCTCGAGTATCGAGTTGGACGATTGTTTGCGAGACCCCGAGCTCCTGCTCCTGGCGATCGATTCGCCGACTGACGTAACTCCAGCTGCGCTCCAAAGCTGCAAACGCAAAACCACCGTTTCCTCGAATTCAACCGGCGTTTGCTTTTGCGAATTCGCGCATTTGCGAGCCGAAGACTTAACCGAATCGACGACTCGCAATGATCACTGGCACCTCCTCCTTCTGATATAGAGCCACAAGTTAGCCTCTTAGGAGGCTGAAAAAGGAGCCATTATTAGATCCACCCCAGCTTTCATTCACAATTAGAACGCGAAGATCATTTTCTTCTCGAACGCGGCGATTTATCCGTCGTCGCGTACTTAAACATCAATATTTATGAAGACGCCTGGTGCGTGTTAGTAACGCTACGTATTTAGCAGCCGGCCTCCAGATGCGGACCCATCCAAACGTCGTTCAAACACACGCGAAGACGCGCGCGCCAAAAAGTTAACGCGCTTTCGTGGAATCGGCTCTTCGAGGACCGCCCGTTGCTTAATATCGCAACGCGGCACTCCCAACTCCCGGTTTCAACAGGTGTTCTCGGGACGAGAGCATGCAGGTACACACCCGGAGGAGGCACTCGTTTTCCTTCTCGAGCTCCCACTCGTCCTGCCCCCATGGCTCTCCTCGGTAAAGCGCCTAAAGAGCCAGTGGGGGGAGGGAAGCGAGGCTTTCCTACGCGTCAGCTGCACACCTGAGCGTCGATCCACGAACTCGAACTCCTGAGGATGCGAGAGCGAACTCGAGAGGATGTTCGTCGAACATGCTGGTCATTAAGCTGTGCGCGAGCGCACGCAACGTGTCCGCAATCTTATTGCGACGTTCGTGCGACGGGCCAACCCTCGTGTTCCCTGTGCCGTGCGCGTGACATCCCGAGGGGTGCTCCAAGATGCGGCGCCCATTTTCAGGAGAGAGGGAGATGGAAGACAGGAGACGAGAGCCCTTGTCTGAAGATTCGTAACGTTCGTCCAACAGATTCCGTGCTTTCCGCGATACACTTTAAAAGGAAGGAAAGACTTCGCTCTCCGGCGATCGAAGCGCATCGAGAAATGCGGATAAACAATTGCATCCTCGTATTCGGAGTTGTTGCAGCGCCCAAATTGATCGGCCTTCCTCTGTTTTCGAACGATGCAAGTAAGCAACGTCGTGTGTTTCGAATACGTCTGTCGCGCTATTTAGCAGTTTTTCCCGCACAATTTCGAAGGAGTGCCTCGAGACTGATCGAACGACCAACATTTATTCGATTCACACTTGTCGCGCTCTCTATGAAAATGACCGTAACAATTATAATAATAGGATCTGTCCAAGTTTATTCATTTGGCAATTACTCGGGCCGGTGAAAGTTCAACGCAAAGCAGTTGAGCAACGCAATTACCAGGTTGCAGACGACTCTCGCTGACTAATTCGGCTAATTCAACTGTACTGCAAATTGCGCGCGCAAGATAGCTGACGTCGTTTAATTATCGGGCATCCAACGATTGGACACGCGAATATTATAACAACGACAAAAATGCCGAGTGTTCGCTGTGAATGAAAGAAAGCCAACGCATGCGTGGTCGCGCCGCAGGGTTCGGTAAACGGACGCTGACTGCGCGAGAAGCTCAAAGCGATTGAAACATTATTTTGAAAACACTCGGTCATCAATAAGCATAACTTTATCGAGTTGGCCGACGGAAACAATCGGCGGGGGAAGGTCGGCCGGTCGCTCGAGCTATCACGGTTGGCAGCAGTGGGAAGAGTCTGAGTCATCGCTCGGCAGTCAAACACAGAAGTTTGACGAGCAAAGTCAATTACCCTTGAAAACTGGCTGCTCGATCAAAGCATCGATCAAATCGCTCGCAATTCAAATGCAATCCGGGCGAAAGGAAAAGACGGCGGCGGCGGCGGCGGCGGCGGCGGCGTATTAAAATTAACAATATCCCGAAACTCCATCAAACTTAATCTGGAAGAGGCACTCGACGGGCCAACAAAGAAGAGGCAATCGCGCCAAAGAACGAAGCGGCGCGGGTGGAAGGACGAGGACGAGGCACGCGGACGGCACGGAAAAAGAACGAAAGAACGAAAGACAAGAAGGCCGGGGGCCGGGAACAAACTGGGCGGGTCAACTCCCTGGGAGAGCATCCACTCGTGCACTCGTGAATCAGGCCACCTATTCTCCGGTTCACTCGAGCCGATTAGGCTTTCGCTGGCTTTTCCACGTTTCCAGCCGCGACAATTGCCGATACGACGTGTCCGGGGGCGGGGGCGGGGGCGGGGGCAGCCGACTCGGCTCGACTTGACCGAATCCACTCGAAACAAAAATAATTCTCTCGTATTACGCGCCGGCGCTGCCACTCGACAACGGAGACGATATTTTCTCTAATGAACCAGGACGAGTGCACTCCAGTGCCAATTACACTTGAGCTTCTGCTTTCTTCTCTCCTATCCTCCGTTTTTCTCTTGACTTCTGTCATTGCGAAACGCGTAGCGTCCTCGGCGAAAAAGGCCGGGGGACTGGCGATCGATACGGTGCCAACTCACTCGTGCGACTCGAGGCGCGCGAGAAGCTGCAGCCAAAAGATAAGCCGGACAATTAATTTTAAGGAGGTAAGGAGGAGGTTCTGGCTCTTCCTCGCTTTCCTTACGGCCTCGCCGAGTCGAACGCGCCCTCGCGCCGTCCTGATGGATGTAACCGGGCAACGCTTCGATTCTGAATTATCGTCGTGCTACAGAACGACAAATGAAAAGCCATTATGGGCGAAAGTTGTAAGCTTGTAAGCCAAATGCCTTTTTCTCTTCTCCTGTTTCTTTCCTCGGCAAGGCTCATCGTCGCGTCGTGTTGCGTCGTGTCGCGTCGCGTCGCTGGATTAAATCCACTGAAAACCACTTTCAGCCCTGCCGGGGCTCTCTTACTATAATTAGATTTGGGAATATTTTCTCCTCTTGCCCGTTAGAATGTAATGTTGCTTCTGTAATTCGTGCACTGTTGGTGTGCCCGTATGTTGAGTACGTGTTTAGAACTTGCCAGTGTATGCTTACTTATCCACAATCGTAATGGACTCGAGCTGCCGACCGGTGCATCTGGTAATTCCTGTTATTTACTTATGATTCGCGGAAAATCCTAGCCGTGGATCACTGCCATCCGTAACAAAGGTCTTGCTAAAATCATAATAATGGTAATAATAATATTATCAGGCTGAATCCATCGAAGCAGTATATTTTTATAAAACACACGAGCCCGTTTTATTCCCCCGCCCATGATTGCCAGGTATAACATTCCATTTGTTCCCCACAAAATGGAATATCGGTATCTCTTAATCCCATATTTGCATAGCTTCGTCGAGTTTGTTTAATAACTTTTTCGCAACGAAAGTAAGCTTTTATAAATACTTGGAGTCGTTAAATGAATTTCACTCGCTGCGCAAAGATAGGCTCGTGACTAATATTTGAAATCTGTCGATAAAATGAAAAAGGTGAAATTTATAAAATGAACACAGCTTATGCATTACAATGACCATATCTCGCTAATTTAATTATAACGAGATAATGCAATCATAAAAGAGATCGATATTAATTGAGCGTTGAATCGCAGAACAATAACAATGAACGCCGAACCGTTGCTTCCCGTTGGAAATTTTATTCCTTGCACAGATGAGCGTTAATTTTACAAATGTACCTGTATGTGTATACTTTTGCAAGCGGTTGAGATCGGAATTCGTGTCGAAATAGTCTTACCGGGACAAACCGTCGGAAGACTCGAAAGATTTTCTTACACTTTGGCAAGCGTTATCTTATTTTAATTGGCATTAATTTCATTCGACTATTTTATTTATCGATTAACAAAGTAAAATTTATTAAAACTTTTATAAACTACAATGCAGTTGTTTTTACATTCAAGTTGCTAATGAGAAATATAATCAACGCGACTTGGAATACTAACTTTTGAAAAAATCACATCTACAATATTTGAAGCTCGCAACGGGTTAAATTAGGTCTTATTAACGGAAAAAATTCCACCAGAAGCTTTTCAAGTACCTGGATTTAATAATTTCGAAAATTGTTATTCGCGCTTTTACCCTTTGACTTTTAAGTCACTAATGACGAATACAATGCAAATCAGGAAATAAAAAATATGTGGAGCTATTATTACGTTCAATTAGAGATCCTATATTTTGAGTTTTAAAATTTTGATTATTGATTATTCCTTTATATTGTATTCTTGACATTACGGAATCTAAAAGCGAAAAGAAGATGCGCGCGAATTGAGAAAGCGATTTAAAAAGTATTAGCGGCTCGTAAATATGCGGTTACAGCAGAGCGCACGATAATAATTAATTATAAACGCTCTTGGAGGGGCGTTAAAAACCATAATCCAAGTGCATCGACTGCACGAGTGCAGCCATGAAAAATGAGCGCCGAAGTCGTGCCTTTGTACGTTCGAGCGAAGCCGGTATTTTCCGCAAGAGGAAGCTCTTGTAAAGAGTTAAAAAAGGTTGAGCCCGAGAAAAACGGCGAATGGGGTGATCGAAATCCCCGAGGTGGCGCGCGCGCAAGCGTCATTAGTAAGGAAGGAACATGCATTAGCAGACGAGCGCGTGGTTCGTCTTAATACTCGTAATTCAGCATAGATTACGGCAGATCACAATAAAGCAACGCGATAGGGTCAGTCCTGAGCGTAAGCCTTGATTAACGGATTCAATTATAGGATTGCGCCTCGACGGCAGTCATTACGCAGACCAGCCGCCGCGCATTGCCGCGCGCGCGCACACCTATTGCCCGAATACACGCGTATTTATGCTTGCGCGCGTAAGCTCGTGCAAATCTCGTGGGAGTAAGATTTCGGCTCCAAACCCTAATTCCTAATTCGCAGCGAGGCGGAATGGTAGGGATCGCTTTTTAAACTTAAAATTAAACGCCCTTCTTTTTCTTTTTTCCGGCGCTAATTTGATCGTTGCGAAATTAGCAGTCGCCGGACAGGATTACTCCCAAGGAAACGTCACCGTCGCCGAATCATTCCTCTGCAAGCCCCTGGGGACACGTTGAACTTCACTCGAATCGAATCGTTCTTTTGACTCCGGCGCATGGATTTTTCTTTAAAATGAGAAGCGATCGAAAATTGCGCCAAAACTTCACGATCGATTAACCAAAATTTCCTCCCACTTGGATTAGTTTCAAGCGAACTCAATGAATTCGATACGAGATTCACCAATTTTTGCGCGCTTCTCCAAAGAATTTCAACGCTAAATCAACTGAGTTAACTTCTCGCAATCGCTTTATAATTTTTTCATCAAATTCTATCTTTCATTATGGTTTATATGAAACTTTAACTATATTTCGTTAAAATTCCCGATAAAATTTGTTCAAATTTCAAATTTTTTCAGAAATAAATTATAATAATTCACAAATGGTTTATAAAGAATAAAAGACAAAACGAAGCGCAGTCTAATGCTAAAATCGAAGAGACAAGTAACTTTGCAATACAGAGGTACGAATATTTATGATTTAAAATTATACGCAGGATACTTTACAGTTCGAGGATATTCATTTTAACTATCGTTTCCTTAATAACTCGATTGGTTAAACTACGACAATGATAAAATGTAGCACAATGTAAATGTTACTCGAACATTTATTTCCCATGGGTCGCTCCGCGTAAAAATAACGACCGAGTAGTTGCGTTCACAAATCATTTAATAACAATTAATAAGTATTAAGCTCGCGTTGACGAATAGTTCGCCAACCATACCTGTTTCGTTTCCCGAAACGGATAATCTGACTTTGCATAAGGTGCTTAAAAAATATTAATATCTAATAGGATGGACGCATGCGCGAATTAAATTAGACACCGTGATTGCAGAGGCCAAACCGAACAGACGCGACATCCTCGACATCCTCGACAATAAAAATTTTTTGCTTTCACCCTTAACGGCAACGGAACCATCAATAACGGGCTGGTAAGACCGTAAGCGCCCGAAAGATCCAATCCTTTTACCAACTGCAAAGTTCCATTAAAAAGTCGAAACACAATCGAGGGTTATAATTAAAACATACAGCAGCAGCCGATCTATCGTGTACTCAGCGGCGATCTCCGTCACGCTCCTGGGACACTGGCTAAGCGACAGAAGTAATCAATCAAAAGTGCGCGGTCCCGACCACGAGGTCTTGGCTGGTACTCCTGTCCCGGGGAACCATTAAGCTTCCTATCATTTGTTACAATCGGAGAGATCAGGAGGACGTGTGCGCACGCACAATGACGCGGGGACTAATGCCGTGTTTCACGGGACCGCAAATTCGCAACGCGTCTCGAGCGTAAGCGCAGTTGGCGCCAAAACACGCACACCAGAGTCGAGTTGCCGAGGATTCTCGCGGAGATGGGAGACAACCGCCGCCGTCGAGGTCGGAAGAGATTAGCAATAAGGGCCGCTCGTCCAAGGAAAGCCCTTTGATGCCGCTGATCGTCGAGCGAGCGTCCCAACTGCTCCGAGGCAAGATTACGCGCCAGGGCGAAAGCTTTTGTAAAAGAAGAGTTTCCCGAGCGCGACGGATTGTATTCCGGTCGCCTGCTCCTGGAGCTGGCCGAGTGGCACTAGCCCGCGGTCATACGAGCAATTTCCCGGATTTTTCTCCGCATTTTCTTGAACGACTCGCTTTTGAAATCGGGATTACCCAAGTTTCGGTATAATAAGACAGATTAACTTTATCTGAAATTGCGCCCCTCGGGCCCGGAGGACAATAGATGGAATCTTTTGAGAGAAGATTAAAATACTCGCGGCAATACGGGAAATAATTAAATTATTTCCGCTTTTCCGGGAGCCGCTCCGAGCAGCTCGAGCTCCAAGCCACGCACGCGTTATAACGAAAGTAATTCCGCGCAATAATCGACTTTCCTCGCAGCGGCGGCGCTCGACTCGGTTAATGCAGACGACGTCGTTTTGTCTTGAGACGCCTTCGAGTCCCGCGTATTTTGCGAACGCACACGCCCGCGCACTCGCTACAACAGGAACATTCCAATTTCTGGACCGCTCGCACTCGTTTCTCGGGTCTGTGTGCGCGCGCGCGCACCGCGATTACAGTTTCCTCGCTTGGCTGCCCCGACGCGAAACCCTACGAGCGATATTGCCACTTTCATAACTCGAAGCTCGTTCGACGCCGGAGCCACATTAGCCCCGGCCCTTGCAACTGCCGACGCTGCGCGGAACCTCCTCGACGGGGAGGATATCGGCAGTGTCACCTTGCGCCGCGCTTAATTATTAAACCTGAAAGCCAGTCGTCGTCGCCGGGGGAAGACGTGCGTAAGCCAATATTCCAATAAATTAATGGCGCGCAGCTGCGAGTCCCAATAAAACTTTATCGCGCGTCGGCCGAGCGGCGAAATTGAGCGTCGCGTTTGTCAATTAGGGCCTGGGCATCCAAACAACTCGCTTTCGCCGCGGCTGCCGCTGCTGTTGCTGCCGTTGCTGCCGTTGCTGCCGTTGCTGCCGTTGCTGCTCCCCAACGCGGCGCAACGTCTCGCAAGTTCGCCACTCATTTGCATCTAAAGTCTCTCTCGAAGGCGGTGGAGGTGCTCGGCGGCGAGCGCGACGAGGAAGCCGAGCCAATTGCCCGTCGCCGACCCCCGGTGATATCGATTCCCGCGCAAATGAAATCACGGTCAATCTGGCGCTATGCAAATGCCCGACCTGGTCAGCTTTTGCATATGAATGCCGGGGGGCACGGGAGTCGGGGCTAAATGCAGACTTAAGATGATGCTAATCAGGAGTCCCCCAGGAGCCCAGGCCCTTGGAGGAGGCCACGCCTCGTTTGCTTTAGTGCTTTCGGGCGGCCACCACGGCTCCACGAAGACACGCTGTAAACGCGCGAGGAGAATGCCATCGCTTAACGAGATGGGAATTTCAACGGGTTCAGCGGGGGCAGGGGAGCGTGAACGCATTATACACGTATAGGCTACGTGCGAGATTAAAGATAGCGTTCGCAGCGACACTCAGACCCAAATTTCCTCCTCCTCCTTCCTAGACGCGGAGGCGACGAGGCGCCTCTCTCTCTTTGTATCGTGGATTCCGTTTATGTATCTCCGGCGAAATTCATATCGGCGGTCCCAAGCTTTCCGCCGCTCGTTCTCGACCGCATTCCCAGCCCCGGCGTTTACTCCTATATTGAAAATCACACATTGTTTGGGCGCGCCGTCGCCGACATTTGTAATTTCCAGAAATTCAATTTGAGGCTCGTCGTCGACTCGCTCAGGAGCGTTTGATTCGTGGCCCCACGACGACGACGACGACGACGACGACGACTCTCGTCTTATTCTCAATTCCGGTCGTAAAGTCGGTGGGAAAAGTCGGGCCAATCGTATTCTCGCTATTTTACGCCCTTTCATTAGGGAATTCGGGGCGAAATCGCGAGCCCTGCAAGTGCTGCTCGAGCCGAGGCATTCCCGCGAGCAGTTCTCGTCCGATGCGAAGAAGGAGCTTCGGTCGCCGTCGCGTTGTTAACGAGGGCATCGGATAGGTGCGTGAAAAATATTTAAATTAATTGAATTGCGGGGAGAGGGAAAAAGGCAAGTTTTCAGTGAGTCATCGGGTTTAAGTGCTGCAGCAGGCATTTAAGCGGCGCAAAACGTAAAACTGAAACTAAAACGAGAAGACTGCTGAAAGAAATTAAAATGCTACGGGGTAATTGCCAATGGTTGTACACGGACGTACATACGTGGGCGCGTATACGCAACGAGACAGCACATGGTTTCAATGACTTGTCCTCGTCAACCGTAGCGGCGGCTCGGGCTGCGGCACCTCCAGCGCTGCCGTTCAAAGTATTGTCCCGGCGGCGGGGATAAATTCCCGAATTAAACGGGCGCCCGCACCGACAATTGCTCCCCGTCCGTCCTCCCGGCTCGGCGACGACGCGGCATTACTCGAAGGGATGCGCACCCTCTGATTAAAAATTCTCGCGTGGTTAAGCCGCCGATAATGATCTTCCCTAACCCCTTCTGACTCGCAGCCTTTATGCAGTATGGGCTAAAAGCGATTGTACTTACTCAGTCGGCATGCTCTCGCTCGGCGGAGAGCGCAAATGGCTCAGGGTCAGCGGGAGCAACGCGACCGACTCCTTTTTTCCTTTGCGCTACCTACACTTGCTCGCTATTTTCATTCGCTGTCTTCCTTTTAAGCATGTGATGATTTTCCTTGAATTTTGCCGGGGACGAAATTCTTTTTGAAGCCCCGGTCCGCCTTCTCCTCTCTCTCTCTCTCTCTCTCTCTCGGACCCCAGGCCTTTACGCTCGTGCGTAATAACAGAGAGTTTATTCGGCACCGAGAGATTTCTGAGCTAATGCCACGCGAGCCTTCCATTACAATATTTTTGAACGGATATTTCAGATCTTTTGAAACAGACCCTAATTGACATTTCGAGACGAGAACTTGTACCTGCACGCCTGATCTATTTATTGGAGTACAAGAATTACATTGCAATAAATACTCGTTGCAGCTGATGAAAACGAATAGTTTTCAGAATTCGAAAATCAGCAAGATTTGCGCTGATCTCGAGTTGTTTACGCTTTCTCTGTGCGTAATCGTAAACATTCGTTGTTGGAGATTTGCAAACCAAGAAATACACGCAAACGCACACGAATACGGGGACGCGATGTACGTGTAAGCTTTCGCGCCGTGGCTTTTCTCCCAACGAAATTGAATTACCTCTTCTAACTTTAGGCCACGTGTGCGAGCGATTTATAGTGTATAGGCAAATACAAATGCATAAAAATGTATGCCAGTTAGCGCGTTGGACAGTTTCGAAGCATATAAATGGACGTTAAATGTGCGTTTTCATTAGAGTTTCAGCATCTGTTCCCATGCATCGGTACCCATCGCATTATCTGCATCTCGCCAATTTTTATTTTCGTTAAGAAATTTTGCAGGTGCGTTTAAAATATTTAAACTCGTTACTAAACGTATCGATACCCTGGAAGTCTGATTTTTATAGGGTGTGGAAATGTTGCTCATACTCAAAGTTAAAGTGCAACACTGATGGAAATAAATTTTGAACGCTCCGATGGAAGGGACGCCTTTTAAAATTAAAGGAATCTAAAAATAAGAGTTTTGGTTGAAGTACAGGAATACGAACCCTACGTGGATGCACAATTATATTTTTAAAGCCCACATTCCGCTCGCTTATAATTCAATGCAGAAAGATGAATTTCTAATATTAATATTACGAGCAGTTTTAACGCGCTAAAACCAAATTTCGTACGCACTTTTCGCCAGCTGAACATTAAACGAGATGACGCGCGCGTAACTCGCAGTGGCAATGCCGAAATTGTATTACAAGTTCGACTCTCCTCCCGAGCTGCGGATATATCTTATTATCATCCTGGAGCGATCGCGTGATTATTAATTAATATCACAGCCGGGAATCGCGGGAATTCCTCGAGCCTGCGCCGGCACATCTCGAGCGTGAAGGAGACAGGCGTGGGCAGGCCGCCGAAATTTGTAATAAACCTAACGACCCTCGTGATTAAAAGTAACGTCTCAGTGATCTCGGCTTCTCGCGTGCGCGCGCGTTTTGGACACTTGACAAATCGGAATAATTGCCATTCCAGTCGAGAGATTAATCGCACCCGATGAGCTTTTTTCGACCTCCGTATTACTGCGGATTGATATTCGGCTTTTAAGAGTCACGCGAGGGGACGCGCCCCCCCCCCCCACCATTTCGTAATCAAAGACTGGCCCATTCGTTAAAGGAGGAGCCTCATCCGTCGTTTTTTAAATGTCGCGCACAAAGAAGAATTAGGGCTGCCCCCACGGCTTCGTTCCCGTCCTCGACGCGTGTCTGTCGCCGAGACACGAAAACGGATCGCATTACCGAGTCGCGCGATCGCAATCTCAACTCGAGCTTAACTCGCCTGCAACAGCCGACTCGCTCTTACGTTGCATTGCGATTCGCACGAAGCGGGGATAACTTTTGCGCACTCTGAGCGTCCCATCGATTTTCATTCGTCATTTCGTCACTCCGCCACTCTGCCACTCGGCGGATATCGAATTACAACGCCGTAAAGCATCGAGTTTTAATTTGGCAAGTTTGGCACGAGTTTAGCGTCGAGCACCGAGAGACACTTTCGAGCTGATAACGCAATAACGAACCAAGGACCAGCTGCGCTCCGTATTTCAATATCTTAATGCGACGACGTTTGCGAAAGCACGTCTTGAACCGGATACCTTCCCCTCGCGCAAATACCGCGTAATTATGTTCCTTCGAGACGCACCGGCTGTATCCTTTTACCGGCGGAGAAGCCTTTTTCCTAATGCTGCTTGTTTCGAAAGCCAAGCAAGCGAGGAAAAAGAGAATAAACAACACTGGCTTTTAAACGTCCCGAGGGCACGATTTCACGTGAAAGGGCGAGGCTGAAGTTCCCCGCTGGCCCCGTGCCATCATCGCCACACTAGTCGAATGCGCGTCTCCTTTGGCACCAATTAGCTACTCCAAATTCGAGTCCGAGAACGGACGGGAGTGCGTTTTTGGGGGCTGCGATCAGAAGGAAGCGGAAGAGGCAACGAAAAGCGACGCGCGACGAGCGACGCGCGAAAAATCCCCGACCGGATGGCGGCGCATCCGAACGATTCCGCAAGCGATACGGCGACTCGAGCCAAAGTAAAAGGGCCCGCCTCGCGCCATACGCTTAATTATTCAAACCAAGGGGGTCGTAAGCAGCTTGTGACAGCGCCCCCAAACCTTGTGTCCCGGGTATCTCGGCTCGGAGGGCGGGGGCGGCCGGGTGATTAGTAGGTGAGACTACGCGCCCGGGGTTATTAGAGACTTTTAATCGGCGTTAGTTACTGGCAATGGAGGCCGCGCCGCCATTGGCGCTTCCTTCCACTCCTGATTATAAAAGCCAATAGGACTTAAGCCTCCTCCTAATTGTCGCGGGATCTGCGATCGCATCTCGTGCGCGAGCTATGATTCACTGGTGCTCGAGGAGCGTCCGAGGGCGAGCGCCGAGTCGTAAACGTCTCTCGTCCGTTGCGAGATTTTTTAAATTACGCGCGCCTCGGCTCGTGGCTCGGGGAATCTTACTTAACGCCTGCTCCGCCATTATAATCATCTTTATTCCTCTCGCATAAGCATCGGCATCACTCGGGATTTATATAAACAACCAGTTCGCACAACCTGAATTTACACTCGTGCATATAACTTTTTAACGGCTCGCCATTACTGCTTGATGTCGAGGCGAAATGGCGCTGCTTTAATTGGACTTTATTTTCGGCCGAATCATTTAACTTGTTTAACTTTTTCTTTAAATATGTTTACGACTTCATTGTTGCGGGCTGGAAAATAAAGGAGTGCGCGCACCTATAGGTGTTTCCTAACGACTAATATCCGCGGAACGGACAATATCCGCGGCTAATAATAATTGCGGCTAGTTATCGAGTAAAAAAGTGTTGGCAAAAAATGCGCGTTGCAAGAACTAAAGTGTAATAGCCGCCGCTCTCGTTCGCAAATGGAGTATTAACTGTTTTCTCGAAGCAGCGCCTCGCCGTGTTTCGAATTACTTTATATGCTCGAAAGGGACACTGAAAACTTTCTTCGCTCGCGCGCGCGCGACGAGAAAACGGTTAACGGCGCGTTTTCGTACATCTGATACATCATTCGCATCATTCGTACGCGGAGACAACCGCGAGTTCGTAAAAACACAGAAACGATAATTAATATAATAATGTTACACGGATAATGGGGAGCCGTTGTAATTGCATCCTTTTAGATATACCTAAGAGATTAAATTTATGCGCTTAAATTACGATATTGAAATAAGCCGTGCAGTTTTTTTAACGTTTCACGCCGTTGCTCGACGGCGTAAGTGCGCGTAACAGCATTTTCAGCGCTAATCACAACTGCTATCGTGAAGAAATCCCGTCTGCTCGCGCAAGACAAATTGTTCGCGACGATTATTTTCGATGGATTCGAATAAAGAATAAATCCCCGGGCCCGTTTTCGCTTCGAATGGCGTCAGCTTTGAAAAGCGAATATTAATTCGGGAAATAACGCGATCCCAGTGTCGTCTAGTCGCGGTCTTTTTAAAAGATTCGACACTTTATAGATGGCGCCGCGGGCCTGTAAAAGCTTTCCTGATCACGCGCCGCAATTTCAGAATAAATCCAAGGAAGAAGCGAAGATATCAGCGGCACGAAAGCAGCGCACGAGTAGTATTTTACAGCAACGCGCGTTTTTACGCCGGTGTGCGCGGATAGTGCGTTCCTCTCCCGTCGCACCTACGTGGCGCGGCACATAAAGACAGATAATTCCCGGCGAGAGCGGAGCCTCTGTCCTCGTGGAAAGTTAATTCCGCGTCCGCGCCAATAATTCGAGGCGCACTCCTTTGGCGACAAGAGCGAGAGAAAAGTCTCGGACGTACGCGGCGCAGCGCGTCGACGGGGGGTGGACAGAGAGGGGGGGGGGGAGGACATTGTCGTTAACTTTTACGAGGCCATTAACGTGCGCGCAGCGCGTTTCTTTCACGCTCGCGCTCAAGAAAGCTGGGCCCGAGCTGGGCCCGAGCTGGCCCCGGACAAGATAGAGAAAAGAGCAAAGCGGGCCACGAGGGAGAATTAGCGAGCGGCCCGAGCCGATTTCTTCCCTTCGTCGTAAATTCTCGGCGGTCATTGTCCGGCCGGCTCGATCCCGCACGCCGATCACGTCCCCGTGATGCGATTTCCATGCGAAAGGAGCGGGGGCCCAGTGCTATCTAGTTGGGGATCGGGTCCGCGCAAGGCCCCAGCGCTCAATGCCTCTCCGAACGAGCGAATAAAACGATTCTGAACTGAATTAGGCGCGGGTCATTCCTTCTTACGGCACAGCGCACTCGATTGTTTCTTACGACAGACGACGACGAGGCTCCGGCTTTCCTGTCCTCCGCTGCGCGAAAACCTGGGCCAGCGCGGCCCGATAATAACGCCGGCACATCCAGAGATTTACAACCTTCGTCGCTGCGCGTCGA
This sequence comes from Platyscapa corneri, assembly GCA_018907185.1. Lineage (NCBI taxonomy): Eukaryota > Metazoa > Arthropoda > Insecta > Hymenoptera > Agaonidae > Platyscapa > Platyscapa corneri. The sequence goes on along the minus strand of JACCHW010000045.1, from coordinate 845,857 downwards.
GCTCGACGTCTCTGTTTATCGTTCAATTAAACATACTGCGTTATTTATTTTTAAATTGGCGACCTCGAGTAGTCGGATTCGGCTGTGCAAAAACCAAGTTCCGTCCATTATAAACGTAATCGACTTGTTAAATAATGCCAACGTTCCCTTTTTAATTTCGTTTTATCAATGGAGAAAAAAACTCGTGTCGTCGCTTCTTGCATCTTTGACGTTTATTTCGATGTAACCATTTCGGTTTGTTCGCGCGATGCATTTCAAGATCCCCTTACACTTTGACTGGAAATCGTTTTATAACTTCCATCTCATCTCGATTCGTGAAATTTCTTTTCCCTCGGAATTTTAGGCCAGTTATAAGCAAGGGGGTCCTCCTCCGCCTACTTTGTTGCCAATATTTATGTTGGAAATGCCTTTCGCTTTTATGCGTAATTATAGTTAATAATATTGTATTATAATTTGCGACTGTTGCGCTGCGTAAGAGCGATCGCAGGCTTATAATAAACTGCCGACGCGTATTTCTCGAGTTTAATTTTTGTATTTTATTTCGGTCTTTGTTGCGACGTTGCATCATGCGATTAATAAAATCGTCTGATTGACTCGATAATGTCGAATCGTTTTCAATCGACACGTTTGCGTTGAAGAGTTATGCTTTTTACTTAATTTAGTTTTTTTATTTTGCAGCAGTAATGCTATTTTTTTCTCGAGCTCTCGATGCAGAAGTTGCTGCGAATATTAATGCTAATTTCTCGGATCGGAATCAGCCCCTCGATCTAGATTGTGCGCACACGATAGTGCTTATATCGTGTCGCTTAGAGGAGGGCCTCGTTTATGTTATTGTACGAACTTATGAATTAATGTGTTTAAAAATTAAATTGAATTTGAGTGGTTGTAACTCACCGCTTTGTCTTAACCCATCGCGCCCCAATAATTACAACTCGTGCGTACGTCACCATATTTATCGGTTAAACACGCTAGTATTTATTTAACGAAGTACGTTTAAATTAGTGGTTGAGTTTACATGTGGTGCGTTACAATTTTTGCGTTATTTGGTGCGTGAAGTTTCTTAAATAAACACATGAGATTGTTCATCATTAGCATAGTCGCGCGACTAAAAATATAAAATCGCCCGATACAATTCTAATTAACAATCTTTGATAAAGTTTACAATGTTTTTTGCGTCGAAAGTGGATTTTGCTATTAATACCTTAAGGTTTCTCAAACTCAATCGGTATAGTCCATCGAACGCTGTTTCGAAATATATTATACGGTAACAGTGGAGACATTTCCCGGTACTTTATTTATTTTGCTATTATTTAAGTAATCGTTTGATCACCTGATTGATTTCCTTCGTTTTTCAATTGCAACAAGTGTCTTCTTTTACATTAAATTTATTAAACGATCGGCAGCATATTTATATAATTATAATATTTTATAATTTTGTAAATTACGAATAAGCGGCAACGATTGGCAATTACATTATTAAAAATAAAAGCGAAAACGTTTCGTTCGGTTAAGTTATTTATTAGCTGAGCGCGTTTATTCCATTTGACAACAAAGTGACTACAATTCAGGGCTAATAACACGTTTAGAAAAAAATTAATAAAATTAAGAGAGATTCAAAGTTGACTTTTAAAATACGATCTCAATGAAGGCGCGATGATTTAGTGAAGCGAGGAGAGGCAAATGAAAAGTAAATTACAAAGTAATGGAGTATAAATTTTTTTGATTTTCTTGTTTACGAGGTCTAGCAGCTCTGCCCTAAATTCAAAAGCGTTCGTTACAGAAATCATAAGTAATAAATGATTGCTCGCGATCGCGCATACCTGACAATAAGGATCTCGAATGTTTTCCGAGTCAATAAATCGTACGATTCTCACATCGTAAAAAGGGAAAAAAGCCCAAATGCGTCTCGTCAATACCCACTTACCGTTCCGATTCACTTCCTCTTTCTCACCTTGAATACCCTTGTTCCACTTTCCATTGTTATCGCGTGATATAATTTGTGACCGCCCGTATCATCTCTCGGCGAACGCCCAGTTTTTTTCCTCTTTGCCATTCTCTTTAGGTTGCTTCGAACGTCGACTCTCGTCACGTGACTAGCGGGGCGAATCAAAAACACAGCGCCATAAACATACACGGTGTGAATTACACGCGGTGCCCTCGTACGGAAGCTCGAGCTCGCAAATAAAAGAATTCGAGAGAGAGAGAGAGAGAGGAGAGAGAGAGAGAGATAGACGCGACTGGGCAAAGAGCGAGCACACGAAAAAGATGGTGGTAGAGAAAAAGGGTACAAGGAGCCAAGCCAAGAGGGACGGAGGGTGAACCTTCGTTCTGGGATTTGACACGCGTATCTAAAACACGAGCTGAGGGTCACGTGTCGCTTGGTTGGCATTGCATTGCCTGCTCGTCTCTCTTATACAGTCACGTGACCAAGCAAGGGTTGAGATTTTCCGAGGCATACGTCCAGCCCCTTTCGGCTCTCGGCTCTCTTTATCCGTTTGACGGATCACTCCTCTAAGTCTAACTGATAGCGCAGTTTATGCGAGCGAAAAGAAAAGAATGAAAAGAACGCGCGAACAAGTGAGAGAGAGAGAGAGAGAAGAGAGGCCCCGCTTTAATTATAAGATATTATGCTTGAATCACGCCCCACTAATAATCGGGCGAAGCTTAATGCCTTTTTAAAAGCAGATCAGCTCTAACTGTTTACGTGCTGCTGCTGTTTAGAAAAAAGCGCCTCTGCCACTACGCGCAGCCGATATTTTGCATAATGGTGCCGAGGATAAGTATAAGCGTAATCACGTGTAATTGCGTCTGCGTCTTACTGCCACTGCAGATGTTTTGCAGCGCAAGAAACTTTGCTTTGAATTTTACATGCTCCTGTAATTACTATCGAAAGTCGTCCCGTTAAGATGCAATTATATCCCCGAAGACTTGGCGGATTTTAATTGCAGCCGCGCCGATGATATCCGTTATTCATCGAACTCCTCTTCCTTTATTCGGGTCGATCAGATTTTAAATTCAGCAACGTTTTATTGCTCGCTAAGGCATTAAAATACGAAATCTGTTTTTTAATCGTTTTGCTAAAATGAGAAATAAATTGGCGAGCTTAGAAAAGATTGGATCGATGATCTATTTTTAAAGTTACGTTCGAGGCAGCTTTAAAATCAAAGAGAAATTTTTAAGTGTTTACCGAATTATGCATTGCCACAAATAACGACGAAAGGTACGAGCGAATAAAGCTTACCGCGGCCAAGATTTCTCAACGCTCTTTTCGACGATCCCCACTTTAGTTTAGAAATATTTTTCAACAGTATTGGCTTAATCGACTTATTTGATAAAATTCGTATGAAAGTAAAATATTGATTAAAGGGCAAATTTGAAGTGGACAATTCCAGCGAAATACTGACATTTATATACGACACGATAGAATCACCGTAAAATAAGCGTAAGTACTGAACGAAAGATCGAAAATTGGAAATCCTATAAATTGGACTTGAGCGAAGATGTTTACGCGTCTAGAAAATTGAAAGATGATATTTGGGTGGAAGCGTATGGTATGGAGGTCGGGGAGATGGTTCAAAGTTCAGGTTAAAAGTTGAAACATTTGCGCTGCTTCTCGGTTTTTCGGATCGCATTACTTATCGTAGCTAATTACCCTCCCCCGTCCTCAAATTACATGGAAATTATAAATGCCGGGCAACGGAGGTACGCGCGCAAACCTCCCGTCGAAGCTGAATAAGTTGGGAGAGTTCAGGGACGCCGCCGAGGCGCCGGCCCTTCGGCTCTTCCTTCTTCCCGAGCGACGTCTGATCTATTTCCGAGGCCGCGACGCCGAGGATCTAGCCATTGTCGCTACATTAGCGCCTATCCTCGGCTTATTTACGGCGTTCGTAAACGCACCCTCGTCGCGATTGGTGCAAGCCGTGCCACCCCAAGCGAACGACAGCCGATAAATAACGCGGCGGTTGAGCGCGAACCGAGCATAATTTTAAGGCCACAAGCTAATTCGGCTGGGGCCCGAGGTGCGCGCAGCTTCTTAACCGCGAGCGAGGACAGGCACCTTAATCTCGAAAATTAAAAAGCCGGAGCGGGTCGTCGCCGCGGCCGTCGTCGGCCTCGAGCTCCGCCACGACCTCCGAGGTGTCAAACACTCCTCCCTATATATCTGCGGCGGTTATAATAGTGACGGTTTCGGCGCGATACCCGTCACTCGTAACTCAGCCGCGGGTGACCGCTCCGGCACCCAATCGACCTCGGATTTTCTACCGCAGCTCGGCCTCGGCGGGCCCAGAAAAAGCGTCGCGGACAATATGAAACCGCGGCGTCGCGCGCTCCTTCGGGCCCGAAAGGTGAGCGAGCTGATGGATGTCTGTGGTAATCCACGCTAACTTCCTTCGGGATTTGCGCCCCGGCCCCTCTCCGTCCTCCGCCGTGCCCCAGCAGCCGCGAACGAGGGAGAGACTCCGAAGCCTCGAAATCAAGTCGAGTCACTAAGTCTCCGAGGAGCGGACAGAGCCTCTCTAATTAACATCGTGTCGAGCGGCTTACACCGCTCGCTATTTTCCGAACATCATTAGAGGGTAGAGCCGAGAGGGGGAGGCCGAGTAGCGTTTATTTATCTTCGGTGAATGATGATGACGCGCCGGGGCGTCGCCGCGTTTTATACGATTTCGCCGGGAGACGAGACGCGACGTGCCGCTGCCCTGCAAAAACTAAATTGGAATTGCGCTCCCGCCATGGGGATCGCGGAGATAAGTGCTATCGCTCTCTCGGTCTCTCCGTTGCCGACGCGAGAGCCGCCCCCGCGCGGCTGGGACCCTTCCGGAATAATCGAGGTGCCCCATGTGCTGGAACTCGGCAATGGCTCGTTACCGGGGCCACGCGTGCCCCGATAACCGACAGATATGACTATTTATAACCGTCGCTTAAGTGCCGACTCGTTACCAGCGGCCCGCGCGATTCGTCCTCGCTGTGCTTTTGCATAATCGCGCTCGATGATTTTCCGCAAAAATCCAGGTCTCGCAATTCGAGGCGGCTACCGGCGATTCGATCCTCCTGATTACAGTGATTTCGTCTACCGTGCGCTCGCGCTCCTTCCCGCTCATTTTCTCGCAAATGAGCTCCAAGTGCTCCTCCAAGTGCGTAATAGTCGGGACTTACAGGCCCGGCCGGAGACTGATTAATTGCTCAGCCTCGGTTGATTGGAGGTGCAGGCTGTAATGACGAGCACGGGAATCGCGTGGATTAGTCCAGAGTCATAAGCCGACTACTGGTTCCGATCAACAAATCCCGATTCCGCCAATTACGCGTTCGGCCGCGATTTAACGCCCCCCTAATCAGCGATTCGAGCCAAAAAACTTGCTCCGTTTGGCTTGGATTTATCGAAAAACGTCGGACGTGCGCTAACGACGCGAATATGCTAATTTTTATTTACGCGTGATTAATTGCGTTCGTGGCGCGATTGCGTATTCGCGCTTGAATAATGGTTCAGGAGCCAAGAGGCAAAAAGTATTTGCACAAAAGACCTCCTTTAAGACCAGTTTAATCAACGGAGATTAATATTAATGCGCGTGCGTGCAAACGTAATTTAGAATTCAGTTTTTGACACTCGTGTGTGTGTACGCGCGTTTCGCAGACGTGCCAAGCGGAATTCAAGCAGGAAGCAGGACGTGAGCTTGGCCAACGAAGTTGACGTTACGCGATCGCAAAGCTCGGCTTTCAGAACCGACGATTATTTGCCGAGATTTGGCGGAGCGAGATTCGAGCTGGAAGCGTCTCCTTGCCGGCCGACTGTCGTGCGACCTGTTCTACGGCACGTAATGCAAATAAGAGAGCGAACCACGGAGAGTAGCAGTGCGGGGGCCGAGTTAGTAATCGGCGGGGTTAATGCCGGGGGTCGAGGCGCGACCCGCACTGTCGAGGTAGGTAAGCGTCCGCAATCAATCGCGCGCCGTAATCCAAGGCGGGCACTCGGTGCCAGTGGTAAGGCGAGCAACCCTCTTTCGGCGGCGGTCCCGTCCACGTCTCCTCGGGCCTCCACGGGAGCGTATAACCGATGTCCGGCTTAAGTTCCTTGGGACATTTGTCAGCTCATTGTTCGGCCGCGCGCCTATGCTAAGTCCGAGTTTAATGGCGCGCAATTCCTGCGAGAGGCCAAACGAGGCGTCGCGCGCCCGGGATTATATTCCTTTATGCGCCGTAGGAGGCGCGGCCGGGTGGTTCCTCGAGTACCGGAACGATGTCGTTTCGACCAAGGAGCCGCGAAAGCCTCTAAGTGTCCCCGAGCGCGGCCGGGGGGATCCTTACCGGTAATCGTAATCGGCGCCCGGTAACTCTTGATTAGTTCTTGAGCCGCGCAAACGACGTCGCACGGGGGGATAGATAAGACGTCCGTAGAGCCGCTCCTGCGGCTGCTCCTGGAACGCCGAGGACCGTAAAAAGGCTGCTCTCCTGTAACGATTCTCGCGGTCTTGGCCGTTTGAAAAATTCCCGCAGCTCAGTAATTTATCTGAAACGTGAGAATCATGCGCAGCCGAGGACGATGGACGATTGATTCGTTCGAAGCTTTGGATTTATTATTCGAATTTTCTTTTTTATCTAAAATCGCATTAAAGGCAGCTATGGATTTTCGTCGCGATACCCCTAATTATGCTAATCTTCTTTACCTTTTTGCTGTTTACACACAGACAAAAATGCGAAATTTCATTTCAAATGTGAACGATTCCAAAGGATGATGTTGCCGTCCAACTGGATGAACGGCCCACGAGAGTTTTATTCGTTAAAAATAAGCAAACCGACACATTTTTTATGGATAAAATTTTACTCGTGCGTCACGACAGGAGCTGCTGCAGATTTATTTCATTAGACACTTTTTGCGATGAAATATATTGCATTTTTTACGAGAATAAAGTTATCGTTAACTACGTGGTACGAGATAAAAATATATAATCGAAATATTATTTTAGATAATTTTTCTTCTAAAATAATTAACTAATCTAGATTTTGAAAGAAGCGACGCAAATGGACAAAAGTAAAACATTATAAGTCGCACTTTCGATTTTTGTTGGGGTTTTTTGTTCGGGAGTAAACATTTCAGACCGAATCCTTCGTTTAATCTCGCGATTGTTGTCAACCGCGCATTAGAAATTCATGACAATCATGGCCTCTAGGTAAGTTGCAGATTTGCATCTTTTGGAATTTAAATAAACACGGATAAGTGAGAGTCGATAACAAGTAAAAGTGAAATACCGGATTAAATTAAAGGTTTATTAGTCCTTCAAAAGTATATTAAAGTAAATGGCAGGTTATGGCCGAAGCGAAACGGCCAGCTTGTAATACAATGGCGTAGCACGAGTTAGAATAACAAATACGTTAAATTAATTTCATGCTCTCGTTTAATTTCGATATTACCAACCCAAATATAGTAGAATCACTGTAATATGTAACACTGCGGAAGAAGGTTAGACGCACGGTGTTCGGCTGGGCGGAAAAGCGAAAAGCGGCGCGACCGCGCAGTAAAGCGCGCTTTCGTACGTCACACTATACGCATAATTACATATTCCGGGGATTTGGTAAGAGGGTCAAACTGGCCGGATAGCGTAGCTTCGTTAATTCAATTTCCGTGCTTGGGCACACGCACACGCACGAGCGCGCGCGTGCGCTCAGGTACGGGTGTCGACTTCCACGAAACGCTCTCCGCCTAAAACTTTCCGCGTTAAAACACATTTTCGCCCGCAAGCGGTAATTGAGCCGAGGCCATTATGATCTTTCGCCGTCTAATGATACGTTGCGTCCAGCGATTTTACAATAATGTCGGTGAAAAACGATTTCTCCACTCCACTCGGGCCAATTCGACGCGTAATTAATGATACCAAAGCAGCTTTTGCCAGAGCGAAATTAAACGCAAACTAATAATTTATAGCGGCACCCTAATTGCCGCTTTTAGAAAGAACAATTCGATAACGAGATACTCGGGTCAATACAAATGCACGCAAATGTGTGCTTTGCATCGTGGAGAACTGTTAGTTTGTATAAGGAAAATCTTGATCGACGTTCACGTTTCAAGCTGATGAAAAGCTGACGCTAATAACGTTATAATTTCACTCCGATTTTTCAAAGACGGAAAACCGCTCGACGGCGATCCCGATTTAAACAAGCGTAATGCCAAAGGGTCTCGATCGTAATGCTTTTCGCGGCGCGAAATTGTTCACGATCGTTTTTAAACTAAAATCCATCCGAGCAGCGGCGAGGCTAAATTTCGTTACGTTCGCGTTATTGCCGGGAAAACGGAGGAGAGCGACTCTACCGGCGGCGAATCAAATGATTTGAATAAATATGAAAAATCACAGGAGTACGTGAGCCAAGGAAACAACGTCGAATTAACGCGTTACGTAATTACCGAGCGAGCGTAGCGTAACTAAACCGGCAAAATCAGCCAAATCAAGCAAATCAGTCGAATGAATAATTCAGGCCTGCGCGCGCGATTAAAATGGGGGCTCATCAACGAGCCAGAGAGAATCATTTTTCCCAGGATCGCGACCCAAGCAAGTTACGCACGCGTGCCGGACATGTGGTGCGGCGAAACCGGGCGAAACCGGCGGGGGAGTAGAGGCCAAACAAAGATAGAAATGTCAATCAGCCGAGGGCCGGTCGCGTTATCTCGCGAGCTATTTGTCTTCGGGCGAATCCTGCAAACAGGCGCACAGGGACGGGCGGGGGGCGAGTTTGAAAAGGACATCGTGCGCGACGGAAAAGCGTCGAAAACGTGAAGGGAAGAAAAGCGCGAGCGCTCCTCCCTAGGGGACGTCATCAGGGAAATTGGACGCGGCATTTTTCATTCTCCAGACGCGGTAATATTCGCTCCCCCTCTTTGCGTGCCTTTTTCCTTTTTTCCCGTATCGTCGCTTAGGCTCGTTCTCACGATGAATGGCTTTATCAAGGATGTCTTGAATTTTTAATCACGACTTAATAAGATTGTTAATCTGCGTGGAGCCCGAGTTCGCTCGCGGCTCCTGCGTCTGGTCCAAGCCCTCTGTCGGTGAAACATCAACACTATTGATTCGCCATTCTTTACCGAAATATTTAAAGAGTCAAACAACGAAGATCCTGCTACAGCTTGCAAAAAAAATTTGCTAACCGTAAAAGCGTCGCAGCGCTGGTACTTGCTCCTGCTTTCCGCATTAAATTTCTCTCCTTCGAATTGTCCGGGATTGCAGGAGAATTAATAAAATGAATAAATCGAAGCTATATTTTATCGAGTTACAAAAACTCTGTAAATGATTGCGGCATAATAACTACATCAATAATTCCCGTTAGGTATGGTCTGCTGAATATTAGATGTGCGGCAAGTAGAGAAAACATGGGGTAGATACGAAAAATGCGCGCGGATGACTGATTGCATACGAGCTTCAATTGTTCCTCCTTTATTACGCCTATTTAGTCGACCAGTTTTTATTCATTCGATATTTAAGGGCGCCCTTTCAAGGGCTGCCTTACGTTTAGTAGTCTGAAACAGTAACTTGACACTTATTTTTTACGCGACATTTTTATACAACAATCGAGTCACTGGATTGTGCACGGATTTTATTTATAATTTTGATCGAACGTTCTCGTCGAAATTTAAGGCGGATAACGCAAAATTTGCTCGAGCATTAGATGTCATCTGCTTTGTATCGTTTCCACGCGACTGTTGTTAAAATTAAAATTAAAACGAATTCATTTGCGATCGCATATCAAACTCTTCGCGAAGAGGCTATTTCGATCGATTGGGCCGTTCGAATGTTTTCGCATAAAAATTTAGCGCTGAATCAGATCCGAAGGCGACGGAAAGAATCTGATTCGGGGAATATTCCCACGGAAATCCTGTTGGCAAAACTTTTTTTCCAATGCTGCGTGCATCGCGCCATCCGCTCTTCATTAAGCACGGAACGCAACGCTCTTTTGAAAAAAAAAAGCTACATCTGACTTATCGCGAACTTGAAAAGGCCATAAAAATAAGTGGATCTCGAGGTGTTTACTCGTGTCTCCGCTCCGGAATAATAGATAATGGAGTTCCCGAAGTGCAGGAATAAAATGCAAGGAGGCGATAAGATTATTAACCGGGAGGAACAAATAGAGAGGGGGGAGAGGGTATTGTTGGAAGTATTAAGCAAAACAGCACGTAAGCTTTGAAAGCCTCTTTCCTCGATTGTAATTACTAGGAGGGTAATCAAATACGATTTCAACGCGAGATTGAAATCTACCCTTGAAGGTAGCGGCGCCCGTGCAGCGGGACGAACTTTCACGGTTATAACTCATCGTCGGTAGATAATGTCGGATGATGTATTATTTACACGCGAAGGCGACGCAATTATTCATGCCGCTATCGACGACAAGCAGCCGACGACGACTCTTGCAAGCTCCTGTCGTCGTCTCCTTGCTCCGCGTCACGGATTTTGAGAATCGAATTCGTTCGCCTATTGTAACGAGAGGACGGGGTTAATGCTCGCCATCGACACCTTCATTTTTCACGCGGCGCGCCTCCACCGGGAACCCCGGGCACTATTAAAGTAATCACACGCGTAAAAGCAGATTCATCGCGAGTGGTGGCGATAAACGCCTGGCTAATGAAAAGCTATATGATTTCGCTCGGAGAGATTTCAAACGCTTCGAGTGACTCTCGCACCGCGTATTTGGTATATTCGATTAAGATTCTGTATTCGCAACCGCTTCCTCGAGGAGTCTATTTTTTCTCTCCTTCTGTATTTGTGCGCCACCGATCCTGTCCATAATTATTATTCACCGCGACTCCGGACTTTGCTTATTTAACTTTTGTCTCGGCAATAGAGGGAGTCACACACGCTTGCTTGCTATCGCCTTCTTTGTCACCCGTACGTTTTTACACTCCGTCGACTCGATGCGCTTCGTATTCACAGCTACTCTCTTTCGATAATTGGCGAATCATCCGCGATTAGACTGCAAGAGAGTAAAGTTTATCTTTTGCACGAATCATCGCATTTATAAAATCATGTTATGCTCGGGTAATTTGAGGCGTGGGGACGACGACCGAGGCTGCACTTGCTCCACCCGAGTTTATAGACGCAACGTTGACACTAGATGTAAGGGCTCGTAAAATTTATGCCAAGTTCGAAATTCGAGATTCGAAATTATTTTAATTAGAAAGTAAGGAAGAAGCGCAAGATGAGCGGGTCACTGTTTCCCGCTAGCGTCGCAGCAAGCAACCAGCGCTAACCCTCGCAAGCGAAGCTCGATGCAAAATTCAACGACTAGATTTGAATTTCTTGTCCATTTGAAGAGACTCTCAGCGACGAGTTTCACTTTCCATTCTTATCGACCATTATTCCGTTTTTCATGCTAATTCGAGCGAACTAACAGCATTAAGAACTCAAATGAGACGAGAGGAGCAATAAACGGAATCTGCAAGAGAGCAACTCGTGTTTTCTGCGAAGCTCTGAATTACTCGACTATGGCAGCGACGTCGCGACGACGAATTGAGATTGGCCTCGGCGAAAATGAAGTTCCTTGGCTCTAGATTTTCTCGCTCTCTCGCTCCCCCTCGTTCCACTCCTGCGCTTCTCTTTTGCTCTATTTACCTTTTTGTCTCGCTTCTTTCTTGCTCTCGTTCTTATCGTCCCCTCTCTCTCTCTCTCTCTCTCTCTTTCGCGTTGATAAAACGCATCTAGTTAGTTCGTTTACGAGATTCCGGTATCGCGCAAAAGGGGTTCGAGGGCGGAGACGGGTGAGCGAGAGAGAGAGAGAGAGCGAGCGGAGGGAAGGACGAGGGCGAGCGAGACGAGGAGAAAGATGCGGTAGCAGGTTATACACGAAGAGAAACGTCGTAAAACGTAATGCACGGAAGATATATCCAAGTGTGAAATATTTCAGTCTAATCCAGCAATATCATAAAGAACACTCTGCAGGGTGTGCGTCGTGGTGCCGGTGGAGCCTCGCGCCCAGGAACAATCGCACGCCCGCACACGCACACGCTCTAGTCGTAACCGAGCATTAAAGTTGTTTACAAAAGGCTACCTCTCTCCTTCCCTGCCTTCTCTTTTCTCCAATTCAGGCGCTTTCCTTTTGTCGCGCGCTCTCTCTCTCTCTCTCTCTCTCTCTCTTGTCATCACCGGTTGTAAGCAATGGATCCTGGGCAGAATCATGTCGCGAGCGGGTGGATGCGAAACTACCACCTGGGTCCACCCTCCCTTATTATCAACAATCGTAAAATGCTAAATTGAAAGTCCTTTCAAGGGATAGGGAAGGGCCGAGCCAGAGGATCGCGCGCGTTCCGTTATGAAAACGAGAGCCGTCCTCCTCCTCCTCCTCCAGGGTGATGTACAATTTTTTTTACTCTGTCGCCTCTTCCGTCTTTAGGTTTTCCAATGTAAGACAAGAGATCCAGGAGAGATTCGGGGCGCGTAAAGAATTTTATACTCGGGTGTGAGGAGAGGACAAGAGGCTCCTCTCGTGTTTTGTCTGTAATTAAAATAGATCGACGCGAGCGCGCAGGACTAGCGTTTACGGGGTGGGGCGTTTCGCGCTCAGCCCAATTTGGTAAGATCGCTCGAGAGGCGGCTTATGGCGGGAAGCTTTGTTTTCCTCCTTTTCCTTGTTTCTTTTTTATGCGCGTCGTGCTTTTAAAGTTAACGGAGGCTTGTGATGGATCTTCGTCGCGCGCGCGCGCGACCCGATTGGCTTAGGCGTCCGGGAATACGGCGTACGGCGTTGTAACGTTTAACGGGCACTAAAGCAAGAGCCCTTTTGCCGAACGCTTGATTGGGGAATCGGGCGAGCGAATCAAATGAGCACTTACCCAAACTATCCCCCGAGATAATAACAAATCCACTCTCCGCGAAAATCTTCGGACGGCGAGTTGCAGCTGAACTCCGTGATCCTCGCCAATTCGGCAAAAATTGTAAACGTAAGCGCTTGGCGGGGCTCGAGCAGCTTTGGATCGGAAAGCCACACGCTCGGGGCTGACGATCATCCGACGAACATCGTGCTCGAGACAAGCTTCTGCCTGGAGCAAACGAGGAGACAACAGTTTTTACAAAATTTACAAGCCGCGGCTCGAGAAATCTCGGGGTTAAACGAATTCGGCCTTCGGAAGGTACGTCGGTGAAGAATTTCGTGACAGCAAGAACACAGTTGGCCATAAAAAGGATCGATCAAAGCGATACGCGCGAATTAATGAGGCTCCGGTTGGCGAGCGAAAAGATATATTCGCATCGGTAAATCAAACTTGAAATCAAGATCTTCCTTTATCCTCGAGCAAATGTCAGGCAGTTATCTCGGTCCCTCTCTCTCTCTCTCTCTCTGTTTTCCTAACGTCGATCCGAATAGAATGCGTCTCCCGCGCACTCCGAGGCAAACGCAAGCGACGCTCGCTGTCGTCCTCCTCGGCTGATCGATCAAAGCCGCAGCCGTCGCCGTTTTCTCTTTCGCTATCCTCCGCGCAAAACGCGATCTCTATTAGTCTCAAGGATGTGTTTACACTACAGTCCAATGGAATATGAAAGACATACACAAGGAATGTTTGTCTAGACTCTTTCGAGTCGTTGCATGCCTACGATCAAGTCAAACATCGGGCTCGCGTGTCTCGAACCAATATGTTGAGAATATTATTAGTGTTTGCATTTACTGGCGCATTTGTTAAATCCCAGGGTCTTGCAAATTTGCTTATAATTGAATTACTATCGATTGCCACTTTCGTCCAGAAATTCTCTCACGTTTCGTTGCTCTTTTCCTCTCGTGCGTCCTTAAATGATTCGACGACAAGAACATTATTTAAAAATTGGTATAAAATAATATTTTAATATTTTCTACGTAGTGCTGTGTAATTTCATATCCGATGCTTTCATTACACGTGGATAGATTTTTACTATAAAAAACCTTGAAATGTAATTTTTTTCGGAAAAAATTTATTTTTGCTCTAAGGATGCTAAAAATAGTATTTATTTTATATTGAATTCTAAGAATTCTTAAACTTTGGTTAATTTAATATACTAATACAAATTCATAATAATATATTTTAGATATCTAACCATCTTTCAACATTTGAAATTGTTAATTATGATTTCCGATAAACTCTGCCTTATATTTTTCTTTAAGTATCTACTAATCTCGTGCAGTGGATTATCAAACAAAAATCAGAAATATCAACTCGTCATAATTTATTTTTTGCTTAAGTAGTTTTGTATAAAAAAGATAGGATAAATAGTGTTAACTTATAAATGTTGAACCAGACTTACATATTTTATTATTTAAAGTCTTGCGAAAATTTGCAAATTAGGAAAGCCTTTTATCGTTTGTCGTAAAAATTGCTCAGTGTTACAATCGAATCGAATATGTGTTTAAGTATATGTTTAAATGTAATTAAACAAGTATAGGTTTGAACAATTTTTAATCCACTGGAAGCTTCATTTGCCGATCCAGTATTTGCATCAGATTATTCTCTTACATTAACGTGTCACGAATTTCAAAGGCACAGTTTAAAGTCATATTAGTCAAAATTGGTGTGCAGTACCCAACAACAGGCCAATTACGAAGCTTTTCGAGAGTAATTTTTTACATTATCTTACATCAAATTTAAAGCGATGATGACGTCAAGAGCGTAAGCTTATAAAAAGTCAATAGATGTAATTATAGTACGTAAACGAAGTCTTTATAAGATTTACCGAATGACTTATCGAAAAATTTATTTCGCCAAAGTATTGATACGAGACGTACCAAGTGTAATTTTTCGAGTCAAAGAATGTACGATCGTCTTTGTTTTCTTAATGATATTTTGCCCAACTGCGTCAAATGCTGTTTCCACAAATGGCACCTCAAATATCACGGAGAAATGTATTCGAGCGAGAGTTTAATTTAAAATTGAACGCGTAAAACGAATGCGAATGCGATTGAAGACGAATGAAGCAAACACCGAGATAAGGTGGAGTTGTTAAATATCTCGGTGCGTTTCAAAGGACGCGATCTTTCGAGTTGATCGCCTCGAGTGAAAAAGATAATGGGAATTAACATGTTCCTCTTTGTCAAGCCGATATCTCGAACTGTCCAAACAATAGTTAATTTTCCAGGGGTAAGCGAAAGGCAATCAACCCTCGGCAGCTGGGCCTCTTGGAATCCTAGAATCTTAATCCAGACTGCGGAGACAACAACTGCAGCCGCATCCTCGCGCGAGCGTCGTGTCGTTGGGCTGGGCTCCCTGCCTCCCTCCCTCCCCTCGTTCCGCAACTTCGAAATTTCGAGACACAAAATCAAGGAGTGTCCCAAAGTCGAATCTACCCCTGACTAATTACCAGGGAATGACTGGCATCTTCTCTCGCTTATCTCGCGCGCTTTCACCCATGACCGCCTGGCCCCGCTCCACTCATTTAAATCGAATTACTTTTTCCGCGCGTTCCAGCCTCTCTTGGCTCGCCAATTTTTTGGCTAATTGAGCCGCCGGTGCGGGACGAAAAGACGGGCTGCCCGAGTCGGACATTTATCTTGTCGCCTTCTCTCGGCGTTCCGGCACGAATTCAATTCCGCGGCGAGGACGCGGCTTCCGACATTCATTAGCTTCACTCGCCGGCGAGTCGATCGATGCCGCTCTTTCCATTGACTTGGGCTGCGTCGTTCCGGCGCGTCCTGGACATCTGCTTCGCCCCACCGATAAATCGACAGCTCGTCATTATTTTGCATCCCAAACCGCATTTCATTTGAATTCACGAGAATGATAGGACCTTTTCTTTGTCATTGAGCTGGAAAAATTGGAGCTGGAACACCGAGTGCACTTGTGTGAGTTAATGGTGCGACACGAAGATTTATATTGCAGATGGAGAAAAATATTTTGCCAATTTATTTTGTCCGAGTGTGAATGGGGAGCGTCGGCGTGTCCGGCTCGCTAATGTTTACTTCGGAAACGCGGCCGAGTTTTTCTAAAGTTTTCCGAGAATTACACTTCTAATGGTTTCGCGTCATTGTGCCTCGGTTGTGCGTGGGTGAGAGCAGTTACCCTAATGAAATTGTTAGAGTCTGCTCGAGTCGAAAACTGAAATCATGGTTCCGTAAATAAATTTAACATCTACAAGTTTTATTGTAATAATCATTATTGTTAGTCGAAAAGCTCTGCAATTGTCAACTGCCCCCTTAAATAAATCTAAATTAATTTTGCTGATGCTGATTTCTAATTGTCGCTTTTATGATTCTATGGAAAATTCATTTCCACTGTATCTCTAATATTTTTACTCTCGTCCCAATACATTAGGCGCCAAAAATTTTCAAACATCCACCAACTGCAGGCAGGAAATAAGATAACTATTAACGTCGCTCTATTTCGTCCTTTTTTACAAGTTCTGTACACTCACTACACGAGATTTTAATAATGTCAATACTGAATTATAACACTTTGAAAGAACGCCGAGATTAGACTCAGAGTTGGATGGAATTCGATGAATCAAAGTGGAAGATACGAATAGACATCGAGAGAGAAAAACCCGAAACTTGTGAATAAAGGCGTAAAAGGTGGGAGCAGGAGGCGATAGCTCAATTAGGTGGGCCTAAAAAGCCCTGGCCGTCGGGGAAATTCGAAAAATTTAAATTCAAGATGGCGAGCGCCCCGGGCAACAACGCACCATTTATCACTCTCTCGTAAAGTCCTTGTAACTCTCTGAATTTCGATGCATAAAAATGATCTCGCGTCGCGACCAGCCTCCGCTCCACGGCTCCAATCCTATCCATCCCGCCGCGGAAATTGCATTCGTGATCGCGCGGCGCTCGTTTTGTCCCGCGATAAAAAGGAAACGAGATCCCGTGACATTTTAAGCCCGCACACGTGAGTTCTTTCAGGCGCGAGGGTTAGCTTGTAAAATAAAACAAAATGGCAGGGCCCTTATCGCGAGTTTTCCAAGCCTGTTTTACGAAATCGAGCTTCGTTTGCCAACCCAAAGCCGATGCTTCTTTTCGCATCTCGAGATCCCGAGTGCACCGAAACGAGCGCATCTTTTACAGCGACAATGCGTAAGAGAGCGGTTTATCGAAACTTTATTCGTTTTCGGAGCGATATACTGATTTTTGAAGCCTGCGCGTCTTATTTCGTCGGTGATGCTCGAAGAGAACAAATTTCGATAAAAAACGTGCGACTCGCGCATTATCGTATTGCGCGTTATTTTGAATAATTTATTTTAATCGTCTCGCTTCAGCAGATTGTCACGTCAGACGAGTAACACGGGCTCGTTCGTTTTTCCGTTCTATGGGTAAATAAGCGAGACGCGCGGCACGAATGTTAATATCGTCGGGAAATTTCAGTGGGTAAACTCGAACATTTGCGTACGTTTTCAGTGCAAATGTTGGACGAATGCATTAAGCGCGCTGATCCTCAAAGAAGGAGGATGACTGCGCGAATCGGGGATGACTTTATAAAAGTGCAAGTCGTGTTTGCTGATTAAATAATAAATAAGCGCTATTCGATTGAATAATAGGCAATAGGGACTATATTCTATTATAGTACATCATTTTATGCGTAGACTATATTAAGCCCGTCCATAAATCATTTTAGCAGACATTGCAGCGTTTCACAGAAGCTGCAAAAGTCGGGATTCTTACAGTGTCATCGCAGTCACCAAATCCCATCCCAGCATCCGCATCCACGTGCTGCTCGTCCTTGTCTGGCGCACTCGGCCGCTCGAGGATCTCCTGCCGATGCAGTTGCACCAATGCAGAGGCGCTACAGTTTGATCGCTGCTCAGCGGGTAGGATCTTCCTCGGCCACTCGTCCACACAAGCGCGAACCCAGACACGCACAGAGAGAGAGAGAGAGAGAGAGAGAGAGAGAGAGAGACAGACGGATGCTGGACAGTGGTCATTCGTCACTGTCCGCAGCTCGAGCCTCCCCTTATGCCTTCTAGAACTGCGGCGGGAGAGAGACGGAGATAAAATCGAACATTACTCGACGCTTCTGTCCTCACCCCCGCAGGCGGCGCTGATGCGCTTCCCTTCGCTCTCTCTCTCTCTCGATCGCTCCCTGTCTCCATTCGGTGGCACGTGCCGTTGTCTAGGCTCGCTCTGTGTACAATGGACGCATACCACACATTATGCTGTAAGTATAGGTGTGCGGCTGTGTGCGCTCGCACACTCGCTCTCTTGTCTTCGGATCTTTGCTTGTTTATTATTGTTGATGCCTAGGGAAAGAGACGGAGCGCGGCTGAGCCAGAAGGAGAGAGGAGGATGTAGCTTGATGGAAAATTAATTGAAAGTGCGCTGCAGTTGCGTAAATTTGTTTCTCATTTCATATTCAGTACTTACGAAGAGAGGTCGGAGGTTATTCTATGTTCCGAGTAGGGGATGTATTCGTGATTTGAAGGAGATTTATACGGGATCGTCGATCATGCCGACCGTATTTGTATAAGTGTCCACTCGTATATTTTGCTGTCAGAAGTGTTCCTCCATTGTTTGCGCGAATGCAACCTTATTTTACGCATTGCATTGTATATAATTTTTTGAACGATATTCGTTTGATCGAATCCGCCTCGAATTTCCAATTAAAGCACTTTTTTCAATTGTGGATAGAAATGTTGCGTTGGTAAGCAAAGTTACAAGCCTAAACAGTGTCTAGTCGCGCGCAATTGGGAAATGGAAATTCAGCGCGAACTATGATGCATTGCGCACGATGCAGCGGCCGTTGCATTAGAAATCGTGAATTTAGAAAATTACACGCTTGGGAGATTGTTCAACAATTATCTCCTTCTTTCGTCAATCGAACACCATTCAACGCCAGTTTTAACACTTTTAATATTCAAATCGAACGCGAAACTCGGATAAAAATTATCATTTCAAATTTAAATTCTCGATCGACTATTAAACAGTTACGGCCAGTTTTTAAATCATTATCCTTCCTCTTGTGTGCACGCAACTAAATTTAAACTTAATTCACACTTTCATATGTTCGATGTAACTACTGCGGAAGATATCTGAGATCTAATTTTTAGCCGTTCGGTATAAAAATTCTTTCTCTGGCCATCATCAGCGATTCGTTATAAAAAGAATATCTGTACTCGATACTTTGCAGCGACGTAATTTCTTTTCCTACCTCGGAACAAAATTCGACAACACATTCGTAGCTCCTTTTATTATTTGATATTACTCCTCTAATTCATAAATAATTTAATATTTTAAAAATAAGTTTAAGTGAAAAACTTTCGGACTTAAAAATTCTTATTGCTAGTTGCTTGTCTCTACTCTTGATCAATTTCACTAATAAAAGTTGAATATTGGAAATAAATAATTTTGAAGTCCCATGCTACGCATACGTTTGTTTCACTCGGAATTCAAAATTTAAAGCACAAGCTTTAATATTGGAAATCTGTATTACGTTTGCCAAATTAGCACATTAAATCATAAATTCAAATTCAAAATATTCAACTTAATAGGAACAGAAGCAAATAGAACTTATTTAATGTGAGTGTTTCCCCGAACTTTTATGTTTTATCAAAAACATTATTTTCTATTTTAATTTAAAAATTTGCAACTTCATCCGAAATAACAATAATTTGGAAGTGGGCCAGCTATACTGTTTTAAAAATTTAATGGAAACTACGATACTTTGGAGGAATGAATCGAATCTTTAAATCGACGTATCGCACGTATTTTAGATTAATCGTAGAGTATAGTACAAGAAGTTGCACGAACTTTTATTTTATTAATATAAATTATAATGTTACTTTTGAGAGGACGTTAGTAAGGGTGCAGCAAGTAATCGTGAGCGCGAAAATTAAAGTTTCGTGTTTTCAGTGTTAATTCGCATGCTAAGTGGTGTTCTTAATTTTCTTGATAATTATTGTGCCGTGCCAAATTATATGTATATTTCAACAGTTGAAAATTATTATAATTACTAAAATTATTATATTTCTAAATAGCAATCGATCAGCCCTTTATATCTTTAGAGAAGATCCTCGAATTAACGTATTTACAGGCAATGAAAGTAGCTCGCGTAGCTCTCATGAGGCAATTTACTCTCGTTAATCCGTTCGCCGTTGCGTCATCATGCGAAAGAGAGGAGGAGAGGGAGAGATAAAGAGAAAGGAAGATAGAGAGAAAGTGAAAATAAGAGGGTCAGGCAGGTAAAGAAAACGAGCAGCGCCATGTGTACAGCGTGTGTGCAATTACGTGAGTACATACAATGTAAATTTTTTTATTTCCTTCATCAGCCACTCTGACTCTTTGCATCTGGAAATGTAATTGCTTTGAAAAAAAGTAAAAGCACCGGCTGTTCTCGCTCATCGAATTTCTCATTGTAAAAAGTTTTTTTTCACCCGAGTCTCATCTATCTGGGGAAAATATCAATACCAACACGACCCTCCACGCATATTATAATTAATTAGTAAACACTATGCAGGTATACACACTCATTACGAGCTCCTCGTACATTTTTAAAAGAGTGCTATTTTAATCAAATACCTCATTTCTTCAATAATTGAACTTTTAGCGGCTGCAGTTGTTTATTAGTGACTCCGCCAACAATTTATCCGAGTTTAATTAGTTACTGTAAATAGTCTCGTTTAATTCGAAGATGTGCGTTAGATTTATTAATAAATACGCGTGTAAGAGCGTGTTTGTATTGAATTTTATAAAAGTACAATTGAAAAAATTGAATTATCAGTCATTATTTCACGCTTACAATTTATTCATTTCCGTAGGATGGTAAACTTTTTTACATTTGTTTTCCTAATAACAATACTAATTACGAAAAAAATCTTACTCTGATTTACTTTTAAAAATTATATTCTTCAACTTGTACTATTGCATTTGAATTTTATGTACAATGATGTATATGTTAATTATGTATTAAATTTCGAAAATTTGAAACTATAAAATTATACGATTAAATTACCGAAAATTATTTTATTATTTGGTACATGTTAGAAAACTAATATATTTTCTTGTTCTTGCAAAAATAAATAATATTATTTTATTCGTTACTTTACACGTATATGTAAGTGTGCATGTACGAATAAATGAAAAGTAAATAAATATAATTCAAACTTTGATCTAATAATATTGTTTTAGTTTCAGTTATATGCATATTTTCCAGAAAATTTATTTAAAATAAAGTCTTTAATTCCATTAATTGATTGTATTATAATACATGAGATTTTGTTCTTCGTCTATTTTTATTTTGTGGAATAAAAATTGTAAAGATTCGATTATTCAATGTTGGTATTTATTCAACTACTTTGAAAAAAATAATTTTTTATTAAATTTAGTTTAATGTTACCATCAGATCTATCATACTTTATATTTTTTAATGTTTGTTAAAATAATATTTTTTAAGAAGTATTTACTTTCATATTTGAATAATATTTGAATAAAACATATATTTAATATTTCGTTTGGAAATAAATAAAATCCTTCGAGTATCATTTCACGATAAAAACATTATGGCTGATTTTTTTCACGAGTTATATAACACTCGAGTCTTTTTAAACGTCAATAAAATTAATATATACTTTTTATATTTACGATGCTAAGATAGAAAAATTTTAGATTCTTTATTTTCTTGATATAAATATATTCCATTGTTGAGGCTTCGTTACTCGACCGATTTTGCAATTGTACAGTGTTAATTTTACTTTATTTTTACTTTGAAATATAAATATGAATTTTTCCCTTTCTTATCTTTTGCACGCGTAAAAAAATCACCAATTAATGATAAAATGCCGGGCTCTTTTCCGAGAGTAGCCCCCGAATGGGATAACGCAAAGACCGAAAAGTAAAAGTGGCCATAGGAGTTTATACGATTATCCGTAGTAAATTTAAAAAATTTCGACGCAGTCGACGACCCGATATTGGCATCGAACGCTTTTATCAAGCAATTCTCGTAAATTCTCCCTTTTATTTTTATTCGACGTTTTCGCGAATACCGAGTACTACGTAATCATTAAAAAGTAACGTCGAGTATAAATTCGGACGAATGTTAAATAGGAAGCCGCGGGAGAGGCTGTTACGTTCGAGTTACGACGATCGTAAAATTAATATGTTGCAGAAGCGTTTTATTGGCGCGTGATTTAACGTGCACAAGGCATCGGCATAAGCGGTCCGAGAGGTCTTACGCACCCCGAAAATATTTCGAGCCGACCCCAAGAAAGCAGCGCTCGGGGTTAGTCGAGAGCACGTTAGCAGCAGCATAACCAATATTGCCAATACCAGGGCAGTGCGGTCCATAACTGGTACTGGACACTGGATTTGCGCTCGAGCAGCCGCTGCGATTAATAATCGCAGGCGCGGCTCGTGTGCGCTTGCATTACTCATCGGGGCCGGACGCGCTCTGCTCGCGCACGGACTTCCGCCAGACTGCGCCGGACCTTAGTTACGAGTCTGCGGTTGCGGACTTAACGCCTACCCCTGCCCCTGCGAGCGCTGGCGACTACGACGGCGACTACGACGCCGACAACGCCGACGACGCCGGTAATCGCGTTGCGCCTCGACCGCACTAGATCATTCGCCCTGGTCCGTGAAATCCCGCTGCGCGTGCGGCCGCGCGAGTGCGTCACTCACCAAGACGGCTTTGACGTTCTCATTTGCGTTTCCGCTAATTGCGCCGCGATCTGTGTGCCCATCTGCTCCATCAATTATTTATAAAGGACGGAGGGAAGGTCGATGCTCTCGAGGCTCCTTCGGCTCCAGCAGTCGATTTCGGCCTTCTTTCCAGCTTTTTTAGCGAACTCTCTGTCTCCTCGCCGATGCCTTCTTTATTTCTCGCCGAGAAAGCACACAAAGGCCTGACTTGTAATATCCATTACTACTTAAAATTAACAAGCCCAGCTAAATTAATTTACCCGATTGCTCCAACTATTTTCGCCGAATTTTTTCATTTTTGTTGCTTCTATCGTTATTAATATACGAGCGCAATACATTTCACAACGACAATACGTATCGATATAGAATGAAAAATTCGCAAAAGAGAGTCCGTAAGATTACGTCTTTAAATTAAAGGTTTTCAATACTCGTATAAATATTTTCTGCCGAGTTTTATCGATTTTAATTAATGGTTTTTATTTTGCTCGTAACCAACGTTAATTTTGTCGCGAAATAAATATAATCAATCTACGTTAAATAGAGTGGAATTGCGTTGAGAAAGTTCGTTGCTTATGTTGTCCGTGATATTTCTTCGATTTAAAAATTTCACGCGAACAGTGCGAGCTTATATTTTTCATTATAAATCACTTCATTATAAAGTACTCGTCCAATTATTGCAAAATGAAAGTGAAATTTTGTAAACAAAAACAAGCATAATAGGCTGCGTCTAGCTCAAGAACGTGTAGTAAATTATAAATAATTGCGTTGAAAAACAAATGTGTTTGTAAATCATAGACTTTTGGAGTTTGCTCGGTTGAATTTCGTTTTAATTTTAAGCGAATGAAAATATCTACGGGCTGATTGTTGCTGCAAAGAATACAATGCCATCGAAACTACTTGGACGGAAACCTCAAGCCAATATTGATGGCGACTGTAAATATAGAAGCTCGCACGGCGTATCGAGCTCTTGATAATTTAATAACTTAACGTTTCGAAGTGCCAAATTGGCGAGAGAGAGAGAGAGAGAGAGAGAGAGTCCGCTAGGAAGATCATTAACCGATTGTAATTTGAAAAAATACTCGAGAGATTCTATAACTTAGGTTACCAAATGACCAATATCACCGCATGACACTTTTACAACTGTGAGAATTATATTATGGCCATAATCCTTGTGCAGCTTTTCAAAAGTACATTTCTCTTTACGAGAAGCATCTCGTCGCTCGGGCACAAGACGCAGATATCAAGACGAGTAACGATGAGGGTAACCGCGAGCACGAAGACGACGAAATACTGTCGCCCGATCATAGATCACGTAGCAAGGAGAAGAGCGCGCGCGAGCGGGAGAGGAAGAGAGGCCAGGCAAGGTCGGCCAAGGTGCGTACGACCGCAAGCCACGCAACTTCAAACAACAAAGCTCTCGTTCTTCTAATTTCGAGGGAGCGAAGGGAGTCGATCGAGTGAGCCACGATTTATTTTACATTCTAACGGTTTTTACGAGCGATTGTAGCGGCGGTTCCCGGGGGCCTCTTCAATCTTCCTCAAAAAAAACCGCACCTATATGAATATAAATACGAAAGTGACGGTGATTTATGCCGCGAGGGAGGGAAGTTAAGAGAGCGAGACAGAGAGGAGCTCGGAGGAGCTCGGAGGAGGGGAACCGAGGATCCGATACTTTCACGTTCGCCATTTTATATCGCGGTCAGTGTTTACGTCCCGGGTTTTAGCACCCAGACTCTTGGTGGGTACTTGAGGTCTCGCGCTGTTTAAGAGCTCACCGATTTTTATGGCGGAATACCTCGACTCGCGCGTGTGTGCGCGCGCGCCTCTGCGCCTCCTAAGCAATTTCCTTGTGTCCCGTTCCCGTTTCTTTGTTTCGTTTCCTCGAAAGCTTATGCGAGCTTGTGATTTATGCGAAAATAATGAGATCAGTTGCGTCTTTCGCTTTTTTATGGATTCCAAAGAAAGCTGTTCTAAAATCGCTGTCCTCGTCGTTAAAAAAACCGCTCGCAACCGCGACTCGTCCGCCTCGAAGCTACTAAATCGTTCCTAATTACGAATCGCAGTGAATATACGCGCGAACAAACCTCGAGCCTCCTCGAGTGCATTCGCAGAGATTCGAAAAAACATCGAAGCGAGCGACACGATTCTCGGATGCAGCAAAAAGCTTTTAATGCACAAACGAGCGCGTGGAATAAGATCGAGAGAGAGAGAGAGAGAGAGAACAATACCCCGACTAGAGTATTTAGGTTATATGCGTCGAGAAAGCCGAAGAAGGCAAAGTTCTCTTTCCCGAGTAATTAATAACTCTGATGGTAGCTTCGCTCCGAGTCTCGAAGATCAAACGGAGCAAAGGAACGTTTAAACCGAGTGCAGTGCCACTCGCGTGCTTTTTAAAGTCGGATGATCCACATGGGTTGGTACGCGCACAATACTCCGGCACTTTCTCTCGAGCGAGAAATGGGCGGATGGAAAAAGTTACAAGAGGGTCGACGGCGTATACGGGTAAAAGACACTCGAGGATGCATCGCGACAAAGGGGCAAACAACACAACGGCTCTCTCGTCTCTATCTCTTTCATCATCGCTCGCGCTCCCTGGGACAAATGGTCGGTAGAGCCACGTCCAGGTCCGCGGCGAGTGGTCGGCAACCAGACCTCCAGGAAATGGCTAGAAACGAGAGTTTCGTCGAGGAGGCACTTGTTTCGGGCCCGAAACGCGGAAAGAGGGAGGACCGGCCAACGATTTCAAAGAACCGAATGCTCGGGCTTGTGCAAACGAACCGAGGATGTCAACGGGTTTGACGATGTCCGGCTAAAGGGAGAGTCGCAGCTGCGTTTTTTGCCAAATACGCTCCTTGATTATTGACTATTTTCACCGCGCTTTTATGAATATTTACTAATTCGCGCTTGCAATTGGAGCTTTCGATTAAACGCCCGTATTCGCTGAGTTTAGCCATGCGAATAATTGACTTTGCTCGACTCGCGGTCTAAAAATAAATATCTCTTCAAAGCCTCGGTTTGCGCGAAATATCATGAAATGCCATTTGACAACTGCGGATAATTATATAAAGCTTCGATGCAGCGAGCGCGGAGGTGATAAATATTTATGGTTGCGAATAATTTGCGATTTGACTTCACTCGCCGAGCTCGAAAATTAAGAACAAAGAAGGAGTGCAGCTCGCCCTTTTTGCGATGACGTCGAACCTGTTGACGTTCAGGTTCTATTTGCACAAATGCGAATTCGGTTCGAGCGTTTACTGCTTTGAAATGTCCCCGTGTAGGTGCTCCTCCACGCATTTTCCCTTGGAATCGAGTCGCGAGTCAACGAAGTACCTCCTCGACGAAACTCTCCTTCCAACTCTTTGGGGATACTGCCACGCCAACTTTAATCCTTTCCAATCCCGTTGATTGGGCACGAGGAGCGATGATTTTTGTGTAGAGGGCGAGAGAGAGAGAGTCAGAGAGCAATTCATTGATAAAGCATCAACTTTTCTCTCCCTCCCTGCAGTGCATTCTCAAGTGTCCCCTTTAGTTGGCATTCGTACGACATTCGGACTCCTCTTTCGCTTTATACGCACGCGGTACGAGTGCATGTGTGTATTAAAATAAAAAAGCACGCTAACGTTCTATTAAGATGCTTTTTCACAATGTCATCTTCGTTTAACGATTCGAGCGAGGCAGTAATTATATTATATTTTACGATTATATTTACCCGGTTGATACAGAAAATATTTGTGCGGCAAATTTACATAAATAAGTAGCAAGAAATAATCGTTAAACAATTAAATTTTTATTTACAATTGATGAGCAAACTGTATCTACTCAATATACGAATATTTATTCACTTTTGAATAAAGGAAACACGGGAAATATGTTCTTTATTGAATTTTCATGAATTTCATTACTTCTCAAACTTATATTTACACGTATTTTCCATTTTTCTCTTTGATCGGTATTTTTATTTCGTTCGGAAATAAATTCACGTGTATCTGGTAGGTTGCAGTTTTTTAAATTACGATTTACATTTAATGGGTTAATGATTCGATAACTTGTCATAATATAGTTCAAATATTACATAATAAGATATCCTTCCGAGTAATTCAAAGTTTAAAAAATTGAAAAATAAAATCTCGATTACAGCTTCATCATGGCTATTTCGAAGTCAACTATGCATTGTAGAGAAAAGTTAAGCCATAAAATAAGCGAAGCGAATACAGCATGATGATTTTATATGTTTTTCTTAAGGTATAGAAAAAATATAGAGATCGTCGATTGTTTTTTAAAAGTTCTCTCTTCTAGTTTTTGATAGGAAAACGTTTCGAAACAGTTAAATATCTATGTTTCGAATAAAAACTACACTGTGAAAAGTCTAGAAACATTTTTTAAAAATATTACATCTCTATTCGTATACCAAGTTCTTATTACTATTCACTACATCAAAGTACTCGATATGTGGCTGGAAATGTATATTATATATGTGTATTAATAATATATATATATCAATAATATTGTTTTTTTTTTCAAAACTACCACGTGCGCATAGGCGAATCGGATTTAGATAAAAAAATGCATATTTTTAATATTTTCTAAAAATATTGAAATGTGAAGAAATCGTTTTTAATTTTCAAACAGATTTTAATATTTATTTTATTTTTTAACAATTTTTATTTTATCAAGTTGTTGTATTATTTTAGAGACCGGATAATGTAAAATATTCTTCAAATCTTTAGTAATAAATTGATTTTTAATAAAATCAATAACGTGACCTCTTCTTTCGAGCGAGTATAATTGTAAAAACGACTTTTCCAAAAGTCGGTAGCGAATACGATTTTCCTTCCAAAAATCATTAATTTGAGTATAATTTCATACTTGTTTCGAGGAATCTGAAAAATCCTATACGTTTCCTTATTAATTTTATTATCAATCTTTGTTCGAGGTTCGATTACCAGAGCCGAAACGTCGGTATCGAATCAGTTCGATCGGTGCATTCGCTGCACTCGCTGCATTCACAGCGAGAGACAGGGGGGAAGTGATTTCCGCTCGAAAACCACGAGACATCGCATTTTCCAAAAAGTCCAAAAGACTCGAATAGTCGTAAAGGAGTCGGTGCGAGCCCGAGTGGCCCCTCGATCCGGTCATAAAAAATATAGCGTAACTATGTAAACAAACGCAATCGCACGAATTTTCTACATGAAGAAAACGGAACAAAAAGCGTAACAAACTCCGTCGTGTCACAGATCGGAGACACTCAAAAGCCAAAGTTTAAAGCGGTGGCAAGCGGTGGCAGGCAGTGGCTGCCGTTTGTAAAAAGAGAAAAGCCTGAAAAAGGAATACAAAAGAGGAATCGAAATGAAAGGCGAGTCGAGGCAGCGCACAATCTCCCTTTTAGCGGGAGCAAATCGTTCGAGAGCCCTATAATTTATGAGAGAGAATCACATGGTAAGACTTTGATTTTCGGTTTAAGCGCCGAGAGCCGCGAGTATTGTGTTCTTATTAGCTCTCGAGACACGGGCCTCTCCATAGAATGCAAATGCACGCGCGGGGCTGCTGCCTTCGATATTTCCGAAAGAGGGCACTCCGCATCTTTTATTACTCCCGTGCAGGGGCGGCCTGACTGCGAGCTTTCCAACGACCATCCAAAAAGTCCCCGAGCCGAGCGCTGAGTGTCGCTATCCAAAGAGCCCGAAGCTGCTGCTGGTCTTCTGGAAACGGTCCTCCCGGCGGCGCAACGGCGTGTAGCTGCGAGGGAGGGGCCCTTTCGATTATCGAAATTTCATAAACCCCCGAGGTATTCGAACGACAGAGCGACAACAGGTGGCTCGCAATCAAGCGTTTGTTCTGCTTCTTCGCAAATTCCACTCGAGTGAACTCCGAACCTTCGAATTCGGTTGCTGCGACTGGTCCAACTCGTCGCCGTTCGCGAGCAGCCGCCTCCTCGCGGCGATTATTAGCAAATTTCAATATCAACTTCCTTGGGGCACTCGAGCTCGGGCTCATTGTTTCGCGCCAAAATTGATCGTGGGCGCGCAGAACCATCGATCGGAGCCACTCGAACCAACCCCCCGTGCCTCTTTGATCGACAGGTAATGACAGTTTAAAGCGCCGACGAACTCGTGTCCCGGTGCTCGGGCACTCCGCCGTCCTACGCCGAGTCAACACTTTTACCGCGCTTTCTCCCGTAATCCCTTTCGCATGCAGCCACCATTCCTCTCTCTCTCTCTCTCTCTCTTTCCTTTGTTCGCTTTTCGATCTCTCATTTTGCCTCGGTTTTTTCTTTATCTGCTTTGCCCGCTTTTCGGAACCTGACTTTTTCAGCTCGCGTACCTCCGTCGCTCCTCCATCCGCGTTGTTTCGCCTTCTTTTTTTCGTTTCGCTTATTTACCAGCCAGACTAACTTAAAACTCCATTGATTGCCCCGAATTCGCGAAACGAGTAGTTTTTTTAACGAAATGCACTCCTTTCGCTGCTGCTTGCCTTTGTCGCTCTACCTAAGAGGATTGTTCCAAAGTTGCGGAATTATCGAACTCCGGTACGGAGATACTCGCTAATTAGGACGGGATGGAAAGGAACCGACGTGAAAATATACCTGCTCGAGAGAAAGGAGGATTAGAAAGAATCGCGAGGCAAGACAAAAAAGCGCTGAAAGTGATAGATGAAAATTTGTAATTTGAAAATGAAAGCCCGAAAGTTTCTGGAATAAACAGTCGGTTCCTGAAAAACGTGTGAAAATGCATGCCTCTTTCCTCCGGTACGTGCAGGTACACTTGCTCTCGCTCTATTTAACTGCACGCTAATCCTCTCTCCCCCAGTCCATTCTCGTCTCTCTTTCATTTTCTCATTCTATGTAGGCAAAGGCACGTTAGCGGTGGTACGCGTAATGCATTTGATCCGCGCTAAAACGCATTCGGGCGGTCCCCTCGTCGTTTTTTTTCCTCCCCTCCCCCGTGATGGCCGATGCAGCCTAGGCTATGCAGGCTATGCAGGCAGCAAAACCGAACAAAAAAAAAAAAAAGAAGGATTTCCTCTCGAGCACGCACGATTTGCTCTCGCGGGTTTCATTTGAAAATCTAATCGTTGTACGTAGCCCTTTATGCGCGAGGCAAATCCTTCCGACTTTCACTTTGTTCCGTGTTTTGTACTTGCTTTCGCAGGCGCCTATCTCTCCCTCTCCCTTCCTTTTTTGTTTTTCGCTTTTTGCCCTTTCTCCCTCCTCCGACTCGTCGTCGTATACGGCAGCGTATTTTTAAATTTCGAGCTCGTGCTCTCGTTCGCTCCGGACTTAACTCTTTCTCTACCTACACTTGCCTTTATGACGTACGGATATTACCGAGTCTATGTACGCATTGTGTCGGTGTGTACGCGCGGATTTTGTACGAATACAATGGTCGTATTTGCCTGGCGGGCCATTGTTTTTTAAGTTAGCAAAACAAGGGCGTACGTATGCTGTAATTTTTAGACCGATAAGCCGTAACCAATTTAAGTTTTGCAATATTTTTTGCGTCCCATCGTTATTACGGCCAGGACTCCTGCGTTACGCTCTTTGTAATACTCGGTTATAGACTTGCGTGGGCGTCAGCATTCGACATTCAGCATTACGAGTCGAGCGTAAATTAATAATACCAAGGCATCTAAAGTCGTCGAATCCAAAGAGCTGGAAACTTCTTTTCAACGTTATTTCAGCCTAATAGCTTATAAATCAAAGTTACGTCTCGATTTCTTGAAATAATATGTAATTATCTTTCTCTGTTCGCTCGAGTTGGCAAAGAAATCGTCGCACTTGAGATCTCGTACGAGCAGCGACTGAATGGTTCATTAGTGCGTTACGTCTCTGAGCCAATGAGCTGTAAATACACGAGTCGCGAACACTTTGCACGAGGTAAAGCGACTGCTCAGCGCCACTTTCGCGTGGGTTTAATCGAATGCTAATTCGCAGATTTTTCGGGAAACAAATTTTTTGTAAAAGCGGCTCGGATTCCGTGTAACGGGAGTGAACCTAGACTTCCCAGCAGTGTTGACGTCGAATAAACGTTAAAACGACTATCGATGCATTTGGCTCGCGAGATTAATACTTTTAATCGCGAAAAGCAATTCGAGCATTTGAATCCACACACACACACACACACACATATATATATATATATATATATTTGATCTGTAATTTAAATCGACTGTAAGCTTGTAAAATATCACGTATCGGTGGAAAGTTTTAGAAGCGCTTGAGAAATCGTTGCGAATTAATATAACGAAGATAAATATGAGTTTTAGCAGTTTCGCCGGCAGCCCGAGATAATGGCAGCGCCTCGAATAATAATAATAATACTAATAATAAAAGCGAAAATTTGTCTTTGATGCATTGTCGCGAGCACTGGAAATGCATAATCATAAAAATGAAATAATGTATCGATTGGAAGACAGAGGCAGCTCGAGTGGGAAAGAAACTCGAGCAGAATTATTGAAGAGGTAGATATGCTAATAATTACTCGTGCCATGATTACATGATTATATAAGCGGCGACTTGGATACGCGCAATTTAAAAGTACTAAATAAGAAGTTTCCCGAGTGGGAATGTTTAATTGGAAATAAAAGGCGACGTCCAGCGACGGCGGTTACAATGTAAGGCCTGATTCGCAAAGCGATGGGCACAATAAACAATCGGCAGTCGTTGTTTGCGCACAAGCATAAGCTCTTAACTAATTCACGTTCCTCGAATATCTTGGCCGCGTAATATATATTATTTGTCATCGATCCGGCCCGAGGGGATCAATGGCCCGACGCGTAAATAATGAGAATGGGAGGATCGCGATAACAATAATACAAATCGCAGATGAAAATGGCGCGGTGACGAGACGAGAAAAGAGAGCAGCGCGCAGAGAGCGAAAGAGAGCGGGGAGTCGAACGCGCGTTCGCTTCAGCGGCTTTGGGTTTGATAAATGATGCGCACTTTATTCCGCGAGGGTGTGAGCCGTGCGCCACCATGTAATCAAGCGTTGTATTATATAACCAAGTGGCTTTTGTATATTACAAGGGAGAGCTTCATCCCCTCCAGCGGCCGAATGATTATTTTCGAATGGGAGTCGAGGACTGACGCGAGCGCCGGGAAATCTGGTTTTGCGGATTTCGGCTTGCGGCACGTCTTGTGCTGGCGAGCGCCTTTTTCCGGATTCGATTATGAGTCATCGGGCCCGCCGTGTGATCGAGCGATGCAGATGACAGTTTTTTCTCTCGTGCTTTAGAGTGAAATTCACACGCGACTGCTCCTCCTGTGTTTCTCGTTTTGTTGCGCTCCAAGTTTCAGGAATCGCAATGGCGCGGACAAACATATGCGGCTCGGCAAAATTATTAATCATCCTTTCCAAGGCAGTGGCGCGCTGCTGGAGTACAGCAGGAGTGAGGGAGCGAGAGAGAAATAAGTTTCGGCAAAGTTTGCTTTGGTGTAAAAGGATTTCCGATGGATGGCGGGGATCAATTTAGCATGAATTTAATAAGGGTGAATTCGCAAAGGAACTCGCGCAGACGACTCACAAAGAGATTAGGTATCTATTTACTCCGAAAGCCGAGAGCGAGAGCAGCTCGTCGGATTAAAGTTGGCAACCTCACCTCCGCTCGGATTTTTAACTTTTTCTCCCAACATCGTTGCGCCTGGGTGAATCGCCTTTTCCCGATTTTCTCGTTCGGCCGGCCGCGATTGTTTATCGATACAGGGAAACGCGTCACACGGCTCTGCTTCTGTAATTTAACAATCGGCAAATCTCAAGGGCTCGCCGAGCCGAGCGATCGTTTTCGATCTCTCGGAAAGGATCTATTTCCTTTTGCGGGACGTCATCCATTATTATTACAAAGGTTTAATTAGATTTAATAAAGCTCGCTTTCAAACGCATTTAATTAGTATCAACTGACGACGAGATACTAATTAAAACATTCGAGCGAAACTTGATACTCGTTTTAATTAAATACAAAAATCCTTCTCCTCGAGGAATAAATTTCCATTATAATCGTAGGGCACGATTTTTATTTAGCTCGACGCGTATTTAACATTTATGCAGCTTCCAAATTTAAATGTGTAGAACGCGGCACGGAAGAGCAGGAAAGGCTCGAGCCGTCGAGTGTTGCTTAAACAAACCATCGTCGGTGAAATTTAAAGAAAATTATCCACCGAATTCAAGGCTCTCCGCGTGTTGTCGACCTTTTTTCGACAGGCATTGCTGTTTTAAACGGCTTGACAAATTTTTATGTTTCACGAGAACATTTCGCGAGCACGTCGAGTCGTTCCCAGGGACCATAAATATCTTCAACGCGTCACTTTACATTTTCACTCCGAGTCTCGATGAATTGATAAGACGTTTCCAAAGGCAAAAGTGCGTCGGTTCGAGTGCGAGCAAGAGTATTTCACGGCATGTCCAAAAGCATATTTATGTCCATCGAACGGCCCTAAATCAAGGTTTTGATAAGAAGATAAATCGCGCCAAGTCATTTAAGCGTACGCCGTGGATGTAAGAACTTATATTTTACTCGATCCGACACGGAAATCAATATTCGCAAGTCTGTTTGAATTTAGGCGGCCAAGAGGAAGAGGGAGACGCGCGTCGGCACTTTCGCCGGAAAAGCTCGTGGCCACTGTTGGAGGAGAGGCAAGTGCAGCGTCTGGAAGCCCCGGGCTTCCGCGGCTCGGCCTTAAACTCTGCGCACGTCGAGAAAAGTCTAATCTTAATAAACGAGGACAATCGCCGGGCGAGGAGAGGCGTCCGGGAAAATGCGAGTCGAATCCAGTCGCCGCAGCCCCGTGAATTTACATAGTGGAGTCCGAGCAGGGCTTTTGTCCGGTGCGGAACGTCCATCAGGTTTTTGTCCGCGGGCGGCTACCACGAGACGACGAGTAAATAGGAGAGTCAAATGACCAACGGGGCTTAAGGCGCGCGCGCAATCGGCGAGGGCTGCCCGGCAGCTCCTTTTATTTGCTGATTGCGTTCCGATTGTTTCGTGATTTAGCATAAATGTTTGATTAGATTGAAGGCGACGGCCTAACTGTCTCGGCCGCGTTATCTGCTGGCGTTCGCCCGATGAGGACGTCATTATTTAATTATATGGCGGGTTAATTTATTCAAAGTGTCCGATTCAACGCCGATGCGCGCGCGCGCGCGCTGCAAGGGAGAGCGGCCGACGATTAACCCAGGGCTGTTGCGCTGCGAGTGGCGAGTGGCGAGTGCCGGCTGGTAAGGCGCGCGGCTCGGAGGGGTCAGGGGCCGCTCGATAGACGCTTCGGAGGAAATTATAGTGGACGCGATAACGGCCTCCTTTGTTTGCGCCGATCTCATTTTCCTCCCCGTTTGTCTTTTCGATTTTCATCCTTTTTGCGTCTCTCTTTTATCGGCCTCAACTCATGAATGTTTGACACTTTCATTTGTATTTCGGTTTTTGTTTTGGATTTAAAGTGATTTATCCCTTCGGCGCGCGCCTAAGCCTTCCAACTTCGTTTTAGCGTTTCCCAAACAGACTTTGCGCTAAATAAATTACAAACTTATAATTGAGTTCTTTAATTGCCACAACTGTAAACAAAGAGATCGTCTCGGACTCGTTCTAAGATTGGAAATTTAATTAAAGAACAGTTATTCGGCACGCGATTAAGCGTATCAGAATTTCGCATTCGAAATCTGCTCGCAAGGCTTGGTACGTGGCTGCCTTAGTTCTCGCTGTTGCCGCGATCGGCGTTTTTTCATATTTTTATCGTTTCCTGCATTTCGAGTGCGTCTTACTCGCGATTCGAACCGCTGTGCCCTGTTGGCGCCGTAACAACGAATAGCCAACAGCGGCTTCGATCGAAACCTTCCAGGGCGAGCTCGCGGTTTATTATTAAAGTCGAGTATTCGCTCGGTTAAAGAGACAATTTCCAAGAAAATTTGCTCGTTATCCAGTCGATTGTGCTCGTGCGCCAACGACAAAGAAAGCCATCTCAACGAATAATCCAACTAATTACACGCGCATTAACGCAGTTATGCCGAAGTAGTTTTTATTAATAAATAGCTAGTCGGTCGGTGCTGCTGCTACAAAATGGCAACTCCTTAGAAGTTAGCCCGAAACAAGTTACCTGCACTTTCATATTTCGGTGGCGCATATTAAAACTATTCCAAACTTGAATTAGAAGAGTTTAACGTTCACAAGTATTCCCGCTACCCCAATTATCTTCTATCCCTGAGTGAGTGGTTTTTGCTGCAATTATAGCTAGTAATGGACGTGTCTGGGCTAACGCGTAAATAGTTTCTGCTCTAGAACCCCGTTGAAGAGTGCGAATTTTCCACTCCCCCCGCCCCTGTTTTCCAGCGACGCTGAATTGAAAACGAATCGAGCCGAAATTAGACAAGTTTTCCCGAGGAGGAGGATTTGGCAATTTTCATATCGAGAGCCGGCTTTTCGATTCGGCACGCTAAAACGTCTGCGAGAAAATTCCTTATCTTCGGAAAAGCATTAAAAACAAAGCTGAGCCCGTGGTAAAGCTCTCCGAGTAAGCCCCCACGGTCTCAATTTCGCAGGCAGGAAGTGCGGGTCGCGCGGCGCCGGCGGTTGTTACAACCTATCCCGGATTGCAGGGTCCAAGCGAAAAAGCTCGAATTCCCCGAATGAACGGGGGATTAACGGAGGCCCTCGGCCGATACGCGTTACATCGACGCGGGCGGCCACACGCGGAAGCTCCTCGTGGTCCAATCGAGCCTCGCTCAAGACGCTCGCTTCGACTCAGCCACCCACACAGCCGTCGCGGACTTTAAACAATGGGACCTGCTCGCGAGTTTAGGGTAATCCCCTGGGGAAATGGGAATGTACGCGGCAGGAGCTCCCTTAGGCGGCCCGGCTATTCCATCCGCATCGAACGCGAGACGATGCTCGTCCTTTACGGGCGCTCGTCCGCCCTCTGATCCTCCGCCTCTGAGCTTCCGCCTTCTTCTTTACCCCTGTCCTGCCCTTTATCCCGGTGCTCGTTCTCCGGCTCTTTGTACTCGAGTGCCGAGCGATGATTTCTCGGCGATTTGGCCTCCCGTGCGCGCCCAATATCCTTGGATTTTTCAGGACCCGGTCGCGCCATTTGGTTCCACGGCTTCCCTGAAACAAATGCGCCTCTTCCTGGTCCCCGTATAAAAGATTTAGTGCTCGGAGTCTTATTCAAAATTGCACGCGAGCTTAAGCGACTTTCGAGTTGATTCTCCATTTATTTTGGTTTTATTGCGCTCGTGCTGTTCGAGACGCAATTTAAAATACTGCGCGACTCCAAGACGACTCTCCGCTAAATTATGCGCGTAGGCGAATTGTCGGACAAGCAATAACGTGGAGCCAAGCAATTAGCTTCGATCGATTCGGAAAGCATTTTCTACTCCTTCTACGAACGTCGTGCGACTGATATTATTCTCCGATTGCGACGTATTAAACGACATTTTGCAACGATCGATGGAATATCCGCTCTATTGAGAACACGGATATTTCCCTCCAACGATCGCGAATAAAGATTATTTCGAGCGTATCCAGGTAGACTCTTCCGAATAACTAATCTTAATTAATTAAAAACCATTGCACATTTTATTTAAATGTTAATTACGGTTTCGCAGACTGCAGCTCGAATCGCTGTAGTTTTGAGGGTCGTTTTTAGCACCGCTGCAGGAATTCCTTAATTTACACGCGTGTTCGCGTCGCGGTTCTCTCGTTGAAATAATTTTCATCGCCTGCGCATCTGTATTTGTTGAAAACAATAATGAGGAGAACGGCGAGAGAGCGAGAAGGGAAAAGACCCGGTAATTGAATTCATGGCACCTTTTTTCGCGACGAGACGTCGGTGTCTGTGCACTTTGTTCTTCGAGTCGGTTCTCGTGCCGCGGCGATAAAAGAGCGAAGCCAGACTGGCCGCCCACGAGTTTTATTATAATACATATACTGTATTATTGCACGACAGCGTTTCCATTACCGCTGGTAGTATTGAAGAAATAAAGAGCAGCCGAGTAATTCCCAAGTTTAATAATTTTCGAGGTGCAGCTCCGATGCTAGCCGCGAACGCGCGTGTCGCTCCCTCCCGTACGAAATTGTTCGCGAAAGCTCTGCTCGTAGTTGAAGCGCACATCGCGATTGAAATGCTCGGCGTTCGCGCAAACGTGTCGGTGTAACAAATACGGAGGGAGTCGGAGGGAGGAGACACGAGGCATTTGAAAAGCGCCCTGCCGAAACCGCTAATAAGGGGAATAAGCGATTTTTGATTTTTCACGCCCGTCAGAGCCAGTAGCGCGTATTTTATAGAGCGCCAGGCACACGGAGTCGCGTGCTCGTTTTAATTAGCATAAGCAAGTAGGCAGTCGCTCGGAGCGGCCCCCGCATTGCCGGCCGACATCCCTGTCTCCGTCTAATTGTCAAAGGCTGTTCTTTCCTCGGCGACGGGGAGCGACGGGGCTTCGCGTGTCCTCGATGGCTCGCATTAACACCTATTTACCCTCGGGGCACCACTCCGAGGCTGATCTCCTTCCTCCATTGCCGGTGGCCGCGTCGGCGAAGGGTTCGGCGCTCTCCCAGAGATTACGGAGCGAGATGCTTAATCTCGGGCTCAGCTTCCGCTGGATCTGATAAGACCTCCTGCGCCCTCCTCCGCGGCAGCCTCTTGGGTGGACGCACCAGACACCCGAGCCGGTGTCGTTTATAATTGAGAAAATGGAACAGTTGCAGCGCCCGTTACCCGTCGCTCCGCTTAAGCGTCTCAATTTTTGTCGAAGCTGACTTTTTTAAATCCAGGCCGCTATTACACGTCATTGTGGAAGCGCCGGGGACTCGCTGCACTTGGCGCACGAGGGCTTAATTATACGATGGCGAAAACTCTCGTAATTATGATTAAGTTTTAACGACACGGGATAATGTCGAGAGCCTTTAACTCGAAAAACGTAGGTCGCGTGCTGTGCACACCGGCTACAAAAAGTAGTCGCCAATTTTTAATTAGCCCTCTCCCGAGGCTTTCCGCCAGCTGCATTTTCTGCAGAAATTTTAGCCAAATTTACTTTGCCGCGCGATTCCTCGCTGCTCGATATCAACGCGAAAGAGCTTGTTAAGCAGCTTTCGACGACGAGCAACGACGTTTAAAATTGGATTGGAGCGCGCGTTCCTGGCTTTGTCCGGGCCAGCGAGAGGCAAATACGTTGAAAATAATCAAGTTGACAAAACATCTTGCCGAGAAAGAGTGTTTATCGTAAAAAGTTGTCGATCTCCTGAGCGAGACGCGCACTTTTTCCTGGTGTAATCCGAAAATAGTGACGCGTGTCGGCGATTCGATGCCAGTAAAAGAGCGCGATCCCGACGACCCTCTAGGAGACAAATTGAACCGAGGAAAAGACAACACTCGAATTTGTGGCCCGACACGGAAAAACAATCGCCGTCGACGGACCGAGAGCCGGAGGAGGGGACGCTAGCCGAATAAAGAAAAACAAGTCAATCTCCGCTCCCTGTCAAATCGAGGCCATCAGGTGGACGAATAAACTAAACAAGACCGGATCTGCTCTCCTCCACTTTCTCGCTCGGACATAAACGACCGTCCATTTTCGTTTTATTTGGCCAAAGTGGGTCTCTTTGTTGGCGGGCCGAGTGCGTAAAAGACTAACGTTTTTATCGAAACTCACGAAGGCGGAGGCCGAGGCTCCTGGAAAGTACGCTGATGTTAATCTTGTATTACGATAACTCGCGCTTGCCATCGCTCGGCTCTCGCCTAATAGCAAATGCTGTAATAACAAATACGCGCACCTCCCCCGCTCAGCTCTATTTTTTTAATCTCGCTACGAGCGCCGATCTTTCGCTTACTTAGAATATTACTAGCGCGACATTTTTGAGCTCGAGCCATTTCCACGTCTCCTTAGACGGCCAACGGCTGTCGTTTCAGCGCGTGCAAGAGACCCGGGGATAATTCAAAAAGCCCTCGTAGTTTGCAATATTCGCATTTTACGATTGCCGGAGTGAAAGTTAGCGACTGTCCAGGGCTGGTATTCCCTTTGGCCATCCCTTAATTTCACGGACCGCGCCAATAAAAAAAAAACAAGGAATTCTCATTTGTATCCGGACAGCTCCCGTTGTTGACTATATCCGACGCGATTCCTATTACGCACTTAAGTTTTATTCGCGCCCACGCACCCGGCTCGAGGAAAATCGAGAAAATCGAGTTGTCGAACAGCCGCACGGGTGTTTGCATTCGGTTGTGCGCCTCGGTCGGGCCTCGGTCGGCCTCCTGGGAGCGATAAGACAAGGAGCGGACAAATGACTCTTGGACAGCTGTTTCAGCCAGGATTCGGCGAGAAGGATCGACCCGAGTCCATCTAAGTAAATTTGCGCTCATCGATCCCCCGGTGACTCGCCGCTGCCACCACCGCCATCGTCGCGGTCAATCCCTCATGCGAGATTAGCGGGACAAGCGACGTCGCGAGCGAGTGGAAAACGGACCGGAGGAATCCGTGGGGCGAGTAAAATATAGCCCTCGTCTGCATGCGTAGAGGAGAAACAATTACGATTACATCTAAACAAATGTAAAAGGGAGGGGGGGCTGCGTGTCTGTAAAAATGTCTCTCTATCAATGTTACCGAGCGATACTTTAGATGATTAGCCCCGAACGGTCGATTGCTTTGTACAAAATTGATTACTGGATTTACGAGGCGAGAGATTATCGAACATTTTGAGTCGAGCAATTATCACATAATAATAATTTTGAAGGTGCAATTTAAAAATGCCACAAGCGAGGCTCGGCGATTGTTTAATTTTCTTCGAGGCCAGCGACAAACATGGATTTCCATTCCCAAATTTCCCAAATTTCAAATACAAACGGAACTCGATTATATTACAAATAACAAATTAAAAGTGGATGTTGTTGTTGCGAGTCCTTCCGAATAATATAAAATTGATATTGCAATTGGTAACGGCCGTTTCGGATTTCATTCGTTAAAATTGTATTTTGCAAATTTCTCGATCCCGGTTACCTTATTACTCGGATAACTCGATAAAAACGCAATCCGCGCGACAATGCATTCGATTTAATTTCGAGGCATACGGGCGCTCATTTTCTCCCAATTAATTACTTACACAAATCGTATGAAAAATGAATGAGCGTCGGTAGCCGGCGATGCGAATGCACGACTCCGCCCGCACTCGCAATTATCCCCGTGGATGTGCATCGGTCGCGTAACCAAATTTAGGTGCAATCGCGATGTCCTCCATCATTCACGCATCCCTGAACTTTTGTCGTCACCCTCGGTTCGCCGCGCGCACCATCACCCGCTCCACTCAACGGCGCTCTTTTTTTTGCTCGTCCACGCCGTCGTCTTTCAGCCTGTCGGCCCGGAGCCCCGTGACAGTGAGCGAGAGCAGAGCTGCAAAAAAGGCAGTGTTTCCCTCGATCGGCCTTTTTTCGAGGTCCCCTTCCGCGCCCTGCAAGTGAATAACAACAAAAAGCAGACGGAGGCGAAGAGAGAGAGAGAGAGAGAGAGCGAGGCAGTGGTGGGGCCGGAGGCAGAAAAGAAAATCGCGCGTCCCGCTTCCACTGGAGCTGGACAGCCTGACGGCGCGCGCGTGTCGAAAAGTGACTTTTTCCGCTCGATCTGCTCGAAGAATTAGATAGATTACCAAAGTGCATTATTCCGATGTCGGAAGAATCGCGCGAGTGGCGGCGGGGCGGGAGGGGGGGGAGACGCGCGCCAATGCGAGTCCATCAATGGAAATTGGTTCAGCAGGATTGCGCTCGCCGACCTTGTTTGAGGTGTAGAAATCGGGGAGCGAGGAAAATGGGAGAGCGAGATAGAGCCCGACGCTCTATTGTGAGCGCACGTTGACAAATTTCCCGCTACGTTTTGGAAAAACATCCATTCACGAGATCTTATTTTCATTCGAAAGGGGAGAGCAGATACATCTTAGCTAGTTTATCCTCTATTGAATTAATGGATTGAGATACACGTCGAGCTAAATAAATTTGTCAGTTTGTAAAAGAATTGCGGAGCTCGCAATTGAATATTTTCGTTAGCAGATGCGTGCGTGTGCGTCTACATGTGTGGTGATACTTATGCACTCGGCGACGACGGCAATCTCTCACCAACGACACTAATTATTGTTTATATTAAAAAGATCGACGAATTAAGAATTGAGCAGCGAATCAATGACGTCCACTGATTAAAGGAAGCGTCAATAGCAATAAAATAGCCAGAAGTAATCCCGAACAATCAATACTCGTTATCTATATTTGTAATAATTCGCTTTAATCTCTTTGTCAATTGC
Source organism: Platyscapa corneri (assembly GCA_018907185.1). Classification (NCBI taxonomy): domain Eukaryota; kingdom Metazoa; phylum Arthropoda; class Insecta; order Hymenoptera; family Agaonidae; genus Platyscapa; species Platyscapa corneri. Next base: position 805,054 of record JACCHW010000045.1, on the reverse strand, counting down.
ATCAATATTTACATTTGATTACAGTGAACTGCCCGGATAATTTTTATCAGAGATTCCCTTTGCGCATCATTGATTGCCGAACAGCTATTATGTGCCTACGAAGATCAAAAGAGAGTATTTATCGAAGCACAAGAGTTATTTGTTGTCGTGTTTATTTTATTTCTTTAAAAATATTTATCGATATTGGAATAATTGTGAGTTTGCACGGTTAGTGCACTTTACACGCTCGCAAAGAGCACTTGCGAGCACTTGTGTAACGAATAAACAACGAGTTGGTAAATTAGTAAAGACCGATTGACATTTGCTCGCATTTGCCTTTTGAATTAGTCGCGTGAAAAAAATGTTTACGTTAACCCAGTGGATCTGCGTTTATTTATCAAAGGCATCGCGAACGCGTCTAGTTTAAGAGCTGATGTCGGCTTAAAAAAGCGGAATGCGCCTCGAGGGATGAAGATTAATCATATTTGTGTGCGGTAATGATGTAAATAGAGTCATTCTTCATGGTTCCGCGTCTCTTTCCAGCAAAAATAATCAGAATAAAATGGATCGCGCAGCAATCCTGCAAGTACACGCCTGTTGTCCACTTAAGAGTCGAAGGGGTAGCTTCTATACGTGCGCCACAGCAATTTGTATCCCTTGAATTACCTTGAATGTTGAGCTAGAGAGAGAGAGAGAGAGAGAGAGAGAGGGAGGGATGGGAGAATCAACCCATAAATATCCTAGGCGTATCAGTCAAGCGAAAAGCCATTAATACTGCAATGCACTCCACTAATCGCGAACTCGCGCTCGGCTGCTTATGTATACATAGGTGCACGCGGGCGGACACACGCACGCACGCACGCACGCACTTACACGCGGGCAAAGAGGCGCGTATATCAGAGAGTCGAGGCTGCCACCTGAAATAAAAATGAGAGTCGTTAAACGGCAAAGCCTCGCGCACCGAGCGGAAGAAGAGTAATTGGTTCCGCGGATACGGGTACGTATGGAGAAAGGGGTAGAGATACGCATCGAATAAATGCGTGATCGAGGCCGAGGGTGGACGGGAAAAGAGAGTAACCAAAAGTATGCGCGGGAAAAAGCTGGTAACGCCGGCCGCAGAATTTCAAGGGGATGAGTACCGCCGCCCCCACCAGCGAGACGAAAGAGTAACGGTACGCGGTGAACGAGGAAAGGAGTGGAGCGCCGATATCTCCATTTACCTCGGGGCTTAAAGGCAAAGCTGCCGCGGTTGCAGGTGCTCCAGTAATAAGCGCTAATATCGGAAAATGTTTCACGTCAATCTGTGCGCGTGCCGAATATTGATTTCGCAGCCGCTCGGTGCGTGCGTGCGTGCGTGCGTGCGTGCGTGCGAGCGTACGTGTGCCGCTACGGATTACGCCCGAATTCCGTGTTTGACTCCTACGCGTATTATGCACGGCTCGGGAAAAGTATTGGATTTTAATCTGATTTCGCGCGACGCCGGATTAATCGGCTCGATTCAAAGAAACTTTGATTAAAATTTGTGGCCTCGACTCCTGGGCGTAATTCACTGCATTTGCGTTACATTTGCGTGATAAATTACGAGCCGCTAAAGGGAAGCCGAGGCGCCGATAAAATGTTTTCCCGAACTGCGTTAAGATTAATTCTTCGGCTCCGGCTATTGGATTATCAGACAACGCGCAGCAACGAGGAGCGCCGCCGGCCTGTTTTCTCGTAAACAAGTTTGGCTTGGTTTTTGGTTAATTTCGAAAACACCTTAGAAGTAAGGCTCTGATTCGGTTTCGAGCAAACGGAAAACAAGAAGACCCTGCTGTCATATAGTTATTAAGAGCGAAATCCATATTTCGATCGTAAATAAAGCCATTACTTTTCCAGATAGATAATATTGGGATAAGCAATTCTCGCGTGTGGGGCATAAACGCGAAACGTGCAATTTCACATTTCCGATATAATACGAGAGTGCAAGCGTATAATTTTATAATACGCAATAAATACAAAAGTAATTCGGTGCAATTAGAAAAATAAAATGAAGAGCTCTTGGCTAAAATATAATGCTATCGCGTTTATTAATAATGAACTCGAGCAGAACCGAGAGTTCAACATTCGGTCTAATAACGCCGAGGAAAACTCACCGACGGTCTGTCTGCGTTTAATTTACATTATCCATATCTATCTAGGAAAAATGCCCGACTTCGTGATGCGAAATAATTAATCAAACGAGCGCACCAAAGCAAAAAAGCGAGGGGCAGAGAGAAAAACCCTGGCTGCTCGAGCGCTGCATCGGCGACAGTGAATAATCGGCCGGAATATGTAAAAAAACCTGCCGCTGTTCGGGTAGACGGCGCGGCGCATTGAAAAAACTCGCCAAATTTCCCCGGAATCATTGTATGTCGCGCCCCCCCCCGCAACACGCGAGCGTCGCGCTAGTTATTTCTCACACGCGGTCAGTTAGTCCAAGAGTCGAGTGCCGGGAAGCTTCGGCTGTCGAATCTTCTCGCTGTCCTTGCACGTCGCAGCACTTACTATACGCGAAGCTTAAAGCGCGATTACGCGAAAATGTAAAATGTAACGAGTGGCGTCGTTGCTCTCGGTTGGGACGAGTTTCCGAAACAATCGATAGGCTGTCGCACCGATAATAATTAAATTAAAAAATAAAAAGGAAACGCAAGCCAAGAAGGAAAAAGTGGAATCAGAAAAAGCACTCCATTAGCCGCGCTTACCCGACCTCTGCGATATCTCCCAATAATTTATTTATCTACGCGTATGACAAACGGAAGATGGATCGATCTTCGCGGTATCGCTCCTGAGAGACGAAAAATACGAGAGAGAGAGAGAGAGAGTGTGTGTGTTTCGCACGGCGTAACTTACCGATCTCCTTTACCGGCGTTCATAACCATTTGAATGGGCCAATCAATCACGATGCGCGCTCTTTCTCTTCGTGTTGGCGTTACTGTGGTGACGTCACTGCAGGCATCCTCGCTCCCCCTCGTCATTTTCGGCTTGACGATCGAGACAGCGAGAAGGAAAGAGAGGGTGTTTGCGCGCAGGAGAAGGAAACGGCCCGGCGGTGCAGAGTGCAGAGGGGAAAGGGGTACCTTGTCACTACCGACTAGTTGCACTCGCTCATTTTCACGCTTCTATTAACAAGGAAAAATGCCCTCGGCTCTTGCTAAATTTTTTTATCGCGACAACATCTCCGATTGCTGCTCGATATTATCCACGCGCATCCTTTTCTCCACCTGCTTCTCCAACTCGGTTGGCCACTTCGCATTTTGCATTTCGATTATGAGCAAACGAAATGGAATGAGAAAAACTTTTCGTATCGCAGATTTGCCAACAGCAATTTTGTATACCATTAAAAAGCATTTGTTAAATTTCTTGCGATACTCTTTATCATCCAAAGGCCATTTTATTCCCCTTTTTTCATATCTGCGTTTGAGAATGATAAAGAGCGTAAGATTTACCGTAGATCGATAACTGTCGAGACCACAATACAAGTACAAAATGATAAATTTAATCCTTAAAGTACAGATAAACGGAACGAGACTTCTTTTAGCAAATTAGAAAATATATTCTTGCACTCGGATAGCTGTATATTATGTTGAAAATAACAGTAACCGATTGCGTGGGATCTTCTGTTGAATCGACGTCGTTTATTTAATTCGAATCGCAATTAAAGGAATACGCCATGTTGTTGAAAGCAAGCTCGCGAGTGTTCACGGCGAGTCATAATCTTTTCTCCCTATAATCGGAATCCGGAAAAGCGATTTTCGTGCAAATCGCGAGTACCGGTAGCGCGCAGTGTGATTACTCGGCGTCCACCACTTAAAGAGTTGCGTCCCATCGCGAGTCCGGAGCACTCGATGGCAAGTGCATTTTATAATGTGAGCGCATAAATGTCGCGGAGCATGAATTGGTAATACAAGTACGAAGAAGCATTTATTCCGTAGAATTACACGTCAGCCAGAAGAATCGCGCAAAAAGTTTTCCATAAATGCCCAAAAAAGGCTGTCAACTGCATTTTCGCGCGTGCTTTCGCAAATAGAAATGTGATTGGCGTCAAATGCAATTTGCACTGTTTTTATATAACGCACGCTAACTTTTTAAAATATTGCTCGTCAGCCGACAAAGAATCCACGTCGTAGGAGCGAAATTTTAATTATCGTCAACGTCAAATATGGGTAAGCGATCGAAACGGTTTCGCGCCCCGACGCAGCTATTGTCCGCCAGAAATGACTTTCCCATTATTATTTGGGAATGCGCGGCTTGAAAAGATGGCGACGGCGACTATTCCGGATCTCGGAAACGGCGAGAGAAAGCCCGAGCGCAGTACGCGATCGGTCGCTAATTACGTATTCCAAGGGCGCACGACCGATCAGTCAATGTTTCCGCAGCAGCTCGCGGCAACAATGGGGGCGCGGAAGGAGCTTATCGCGCTTCCGAGGAAGAGAGGCGGCGGCACCCGGACAGCCGAGGAAGACGATCCGGCCGATGAAAAATTAAGAGGCATCTCCTCGGCTAATTTCCGCAGGCCGAAAATGGGGGACCAAAGAAGGGCGCATCAATCGTGCCTCGGCCAGAAGCTCCAGCAGCCAGCGGACGGGGATTTATGCGCGCGACGCTCTTATCTCGCGCTCGCATTTCCAACATCAGCAGACGCAGGCAGAGGGAGAGAGAGAGAGGCGCTCGCGTCAGACGATTCAATTCTTTTGAAGAATGACTGGCGGACGATAAAGTCGCCATCGCCATCGCGACGAGGAAGAAGCTCGCGTCTGTCTCTTTTTTCTAGCTCGTTTCCGTCTCTTTATTTCTTTATTTTCTCCCTCCCCTCTCGCTCCTTGTTCTCCTCTATCCTCCTGCTTGCGCTCCTCGCTCCGCGAGTACGGCTCTTCATTAATCTTGGACGAATTCGCCCGTTCTTCGGAGGTGCGGGGGACGGCCGCCGGCGCGTGATTTCATTAGCCAAAGAGTTTTTATTCCACGGAGGAAATGTCTTAATTGATGATACTCGAGGAACGAATATCGCGCGGCAGTTGTAGGGATGTTGTCGTAGCTCCTGTTTTTGAGCATTTTTTATTTCTCCGTTAGCAGTGCTGAGCGATTGCGTTGTTGTAACGAAACGGGCGATCGAATCGCGAATAAATCCGTCCTTAATCTGCGCCTAATCTGCGACCCGACGATTTTCTCCCCCGAAACTAAGGCCCAGATTTCGCCTTAAAATTCCGGCAAAAACTTTGACTTTGAGAAATCTTGTCGGGCGCTGCGATATCGAGTAAAGTCCTTTAAAACGCCTTTCCTAACCTGCAACCAGCGTTTTTCGGGGTTTTGAAATTTTTTTGCTCGGGCCTTTTCGCGCATTCGCTCGACTTTTGTAAAATCAGTATTAAAAAAGTGTCGAGACGCGGCGCTGATTAACGGATAATGAAATTTGTTAATTATTGCTCGTCGAGGAGTCGCGGGCGGCAGGACACTGTGTAGCCAAGAATCAATAATGAGAGAAACCGTTTCCAGGTTACATTTTTGCCTCGATTCAGGACGCGCACAAAGCGACGGCATAACTTGGACTCTGCGAGTCCGCGGAGGGACAGTCGCGCCGATGTTTTCGCAGACTCGGAACGACGCACTCACGCATACCACAAAGCGGGCCGGATGTCAAAAGATCAGAGATCGGAGGCACGGATTTTAAAATTTTTTAACCGAACCCGTTCCTTCCAGATGACTGTCCGGGACGAGCAGCTATTATCATGCATGACCATTGTCAAACGCAGAGCGAGAGCCGACTCGTCCATCCTTTGAGCAGCGGCCGATATAAGCATATTTGAACTCCCGCAGAGATGCAGAGCTCGGGATGCGAACAGCGTGAGGCGGACGCCGAAAGAGACGGAGGTGTTTGAATTTAATCAACTCGATCATGCGCGTGCGCGTGTGATCACAAAGACCGATTAACATCAAATGCCATTACCGAGGGCGACGCGTCCTCGCGCCACCTTCCGAGGCGCTGCTTTGCACGCGCGTTTTGCAAAAACAATCGGCGCGCATTGCTCGTTTGGACGGTCGCGTTTCTGTCCCCGCAGCTCTTCAAAGCCCCTAGTAGCAGCCTCGATTCACCGGGAAGCCGAGCGAGGCGCGTCCGCTCGTTGCTCCTCGTCCGTCCGGATTAGATCAAAGTAGCGAGCGTCGCGCGAAGCGCACCAGGAACGTTAATTAATGCCGCGCTCTGAATGCGTTTGCGCCTCAGTCCTTCGCAGTGGCCTCCTTTTGTCGAGGAAGCACAAAGTGGTCGGTCCTCGGCTGTTGAATGTCGGTGGCCCGATTCCCGAGGACGCGAGACGCTTGTCCAGGTGTCCGGGGCTGCATTCAGCTCCAGTCGAGCCTTCGAGCCTTCGAGCTGGAATAACGACCTTGATAACGCACTTTTCATCGCGCCCGTTATGAAAGGAAATATTATTACCCCTCGCGAGCCGTCCAGATTGAAAAATTCAATCTGCTAGCGAAATAAAATCTTTTTGCTCGTTTTGCTCGTTTTGCTCGTTTTGCTCGTTTTGCTCTTTTTGCTCGATTCAAAAGACATCCACAGATTAATTTCCTTTATCGCGGCGCTCGAATGCACGTGCAGCCAATGCAATGTACTCCGTCAAAAATATTGCCGTATCTCCAAGGAAATATCTTTTATTCGAATTATCGCGTTCCTCGATTTCCACGATTTTCATTTGCTTTGAAATTGAAATAAAGAATATCGTACGCGCAAGAGCCAAGAATTTTTAATTAACACCGCGTCCGGTTGCTATTAATCTAATTTTTATTCAAAAATTTAACGCAGAAGCTGAAATTGGCTTGCGCTCGGCCTCGAAGCGAAGCAAAAAGATTTAACGCTCGTCTTTAACGACTAGCAGCAGCAGCCTCGTCGAATGAAAAAGCAATTGGTTTAAAATTCAAAAAGAATGGCGTCGTTTCAGTTTCCAGTGTCGGCCGAAACTCTGCTTAACATAAAAAAGATTTGCTTGCCGAAGCTTATCGAGTCGGACAATTATTTATCCATGCGGCATTCAATTTAACGTGTTTACGAAGAAACCTGCCTTAATGCCGAATAATTTTCCAATGTATTCCCAGTGAAAACGGCTAATACATGAAAAATGACCCGGGGCCAGTGCAGCCGAGAGCTTATTCTTTCGGGAACGAGAAAATCATACTTTCTAATAAGACGTGAGCGAGCGCTTGGGTATGAAACCCCAATTTGAAAAATCCGGCCAACGGAAAATAAAAGGCCGTAGACGGGACGCGGCGGCCGCGTCGGGGATAAAACATCATCCGCCTCGATTCGCGTCTTGCGCAATCTAAAATCTGTCAAGGCTTTGATCGATGCGCGTCGTCTGCCATTTTAATGTGCCTATCAGCCCGGCGACTAGACCGCGCCACGTGAAATACGAGTCGACCCCTAGGGCTCTCTCTCTCTCTCTCTCTCTCTCACTCCCGCAAGCACGTGTTGGCTCTCCTCATTTTAGCACGGCCACCCTCATCAAAGGATCGCACGATCATCCCTCGAGGAATTCAAAACGTCCGTGTGAACACGATGTTTAAAAGCGTACGCGGCCCCAGCTACTTCGGGTCGACTTGTAGCCGCGCAGGTTAGCGCCACGCGCTCCGTGCGATCGTTGCCGATCCTTCGATAATCGCTTGCGGCGCGATCCACTGACCGGTGACGCGATCTATTGTAGTAGGCTCATTATCCGTTCTGTGCGATGGGAGATTTCGCATACGAATGTAATTGGGAAAAACAATTTCGGGGAAAGTTGTTATTGACAGCGAGTTGTTTGGCAAATTAAGTCAATGTTTTAAAAAGCGTTTCAAAAATTTATACATAGGAATTTTATTAATCACTATTTATATCATCGATCTATTGTCAATTAAAACGCGTAAACTGAACAAGTGCGTTAGATTATTGGATAATAAAAATTTTTTATAGCACATTTTATAATGTGCGAGCCGCTATCATCTGTTCAAATATTTTTCGGCAACTAAGCTCGTAAATTATTCGTAGCGTGATATAAGTAAAGCAAAGAAAATCTAGAAGAAAGCACAAAGAACAATTGAAGCGAATAGATGGGTGTGTATACCGAAGGTAAGACGTTTCAACTTAAACTCTCGGAATTTTCAATTTGACTATTTGCAATAAACTTTCGAAACGAATCTCAATATTTTCAAACGCGTTAAATATTCAATGAGCTGCGACTGATTATGGGTGATGAATAGCTAATTTCTCGAAAGCGTCGAATATTAAATTAGTATCAAATCCATTCAAGTTTAACGACAAGTTTACCAACATAATTATTTATCATTACGTTGCCAGATGCCAAAAATCCCCGATTAATTTGCTCGTTTGCAGTCTTAAATTAATCTGTTTCGCAGCTGTGTGATTTCGGAGGCAAGACCTTTTATTGTAGCCACAGCTTTCAAAATGGTCGCTGAAACGCAAGAGTCGGTAGAAAAAGTAGAGACAGTTCCAAATCTTGGACCAAATGCGGCTAATAATTCCATATTCCAGACTCGCGCGCAAAAAAATTATCAATCCGCGCGATAAGAGTCGTGAATAAAAGTTGGCTCGTCGATGCGAGGCAACTATAGAGAGGGTGAGAGAGAGAGGGAGATGGAAAGGAAATAAAGGAAAAAGCAAGCGTGGCAAAAGAAAAGTAAAGACCTTTCCGGTGTGAAAGCGACGTGTCCCGCGGCCGACACGATTATTCGATTTGAGCAACGTCCGGTGCGCAGACAGACGCAAGGGCACCGCCTCCACCCACGCGCGGGCCGGAAAAATCGTGGCTCCTTCCGTGCATGGCGTGGGGAAAAAGGAAAAGCGCCGGGGAAAAAGTTGCCGTCGAGCTCGGGTGCGATAATAGTAAAAATATTATGATAACCCGATTGGGCAATCTGTGTCCGGTCTATATCGAATCATCGTTATCGGATATGGGATTTGCCGGGGTGGCCGAGCTCTGCGGGAAAAGGCCGCGACGCGCCGGACAACCAGAGTGCCTAATCCCAAAGTGAATCGAGTCTGCGTGTGCGTGCGTGCGCGCGCGCCTGTGGGTGGTTGTGGCGCAATCTAATGACAACTTCGGACGAGTGGATTCGAATTTTTAATCAAATTTATCTCGACGTCGTGCGCAATGTACGAGCCCGAGGGGATGTGGCAGCGCTTGTTCTTATTTTCTTAGGAAAGCCCTCCATTGAATTTTCTAATTTTCGCCTCATATTATTCGGCTTCTTATTCACTCTCCAAGCTCTCGAACGTTGGCTCGCACTTTAACGAAATTAGTTACTTGAAAAGTGCTTTGTTCGAAAAAATTACAGGTCTGCACCTCGTCAGCGTTTAACAGATTAATAATAATTAATAATCTCAATTATTTTACAGCTTAAAATGCACTTTTATTGGTTTCCATCAGAAATTAAGTTGCTGGTGCAAACCTTTTGAAACACTGCACGAATGTCGATTGATCGACGTACAATGTCGCCACGTGCCTCGTTCGATTAAAGCAACGAAGAATATTAATAGTCCAACGAGTATTCGCAATTATTGATCATCCCTATCAGAATTTGCGAAGAAGTTTTAAAAAATCAGTCACGATCAGTGAAATGAATTTAAGCTAAAATAATATTTCATTGCCAGTATTTCAATTAAGAATCTTAAGACAATTTGACCCGTTTGTGCTTAAGTTTTTATGCAAGTCGATGCAGCTATTTTTACAACGCATTTATTCCCGCGACAAATAATTTTAGCCTAGGAAGCGAATAAAATTTGAAGCGTTCAGTTTCGTTTTCAGAATTACAAACGCGATCGAGATGGTACTTTTGAACGTGTTTTGAAAGATTATTTCCGCAAGAAGTACATTTAATAAAAATGAATTATAAATTATTTCATTTTTACGAAATAAGCTTTTTCACTCGTTATAATTATACTGCCGAGCGGGCGCTTATTATCGAGGGAGCAACCAAACAATAATTGACACAACGAAATAAATCAAACACAAATGTGCGCTTTGCGGATGGTGATTATTCGAAGCGATCGGCTGCTCCGCCCATCCATAAGAAATCCTTTACGACATAAAAAAACATCTTCCCTCGGTTTTCTCAATTACAGCTTTTGAAAAGGAGGCAGAGGCGAAGTGTAGGTGGAACACACAAGTGTTACGCGCACCGGAGCAAAATAATTTCATTCAAAGAGCGCGGAGAAGTCGCCGACGTGTACGCGCCGAGTCCTCCTTTGACTCGCCCTAATACGCAAAGAAGTATAAGCGCGCAAGGATGAGCAGCAGCAGGACGAAAAGAGGACCGGGGGAGGGGCGCAAATCCGCGTGAGAGTGGCGAAAGGATCCGTACCGCACGCACTCACGCACGCACGCACGTACGCTCGTGCAAACAGGGGCGAAGAACACGAGTAGACGGATGGCGTCGTCACGCACTTCTTACGGAAGACGTACGCGCACGTGTAGGCGCGTTCGGGAAATTTCACTCGCCGGAGTGAAACTATTTCCCTCGAGCGAAGTCGCGTCCCGGTGTCGACGAGCGTCTGCTCCTCCTTCGTCGTAATCGTGCGAAACAGTTAAAGCCGATAATTGCGAACGAACACGATTAAATCCACATTTCACGCGTGCGCAGCTATTAAACGCCGCCAGTCAGGTTTGGGAAATTTCGAAACGCTTGGAATTTAAAAGCAAGGAATTTTCGCGGATATTCGAATCGGCTTTTTACTCTCGCTTCGGGTTTCCAGGAGACAACAGCAAACGCTATCGACCAGAGAAGTTTTAGTAGTCGCGCGGGTTACTCGTGACGCGCGTACACGGGAATCTTGGTGCGCTGCGCACAAGGACAGTGTCGTGCTTTATCCTCGTCATATATGTAAAAGGCGTGGTAATGCTCGAGCATTAATTCGGAGTTGGCGCTGGTAAAGTCGGGGCATAAATTGACGCGACGGCTAGCGTCTGCTTTATCTCGCTCCCGTTCGCGAAATTCAGCAATAATTTATAATTATAATTATTATCGCTGATTAAATTCGAACACAGGGAGAGTGGATTATTCTGGAAGTCTTCTTTTGGCTCGAGTAAGCGCGCGACGCGTGTGCGACAATTTCCGAGCGCCGGCACAATGGCAAAGTAGCGAGTATAAAATTAGAAGAATGGTCTTGAGAGGATTTGAAAGGATTGCTCCGGCATTACTCACTTGGCCCCTCTCTCTCTCTCTCTCGGCTCGCTCAATCCACTTGGAACCTGGAATATATATCCGCTCGCGCATGTATAACATCAGGACTTTGGCCGGGAGGCGAGAGAAAGAAGGAGCGATAAGGTGGCAGCGAGTTTCGGGAGGAGCGCAAAAGAAGAGAAAAGCGAGCGAGGCGCTTCCGGTGCTTCATCTTGCAAATGGAGCTAAGGCTCCGGGAGCTCGTAGCGCGCAGTTGATGCTCCCAGAGCGCCCCGTTCCTCGGCTCCTCGGATCCCGAGACGCGGCTGCAAAAATTGCCGTAAGGCCTTTATTCCGATTGATTCGAATAACGCTCTCTCTCTCTCTCTCTCTTCCCCTTCTGCAATATTAAGCTCTCCTCCTTGCGTCCTCTGCCGCTGGTGCGATAGTGCGTTTACCTTACTTTATTCGATGATTCTCGGCATTTGTATAAAAGCCCAACCTCTACTCGATAAGATGGAATTCAGCCGCACTCCCGTCCCCGGCTCCGTCCCCGATACTCGGAGAAATAACGGATTACGGCGCCCGGTTGTTATAAACAGGAGCACCTGCCAATGGAGCAATTTCCAGGAGAACGCGACACGTGTGGCGCTCGTAAAAGCCACTCCGAACGAATAAATCCGGATCGTCGAGATCTTGAACAAACGCGGGATGCGTTTGCAGCTCGTGTCGATGGCGATAATCGCGTTGGCGATCGCGACGCCTCGCATTTTACGTAACGAGTATGAATTATTGACTCGCGCGCCGCTGCCCGACTTTTAATCTGCGAGCGACAGTAATGAACGTTCGCTCCCGCCTTAACGAGTCGTTCTCCTCGGACTCCCAAGATAAATGCTCGGCATTACGCGCTTGAAAAAAGGCAAGAATGCATCACTCGCGCGCGCGCGCGTCGACGGCGCACGAGCACCTGGCCCCGGCACCAAAAAACCCTGCCGTAGCTCCTCGCGGGTGCCGGTGAGCGCGACGCTTTGCTCGACGTAATCCTCGAAGAACAATGAACGAATCGAAGATAGATCAGGAAACGCGGAAAAAGAACGCCGGCACGAAATTCCGACTAATGATCAGTTTAGACACGTAAAAGCTAATGACGTGGCGCACTACTCGGGAACCGGCTAATGGATCCCTTCTTCTCAGCCCCTCCCCGGAGCTTCTGCTCGACAGCGGCCAATGTCATTTGTAACGCTACACACCGGCCTCTTTGCTCGCCCGCTACTGGATTAATTATCGACGGAGTAATGACGCGTCGTTATAGAGCAAACGCAGTTGCGCGTGCGCGCACGAGATAGCAATTTACGAAAGCATATCTGGAAAGCTCGCGCTCGCGCTTGCGAACGCGCGCGTACGTCGAAAGCGAATTTATCGGCCGCGGCGGCTGGCCGGGAGGGAAAGCCAGAGACGGGCCCCGGAGATTAACAACGACACTCCGTCATGCGTCCGCGATCACCCGCACGCGGATTTTCGATCGGGGCTTTGCGCCGGATTCTCCTCGTATTACGCCCGTTATATACATTACACCGTGCATATTCTTTGTATACATCATTCGGTGTAATGCACTTATGCTACAATCGAACGGCTCTTGTTTGATTTCGCCGGATCTGTTTGCTTTGTAATTACGCCGAGCTTCGCTTTACGTTGACATTCTTTGTTTAATTTAAGCTCTTTTGTCCCGCGCGCTTTTTACTTAATGTGCTTTGTTATTTAATTGCGACGCGATCGACGCGAGTTCGTGCGATCGCTGCTAAAAACGCGAATCGTTGTTAAAATTGCACCTGCGATCACGTATGCAAATTAACAAAAAAAAAAACGGCTTCATTTGTTGCTTTGTCCAATTGCCGTCGTCTCGTTTTCGGCTTCAGTTTTTTGCTTTCGCTTTCTACGATTCTCGAGAATACGCTGTCCGCGTCAATTGTCATCGTCACTTGGTCTTTGGCGTGCTAAATTAGCCCTTAGACTTGCGACCAAGACTCTAAGAGTCGCTTGGAAAGCCCGCTTCTCTTTTGCCCGCGATTAATGCGAGTTAATCAATTCACTCCCGATGTATTTCCAAAACATCTACAAATGGTACTCGGCAATTAATCATTGTGTGTAATACTCATTGTTTATTGCCGCATCATGTTTTAATACCATGTGTATACGGAATATTATTTTGTATTTGTAGGCAAATGGCATTCATAAGTCGCGAGGCGTAGGCTTTATATATTCCACCCTGTGGGAGTTACTCCTAAATAAATCATCTCTCCGTCCTCCTCCATGCCGCTCTCTCTCTCCTCTCTCTCGCTCTCTTTGACTCCGCGTTCGAGGCAAGTAGATTTGCCGTACGACGGAGGATTACGAGAGATAAAATTGACAAAAGACGATTGTCTATTAAGAACAGGAGATATTTGTAATGCTTTGTCGCCTTCCGAGTATATAGAGAAATTTATGTGCAAATGCCATTACGGGATCAGTATTCGAAGCTTTTCGTGTTTAATTATCTCTAGTCTCCAGCCAAGTGTATATTATTGCTGCTGCTGCCGCTGCTTACATTACGTCGCGCCTCAGGATTCCTGGGTAATGTATAGGTGTGTCGATTTATTACCACTTATCATTAATGGCTTTCACTGCTCTTCGATATCGATTAGAATTTCCGCTTTCGCGCTCAATATAAATCTCATTCTTCCAATCTTCGACTCTTTCTCTTTCTTTTGTGTTTGGCACAAAACACCTGCGTCAAAATAACAATCGTGCGCGAATCGAGCCCATGTATAAGCTAAATTTTTGAGGGATTCTCGTAAAGATGAATCGTAAAGGATCAGCCTTTACTCGAGTTATCGATGATAAAATAGACGTTGATATTGCATTAGTTATGCGCCGATTCTTCACTCCCGAGCTTAGCATTCGTTAATACACTTTTTGGACATCGAGACAATTTTGAAAAGTTATAAAAACATTGAGCAGTAAAAGTAATCCGGCGCCGCCCATCGATTCCTCTTTTTAAAAAACTTTTAAAAATACACGGAAAATATTTCAAACGCATTATCCATTAATGAAGCAATTTGCTCGTGGAACAGGAGATCGACGCTTTGGTGTTATATTGGTAATAATCAAAACGACATTACACTCACCTGACAACTGACATTTTTCTTCCCTGCGTTTTAAAATACTAAAACATCGCACAGAAATCATTGTATTGAATTAAAAGTGGTCGTATCCTTTTTGTACTAAATTCGCTCGGGTGTAGCACGAGACGAGGATGCATACGAAATGTCAATCATTTTCCACCGCTAATAAAAAAATAAATAAATTTTGAGGCATTCGAATGAAAGCAAAGCAGAGAAATTTTTTTTTATAACAACGAGTACGGAAAATATACGCGTCATTGCGATGTGTCACTCACCTATGACATTATTCTTTAGTTTTTATACTTACACGTACAATCTGTGATAAATTTTTACAAAATAATTTCTTTATACCTGTAAAAGCGCGCGCATCGAAATAAACTATGACATACCTTCACAATTGCACACCTAAGTTTTTCAAAACAATTGTTTTATATTTTTATATTCGTGATGTGCAAGAACATTTACATTATTTTAACAAATTACTCACATCTATAGTGATCACTAAACGAAAAGTGTAAAATTGCAAATTTCATTTATTATGTATAAAAATGTTTTATTACAAAATTTATAAAAAAATTTCTAATATTCTCAATATCAGTATTCTTCTTTTATGAATTAATCAATTTCGTTTCTGTACTTTGATCGAATATTTGCCAAGCGAACGTATTTACAATGTTCCATTTTTTTTCTTCTTTTTTTTGTAAGAAAAACAGCATTCTATTTTCTAGACACGTACACTTCAACATTAGTATTAAAATAAAAACTTATAAATGTAATTAAAAAAATTCAATTTGAAAGACATAAAAAAGTCTGAATTCATAAATATAAAATTTTTTGTCTATGCAGGAAGGCAACTGATTATTATTTCGAAGTTGAAATTTCAGAAGAATAGATTAAAATCTTAATAATCAAATTTTTGAATCTGTAAAAGTTTGAATTAACTAAAGAAGAAAGTTTTCAATTATCATTATCAAAAGTAATGTATGAAGTTGTTTGAAAAATAATAGTTTGGCTCGAAGGAAATCTTAACGAATTAAATTTCGACTTTAATATAATTTCGAAGAATAACATCTACAGTATTTATTAATTATTATAATACAGGGAAAAATCATCATAATCTGCTATTTTTAATTGATAAATCTGGTATTTGAGGTTATGTATTATTCTAAGAAATACTACCTTTTTAAATATGAGTTCGACTTTAAAGGAATTCTTATTTATATAAAATTATAAGGAATTAAAATAATTTTATAAATTTTCGAATCAACGGAAAAGTATTTTTTTCTGTAATTATATTAATTTATCTCCAGTTTAATAAAGTATACGCGTATCAAAATTATACTTATAAATTAAAAATGATCACGAAGTCAAATGTATTATTATTATTTAGTGTCTTTTGAAAAATAGAATGATTTTGAACGAACATTGTCTTCGATTAAATTTCTTTTTCACGAAAGATGGATGTTAATTTTTATCGCGTGCTTGCGACCAATGTATCTTCTTGTATTTCGACATTAATAATTAAAAGTCAAGTACGATTTAAGAGTAAAGCTTGAATTCAAGCGAAAAAGTGCGGCACGCACAAAGTACATAAAATTTAGCAAAAATCCAATATCAACTTTAGGATATTCGCGGGTTAAAAGTTCGACGGAATATGCGAGCGTGACGTTGACAAAAGCAGCGGCATCTACTAGATTGTTATATCAATTTCAAAGCCTCGGAAAAGAAGATGTAAAAGTAAAAAATTCCTGATTTCATTGGCTCGACAGCGTCGACAGCGATCGCAGGTGCTCCTATCGCTTACGGTCACAATACAAGCCCAGCAACGGACAATGCAACTTACAACTTGGCAACGCTTAATCCTCTATACGTCAAAACGGACTATCGAAAGCAGAACCGAGGCGGACAACGCGCCCCCCCCCTTCCCGGTTCTCGGCTGAATGCAGCCCGTGTAACTCGGGGCGCTCGAAAAAGTGCACTACCCGAAGCGTCGGCACACACTCGCGAAATGGTCACCGATACGTCGAGGACAGACGTCCACACACCTCCGCAGTTTATTAATTTATTCGAGCATGGAAATGGCAATTAACTTGGACACCGACGACAGCCGCAGATTCACCGCCGCGAGCACCTCCTGTGAGCGCGGGTATTACAACGCAGAGCGCCGACCGGGGCCCCGGGCGTCTTTCGATATAACTTGTTCAATAATCCACCGATAGCTCGCCGATCCTCTCTCCCTATTTTTTCCTTCATCCGCGCTGTCTGGCTCTGCACGCTTGGAAAAATTCCCCAAAATATTTTATGCAAATACGCCTCGTATGTAAAGCACATCCTGTAAGATAAAATTGCTTACACGACGAAATTGATTCAAGGGCATTTTTGAAAACGCATTTTTATTCCTCGTCCCGCGCCTTGGTCTTTCGACAAATACGGTTTATGTAAGTCGGACGCTTTTTGTGGTTTTTCCCGAGTTTAAATTTAATTTTACGCCTGGAAAATGTTACAACTGTTTTGGTGCTCGTAGCCGTAAATTCGAGCCCGTGCTCGTTAAAAAATTCAATATCCAGGAACGTGTTAAATGCTTGCGTTATCTCGTGATAAACGCACTTGCTAATTAAATATAATAGATCGCGTGCGGACAAAGGCAAGGATGCATTTTTGCAAGCTTCGACGACAAAAGCTAGCGGTGCACAATGATTATTGCGGAATTAAAGGCGCAATTAGAAGTTTGGCTTTCCAAAAATAAGCAAACGAATAAATCGAGGCATTAAAATTTGCCGGTTATCTTGTTTGTAGCCCGGTGGAAATTAAACTCGCAATCAGCGCGCATGACCTCAGACGTACCGCAATTTAACAAAAAAGCAGCGAGCGGCAGTCGTCCCTCCGTGGCACCTCGTAAAAGTTAATCCTCGAAACTTGCCTGCGCTTTAATTTCCATGCACGCGATTTCTTTTCTTGGCCCCGAGCCCGTCCCTCGTCCCGGGCGCCCTCCCTCAGATCAGACTTAGTCTCTAATCCTCTAAATTTTCCGTATAAATCGACGATTTCGCAGCGTTCAACGTTCGAGGGACTTATCCCTCCGCGCGCCCCGGCCGAATCCGTTGTAATCACGGGAGGTGGGAGCGACGGGCGCAGCTCGCGCTCGAGGATATCTAATCAGGAGCGCCGGCATCGATGCTCCGTGCTCCGAGACTCGGCATCAAATTAACGATGATCGTTAACAAGCGCCCGGGCGCGATACACTTGCGCGCATAATCGTTTAACACGCACACGAATTCGGCGCCGCGATAGCGTTCGCTCGAGCTTATCCACGAACTCTCGCCGAGGACTCTCCCGCTGGGAGATAAGTGTGATGCCGCCTGTCCGAACGACGCCGACAGGGGCCAAAGGGTTGTGACGCAATCAACGTTAAAACGTAACGCCGACGGTTACGGGGATTAGTTTATCTTCGAGCCGAGCTGAGTAAAGTCGGCGGCGGGCGACGAGCGACGCCGCGTTTTCGAGTAATTACGCGTTAGAGGCGGCCAAGGGCCAGGAGAGGGGAGCTCGAGGAATCGCCCGCCGCGATCTACGATCCGCCATCGCCTCTTTTGTTTATAGAGCGCCCAAATAGACGATTCGTCGCGTGTAATAGTCGCTGGGGAGGCGTATAACGCCGAGCTACGAAATTGCACGCGAGCCTTTTCCGAGATACTAGGCTGTAAAGCGATAGAGACGCCGTTGCACTACCCGCCCCCGCGGCTCTTCTTTTTCGGATTTATGTAGCGGCAGTTGGAAAGTTGCGCCGTTTCATTTGTAGTAAAATCTCTTGCCGGCAATTGGGCCGAAGGGCGCGCGAGAGGTGACAACGAGAAGTCGAGGCGTTCCTCGACTCGCGCGACACGTCGATAATTAAAATTCAGGCGATGCGCGCGATTAGTGCGACGCTTGCGTTTTGGCACTCGAGGAAGGCGTTGAGTATGGCGGGGCGGAGAGCGATTCTCGAGGAAGGTGCCGAGCGGCTGAATAAAAGCGGAAGGCGACGATACGTTCGCGGCGCCCGAACTCGGGCAGGCCGTCCGCGTTCGCGTCGACGCCGACCTCGTCCGCGATGAATAATAGAGGCTCGCAATCGCTTTCGCATTCGTATTAAGGCCGCGAACGGCGACGCCGAGGAGGGGAAGACAGTCGAGTGCGAGCGCGCGAGACCTGAATATTTTCCTTCTATTCGGGATTAATGGCTCGGACGTATTTTATAGGGAGAGTCGATCCCCCGCGCCCTGCCAAGGGAAAGAGGGGAGGAGAAAGTGAACTGACCGTCGTCCGCGCGGGACCAAGTGATATATACACGCTTTGGCGGAAGTTTAAAAGTAAAACTAGATGGAGGCCCTCGGGGTTGCGAACCACTCCTGCCGCCGCATACTATCGTCACTTTCCCGCTTCCCTTTTCTCGTTTTTTTTTTTTTTTTTTTTTTATTTAGTACTGGACGGACGCGAACGCCTGTTTCTGCCCGTCCTTTTTCTCGCTCTCCTTCCTCCCTTTTACCGTATCTTATTTGGCTTTTGGCTTTATTCATTTGTCTTCTGCATATCTTCGAGTCGAGGATACACAGTGTGTAGTGCGCGCCTGTGTTATTGGTTTTCTCGGAGATAGATGGGAAAAATATTGATACAAAGTTTTGCGCGCATCGGTGGATTTAAATCAACTGGAATACGTCGGCTATTTTTGAAAGATTGCCGCTTCGTCCTTTTGTGAAATTGGCGCGTTTTGGTAGCAAATTGTACAACAACTGGTGCTGATGGTCCAGATCTCGGACGAACTCTACAAAGCTGGGACGTCGATTAATCGCTAAATTTCCAATGCCTTAAGTTATTGTCAATATTCGATACGCGCTACGGCGCACGACGAGTGCGTCTACTCGCTAGAATTGCGAAATTACGATGTTTCGCGCGTAAAATGCTGCGCGGAATAAACTGGGCGCTGATAATAGCTTGTGCTTTACCCGAAAATCAATGCTTCAATAAAGCTAACGTGCATAAATAACTAGATTAATAGCCTAATGCTTAATGTATAAATGCATCAAGCGAATGCAACATTGTATTATTATTCTTGAAAAAACAGTTGGTAAGGGATCCGGTGCGCGACAAGAAGCTGCCGCGAGCTGATGAATTATGAAATAATTATAACCTTTGCTCGATCCTCGAACGCGGGGAAACAACTCAAATGCGCGATGTATACTTAGAGATTTTTTTGTAAATACATTATGGCTGAGCGTATTATAGAATAGCTCGTGAATTAATTAAATAGTAAAGCGCCAGTCGCGTTTTAACGTTTAATTACAGTACGGCCTCCATTTATGGTGAAAGGAAATAAGGAAATTACACTTCCGCGTAATAAAATTCAAAAACTACACGATGCAATTGTGCGTAGGATTTTAATTATTGAAGCGATTTCTTGGTCGACTCTCGGCGATTACGCGCCTGTTCAATTATTAATTCGTAGCTTTGCAAGTTAAAAAGAATGATTTATTAAAAAGAAAGATTCCGAAAAGAGCGAACCAGGGGCTGGTCTGCCAATTTAGTTTTGAAAAGCGAGTAAACAATAATTGGCCGCGCATAAAAAATAGATTGAATCCTTATCGGGCGTGCGTTGTTCCGTTTTAAAGTTCATTCCCAGTTGGTGGTTCCATTCATTTTCTCTCCGGCCAACCAAAAATCCGAAATTCTCATTTCCCTCCTTTCTCCTCCTATCGACCTAATGCATCAATCTTTATTTTTCGCAAGCTCCATTTCCTCTTATCTCGTTTCTTTGGTGCACTGCGCTGCGATCGCCGCTTTGTGCGCGGCTCCGTCGTTGCAACCAATTCTATCTTCTCATCCCGGGGGAAATTTAAAATCCAGAGTGTGACGCGATGAGCATTTCCGCGGATCGCATAAAAGTCAGTCGGCCGTTGTTTCGGGCGAACGGCGCAGCTTGCGCTCGCTTATCGACGTCGCGACGCTGCGTTTACGCGTCTGCTTTACGCGACAGACCGCCTCGAGTCGTATTTCGAGCCGCGAGTCGTGCCAATCGCACGGTTGTAAACGCGGTTGTTTCCCGGGAGCTACGCTCGCAACAACTCGGCACCGGCGATCTACACCTATCGCGCCTTTCAATATTTTACGCAACCGTACCTCCGGTGAATCTTGTATCGCCTGAAAATGCTTCCCAATGAACTATTCATTTGCCGGCTTGATGTCATTTATATTTCATTACCGATCAATTTATCGCGCGCTTCTTCGGAAAGCCCCGACCGATCCGATGCACATATCGTGCCACTGTTCTTCATTTTCCACGAGGCGCGTAATTTATTTAAAAATTTTCAATTCGAGTAATGGCTGCGCTCGGTTGCGCTCCTCCGTGTTGGGCCTCGATTTTTAAGAAACGAGCCGCCAATTTTTCCGCATATTGTGACTATCTTTGCTACCTGCGACGTATCGAATATTACATTTTCAAACTTTTTTTGCAGGTTCTTATTTATTATTCGAAATTTAGACGTGGAACCGTAAAAAAACATGGCCTTACTCAGCCAACGTTAGAAAGCACATTTTCCCAACAGCAATTGATAAACGAGATTAAAATACTCGAATATTAAAGCACTTTGCACGTCTCTAACTTTTTAAAATGCACTTATAATACACGGACGTGAGTAAACGTGTGCGACCACTTAGCCTGTTTTAATTCACAGCGCGTAATGTTCGGTTCATGTGCAAATTCGTATCGGTCGGATGCTAGAATTGAAAACGCCTTAAACGACTATAAAGTTGAATTAAAATTGCTAGTTGGAAGGAAATCAACGTTGCAGTCAGGGACGTTTTCGTCGTTGACCTTCTTATTTTCGGAGCAACTCCTCGGTCGCTCAATTTTTTCAGTTGCTCCCACGAGCGTGCGCGGAGAAAAACTGAATTTCTCGGAGTGCAACGAGCCCGAGGACTTAATTGATAAATAGGAAGGATTTAAGCAATTCCGCCGACTTTGCAAAAACTTGGCGGCAGCTCTTGGCATTTTCCGAGCAGCATTTTAACTTTTTATAAAAAAGGGGGCGGATTTCATCGCAGCTGAAGAGGAAGGCAGAAAGGGGAAAGGGAGGTAAAGGTAAGCCGCGGAAAAAGGCGGTCCGGGCCTCCGTAATTTACAGCCTCGGGAGAACAGGAGCCCCGAAACATCCGACCGCAAATCACGTAAGCATTTTCACAGCCTGTACTTGATTAAAAGCCTCGTATGAACAATCCAAATCCGCTTAAGCGTCTCGGTAAATTGCTCCTCGACGGGAAGGGCCTTGTCGAGTGATGTAACGCTGTCCAACGCAGCGCGCATTATTCCCGTCCATAAAAGAGCCGCCCGAGGCCGAGGCTGGCCGCTGTCTTTTGCCTCGCTTCCCTCTCGAATAAAATTGATAAGGTTACGTCCGCGTGGCCGAGAGCGTCCGGGTCCGGGGCGCGTGTGGCCGCGAGTCCCCGGGGGGTGGAGGACGTGCCACCGACAATAATCTCGCTGTAAACATCTTCTAACGACGTATTTACTCGGTCGGACGAGTCGATTCCAAGTTCCGCCTCGCGCTCCACGCGGCTCCTCCTTTCAATTCCCCGAGTCAGACGTACCGCTCGCCTCCTTCTTTTTCTCCCCAGAGCTGGCGGAGGAGAGCGCGAGGCGAGGCGCCGGAGGCCCTTTTAAATTGGCGACTTTTCGGTCAACAATCGACTCTTCCGGGGGCGCTTCTTTCTCTCCCGGCAACCCCATCCGAAACGGGACACCCTACGGCTACGCTATAATGGCCAGGAGTTGGCTTTGGCTGTCTGAGCATTGAGAATTTGAAAAGAAACCACCCTCGAATGTATATACACCTTCCGGATAGATATTCGGCGTGCATCTTCAAAGGAAAACTCGAGTCAAGATACACAGGAGCGTCGAATATCCCGAACTCCCCCTTCCTGCGTTGCTCTGGCTTTGCCTTTGCCGCCGCTGCTGCTGCTGCTGCTTCTTCTGCTTTTTCTCCTCCTTCTTTATCGCAGAGTCGTCGAGGAGGTGAGGATCACAAGCTTCTTTTTAACGAAAGAGAGAAAAATTGAGCGACCGAGAGGGGGAGACAACTCGCGTTACCGTTATAGAGGTTCCTCGTTTTCGCTTCGCTATGCACTTTCTGGATCCTCTGCGCGAAGAAGAGAAAGCTTTTGCCGAAAACCGAGCGAGAAGTTTATTTTTTCTCAACTCCTCCGCTCACTCTGACGAGCTAACAGTTTGTCGCTTCTTTTCTTGTCTTTTTAGACGCAGACTTTATTACTTTATCCTCGAATTCAGCTGAACGCTGCTCAAGTTTCGAGAATTTTTTAAAGAAAAGTTCGACAGCTTTCCCGAAATATAAATAAGCCGGTGTTAAATAAACCATTTTTAAATATTTAACCTCCTTCCGGATACTTTTCTCGTGCTCTCAACGCTTATAAATTACCTCAATTTTATTAACTGGATAAGTGCTTTTTCAAATTTTCCAACATTGCAGCAATTGTTTTCTTTGAAAAACGAGGCTTTCTAAATTCCCGGCTTAGATCGAACCACCAAACTTTCCGATAATACAAGGCTGGCTTAAATATTTTTCACTAGTTTTGAATTTTGAAAAGATCTTTGCTTCCGAATTATCTTGATAATTTGTAAAATAAAAACACGTTATTATTCGTCTTTTTTATTTTTCTCAAAAAAATGTCTCCGAATTGTGTTTCATTTACCTCGATGGAAAGAAAAATCGTGCATTAACACTTAGATTATAATTATACTGCGCCTTTCGACTCGAAAAACTTTTTGAAAAAAATTGCTTTTAAACTACAGCCTAATTGTAAATCGTAATTATTGCCATTGTTCGCCAACACATGATCGATTGAATTCGGGAGCATCGCTTTCAAGACTTGTTTTTATTAACGATTTATAAAATAACTTTTTTCTTTATACGTCTCGATATCTGTACTCCATTATTTACAAATTATTCGCTGCTTCTTGTTAAGATAGAGATGTTCAAATGAAATATTTCACTCGCTCCTTCGATACTTATATGCTTAACGAACGCTCTTCTCTTATATTTTAGGAGGAATAGTGTTCAAAGCTTTAATTTTACACGTTTAAGCTGAAAGACCTTTTTTATTTTGTCAAAGTAAATAAACGTAACGGCAGAATCCGTAAAAAGAATTTTCTTGTCTCGAAACATTATAGACGACGTCCGTGGTGGTGACAGTCAGAGTTTTCGGTGTTACTCACAGTGTCAGGAATGACGTTCTCAAAGAAAACCTCGAGGACATTGCGAGTCTCCCCGTAGATGAGACCGGAGATACTCTTTACACCACCGCATCTAGCCAGACGACGAATGCCGGACTCCTTGATAGCCAGGATGTTATCGAGAAAAGCCTTGCGCTAGTTCTCGGCTCCTCCTTTTCTCAATCCTTTACAAAATTAAAGACAACGAATTTTTCCTTCTCGTGTTTTAATCTTCTACTCTCGTGTAGAAATTGTTCGGTATTTCATGTTAAGATAAAGATGTTACAATAACATTATTTACTAATTAATAAATTGTTTCTTTTACATTTTAATAATTCAGTTTAAATTGAAGTTATACTTTCATTTATTGACTGGCCGAATCGTGAAATTCTGTCGACGAGGTCGAGCAAAGAATTTTTATATTCCTTATCAATAGTCTATTGTATAGAATTTATCTACCCGGCTTGTTTCGCGCCCAAAAGTTAATTGAACTCATATCGCGACGAATCAATATTTCAGGAATACCTTCCCAAACCCATTAAAGATGAATCCAGAGTATCGTTTTAAAACTCATCGGAAAAAGAAAAAAGTAACGATAACTTTAAAAGCATATAATCGGTCCAGCTCGCGAGGCTTAATTTCATTGGTGAGAATCCAATTTAGGAAAGACGAGGCCCTGACCAGGGCCGATTTTATTGGAAGGCCTGGAAGGATCGATTGGTTAACCCCGAGGCTTTGGAGCCGAATGAAGAAGTCCGCGGGAGCTGTTGGTAGTTGGGCCGCGTCCGGGGTCCGGCGTCCAGAGGCAGAGGCGCAGGTCTGTCTCACGGTCCGCGCGGGCATTAGCATGTAAATAGCTGAGCGCGCAATCGCCTCTGCGGTCTGGGCCCGTAATTGAATGCGGCGTTAAATAAATAAACGATGTCAACGCAGGCGCGGGCGCGAGCCGCCGCGTACTTCGATTAAGGCAGCTCCTCTCTCCTCTCTCCTCTCCCCGGTGACCAAAGGAATTGCCGCGCACCGCTAATTTGCGGTCAGGGACCGCCATGGTGGACGAGGAGCTACCGCGCGGGGCTACTGTGCGCCGACTTATAATTCATAGTCACGCAAGGCCCCCAAGAATCCAGGAGTCCAGTCCCTTTATTTCTCGAGCGCAGACTCTACCGTTTAATCTCGCCTGACTGACACTCGGACTCGCGGTCCTGCGTCAAGGGCAGACGCACTCCTCTTTTTATTTTCTCCAGCAAACTACTGTCTCCTGTAATTGTTTAATTGGATTTTTAGAAATCTTCCGTTTTTACGAGTCTCTACTCGAGGGTGCAACCTTGAGAATAATTATTCTTCATTAGGAAGTAGGAACTCTTGCGCGTGCGAGTAATCTACGACTATTATTAATCGTTTCTCACGAATTGTTGTACGATTAGTACAATTATTTAATCTGCTCGTTACAGGGCCTAGTTGATAGTCGTTCGGTGCATTCTTACAATCGCACTTAAGTAGAAAAAAACAGTAATCGATCGCACACGAACCGTTTCCACGTTTAACTGTTAAAAATGTTAAAAATACTCAAATCTCGCGTTCAAAGTCACAGCAAAATATTTTAAAATTTTTTGTTACTTTTACGTGCAATTATTTTCATAAAGATTTCACTGTTACGCGCGCACAGTATTTATCAAAGTTTTATCAAAAATGTTTCATAAAAAGTCGTGTAATTGTGTAGCCAACGATGTTTCGAAATGACATAACAACATCGGATTTAAAAGTATAAAGTTCACGTAGTCGACCAATTTAAACACTTTAACCTACACAAATTACCGCTGGATGAAACATTTTAAATAAACAAAATATGACGTAAAAAGTGAGCTGATCAAAAATGAAATTTTTTTCCGTGCAATTATTTTACAAAGCAGACAGTTTGTTAAAACTTTTATTTCATAAATATGTTTTTAGTTATAAAAACATTGAACCTGTGAAATTTTATTACGCGCGCGCGTGTCTTACGTTATGCAATACACGATGTATTTATATTTAAAAAGTTGATCGTTACTATTTCAGAACTCGAGCTAAACATTAGTGTCAGTTTAATGTATTTGGGTGTCTCTAATACATATTTAATGCAAATGTTAGTTATGAAGCGTTTAAATATTTTTTCGAGGAGAATAATTTATGATATGACAAGTTTGTAGACTAGACCTTATAAATTTAATATTTTATGTGGATTTTACATGGTAATTTTTCTCAACATTGTATTTGTGTGAATTAATTCACGGGTAAAACACTAAATTATGTTTTGGAATTTAGATTTACATTTTTCACCTTTTATTACGCTTTCACTTGTTACATACTTGTCTTACATTTCAAATACTCAATGTTTATTAAATCATAGTTATCAATCAGTAAATTATATTACGCTTTTAACTTTTATAAAAATTAATTTTTTATCAATAATTTTACGAGTATTCTGAAATTGAGAAATTTGATCTTGAAAAGGTTTCTCTTTTCAGCAAAAGCAATTATTATCTTATAGAATCTTCATAAAACATTACGTGAGATGGATTTATAATTCTATAGTAATAATTATCATTATTTGTATTATTAATTTGTGTATGTACGTATTTAAGTATGGATATGTATATATATATATATATATATATATCATATATGTGAGTGATTAAAACCAGTTGGAATATCGAGTATCGATTAGTAATAAAGTATTAAATTTTATACGTGTTTTCAGCGTGTCGTATTTACACCATTAAAATAAATTATTGGTTTGGCCAAATCTTTTCCCAATCAAAGCTTCTATGTAAATTATTAACATAATTCGATATAAAATCTTTAAAATACTTTCATAAAATGTATTTTTCATAATGTTATCAACTCCGTCTCGCTTACATATTATAAATGAAAAATAAAAGATAAATAAAATTCTTTATCTACTCTTCTATGAACTATCATGTTTTAATAATGTAAAAGTAAAGTATTGACTATGCTTATTTATAAATAAAACATTAATTTAATTAATCCAATCTATTATTAAGTTACACGTCCTGCTTTTAAATTTGTAACTGCTGCCAATCAAAAGTACGTTTTCTCGCGTCAAAATTTGCAGAATAATGTACGGTATCGTGAAAATTAAGTGGTATATGGTACGATAAAACTTTAATCGATTTTGCGTGTAACGACAACTTTATAAACAGGGGATGATCGTGACAGCGCCTATCAAACATCATTAAATTTATTATTCACAAATTATTTTTCACAAATTATCGACCCTCCCCGTATCGCACACGTAGGTGTGATGTATCACTTGCACAAAGCATCGTTTTCCGCCTATGCACATAAGATAATTATTACGTAGATCTGCAGCGAGGAAGACGCACTAAATTAATATACTTCGCCACGAGCGCCGTTCCGAGGCCAATATTACTTTATTGATAAATGCCTATTGATATTTATACGCTCAATAAGTAGCACGTAACACTAGAGATAATTGCATTACAACGATGCAAGTCCCTCAAGTGTCTCTTTACCGATGAATTTCAAATTGAAAATTTTGCTCGTACGTTATTCTATATTATAAAAACATCCGACAGCCTAATAGTTTCCGCAAAAACACAGGTTGAAAATGTGTAAGAGGGACAGTTCGACATCTCCAGTTTTTTATTTATTTTCAAGAACGAGGAGAGACATCTTAGGGGATTGGCGTTGAAGTCTAACGTAACGATCGAACTTACGAGACAAGCTGACGCGTTAAAAGTTTTATAAATTTACTCGGGCCGTAGAATGAATTTAAGCGCGGAACAACTCGATAATTATGTATATAAGGAATAAAGGTATAAATAATGACTAGATGTATGCGAATGTATACAGTGTATAGCTTATAGTGTATAGTGTACAGTATATAGAAAGGCCTCTTCACAGGCACATTCGGTATTTCAATTTAACTTCGAAGAATAATTCAATTCTCGTCGCTCTCTCCCTCAGGACCAACCAGTAGTCAAGACAAAGATAATTAATTTTTTTGGACTGCCTTGCAGCCGTGATTTATGAACGAATGAATAAATTAGCACCTTGAAATACTTGGTAGTTCATCGTATTAAAAGAAATGCAAAAGAACATAAATAAGAAAGCGGCCGAACAAACAAACAAAGACGGAAATAACAGCGGCGGCGGCGGCGGCGACGGCAACGCATCTTCTCGCGGAGGAGCCTTTTTCTATTAAAAAGATCCGCGCGTAACGTAAGCGTGAGCCCTTGAAATATTTGACGGGCGATAAATCGAATTTATCCTCCGCAAAAAATTGCCTTTGACCTTGAGGTGGTTGAAGAAAGGAGAGTCGGAAAGCTGACCCAGAGGTGCGGCGAAACTGCAAACTTAGGTGACGTGTGCGTGCGCGCCTCCCGCAGTCTTTCCTTCTCCTTCTGCCTCTATTTTTTCGCTTTGCCTCTTTTATTCCGCTGCTTTTTTGTCGCCTCTTCTGGTTGCGGTGCGCGAACTGTATACCGAGAAGTCGACGCGATAAACTCGCGCGAATTACGAGCAACTTCGCGGTCACCTCGATACGTTGCGAAAATTTGCAGCCCCGAGCCCCAAGCCACTCGGCCGACCTTACCAAAGTACTCGTGTCCTTTATTATTTTTCTGACTTTCGAGTCGATGAAACTCTCGCCTCGGCTTCGAGCGGCAATGGCCAGGGGGTGGAAGATATACGCAGCTCTGCACAAGAGCGAGGAATTCGGAATTTACATTCTTTCGTCCGCGTTGTCGAAAGGTATATGGAACTTGCCCGACTCACTGTGGGAGTAATGATTCTCCCTTTTTATTTATTTTATTCGCCTTTTCAACTTTACGGCCTTTATTTCTGCAGAGGAGCGAGTTGTCGGTACGGCAACGTAAATCCTGGGATTATAGAGGAAGGCATCCGAATGAACTGACGTTTCGCAAAAATTGCGCTCTCTATATCGCGGCTGCATTATATCGTAAACTACACGAAATAAATGTTAATCTCGCAAGACGAGCAAACTGCAAATTACGAATGCTTTCGAAAAATTTGGGCGTGCGCGCACCTACACGTGCATCCACGTATTCGAATTATTTAATAAAACAGCATTATTTATTAACGCGTTTCGAGTCATCGTCGTTTTGATACGATTTATCTTTCTCGCTGCACAAATGCGTTCCGGAATTCGTGCGACCGAATTCGGCCTAAGAAATGAGACTTGAAAATCAACGATTGAGAAAAGAGCATGTCGTGCCAAAATTTTGATCAAAGCATTTTGTACAATTTTTAATGTAAAATTAAAAATTGTTATTCAATGCAGGGATTGTCTGGTCATGAAAGAATTATCACGTTGCTTTGAATAAAAAATCCAAATATTTGAAATGTGACGAGACAAACGGCAAATAATTTGAATTTCTCGATCTTGTGCATTATAAATAATTCAATTACGAGTTTTATTTGCCAAAGTGTCACAACGAATACCGCGATATTCCAAGATAACGAAATATTCGGTGCGAGTGACATTGCGATAATCGAATTTAACAACTGAAATATGCGAAACTAGTTTTACACGCCCGGCTCCGTCGATTAAGTCGAGGGTGAAGCTAAAAAATATGTTTATTTCACCCAATAGTTTAACGATCGAGCGATAAGCAGTTGCGCAACGCTAATTTACGTGAAAATATACACGGGAAGTTTTGCAAGATTCCGAGTAATAAAATAAAAAAAAAAAAGTAATGGAAATTGCACGGCAGGATATTCTATAGATCTTGTTTTAAACTTTCGTTCGTGTCTGAGACTAATGAAGAATTTATCTTTCAAAATCTGGCGCTGTTAGTTTTTACGACTAATTTTAAAAAGTCCCGCAAGATGGAATGCTGATTCTCAAAGTAAAAATTGCTGATAATGGGGAAAAATGACGAAACTACTAACCATCTGCGTGGACACTGAACGAGCCCAGCATTCGATAAATGTCCAAAATTATATCGGAGGCGCATCAAGCATTCGTAAAGGAAACTTTTCGAAAAGCGAAAACGCCCGAAATCCCAGCTTCGACGAGAGCCACCGGAAGTCCCCAGTCGTTTTTTCATAACCGAGAGAACGATAGCTCAAAGCTCGGTAATTCCCCGTCAATCTTCTTCCGTCCGAAGACGTTAAACGAGAGGTGCTCGAGCGATTGCGAATGATTGCACGGGAGCGAGAAATCGAGAGCGCAAGCGCTGGCACTTAGCACCGGGTCCGCGGGCGACGCCGGTTACGCACGCGATGCCGCCGACTCATTACGTGCGCCCCATGGGCGTCGCAAAAAAGGAGCGACCCGTGTCTCGGTTTGACGAGGCCCTCCTCCGATCCTCCGTTCGGCCATCGATCACCCCTGCAGCGCTCCGGAGGGTGAAAAGCCCCAGCCCCTACGGGCCGAGATCACGATGCGACGCCCGGATAACGCGAGCTGCAAACCGCGAGGGGCTTCTTTTCTCTTATCCGGTGTGTTCCGCTTGTTTCGGTGAGCTTTTGGACGAGGCGCCTCGAGGAGAGGACCCCGACCTACGTTCGCTGAGTCACCGAGGAGGAACGCCGGACGTGTCTCCTGGACGTCGTCGGGACGAGCCGAGTGTAAAATGTAATCAGATCGAACGTCGCCAGGGGGAGATGATTGGGCAAATTCGTTGCGCCACTCGAAACGGGCTTATTACTACTACCAAATCATTTCTAACAAAATACAAATCTACCTTTTTACAATCGCATTTTTCACGGCAACTTCTCTCGTGCCTCTTGCTTCATCGGACGTGGGGACCTTTACTTCGATGGGGCATTATAATATGTGGTTTCGTACTAAATTTTGCTACGCATTAACAAAACGCTTCATTTTCATTTAAAACTTCGATATTAATAAAATGTTTTTCACTATTGTCTGGCGTGACGAAAAACAATTGTGATCTATCTTAAATAATTTTTCAGGAGGATGCAAAATACCAGTTATGGAACTGCTGGTCCCAAATGTGCACTTGCGCGCGTTTGCAAATTCAAGTTCTTGTTTTCTAGGCAATCAAAGCAGCTATTACTTCCGCATCATAAGGTAATATGAAATAAAAACAACGATAACTATTTAATATTAAGCAATGGTAATAATATATGTGTCTTATTAATTATTAAGAAACAGTGATCGCGTAAAAAGCAGTTATTAAAGTACATAATATTACTGTCTTATAAGTTTACGTTGCCGATAGTAAAAATTCATTTGAGCTTGTTTATTGTTTATGTTATGCTTCTTTTCCTTAATTATTTATAATTTGAATTTTCTAAAAAGATTAATTCCACTTACGATAAAATTCGAGAAAATTGTTGTATACCGTAATCTAACTAAAAATATATACAATGCAATTGTCGTTTAATCGCAAATAAAATTAATTTGTTGAAAAGGAAAACAATTTATTTATTATGGAGAATTTAAAATAGTACAATTTTTAAGGTCTTTAATAAAAAAAATGGTATGCTAAATGTTGTAAATTTTAGCGCTAAAAGAAAAGGTATTGTCTATTAACGAGGTGATAGTGTTAAATTATAGTGTTACTTGTATTTTTCTTATATGTATTCGTTGTGTGCTTGATGCTGAGTACTTTTAGATTATTTACTTTAATATTGATGCGAAATTAGTAATTTTGATAATTTTAATGATGTCAATGACATAATTAAAAAAAAAACTCGAACAACTTGCTCTGCATACGAAAAATATATGTTGAAGAAAAGGTAGTAATTTTTGGTTGAAAACTCTGTTTATTCGTCAACCGAGTTTCAAGAACATGTAAATTTGTTATCGTGCCCTTTCTGTACTTAATGCATACTAATGTCGAATTTAGAGATTAAGAAAGACGAGAGATGAAAACGTCCTTGAGTGTTGACAAGCGAGCACTGCAAACTTCAGTTTTAATAAGTACGAGTGGTAGAGTCGTGCGAATATGCTTGTTTGCGGAAAATAAAATTACGTAATAACTGAAAAATTTTCCGGACTACAGAGAGAAAATACGAATTTTCCAGTTTAAATTATTTAGTGGGACTCGTTCAATTTACGGCAAGCATAATTCGTCTCGATATTTGTCAATTAGAGCTTCTCGGTTACACAATCTGCGCTCGAAAGTTGTAAAATTGCTTGCTCCATCAGCGAATAATAAGGAAGGATGTGTCGATGAAAAACGGCCGTCCAGAACGCGTGGAATGCTGATGGAGGTGGCAGCCTCCGGTAATGGACAGAAAGCGAATTACAAGTGAAAAGGGTCTCGGCTCGAGGGGACGGGGACAACGAACGGAACGTTACGAGTCGATTCCAAAGGATGCGACTTCCTTCGTAAAAACCCTCGAACGAGATACATTCGCATTCTCATAAATTTTACGATTGCGCGATCGGTAAAGCGACTACCTGTACCGCAATATCGAGCGGACTATATCCATCTCAATCCAGCCGACGCTCGACGCCGAGACGGGGGACCCGAGGAAATGAGAAAGAGTTACAAAGCTTCGGGGAGAGGGAATAAAATTCGTAATGAAGCAGATTACGTTTGGTCTTTTGCTGGCGCTCCCTGCCTTCACTAACCCCCGCGCTTCTGCTATTTTTACGGAGCGTTTAATATCGTCAAAATTCACCTGACAACGAACCACGAACTGAGGATGAGTTGCGGTAATTTCGACAATCCAAATAGATTAGGTAATTAATGGATTAGCCGATTAATAGGCCATCGATGCAGTGCAGCCACGCGATAAGATATAATTTTTCCTCAAATCATTTTCACATCGTTTTCGCTCAAAGGGAACTCCCCACGCACGAGAATAAATCCACTCGAACTGCCGAGACTCGAACGATTCAGAATTAAGATTCGCTTAAACGCGCTATTGTATTCAACACACACGCACACAAGGATGAACAGACCTAAAGATTAATTGCAATCTATTGAGTATAATATCAGTCGCTGCTTTCCGAGAAAAATAATGTTATTATTAAATGGCGCAGTGCGGATGATTACGTCCGAATAGAAGGAAACTAGAAACGTGCAAATGCACGACGAGACCGAGACGAAAAATTAAACGTTTAAATGCAGCTTAATAACGTTTTCTATAAATTTTTCGCACAAACGTGTCGGGGGCGTTTAACGAGGTCGAAGCTCCCCTGGATAAAAGCGCCGAGGAATGCCAAAAAGGCCAAACCATCTACTTTCGCTGGAAGAGCACGCGACAAATAATTTCCAGTGCGACGGAAAAAATTGAATCGATTTCAAAGGCGCAAACAAATCTCGCTCTAATCCAGGGACTGAAAAAGTTGACATAAATTTGGGAGAAAGGGTGTGCGCTCGCTCGGTTCGCCCCGGCCCTCCGTGCCTGGATTCTGTAAAATTCACTCGGCTTAATAACGTTTTCGTACTCGGCTTCTGCTTGCGCGAAATTGATCTTCGTAAGCGAGTGCAATATCACTTCTGCTCGGAAAAGTTCAGCGCCAGAAAGATATATAGAAAAGTGTGGCGGAATCCCATGCAAAGACGTCGCGCAAACATCTTAAATATTTCTCTGGACAAAACCAAGAGCGAGCGGCTCGGTCTCTCTCTCTCTCTCTCTCTCACTCTCGCTCCGTCGGTATGCTGCGCCGACTAAACGTCGCGAAAACTTGCGTAATCCCCGGGGTTAAGGAATGGGTGGTGGGAGGGCTTAGATTCGCTGGACGAAATTGAATTAGAAAAGTTTTTGGTTTCTAACGCTCACTTTCCCGAGCATTTCAATGGCTTGACAAACCGTTAAGGAACTTTAAGAAATGCCACTATTCTATCTCATTTGCATATTTGAAATATTTCCTTGATTATAAAGCTTAGCCAATACCAACATAATGTTTAAAGTAACGATACACGCTGTTACGCTGTTCAATGCTGCGTGCGGATCTTGCCAAAACTCGAACGTACGTACAGTAATGCTTTGCGAGTAAATGGATAAGAGGATATTTGTCGGGATGAAATTGCGCGATTTGTAGCAAAACACTTTAATTAAATACAAATAGCAATTATAAATAGTATTTGTTACACGCGTAATCAACTATAACATATTGTCTCGAACTACATATATCTTATTATCATATTTCGTAGACATAAAATGATCGAATAAAATAATTTATAATTCGTTTTTATCTAAATTTAACGAGAAGCACGAACGGTCAACGATTTCGTATCTCGACAGCTAATATTTAGGATCAATTTCCTTTATCCATCAACGCTAAGGAATTCAAAATATTGTATCACATTTATTAATTTTATGTTAAAATATAGAGAATAGCACATTCGTTACGATTGTTATTATTTTTATGCAACTGCTTATTTATTATAAATAACAAAAAAATATGCAAATAAAAATGCAGTTTGATACTTTGTAGTATTAAAATAATAATAACGATAAAAGCTTTAGAATTTAAACGTAGAATTACACGTTTTTGTACATAAATTTGCCGCAATAATGTAAATTTATTTCGTGCATCAATTGAGAATCGGATGGTCGTCTCGCGTAGATTGATAAAATCTACAGAACTTTATTGCCACGTTTATGCGATTTAACAAATATTTTGTCCGTAAAATACAATACGAATTTACATACTTAGACGTGTGGGTATCCATTTAAAAATTTTCTTTGTATACACGGATGAATTATTATATGTAAATTTCGTATTTTAGCCTGAGAAATTCGCATAAACCATCGAGCGGGGTCAAGTTGGTTCCGAGTCATCGACTGGTTAGACCTGATTCGCACAATATTATCCTTGAAATATGGATGCCTCCTCAAATTATCTAGTCGTAAAACGGACAAAGTTATTAGGGGAATACGTGCGTCTGGATAAATTCGACTCTTTGTGTCACCTATTTCGTACATGAAAAACGCAAATTATGGAAGCCACTTTTTATTATGCCGATCCTTTAACCGCATTGCACGCTCTTCTAATGTTTTACGCTTACCTAAATTCCGTGGATTCTGGGTGGAAGGAATGCCAGCGCGAAGTGAAGCTTGAGAAATTTATCAACGCGATGGAGAAGCGCCGGTCTAACTCTGCCGAAATATTTCAAATCGTTGCGTGCGACGACGAGCAAGGGATTTTAAGACATCGTACAAAGTCTTTTTCGTAATCATCCTCGGCTCCCCGACTGCTTGACCCATTGCGAATGATCGATAGGATTAATTTGGGAATAATTGGAGAGACATCTGTTGGGGGCGATTAACGCGGAAACGAAGCGACAAAGCGCATAAAAGCTCGGGACGGCCGAGTCGTGACGATGTCTCGATGTGGCCGCCCGAATTCTTTGGACGATTAGCGGCGTTCGGAGGGACTCGAAGACCCGCGCGCGTTGCACAATTACGCACACTCGCTTCGTACGCACGTACGGTGCGAAGCATAAACCGGAACATAAAGCTACTGCATGCGCGCGCGCGGGGCTGGCAAAGCGCATAAAGCATAAACTATGAAATGCAATGCTCTGTGACAGATGCCGTTTATTAACGGTACGTGTGCATTGCGTGTAAGCACTGTAAAATGCAATGCACGCGAGTACTTAACAAGGGCCAGAATTATCTGCATATTGGTCGTTTTTCTTCGATGCGCCGATGCTAGTCCTTCGTTCCGGCTCTTCCTTTCAAATCCATACCTCTTTCTTCAGTGCTGCACTCGCTTTTATTTCTCGGGTAATAAAAATGTTATTGTGTTGGAAAATAAACCAGATACGCCAACAAATTCGACGACAATCGCGAATTTCAATTAAATATCTTTGAAATTCGACATTTACTATATTTATCTATAAAACTAAGCGATCTACTCGAGCATCTGCTTTTTAATCTCGATAAATTTAAAAAGTTGATATCGATCTGCTACTGAGTGGTAAGACATTATCTTTCTCGGCCTAAAATTGTTCGTGTTAGAAATATATCGTGCACAATGAAAGCATATTTAGTGCTCCCGCGAGTATGTACTTTTTAAGCAATCGCATTGTAAAAAATAGAACTACTGTTTTTAAATAAAAAAAGAGTCAGATTGATTAATATTTGTATACGTGTTTTACACCTTTTCACATTGTCGGATGTCCGAACAATTGTTTTGAAAAAATAATAATTTTAAAAAGAAATATTGTACCGCGTATTCTTCTTTTGTAACAACGTTCGTTCTAAATTTTATTTGCCCGATTCTTTCGCATTTATTATAAAATTGCGTTTTAAAATAATATATATATATAAAAGTTTATTGCAAGCCACTGCTCGGGAAACTTCGTTCCATTAATCTCCAACATTTTTAGTCGTAAAAAAATAAGCAGTTTCATTTTCGGTAATTTCCACTCTCCATGCACGTCGTGCGCTCGCATTTTTAATCGTCAATATGCTTTTTGGCCCTTGAATTTCAAAAATTACAGACGCAACTCGGTTTAAATTAAAAGCATATTTGCGCAAGTGGCGCACTTTTTCGCTGCCGTTATAAATGACTTTGCATCATTTATTATTTTCATAATATCCAGTTTTCGGAGATCGTAATTACTCGTTAAGTATTTAACGAGATCATCGAATTCATTGTACACTTCGCTTATAATATCAATTACGAAAAATTATTCGAGAGCATGTACGGTAACTCGATCAATTTATAAAATTGAAAACAATTTTTAAAGCTAATTGCTACCTTATTTACGACGATAATGATTTATTGCTTCGTCAAAAATTTAAAAGTATCTGTGATTTTTCAACGATATTGTTTACTTACAACCAGGAAATTTAAAAAAATGTTGAAAATCTATATTTCCTTAACATTGTGTAAAGAGTAATATATAATTACGACTAGAGAAATTGAGTTGATTATGAAGTCCATTACGCCCTTTCACGCGTGCTTAATTAGTAATAATTTATGGAATGTCCAACAGCGTTACGGTGAAATCGATTTTATTTTCTTATAGCGGTTACGCTTGAAGTTTGCACTGACCGTCACTCGACCAAGGTGAACAATAAACAGTTCGTGTAAAAATTAAACATAACGTTAAAACATTCGAGTATTGACAAAAGATTTTAAATAATTGCAAAAGTATTTCGAAGCCCCAATGCCTTCGGTACTTTTTCAATCAACTTTACATTCTGCTGGAGCACTCGGTAGGAAAAATACTAATATTCCTTTCCGATAAAAAGTTGTGACAATTGACATTCGGCATGATGTATAATCCTGCGTGGAAAATCATCGAACGAAAACAACACTCTAAATCTTTTATCTGCTCTCTACTGCTGCACTGCCTGTTGAATTCACTGAGTTAGGTAAACACGCTCTTTTTATTATTCTAGTTACCCCGGCAAGTTTATACTTCGATAAAAAACCAGAGCAAGATTAGGCTTTTGTTTACGAGCAGTGTCAGTTTGCTGCAAATGCAACCGAAAAATGTTTAACGCATTTTCCAAGTGAATATTTGAGGAAAATAGCGGAAAAGGGTCGGCCCATTACCGCAGCTCATCAGGTGGCTTTTCTTTGGCTTGTCATTCGCAAAGATGCCGCGCGTCTCAGTTGCATTTCCGCAGCTCGATCGAGGACCAACACCACTGATCGTTCCCGCGGCGTCGCAATTTAAAATCGCTTTCAACTCCGTAATATTGAGCGATCGGAGCAGTCGAATAAAGATTTGATAAAAAGCGCGCGAGGCGGCAACGAGAGGATCCCTCTTCGAGGTAACCTCATTACGCGTTAAACACTCTTTAGACGGGCCATAATGTCCACTCGAATAAAACGGGGGGGGGGGACGGGAGTCGGGCTCGAGCGCGAGACTGACAATGATCGTCGCGTGGTAACGATAGAGTGCTGCGGATGCAAAAGGACGCAAAAACACAAAACGAAGTAAATGAAACTCGGCGGAAGATAGGGCGTGCGAGCGGAAAAAGAGATGGAGCGAGAGGGAAGGGAGAAAGAGAGTTAATCAGAGCGCGAGCCCTTGGGTCGTAAAAAAATTTTAATACTCCATCGTGCCGAGCCACGTGTCCGTTCTCCTCTTCTGCTCTGTAACCAGTTTCGCCTTTACAGCTACATCTCGTACGCGTCGCCAGATCGGACCTTTTGTCGCGGACAGTGAAAAGGTACTCGCGCTCGCTCGGCCCTTTTCATTGCATTTTTTATCGACGTAATTCTGCTCGTGTATGTGATACGCGCTCGTTTTTTTGCCGCGCAGACTGACAATTCACGCCTCGCGGGCGCGATTGTCATGCGAGAAATTGCGCGCGAACGCGAAAATTGCAAAAGTCGGGTTGCTGTAAAACGAGGGGGGACAGTCGACAGGGTCGGGCTCGGGGGTGGGGGAGGGGGGGCGGGCGAAGAAGGGTCATTGTAACGCGCTTGTGTCGAGCTTTGTAACCCGGTGATTAATAATTTCCCCGGGCGTCGATCGAACCCACGTTCCCGAACACTTTTGCGCCCGCGACATTTTGAGAATGCAATTGATGTGCACTGCCGGCCGCTCGGGGGAGGATATGGATAAGGCTTGTCTCGGACATCAAAGTGCATTCTTACCGATTCGGTTTTTTTCGCAGTGCGTAGTTTCGGGCCAAATGACAAATGAGCACGAAGCCTAGAGGGCGCATCTTGACAATCGGCATATTTCTCTTTTGTCCGCGACTCGTTAAAACTCGCTCGTTTATTTCGCTAACTTTGGAAGCTCGCGAGACTTTTAGTTGCGCATCGATGAAAAATTGCGATTATTCCACGTTGGCAATGTTTGATGACTTCAACTTGTTGCCGCCGGCGAGCATTACATATTGGAATTTCGTTGAAAAATTAGCGCTTCAAAATTCTGTAACGGATGAATAATAATAAGCGTCTGCGAGCTCTGGCCGTTGCATTTTAACAACCGAGAAAAGCAAAAAATTCACAATTGTCGAGTTTTGCATATTTAACAGAGGCGGCTCGTAAGTTTTCATTTCCTGCACTTTATTTTCGATAAAGCAACAAACAGTTACGCGGCCGAAAACCTCCTAAAAATGCATAGACTCGGCTACGGGTGCATTGTGTAACCTTTTGGCTGCGATAAAAACGCCGAATGTGAAATAAAATCAAAGCACTAACGTCGTGTTCCATTCGTCGTTATAGTTGTAATTGATTGGTAATTTTTTTCGTTGCGAGATAACGTCCTGGAAATTTTCACGCGCCACCCGGTGCCTCATCGGGGAAAAATTACCACTCAGCGGAGGTAATTAAAAAAAAAAAAAAAAAAAAGGAAAAAAGAGGAGAAAAGAAGAGAGCTGTTGACAAAACAAAGAGAGAAAAGCAGAAAGCTCGAATGCAGCGCGAGTGAATGAAAAAAAGGATAAATACGCCAAATACGTCGTTGGACGGGGTCGAAGCTTTTTTCATTTCCATCGAGTATGATCGAAACGAATTCTCAATTAAGCGCGAACCCATAGTGGAGATTTTGGGCTGCGAGTCCGAGGCGTATGATGGCAATACCAAATTCAAAATTTATGCCACGGAAGTCTCGAAAAATGCTAGTAGGGACTTTTTTTGTTGCGATCGCTACTTTTTTCGCCTCTTTCCTTTTTCTGGCAAACACGAAAAGGTTTTATTGCATTGAATTCGTTCGAATTTAAGCTTCGAGCTCGAAGCAAACGGTTCACCGATTTCTCCCCCTTTTTACGAAGCTTTTATTGGAATTACAGCCTTGTTATGAAGGAATTTTACGAATAATAATAAAAGTATTTAATCGTGTTTGCGGGCTATGTTGTTGTTATATTAATGAAAATATCCATTACACGGCTTTGGGAATTGGAAATTTTGCTAGTTTCCCTTATCAAAGCGAATAAATTTGCGTCACCCGAACGAAGCTAGCCGCGGTTACTTCGTCGGGTAAATATCCACTCGAACGTCCTCGCCGTGCGATTAATCGTATTTATGCGGACGAACGAGCCTCGCGAGTCGCAGAAATTTAATCCGTTTCGTAGAAACGTCATCGATATTTGCATCGAGTCGGCGGAGCTACGATCGGCTAATCGCACGCGACGCCAACGCTAATATATTGTCCCAGCCTCGGAAACGTTGCGCGATTAAATTTTTGGTTTTAATAAAGCAGTTCCGCGCGCTTAAACAAGTGCAGCGACGAACGTGCGTCGCATTTAAACTACGCACCCCCACCCCCGCGTACAAATACGAGCTCGAGGCTCGAATCGCGCGCTCTCGCTCGAATTATTATTATTACAATGTTAATGAAATTTAACGACGGCGAGCTTTTGTAAATAGTTGCCTTGGAAAGTGAAGCGGTTAAAGCCGTTGAAATATTGCGCCTGGAATCGAGTAAAGAGCCGCCGGCCGACACTCCCAAATCAAAATCAGTGAAGTAATAAACTACTTATGAAGCGGAGCTATATCCGATTAAGGCAATAAACAAATGAGGCTCCTTTGTAACGATCCGTGGAAGCGTGGAAAGTGAAAAAAAGACGGTCCATCGTGGAACAAAAAAGAGGCAGCCACGATATATTACGACGGCGCATAATGTACGCCCGCATAGGAGCAATAGAACGAATTGCGACACGCCCAGTGCAGAGCCGATACCTCGGTAACAGGGCCAGCGCTGTGTTTTTCTTGCCGATCCCATTGTCGTAACGAGGGCAGCATTGAAAGGCCGACCCAGAGCGTCGCCGGATCATCGTGACAGCCGATGCGCGGTCACGATCGCCGGTCCCGCGCACACCTGCGACGCTTTTTTATCCGTCTCTCTCTCTCTCGCTCGAGCCTAGTTCGCACCTCGGGTGTTCGTGCTCCGCTCGAACCCTGATTACTTTGCGGGTGAATTACGGGTCGAAGTAGCGACGGAGGAGTCGATTCGTGTCAGCGCCGAGGACGAGCTTAAACGCCCAGTGGCGACTAAAATCTCCTCGACAGCTCGAGGGCGAATTACCGTTGGCCTGCTGCGGCAATTTCGATGCTTCGCGAAAAACGCAACGCTCGTCCTTGCTGCTTGAACCGACGTCTTTCACTGTTCACAGGTTTGTGCGCGCGATTGTCATTTTTCGCGTTGTCAAGGCGACACTGCGGATGTTTTGCGCATTTTTTACCAACAGCCTAGAAAGATCTGTGCGTTATTACTTCGTTTCTGATTCAGTGAGCCGAAAATCTAAGTAATGCGAGTCATTTATTCGTGGCGTCGAACGACTTTTCGAAGACAAGACATCGGCGATAATTCCAAGGTCGCGCACTGTCGAACTGGGAAATAACGCTGGCGACGCTGCATTCGCGGAGGCCAAGGACGCGTGGCCGCGACTCTTTCAAATTAAAAGACCGAGGAGAACAATGGCGTTTTGGCAGCGAGCGCTCGAGTAATAGAGCCGTCAGTAATGGGGCTGCGTTTATTAGCATCGGATTCGATCCCGACGCTGTTCGACTCGACAAACCATTACAAGTGAATTCATTAGAGTTCACACTTTTTCAGGCTCTCGTCCATTAGAGCGAGAAAAAACAACAAAACAGAGCGAAGCTTGTTCGAGGCTCGAGGAAGAATAAAAAAGATCTATAAATCGTAGAGACCGTCGTAGGTAGGAAAGGCTCCCCCTCGGTCCGGCCTCGCGCTAAATAAACATCTCCCTATTTGAGAATCAATGGGGCTATACTTCTTATATTATATAATCCATTATACCACATGAATAGAAGGAACACACTTGCATTATGCCGAGAGCTTAGGCCCGCTTGATCGAGGAGATCCCGAAGACACCGTTAGAGGGACGGGGGCGGGGGCGCGTATACGGTGCACGCGGGCCCTGGGCACAAGTGCACTAAATCGATCCATTGTCACGTGACCCGATTCCAGACAGGTTGAATCACCTCGTGACAAAGGATGAGCGCGCAGTGCGCACCTACGAGCGCGCGGGCCTCGCCTCGGCTGCCGCGCGCGCCGAGTCGAGAGCTCCGGGAGCCCTGGGATAAAGCCAACCCGGCCCTGGGAATCTTTTTCGACGGATCGCCACCGATCAGTCAGCGAGCCTTTTCCTTCTTTTTCCGTCTCCTCGCGGCTTCACGCGCCGCAACTTCTCCTCGGGCTCGGGAATAAAGAAAACGAGAGAATGACAGGTCGAGACAGACGCACCTACGGACAAACAGACGCGGACCGAGAGAGAGAGAGAGAGAGAGAGAGAGGGACAAAGGGGGAGGAGAAGAAGAAACACTTGGAAAAGTATGACAACGACTGTGAATAAAGAGCCTCTCCCGTCTGTTTCTCCAACTTGTTACAAAGAGAGAATTTTTTAGATAAAAATTACCGATCAAACGTGTCTTAAGATAAACATGTTCCCAAAGTTTGGGAACTCAATCACAAAAACACATTACTGCTTCCATTGAACACGAGATGATTTACCATCTTCGCATCAAAGTGCTCTTTACAAACTTCGTAAAGTCTCACAGGTCCTCCGGAATTACAATGATATGGTAATCTAATGACGTCTGAGCTCCGGTAAAACTCCACGACTCAACTTCGTCTTAATCATATGCTCTTAAATATTAATTTTAACAGGCACTATTATTCCAAGCTATTGTGCTGTTCGCGCGACACATTCGATACTTTTTTCATTACGATATTATCTACGTTGAAAATTCTTTTATTGTCATTGATTAATTCTAGGCTTTAGCGCGGATAAACTTAAATGTAGTATTGCAATCGCAAATGTAATATTTGGTCAATTCTGTTAGAATTAATGTAATCTGTGGTTAACTCCAATTTGTATTACGACAAATAATTCCAATCGAATAATAACGTCAATATTTTGTTAATAATATTTTAGCTCAATTTTCTGTTTGATAAAGCTGGATGATTTCAAAATCAATTCAAATTTATTGTTTAAAAAGCTAAGCTGTTTCAAAAAAACTATAAGAATTTATTTGCCCTTTTCTTTATTAAACATTAAGTGTTCAAAGCCTAAAAAATTTCTAACGATTTTAATAATTTTTATAAATTTTATTTACAATTTGTTAATAAACTGTCAGTGATGAATTATATTGTAGTAACAAGGTAATATTTGCGCATGTGTGTGTATGGAATAGCATCTTACCAATTAAACATGGTAATGTTCACTACGTGTTCTAAATTTTAAAAGCCAAGTTTCGTACCAATAGTTAAAACTGCAGAAGCTATTGAAATTTAG
Source organism: Platyscapa corneri (assembly GCA_018907185.1). Taxonomy (NCBI): domain Eukaryota; kingdom Metazoa; phylum Arthropoda; class Insecta; order Hymenoptera; family Agaonidae; genus Platyscapa; species Platyscapa corneri. The sequence goes on along the minus strand of JACCHW010000045.1, from coordinate 762,340 downwards.
TGCTCGTGCAATTTGCATAAAAGCAAATTAAATCAATGCAGTCTATGATCGCATTAAAATATCAACGGTTTTAATAAGTGAGCGCTGCATGCGCACAAATTACAAATTACTAATTAATTTTACAAAATTTATCACATCCGATACAATGTTAGATGGGAGAATTAGCACGAATATTTCATTAAAATTAATACCACTAAGCTAGAATTATATGCAATTTACTTTGGCTTTAATGTTGAATTATGAATACGTCACGTTATAAATTTATAGTAAAGAAATTTATGAAATCAATGCGTATTTAAACGCCAACCATTATGTTAATTGCGTAAAACAAATCATTAATTTAGTGCAGTATTTTGCAATCCTATATTTATAATTTTGTAATAATTTCTCGAGAGAAACTCGACAAAACAAAAATTTTCAATAAAAATTCGAAGATAAATTCGAAATTTTGTTCGTTTAATTTGTTAATTTACGTATTATAAATCAAATTTTAAGGTTTGAGAAAATGTTTTGTTTCAACTTAATTGGAAATTCTACGTGAAATCAGGGTTGCACATTTTTAAAATTATTCTTGGGCTACAATATAAATATATTTTCTCTTTTCTTCATTATACTACGAAAACGCAAATTTGCTCGTTTAAAATTTAAATAATTAATTTTTCTCCGTAAATGCATACAGTAATGTATTTTATCATCTATGCTCGACTCTTTTTTTAGAATACTTTTCTCGTTTTAATAGATAATTATAAAAAGGAAATTCTAATGAACGATTGAAATGATTGAAATTTCCACGTATACATGTGTGAACAAGCAGTACTGCGATACATTGAAGTGCTAATTTTCACGCTCACTTTTCAAACGGATAGCTTATGAAGAAATAATAAAATTTATGAGTTCGCACGAAGATTCGTCGTGCATGCAGCATATAAATTTATAATAATTAAAATCGGGTAAATCCACCTGTGAGTCAAAATACGCGAAATTTATAAACTATTAATAACAATTAAAACAAACAAATTAACTCCCTATCAATAAGGATGTAAAACTCGACCTGCGAGAAATAAAATAAAATAGTATCAAGAAGCCGATTAAAGTTATGTATTTGCCTCAAACTTTTATCACAGCAATGAACAAGTGAAAATAATAATTTCAACGTAAAAAATTAATGAAAGGCAAAAATGAAGTATTTGCTCTAACGCAGCCTCTCCTTTTGACTTTATCCTCACCAACTGATCGAATAAATCAAGTCTCGGAGAAAATAAATAAATCAAACGAGTCGGGTGAGCAAAGGGTCGACAGGACTATTATTAAAACAGTCCTGGCCGCTGTGCTGACACACCTAATTCATCTCACTTTGCCGAGGTGCATTATGACAACGACGAGTCGCGCATTTATATGCCAGAATTCGAGTTCTTATGTTGGCAGGACTGTCGCGCGATTCAACTCTCGTCGGCACAATAGCCGCGCGCTCCGTGAAACTTTTCCCCAGGCGCGGAGGGAAGACTCGCTACGGGAAACGCACCCCCGCGTGCCCAACGCCGAGGAATGCACGCGCACGAATCGTGGAGCCCGAGGCGCGTGCACGCGCACACATACCTTATCCCACAGGCCCCCGGGAGGAGGGCCCAGGACTGCGGTCGCAGCGAGCGTGAACGAGGCCCTAATGGATTCGGGAATACCCGTGTTCCGAGAGCGCGCGCAACCAAGGCGACGTCCCTCGTCTCTCCGTCCGCGTGGGCGCGCGCAAAGCCACCGTAACGATTCGTCGCCTGACGGGCCTGCGAGGGCCTTTGAAATGCGATTTCCACGGGACGCAAGCGATATTGCGCGCACTGCCGGGCCAGCTTGAGGGCTAGATTGAGATGCGATTCCACGGGGCCGGCGTTCGTCCCTGCGCGCATTTTCGGATTTCCAACCGCAGCTCCTCTGCATCGGGACGCTTTCGGGAACTGTATTTTCCACCACAAATGTGCACAGCAGGTGGTCAAGGCCCACAAAAATTGATACTTTCGTACTCGTCGCGCAGCCTTCGTTTCTCGGTTTTTGGTGTTCCTTGCTGTGGAGACACAAAGTGCCTGACACTTGTGAAACGAATCCGACACGCCGTCGGAGTTTATTTACAAAGCACCGATAATGCTTTTCTAGCGTTATGCGCCTGCGCATGTACTTGACGCGCGTCAATTTATTTCTCTACAACGGCAACTTTTTCCATCGATAGAGATCAGCCACCTTCCTGATAATTATTTTCCATGGGCCTTGAGATTTCTTTCGTGCCACCAACATCACGTTTATCGATCGCAAATTTACAGATATAAAACGAGGTTTCAACTTAATTTGATGCATTTTTTATAGTCTCGTTTAATATGACACTATTATTGGATAGTATTTCAGGTCCTTCGCATTTGGATGCATTTTTCTTTGAAAGGAGCTCTTCATTGTTCTTCCGTCTTTCTCTTTCTGCTCCAACGAATGCTGTACGCGTCTCTAATGTTTATTGGTTCACCCTTCGTAACTTTCACCCAATTTTTTGCTTCGACTCGTGTTTCATCCTTGCTCGTTCTTTTCCACGAATCCTGCACGCATTTTCTTCGTCACTCTTCCAGCTTTCACTCAATATCACTCGTGCAAATAAACTTTGTAGGTTACTTATTTTTATATTTGCTGTATGTATAAATTTTTCGTTAACGAAGAAAGTTGTATTACGCGTAGGCTAATCGACTGCCAATTCAACGCGATGAATTAATTTTAATTCCTGTGCATTCGTCAAAACGAATAAGAAATAGTGAAAAGCTTGTCCATTAAACTTCATTGAACTCTTCTAAAAATCTTGGATTATTTTTATATTTTGCCAGCGGGCACCTCAAAGAGTGTTTAAAGTATTTCCTTGAAAGTTGCTGGAAAAGTCCAAGTTGATATTCATCGCAACACAAGTTCATTTCAAAATTACTCCGCCGACTGCGTTAATAGCGTTATTATAGAGTTCGGACTCTTTCAGCTGCTCTTGATTTTTAAAAACAAAAACCCGAAAGATCAACGAGAAAATTTATTTGGGAAGGCAAAAGTTTTGATAGGATCACAAAGAGAAATTTCTGATGATGTAGAAGTTTGAGGTTAAGCAAGTCATAGCTTTTCATAAAGCGAAGCCACGGGGGTCTCATCTTGATAGAACGACTGAAAAGTTCTATTCCGGTTCGATGGGCAGCAACCGAACAGATCTTTGAGAATATCGATTTCGACCAATACATTGCGGATTAAGTGATATACAATAGTTGCTCGTGTTACACAGCAACAACTACTCGACCATTACTCATCAATAAGGAATACTACAATGTTGGGAATAGTAGCGTCAACTAATCGGCTACTATAAAAAATTTAATCGTACGATCATTAGGACGACGACTCCGAAAGTCAGTTTAAGGCCAATGCATTTTTCAATCTATCAAATGCACTCGCACAATATTCTATTATACGAATGCGATTTCCCGTCGAGTATTTACTTTTTTCTCGCTCTATTCCAGGCTCGTGAGAAATATTTCGTAAACAACGCGAAGCTGACGAAGATTGGAGGAGCAGCGACGAGCAGAGAAAAGCTTTTCCGATCCAAGAACGAGAAAAGAAAACGGAAAGCCACGTGTCAACGCTTCGAAAGTTGCTTCAAATTTTATCGCTGGCGGGGGGAGGGGAGAGAGAAAACGCCGCCACTGGCATTATTACGCTTTCTCGCAGTAGCAGAAACAAAAACGAGGCGAACGATAAGCAAACATAGCAGAAAACGACGCCCATAAAAGCAGGGACGAAAAAATAAAGAGACAAGTACTGCGAGACGGAAAAGGATTACGAGCTACGAGCGCATCACTCGATCAAGAGCGGATAAACACAAGGCGGGCGGGCGGGGGTCACTTTATCCGTCGCTATTACTTCGGGCCACCAGCTTCTTTTTCGCGCGCGAATGGCTGCTGCCGCGCTCCGTGCGTTTTAATGGCAACAATTAAAAGCGCGGCGCGGCATTCGAGCCAAACTAATTATTGCGGCCGTACCCTTTTACGAGCGTCTGTCTCATCGGACTCTTCCTCGCGATTCCGAACTTTCATCCGTCTTTGAAAGTTATTTATCTCGTTGCTCCCCGTGGCGCTGCTCTCGATGATGCAGAATAGAAACTCCTCGGCTTCCATTATTTTCTTCGTGATTTTAAAGTCGCTAATTAGCTAATTAGGAGTAATTCGCTTTTTTCTCGGCCCGCCAAGATTTATTGTTCGAGTACAATTCAATGGCCTCTGTTCTTAGACAAGCACAGTCTTCTCGCATTATTATCCGTTCGTTATAATTAATTACCCGAGACTTAGAATCCGTAGCGTTTTTATGCCCCCGTGCCCTGCGGAACCAACCATTCGACTGGCTAATATTCATTTAATAGGAAATGCACCCAAATGTGCTTCTGGCTCTTACTCTCGCAATCCCGTTTCCAGTAATATTCCAAACAAGCCAATTCGATTGTTTAAAGATAAAGAACCCGATTCCTGGCTTCGTCTCGTCAATTAAAACTTACTCCGAATTATGTATGCGAAATCCGTTTTCATCTCTTTACAACTGAAATTAAAGACATTCGAGTCATAATTTAAGCTGTGGAAAAGAAAATAGACTTTGCCATTTCCCGATCCCCGGGATTAATAATTAACAAATAGCGCAGCACAAAGAACCTCCTACCGGGCGCAATTTATTCTAATTAAATAAATTCTATAATTGCTTCACGACTTAATTAAAAATAATAATAAGATTTAAAGACTTAATCCGTAAAATATTAAACACCGAGTTGTAAAACGGAGATAATTGTGTGCCAGGGTAATTTACCGTTCCCTATAATACATATAAGCGTTTTACTCGAATATAAATCGCTGAAATTTGCAAAGAGCAAACCCTCGAATTGTTTCCGATTTTTAATTTTCAATTCCTAGTTCTTACTCGTCTTTCGATCGCGCACTTTTCCAAATTCAACGATCACGTCTGCGGTTTTGATTCGCGAACCCGAGGCGCTTCGAACGGAACAGAACTGGCAAATTATGTCGGAAAACTGGCAAAAAGTGTCGGACAGCCGAGTTCCTTGGCTCGCGATTCTTTGACAATTATAGCCGTGCCGAGTTTGCAAACGGGAGGAAGAGCGCAACTAAGCCGCCCTTTCGAGGAGTCGCGCTCTAAAATTAGGATGTTAAAAAGTGACAGAGAGGACACTTTTACGGTGAAGTTTCTCAAGTGTTAGTCACTCGACGGCGTGAATTCGTATTTAGCGGGATTCACACATAACATTAAACCGCGCACGTACCTTGTTAGCATATTATCTCTCGACGCGCCACTCGTAATTATGCGTGAGTACACGACTGGCACGCGACTCTATCTGATAGTAAAAAGATGCGCCACCGGTCAGGGCACGTAGCAGCTGACGTGGGAAGCTCCGAATTGCCGCTCGATTTAATTATTCACATTCAACGGCGATTTGCTCGCTGCGACACGGATAACATCAAACTCGAGTTTCAATCAATTAACGTTACACGCGATATCGATAAGCGGCGGAGCTTCCACAATGGAGAGCAGCTTTTCAAACTTATTATCATAATGCGATGCCGCGCCGATAAACGCGCGGCTCAATTATAACCGAGGAATACATTTGCGCGTTCGCTCGGAGCACGAATGTTTTTCGTAGATGCGTCCGAGTGCCTCGAAACGCGCGCTCGGACGACCAATTTCGCAGCACTTTGCATCGGGAATTTACGAATGGAAATAGGATTGCATCGCGGGCCTGGAATGTGTGAAAGAGAGCGATACTCGGGCCAAGTGAACAAAGCAGCGGACGGCAAAAAGTGATGCCTAATTTATGCCCGTAAAGCCAACGAAATACTCCCGCGCTTCTTCGAATCGTGATTCAGCGCGAAAATATCAGCTTCTGCTTCCATTCTATTCCATTGGCGATAAATCAACATTTTATATTAACTCGGGCCCGGTTTTCCTTAAACCGGCGATAATTTCTTATTCGATGGGTTGCTGGTCGAGACTAAATGTAAATGTCGCCGAGTAAAAGTGTATTGCGCAGGGACGTGTAATGGCAGCACGAGCGGGAAAAACGAGCCCTTTTGTCGGAGCAGAGAATAAATGTCCGTGATTAAGGTATTGCAAAAACATCTCCCGCGCATTCGATCGTGTGTCATTACGGTTGTTTTAATAAAAGAGACCTTAATAAAAGACCTCCTCTTTAATTTTCTCAGGGGCGTGAGGAATTTAAACGCGCGCTATTCCCGATGCGAGTGCGCATTTTTTCAATCCAATCGACGCTACGCCCTTCGCATAATAAAATAAAGCCGCCCGGCCGCGCTCGTCGAATTCCGGCGTAATCGTTGCGATTACGAGCGCCGCTATGCCTCACTCTTTCGCTTACGCTCCCTTGGCTCCCGCCCGCCCTCGCACTCTCTTTCCGGCAGTCCAATTACAAGAGGTCGGGGGGGGGGTGGCGCGTATTAGCACCTTCGGCCGATTTTATTCCCGCCAAAACGAGCGATTCGGAGCGAGAACCTCCGTGGATTAAACTCTCGGTGCGGAGCGAGAAAAAGAGTCGCGCGTCTCCGGATCGTCGCTGTAATTCTCCTCGTCGCGTCGACTCGCGCCAAATGAAATCGCCGGAATTCGGATGGGCGAACGCTGCCGAATCGTGTAAAGAGGCCACCGACGGGCTTGCGCTTTCTACACTACAGTGCAAACGACAATTGCAAGGGAGCAATTCAGTTTATTCATTAGCTTTTACTGTATTAAACGATTTAATTACCGCACTTTCGGCTTTTTCCTCTAGACGCTTATAGAATTTAAGGTTATTGGGACTTGGCACACGGCCCACCTCTTTTGGCTATTCCACCGGATAATTTTAATATTTACGGCTGAGCACTGCACTTCCTTTTATTCGCCGGCAACTGCCGACTACGGATGTTTAAAACGACGAAATGTTTTTAATCGCATTGCCGTTATCGCGGCTGCTCTTTGAATTAAATTAAATACCAAAGGCACACCTTGTTTATCGGTCCAGTTTTTCTATTGTTGAAACGATCGAGCTGTAAGCAAAAAATCATACGGAAACAGAATCGTGTCGTCAGTCGGACTGATAAAAGGGCGAAATTACGAGGCTAAACGCGAACAAATCCAATTGCTTCATTAGGCGATAACGAGCAGCATCACGATGAGATCTTAGAACAACGTAAAAGGACGACCGATCCAACGATCCACCGATTGTTTTTCACTAGAGTCGTTCTTCGTAGATCAGGCCGGAAACAGCATTCCGCCGCCGCATTTTCACACGTGACAGCCAACATCGCGAGTGCTTAAATAATTTACGAACGACCGTTCGGCATAAATCATTGATAAATCGGCCTCGTCGGCGGCTGCACGAGTTCGTTCGCCATATGTACACTAGTGACTGCGTAATGATAAAACGCGAAAGCGGCTGCAAAAAAACAAAGGACGCTGCGTTTTTTCGACCTTTCCGTTGGCCCGTATCGCTGCGTTTTTGTTTCGCGTGAATCGACGCGCGCCGAGCGTCGCTGCGCTGGAGGGAAAGCATTTTTGCGCGCAAGCCAACTCAGGAAGTGGGCAATCTGTACAGGATCCGTATCGAGCTCGGATCTACCTACTGCGCGCTGAATTATGTAACTCCGTCCTCGGAGCGGAAAAATACAGAAAATCATGCGTGCTAATCAATATTCCATTCATACGCGGATCGGGCATAAAGGTCCAGTCTCCCGTCGAAAATGGAAAAAATGGGTGAAAAAGGCGGCGCACAATGGCCACTTTCGTAAACACCGAAAAAAGCGCGCGCGCGCGCGCGCACCCGTATAAAAAAGGAGAGAAATAAAGGAAAAAGGAAGGCAAAAAGTGGAAAAAGCGAGAGGACGCTGGCCATATTGCGGCCGTTCCCCGGTGCACAATGGGTGGGTGAATCGCGCGCGCGCGCGCCGGCACAAAAGGCGTCTGTCTCGCACGCTCCCAGAAACGGGCCGAGACCTCGTCATCCCCGACCCGGGTTAACTGCGCCTAGCATCCCGAAAGGTGGACCCGAGGTTTCGACATGCGGGACCGGGCCACAGGCGTGTGCGCACTCGACTGCCCACCAAATTCGTCGCGTCGCTCACTCAACCTTTGGCGCTTTTATTATAATACGAGCCCCCGAGCCATAAGGCGAGATCTCGCCTCGTCCCTCTGTCCGACAAGAGCGTAATCCTTTTCAGGAATATGCCAGTTTAAGAAATTTCACCGTCTCCGCTTCCAATGATAGTTTTTATCGACGGGAGTGCCACTAAACCCGGACCCCGAACCTCCAATAGAATTTCGAGCCGATTCTTCTGAGCTTTGTTTCCTCGACGTCGGATGTATATTTTAAAGCCTCGCGAGACAATAGACTTCGAGGAACATCTCAATGTGCATTTTTATTCAGCATTCCGCGCACGTTCCCAATTCCTTTCTTCTGCCTAATATTGTTACTCGGTCGTTGATTTTGTGCTTAATTGAAACAAGATTAAGGGCCGATCACCGATGCGACACCAACTCGAGCCCTCACCGACGACGAAACTTATGTGCCAGCGGATTTGACCGAGCATCGATGCTGCAACCCAATCAATTATTATTATTTATAACTGATTTTTAAGAATTTGGCAGCTTCGATAAATTGTTTATTCGGTTTAGCGAAAAAGTTACGTGGACGCGAGGGATAAGCGATAAGGATTTACTTTGCATTTCATAATTAAAACTTTGTGCTAACAATGAGCAGCGTCGCGAAAGAGGCTTTCGTGCTGCGGAAAATGTGGTAATTTTGAATAACAACGAGCAATCCGTGCTCGCTTTGACTTTCGTCTTATTTCTTGGAAAGATAAACTTGTACCGTTCGAAATTAATTCTGGAGTTATTTAAAAATTCGTGGCAATTTCGATCATTTTGGACACTCCAAGCAAATGCGTTCTATTAAAGCTGAAATCATAATTCAAATTTCGATCGAGCGTTATTTTGATTAATATTATCGAGTACTGTATTGCACAACATAACGTTCGAATATTTTTGCATTAAAATGCGCATAAAATGCATAATAAAGCGAAACCATTGTCTAAATATTGCAGATTACGAGCTGAGTTAGGTTAGAACTCACTTCCACTCGTCGCTCACATACACTTGCTTAATCCACATTATCGGGGAGTCCCGATAATTAGCGCGAGCTTCTTCGCTCTTGCTGCTGATGAAGCTTCTCGGTGCAACGGACGCGATTACGCAATAGTAGCTTGAAAATAAAACAGGTACGCGTGCGCTTCGGTGGATTGAATAACACAGGTGTTCGCGTAAGCTTGCACACGATTGTTTCGCTCTAAGCGGAATGTTACGTTCGACGGGGTTTGAAAGCTGATCCATCGAGAGGCCGATAGAATTTCAATCTACTTAGCTCTCCTCGAGTGAGCGTCTCTAGTAACTGCAGAGACTCGAGCGAGATATTGCGTGCTGTCGCGTCGCGTAAACGAGCGTCTCCCGATGCGCCGATTGAAAGCGAATCTCACTTTTGACGAGGCCTCGCCGCCGATACCACGAGGACGGGCAGCTCGGCTCGCTCGACGACTTTATCGCGCCTCGCTACCTCTTTTTCTCCGGCTCGCCTCTGCCGACGGAGCGCAGCCGAACGCCAATTCACTAATTCGCGAGCAGCAATTGAGCTTAGCGATCATCGGCTCGGATGTTAGACGGGGGGGGGGGGTCTGCGGGGATCGAAGAAACGCCGCGAGCACGTTGAAATTGATATACTGCTGCGCTTCTTGCCGTCGGACGGGGCGTAGCTCCGCAATTGATCGACGGTAAATTCGAATCCAATCAATGAGGGCTGCCGTATTATTAGGTGCTGCTCTTCTTTCGATCGAGAGAAGCCAAGACCCGGCAATAACAGTATTTCACATTATCAATTATAAGCCTCTGCGAATGCGAGTTCTCGAGGTCGGCCGCTCCTCTTTAATAGAATTCTTTTTTGCTCCTCTATTCGCGCGCTGCGAAACATTCGCTCCTGGGTCAGCTTGGTTTTTAACAACGATCAAGGATATTTGGGCCTACCACCGAGTCTCCGTCTCATTAGCTTTCGCCCCGGAAATGGCTCACCGACATTCTGGTTTCATTTTGAAATCCTAGTTTAGGCTCTGCTTCCCGCAAATATCGTTACGCGCGCTCTTGCCGCTAAAATGCTCTCGATCCGATGATAAATCAGTCTGAAATATTGGCTCGAAGAGGAGGGGAAAATCTTAAAAGCCGAATACTTTATTAGCAGTTAAGCGATGCCCCGATGGCGAGCCAACAAAGCCAAGACCGACGGGGAAATAGTTTCAATTTTTCCGTCGTCGTCGGCTGTCCTCGGCTGTCGTCGACAGCGCGGCCAAGGAAAATCCGCCCGCCGTTTTCGTACTCTCCATTGGAGCTTCCCGTGCACGCGATAACTCATAAGAAAATCGGGAGTCGGAACCGGTGGCTTGGGGGTCGAGCAAAAAGTGGAACCCGAGCAGGCAGAATAATCGAGAGGGCGGCGACTCTTGAATAAAAAGTCGATAATCGGCCGAAATTTGCATGATTTCTTTATTTTTCCAGCCAATGTCCAGTGGGTCCAGGCAGCTGCCCTCCCCCCTCTCCTAGCCGATATCAAGCGCCCAAGATTTTCTAAGCACCGGGAAAGACATCCGCCGCGTTCCAGCGTGAAAAATTGACTCCGACGACGGCTAGACCGGATGCAAATGTGTCTGCACGCGTATTTCGGTTTCCTCGCAGAGTCGCTCTAAGCGCTATTGACTAATACTTTCCGCGCTACGGCCAAATGGCTGGATTATGCATCGCGCAGATGCGAAATTTTGATACTTGGCCCGCGCTGACCCTCCACGACGCGCGGAATCATGCGGAAACTTCCCGAGCGCTCGAGGCCGGTTGTGTCTTTTATCTCGGTTGATGCGTATCGCCGCCAAAGTGAAGCCGGTTAGCAGGCGCCGAACAAAAGTCCAGGGAAAGTCCAACTGCTCCTGTCAATTCCAGGATTTATTTTTACCGACGAACTTGGAACTTTACCTAGTAGTTTCGACGGAATGCGTTAAACCAATAGTGAATTTAGAAAAACACGCGATCGCACTTGAATACTCGCAGTGCTGAAACATTTTTTAACATATCGGCACGAGTCGTGCCGGCCGGCAGCTTTGTAAACGCGCAATTTACGAATTACTGCTGCTTAAACGCTGTTTTCTAATCAAGTGAGACTCGCGTACTTGACTTTATTTTCTAGTTTAAGAATTATATAATGCAAATTGACAATTTAAATGCATTTATATTGGCATATCCTAAAACTGCTTCTAATAAAATATCGTGGAACTGAAAATATTATATTATGTATATTTAGAGACGTACGTGACATTTTTAAATCTGAAAACAGCAATAATTGCTTGGATTGATATTTCTATTAGCAATACAGAATAAATACGACGCCTCGATCATTTAATTTAACAATGTGTGAGTTACTCTTTTATACCTAACTAAGTTACAGTCGTCTAATAACGCAAAATCAGAAATTCTTTTATAATCGACGCAACTTAACAAGTTTCGCTTTTAAAAATTTGGCATAATTTAGGAATACACGATCAAAAGGAAGAACGAAAGGTGGAATATCAGTAAATGGCATTGATTTTTATAAATATCCCTCATCCTCAAATCGCGTCAATATTTGAATGGAAAGTTTCAAGAATAAATAATGTGCACGAAGATGATTTTAAGATTTAGAAAATTGTTACTCGTTATACTAACCTTCTAATTTTATATCATAGGAAAACTGGAGTTTTCAATAGAGCCTTATACTACAACTTGTAGACTTTAGAATCAATCCGATCGGCTCATAGATGATACAAATATTATTTGCAGTTGGAAGATTAAGTTATATATGTATTTATATATATATATATCTACATACGAATATAATGGATTTCAATTTTATGAATATTTTAGCTACGCGTTATACGATGAAAAAAAGTTTAAGGAAGTCGTTTATACGTTAAAGTGACGCGTAACGGACTGTGTATTACAAAAAATCCCATAAGCAATAATCTTCGGTGAAATTTGGAAAGCTGAGAGTAGGTTTGCGCGTTAATAAATAATTATTGCGCTATTGGAAAGTTATTAAAAATCAGGAATTATTTAAAGCTGCTGGATAGAAATAATTGAATGATAATAGAATAAGAGGAACATTTCGTGCAAATATAAGGATATCCCAAAGAATAAGGAATAGACTGGGCGTTAAATTAATGGATAAAGGAAAAAGGAAGAGTCAAAGCCGGAGATTAATATTTCGCTGGGCTCGAATGTGTAATAACCCTTAATAGTAAAAAATAGTATGTTTGTTGGGGAGATTTATTTTGGGGTGTATAGACGAGCGAGCATAGAATGCAGAACAAACGCACTCCACTAGTGAATGCCGCCGCAACAAGTTGAGAATATCCTATTGACGTCGGCGTAATTAGTAACTTAAAACGAAACTAATCTCCTTATCCTTGTAAAATAAAAAAGCGGAACAATGTTTCCCCTCGCGTGCCGAAAATAAGCGCAGAAGAAATAAAGGAAAAAGAAGCAAATCCGTCCGATGAGTGACTGTAAACAAAACCTTGGCATAGGCTCGTTACGTCCGATTAATCTAACATACACACACACACACACACCCAGAGACACTCGGCACAATTCTAGGGCGAAATCTAAAAAAGAAGAGAACTCCCCGGTCAGTCCAAGGGTGAGCAGCGGCGGTACGTGCTTCGACTTGCTTTTTCTCCACTTTCCTCCTTTTTTTTAGTAACGGCTAAAACCTCAGAGAGCGAGCGCGCGCTGCCAATTATGCGTCAACGAACGACAATACGATGAACTCCTCTCTTGCTCTCTCTCTCTCTCTCTCTCCCCTACGCGCATTCACGGGAGAGAGCAGCATTGTTGTTATATTCTGTTATCGTTTTCGGCCATTGAGAGCCGGCATTGTACCTCAGCTGATCCCCCCGCGGACCCCCCGCCAGAGTTTTGACCATTCTCTCTCCCCCATTAGCCCGTCCACGCCGCACGCACGTTTTTTCTCCTTCCTCCGGCTCCTTTTTCCGGCGGCCTTTATCCCGCGCCCTTTTACGCTTTTTTGCGGATGTTTTGTATATCTGTCGTCCTTGACGAACACGTTCGTGCGATCCTTCATTCTCAGCGCTTTATCTTCGTTCCTTTTTTTCTCGTTTAATAGTTTCGCCCGCGGTGAGGTCTCGGGGGCCGGGGCCGAGTTTTGCAGCGACTCCGCCACCTTTATTTCGGCACAAATTAATGCGGCCATTTTCACAGCTCGTACGTGCATTATTGATGTTGTGATACGCCGAGTCGAATTTCCTGATATACGTAAACAGCGCGCTCGACGAAGATTGACGGCCGTGAAATGTAGATGATTCGATTAAAAAAAAACTCGCCAAAGTGTCGCCGTTGCGATGGAAACACTCCGAAATTAAGAATGTTTCGCGTCACGAATAATAGATCACGCGTATCAATATTGCACTGTGGCTGCACGATGCTAACGGCGAACAAGTACTCTAATTGTAGTAACGATAATCGATCTTTGGCTGTAAGCTTGATTAGATTTTAATTGCCTTTCAAATAAGCCAAATGCGTAAAAAAGCGACGCGAATATTGTTAAACGACACGCGCCGCAATTGCTTGCTTATCGGGTGAATTATTTATAGCGCCGGCTAGCGCTTGGTTTTATCAACGTTCCCTCGACTTGGCGCAACACTAGATTCCCGGGGCTGTTTTGCTATTTTCCATTTGTCGCAGAAATAACGAGTCGGCTCACTCGAATTACAAAGTTAATGAGATGCCCTGGCATCTGCTACTAGTTACGCTCACAGAACCACCGATCTACATTACCCGAGTACATTAAAACACACATGTTAATAATTATATGCAGGCACCGTTTATTTTCTCGTAAATCCAAAGCCGAGCGCCGATCGTTAAGTCGAATCGAATTTTTTTCGTCTTGCAAAATTCGAGGACCCTGAATTCTCAACAAAGCCTCGCAAAGTCCAGCTCTCAAGGCCCGTCTCGAGTCCAATACATTTATACATTTATTCGGCAGAATCTTTGTCTAACGACGCCCGCGCCCGCCTACGTCTTATCGGCAAGTCGATTAAGTGGAGTAACTTCGCTCTTTTGGTTTTTCCCGGCGCTCCACCAGCTTTCCGGGGATACGCGAGCAAAGGGGAGGTGCCGCATTCGATGATCGATCCCCCGAGTAATTGCCAGTCGACGCACCGAAAACTCCTCCGCGTTCCTTTGGCGTGCGATAGGCTTAGGTAACGCGGTGGCAGGCTGCCCCGAGTCGATCTCCTGGCGCGTTTTTCGACACAACACCACCACTGGAAGTCTGTCCCCGCAAGCGTTCGTCCGGTCCGACCCCACGCGGACTGGCCTCATTTCCATGAAGAAGCTCGCCGAGCGCACCTCGGCATTAGCGCTGCGTCGCACATGTCGGCGAGAGCGCATAATGTGCGGAGGGAGCGCGTCCTGGTGAGAGATATCGCGGACATCGGAATGCCACTTCCGGCGCATCGGGAGTCGCGCCGCGTGCCACCTGGTAAGCCGATGACCGCCGGACCGTGGAGGGCGAAAGAGGGAGGACTTCTCGAGGCTAACTTTTCCCGCTAGGTGGGGAAAATTGATTTTATTCAAATCTCTTTCGGCGAATTTCGCCAAGGGTGGCTGGTTTTTTTTTTTTATTACCAAGTGCGAATTAATAGCTGCGATAGCATCGCCGCCGAGGTGACGGGGCCGCAACTTTGGCTGGACATTCGAAATATTTATTAACGTTGAGATCGCGATTGCAGTTTGATTAGCAGGTTGGCAATCGTTGCAAGTATCCTAAAAATATAGACTTGGTAAAGTAGACGTATCGTTCCGGAGCTAAAAAGAATCTTCGATAAATCATCGTCCGAACGAACTAAATATACGCTCGATGCGAACAATGCCAAGTTCTCCTGTTTTTTTCCATCTCGGCAACCAAGACGTTATTATAGTTTAAAAAAAAAAAAAAAAATGGCAAAAATATCCATAATTATGAAGCAATTCAAAGACACCATTGTCTCGCTGCACTTTGTACGCAATATTGAATTTACTAATTAGGAGCTGCGACGAAGTAAGGCTGTAAATATGTTTTTATACGCCATAAAACTCTTGATTGCAGCATTCGTTAATTACACAATGGCAAAAACGTAAATCTTGTTTTATAAATAAAGCAACGGTTATAATTTTTGCGGTTGTCAACTTCGATAATAAATCACGGCTTTTAGCGGCAGCGCGTAGACGTTAGAAGATTAGAATTAAGTAAAAGGTTTTTATCTAATATTGCCGAGCGAGAAACTTGTTCAAACTCGATAAACGATATTAAAGTAATTATTTTGATAAAACAGCGGGTGCTTGCACCCACCTACGGAAATAAAATTAATTTCAACACAGTTTAATGAATGTGTTGCCGAGAATTACAGCGGCAGATTTTTAACTTTCAAGTGGACAAATTAGCCAGAAGCCCGTAAAATTTTATCAATCACTTATCCCCGAGACGATTAATTATTAATGTCCGTTGGATAACGACCATTAAATTCTCACAATCTTCATTAATTTATAAATATAAATATTTTATAAAATTTAAATGCGAGGGTATAAATTTGTATAATTTTATCCACAGAATGACAGAAACGCATTAAAAGTTTTTCAATTTTTCCCTCATTTAACGAGCAGATGTAATCTTTACTTAAAATGCAGGAAATAATATGCTTATCTCGGAATCATAATTTGCACAATTTTTTATTTTAACTCTACTTACAAACAAGTCGAGGAAGGATTAAATACGAATTAAAATTAATTGTCGATATCACGTGCATAATGAAAAAATAATGAGCGTACCGGCTGTTTTCGTAACATAAAACTTATTTGTCCGTTCAACAAGTATTTACAAAAGGTCTCCAAGAGTCAACGATAAATTGCGAGTACCCGAAGCTAATTTTACAGTACAACTTTACTCTTTTGTTCGGTAATAGAATGCCGATCTCTGCAAATGCAAGGAACAGTAAAGTTTTAAACGGTAAAGGAAATATAATCGCTGCACGCAGTTGCAATGATATCCAGATAAAAGGGAGCGAATCTTGTAAAATCAGAAAGTTAAATAAAGCAAGCGAAGGAAAGACAATGAGAGATGTATAAAGAATGAGCAAACAATGGACGGAGAGTGAGAGAGGGAGAGAAAAGGACTGGAAGGAAGAATTAATTCTACGCTTACCAACTGCGATGCGAGAACACGAGAGCATGGCAAACGTGCCTCGTTTTTTCCACGATAGAAACATCCGATGAACACGCAGTAGGTGTACGCACGTGTTGCCTCCATTACAATCTGCCTTTGAATTATTGCTAATGGCATTAGTACGGTCCCTCTTATTGTCTTGTAACCTAACTATTAATTAATCGTACTGTCGGTGCACGGGATGGCCAGGACTCTACCGTGAGAAAATCCATCCCTTCCGAGCTGAGGTGTAAAAATACATTAGTCGTATAAATCTTTCTACTCGTGCACGAGTTTTCAAGAGCGCGTCCTTGGAGCGTGGCTCTAGTTTTCATATCGATACGTCACTGGTGGACGCTCCAACTGCTCCTATTTATGCGCAAGCCGTTAAAATTCAAGAGGAGCGCTCGAATGGCGAGTTGTAAGTTAGCCTAAAAAATTTAACGCCCTCCAGCGCGATTAATTTTTCAATTCGCTTTACTTTCAACTTTGAGGAAATTCGTAATGTTAACGAGGTCTTTTCCGTGCACTATAGCACTGTGGAAATAAAAATTAACGGCGACGCCAACTTCGAAAGCATCTCAAATTCGAAATTCACGTGACTATTAATTGCAGGAGGATATCGTTTAAATGATGCGAGAAAAGGTGGTTTGTGTGAGCAGCGAAAGCTGTCGAGGATGTTCCGATTGTCAAACAGCTAATCCAGTATTTATCCGAACGAGCAAATTTACAATTGAAACAATTGAGAGAACACGCTGTAACGCGCTTGCGTCAATAATTAAATTTTGCTCTGAAATTTTCGATTATATCGGCTGTGTTAAGAATTTAGTCGAATAAGTTAGGAATGAAAATGGGCTTTTTTTGCTCAAAGAGTTTGATTAGCGATGCTTGAATAAAATTTTATCTCGTTAAAAATAGGGGACAGGGCGACGAATTCCAAGGTAAAGTTCGACGTTGATAAGAATTTCACGAAGCCTGCAAATAAAAATGCCAAAGTTCATCTTTTAAAGCTATCGTACCTCAAGAGTTAACGATACTTGTGAAAAAATGTACAAAAATTCCGGAAACATCAATTTTCCGCGCCTGAATGAAAACAAATATATTTTTATCGCGCTCGTTTAACGAGAACTCGTTTGCTTATCCTCTCAGGCCCTTTAACTTTCAACAAATTTCGCTCGCAACTAACAACAAATTTCAATCTAATAATAAAGCACGCAATATTGTATTAACTTACAAATACAGTATTACGTCTTCGCGATCGCGAAATCGTAAGGGAGGGCTTTCGACAAACCTAAATGCACTGCAAATTTACATTGTATTTTAGGGGGGAAAAGGTCGTTTTCGCTTTTAATTTTCGCTTTTAAATTTATAATTAGAAAGGAACGAATCTGCTTCTTTTGTTCGCTTCAGTACCGGTACTGCGTTGCGAATGTTGTACAATCGGTAATAATATAATTGATAGAAATATAAAGTCTCGCGAACGATTTACTAATGTAAAACACACGCAACTTGTAGAATGAATGCGGACGTGAAACTTAACAAACGTTGCTTTAAAATGAAAAACAAACGATATAAATTTGCAAGTTTCGTAACGAATTTAGCTGCACAACTGGACATATTATCCTGAGAGCGAATCGAATTAATTGCGTTTCCATACAAAGCTCCTATTGGTTTTACCATCCGAAGTTGGCTCTCCTCAACCCGTAATCTCAGATGCAATTTTCAGTAATCGTTTTGCAAGCAGCGAACGTTTTTCTTTATCGATTCAAATGTCCAATCTGAATTCGGGACGTCCTATTAGATCCTGTCTCAGCGAATGTGTCCTGCGAGAGTTTGGCAGCAACTGCTCGCGACGTCTTCGCCGCAAGTGGAGGGATTCCGCGATTCCCCGCGGCGACTACCAGGGGCGCTAGTAGTCATCCGTGAGCCTCGTAAAGGCGGGGGATAATTAAATTACAGGGATGAAAAGGGAGCGCGACATGAATAAGGGAAGGAAAGAAGCTCCTGGCTCCTGCCAGAGAAGAAGGAGCCGCGGGTGAAAAACCGTAAAAGCACTTCGACCGACAAATCTGTATAATGTTTCGTGATTTTTATCGCCGCGCCCCGAGGAATGCGTGCGCACTCCCTTTAATATTTATGGCGTCGGCTGGATGCTGGAAGTTGGATATCGGAGAGCGCGTCGCGGATTGCCGCGCGGATCGAGCCGAGTGATTTTTATGCCCGCGCTTCCACGAAAAACCGGAGACTTTTATTGTCCAAAGGCGCACTCGCGCACGCATGCGATCCTCCACTGCTGGCGCTACGCGACGGGAATAATTTCCACATGCGGGGCGTTAAAGTATAATTGGACGAGGGCTGGATGGATCCGCGAAGCTGCCGCTGACGTTTCCCAAAATCTCGAACTCCACTTTTTTTATGGTTTGTTCCGTCTGACGTTTATGGCCGCGCGCCAGTCTCGAGGATGATTAAGATGTTTACGGATTTCAAGATGTATTTCAGTTTTACGATCCTGTATCGATCAAAGTAATTGGTTAGACCTCGTTATCATACATCTTGGATTAAGGCATAAAAATAAATTACGGAATTGTTAACGCAATTCCCTGATTTTACGACCGATTATTTTAACAATATCGACGTATTTTCTCATCCAAACTGCCAATTCCATTATCTCTGCATTTTTAATACCGACGCTTTTTTTCGTTGCAATTATCGCGCGATTAAATTCACCATTACTCCGAGTCAAGAGGCGAAAAGCGCCCGTGCAGCTTTCAATGAAACATTTCTTGAGAAAAGAAGAATTAAAAGCGGCGCAAACTACGCGACGTTTTCTTTAAAGTTTCATCGGACAAAGCTCTATGCTCTCCTTTGCCTCTTTGTCAACGACGCACGTATATTGCACCTGAAAGAGAGCGAAAAATTAACATTCAACCGACATTAAAATGACAATCGTTGTGCGAAATTGAAGGGAAATTATAAAGATGAATGGAAGCGTTTGTCGCGGAAATCGCAGTTGGCTTTGATACTCTTTTAAATCTAACGAGTCACAAAAATAATATATTTCCAGCACCGATTGTTTCAAAACTTCAATCCCGCCTTTCATCTTTTTTCTTACAGTAATAAACAGGAATAAATAGAAATTCTCTATTCAGAGACACAAATTAAATGTCCAATCGTCTATATTAATTTAAAAATCATGGCACGCGAACAAATTCTCGCGGATGCATCATTTAGTTGAAATTAATTTAGCGAAATGAAATGTCGAGACGAAGCAATAATTTTGCAAAAGCGTGTATAAATTTAAATGTAAGCTATGTTTTCAGTAGCAGTTGGTTTTGCGGGTAAACGAATGTTACAGGCAATCATTGTATTTTTATGTTATTATTTGTTCCCTCGCGAAACGAAATTTTTGTAAAACAGGCGTTTGTAGAAGGAATATCGTACGGATGTTATAGTTGAAACTGCGTACGACAATTTTAAGTTTCGGTTCGGTTGCGTTCGCAAATCCATCCCAGCAATTCATTATTATTATCGCACGTTTGGCGAGCAGCCAATTTCCAAAGAGTCGTTAATAAAGTTAAAGCAAATTTTCGAATAGCGTTCCATTAAAGAAGAGCTTAGCATCTTAGCTTTTTCCATTAGTTTCCTAAATAAAGAGCTTATTTATGTGCTCCGGTCTTTAGTCAGACTCGCTCCAAAATCACCAAATCTCTAACATTCCTGATATTCCTGATATTCCGGAGTCCGGTTTCCGAGGTTCCGAGGAAGCTCGTGGCATTCTTGGCGACGCGTGCATTCCTGAAAATAAATTGCGCCCATGACACGCAGTTTGAACACCGCGAGACTCCGAAACGCGTATCAAAACCATGGGCTGGCCTGGCCACCGGACACTTGTAGCGGTGCACACACGCATTTCCGGCGCACCCCATCCACGCCACCTAAGCTTGAAATTACACCTCGGCGTCGCGTTCTCGTATTTTCGGAACTTGATTAAACGAGGCAGCGCTGGGGCCGTGAATTCCAAGCTGAGCCCTGCAACCCGTCCCCCGGAACGATTGTGCTTTTTGCGATCGATAACAGCGCCGAGGACGAGGACGAGGACGACGACGACGACGACGACGACGACGAGAACAACGAGTCCTTCTCGGGCGCTCAAGGATGCGTCGTTAGAACGATCGTTACGCGCTCGTTAGTTGAGCCAAACGAACGGGCCACGAATGACTGCCGCTCAACCGTGACATCTTGAAGCCAGTCCCAGCTGATACTTGTTAGGCTCTTCGCATCATGATTGTAGCGTATTGTTGTTTTACAAATGAAGAAAGCATCGCTTCACAATCTAAAAGACGATCTGATTTCTGATTTATGATTTATGATTTATTATTTTCCAAGAATACTCGTGCGTAACGGAGCTCCCCGATCTTCTCCGCTGCTTTTCCTCGCTCCTATCTAAAATTGTTTTAATAATGCAGCCGAATAGAAATAATAAGGCGCGAATGGTCGTCGAGATGCGAAGCGAAACGCGTCGAACGCGACAAACTGGAGATTTTTCCAACGATCCGAGGCGCTCGTTAATCCGAACCCGCGAAAAAGAGTAGATCGCAACTCGAGAAACGCGAAAAGCGCTAAAATTGGTCAGCGGCAATCGCGCGACAAACTTGTTTGCACAGATGCATAAGTAAAGCCCCTATGTACTTTCTTATAGATGTGTTTTGGGGAATAAACTCGGCAGTCGGTGGTCTACCGTAAACTGATGCGCGAGCCTGAACGCGAGTATCCGACAGTCGTAAACTAGTACCGAAGGGCTGAATTTTCGAGCGCCAACGACTTTGGCGAGCAACTTCCGCGCGTGAATACGGAAACTGGAGACGAGTCGCGCAATTCTCCCCATTCCAACGCAGCGAATAAAGTGCACGCGTGTCTGCACGACTCGTACCGAATAAGACGGTTCGCTCAACGAAAAATGGGAAGATTCTCTCGAATAATAGGGTGCGATGTTTGCATTATTTTGCTGCAAACGCTTTGGCGCGAGTCCGGTAATCGAGCTATTAATGCATTTCCCGTCAATGGGGTTTCAAGCCGATCGCACTATCGGGCCTCTAATTTCGCTACGCTTGTGGCTAAATTTTTCCACAATTTTTAACGAACGGCAAATATTTGTAACGGCTGGGGAAATAAATTGACCAGCTCAGCAGCTTGGAGGTGGTGTTTCGATCATTTCCTTAAAAAATATTACAGGAAGTTCTCTAAATATAGGCAATGAATTGTTCACGCATCGGTTTTACAGGTCGTTGAATAGATTAAAAGAGCCAGTTTGCTTATTAGGCCTCCATGTGCCATCTAAAATTAATAAAAAATAGCGCGTACTGGTAAAAAAGACGATTGTCTGTCTCGGGAATAATTCAAATGACGATAAATAATAACGAGTGTGACAAATTTAGAAACAAAGTAGCGTAATGCGTTTTAATGACACGGTACGAGTGATTGATCGGAGTCGTTGAAAAGGAGTCGGCTGTACAAATAATTCAAAGGCCGCGCACATTTTACAAAACGAACAATTATACGCTGTCGATCGGGGATTTTGAACGCTCGATTTAAAAATGCGAATGAAATCGCGGCGTCGAGCCTGCAAATCTAAGATTTCATTGCGCCAGCCAAGTCTGATGAGGTGAGCGACAGATTCGATACTTTATTACGGGCATTTGCCAAATTTATTTCCGGCGTTTATTGCTCCCAAGACATATTTACAGCTTCACCCTTTCCCGGGACAATGGTCGCGCGCGATTATCGAGCGCAAAGGTATACATGCGAGTGCGCGCACAATCGAATTTACGACTCGCATCTCGAGGCTCCGCGCGTTCGTGCCATTGACTTTTTTTCGGCTGATAAAATCGCATCGATATCTAAAAGCCCCGGGAGGATAAGGCTGCCCTCGAATAATTCATCGGCGGGCAATTTTTTAATTCCCGAGGCCCCCGTGTCTGGCTGTGAAATCTGAAAATCGCGGGGCCCGGAATCAATCGGGCTCCGGGCTCTAGTCAAGCGCGAATCATGCCTGCCGAAGTGTCCGTCATTAAAGTTTGGACTCTTTACAACGAGCCGCACCCTTTTATTTTCCTTTTCAATTCACTCTAAGCGCGGCCCGAATAAAAAGCAGTGCGTGGAGAAAGATCGCGTCGAAACGTGGGTAACTCGAGAGCCGTCATACGGATATTGAAGTTTATCTTCCGTGAAAAAAAGAAAAAGGAAAAAGCTTTGTACACGAGTGCCGTGATATTGATTTCGAGCCGGCGGCGCAATATCTTCCTCCACTTGGATTTCATCGCTCGGATCGTCCCTCCTAATTGCCGGAGGAGACTCGCGATTTTTAACGATCCCGCTAAAAGTTGCGTAAACTTGCTCGCTCCTCCACTTAAGCAAAAAGCTTAAGCTAATTACTCGATAATTGATCGGCATTTAACGCGGTCAGCGATCGCTACCGATCAAATTTATTATGATTGATCGTTCCTTGCTTACAGTAGCTTCCAATTACTGCCCTTTATTGTTTATTTATCCAAGTTTAATAGTTTGCGCAAAATAGCGACAACTAATTGCGGATTGATGGTTTATTTAACTAATAAATAACGTGGGTGTAATGGTTTTATCGCAATCACGAGCAATTATCCATTATTAATTCAGATTGGTAATATTGTCGGCGTACGCGAGTCTAGTTGCGAGACCAGCTAATTGTTGTTTAATTCAATTCGAGAAGTGAAATAGCGATTATTTTTCGCACGAGACGCGTTTAAAAAAGTTATTCTTACCCATGACAATTGCCTGCTGCATTATATTATGTAAATTACTCGGCATCCGAACTGCACGCGCCATAATTACTTATTCATAACGAGCGGCGTAACGGCGTAAAAAGTGCGCCCGTTACCGCGGAGCGATTGGCAATCGGTAAATAAATATTACATTATCAAATGCGTAATAAGGAGCAATTATAATCGGCTATTGACGGCGCGGCGCTTTAAATAACAGGCTCGGTGGTGTCTCGTCGATTATGCGTTAGCCGCGAGCGCGAGGAGAGTTTTCCGCGGCTGCCGCCGGTGGAACATCGATAAATTAAAATTTCGAAAATTAAAAGGAAATTTCACGAGAGAATCGCGCCTACGTGGAAAACGAGTGGAGAGGCAATATTTGTCGTGGCTCTAGAGCGACGGGAGAGCCGCATAAAGTCGATACAGCGACACTCTGTGCAATCGCGAAACAATGTAAAGGGAAACATTTACGCTGGATTTAGCAAGCCGAAAATAATCCGAGCGTACACATGTTGACCAATATCGCACAATGTGCCATTACTCTAATGCACACATCCTTAAATGACCAGCGAACTAGTCGGAACTAACGATATCCTTTACGTGCGATCGGTTTGTAATAATTGCCGATGCGCGCACAATACTCGCCGAGGGAAAGGGGGCGCGAGGGGTGGGGGAGGAGCTGCAAAATCACCGACCCAGTCGCCGACTTTAAATTCATTTCGCACCGGCGAGCGAGCGCGGCATTGTCCTCGCATCTGTTCCTACGGCTCATCCCTTTTGCCCCGCTCTCTCTCTCTCTCTCTCTCTCGTTCTCCGCGCTCTCCGCTCTCCACTCATCGGTTCGGAAAGAAAAATCCAGGCCGACGCCTCGGTCGCTCGGCGTTTGCGGGGTTAGTTTAGGAATTAGGGTTCGCGGCGCAATTTCATTATCGATGTAATTTTAAAGTGGCCGTCAAAAGAGGGTGACGTCGACGGGCTCGTGTTCCCTGACGTTTGCGCTTCCTCCGAGTGACGGCGTCGCAAGCTGAATCATCCTTTTAAAATGCTCGCGCAATTTTTCGCAATATGGACACGCTAAGCCACGTCCGACGCTTCGCGGATGATCTCGCAGTGACGCGCGAACGAGCAGCAGACAGACGGGTGGAACGCGAAAGGGGCGCCTGCGCCTGGGTGCGAGAGCAAAAGCACCAGCCCAAGGAGCGAGCGGCGGGTTTCGACGCGCGGACGAATAAGACCGCGATGCACTTGGGTTTCCCTCTCGCCAATTTTCCGCGGTTCGTTCGGATGCTGTCGCTCGTTTTCATCGTTAATTTCGCAGGTTCGAGTGCTCCCCGTTCGTTGCTCGCTGCTCGTTGCTTACGGTATCGAATTACCGATCGTCAATTAACGAAACATGCGCGCACCGACGGTATTTGAAAAGCGCTGCCGCGAATATAACAATAACGAACGTCGGTAAAATAACGAAATATCTCGTGCTCCCTCGTGCGCATTAAACTCGTTACTGCCAAGCCTTGCCCAAATAAATTCCCATTAAAAACGTTAAACTTTAAAACATAATACATCAATTGTTAAATATAGGAAAATAAAAAAAGGAATTAAGGCGGGGGAACGACGACAGAAGTAATAAAACGAAGGGGAGAATGGATTATTCGTGGGATGAGTCGCAGTGGCAAATTTATAACCGATAGCGAATCCAGTGCGCCGAGTAATTTTACGATAAGTTTATCGATGAGAGCGGGGGGGAGTGGAAGAGCACGAGTAGGGACTTGTCAGGTTACGTAAGGGTGCACTTTCAAAGATCAATTGAAAAATGGTGGATGGAGTATCGCGCGCCGAGCTCCGATAGACAGATTTAATTTGGCTACGACCGCTACGTTCGATTGGTGAATTTCTTTATTTCCCTCTGCTCCTTAAGCACCGACGCACCGGTCCGCGGCCGAACATCCATTAATCAATTACGACAGCGGCCGATTGATCGCCAAGAGTAAGCCAATGATTCGTGATTTGATAAATGAGAAGTTGGTTTTAATGCGCATCTCGCTGTGGCCTGTTGATAGTCAACTGGAACTCGAAAATTCTCGGTAGCTCCGAATGCCTTTTTTCTCCTTTTTTACGTACGAACAGCGAGACACGAGTTCCTCGGGACCCGGAATGATAAATTATCTCTAAATAATAATACCCAACTATTATATTATTGGCTGCGGACTGTATGGCCTTTCTCCTGGCTTAAATGATGAATCGTGAAGGAGCGTTTTCAATCTGAAACTCCGCTTGAATCATCGGCTGCCGAATAAAACTAACAGATAGAAGAAATAAATATTTCGAACATCTCTCGAGAGAGTTCTCATTTGAATCGCGAGTTCGCGCATTCGAGTTTAATAGCTGGGCTGTATTATTTTGCGCAACGATTTGCGTCGAATCGATCCGTGCGCTTCTTATTTGCTCGGAGCCCGAGACGAGCCTGGGTAGGTCACACCTGGGTAATACGCTGCGTTTAATATTTCAATAATAACGCCGCTGAGGCGTCGCAAGACTCTTTCACAGATTTGAGTAATCGAGCGATTTACTTACGGCACCGATGATAGATTTAAAAGACTCTTTAATGCGCAAAGCGGCTAAATAAATTCTCGTAAGCGATTAAATTAAATTAGTTTACGAAAACTCGGTAGCCAGAACCAAGGCAGCGGTAAAAACTGCGATTTTCACCACCTTATCGCTAAGTCCGCACCGGCGACTAATGGCGAGCGCATTGCGGATTAATGAAAAAGTGCACTCGCTGCAATCAGCGCTTGTTTGGCCAGTCTAGTCGAGCGCCAAGCGTAGCCGTTAGCGCTAGTTAGCTTAAACACAATTTAGCTACACGCGAGCAGCCTGAACAAGTCGCCGGTGCCCGAACCGGCCGCTTTTCACGTGGACGAGTACGGCGCGGCGCACTCATTGAGTCGTCCCGAAACATCGTCCCAGGTGATTAAGCAGGTAATTATCAGGTATGTTGATCTCGCGACGCACAATCAGGGACGGCCGGAGAACCGTTCGTCATCGTTCCACGGTGTGTTTACCTTTTACAACTCCCCTGCGATACGCGCGCCTGCACCCCGTCTCCCGACATTATTATGCACACACCAGAGGGGGAAAATCGTGAAAGCCAATAAGGAAGGAGAGGGAAAAGCGCGTCTTTGTGGTCCTTGGTTCGGTTTCTATGCACGCATCCGCGGCTCACGCGCGATTAGCGTTGCTTCCTTTCAATTATGGCACACTCGGTAAAAAGACCCCAACCGACTGCAAAATGTTAAATAAACTTTGTCAACGCAGTTTCGATTTTTGTCTCCTCCTCTTATTCAGTTGATATCCTTGTATTGACGTCGAGCACCGATGCACTTCGTTTAGTTGCATCAAATTGACAAAGTGCACGAGCGCAAATATCGTAATTGGAGAGCAAATTATTCCGTTTATAACCTTTGATGTCGAGTTTTCACTTGTCCGTGACGTCGGCAAGCTACTACAATCATAGAAATCTCAAAAGCTTAGCAAAATTCAATTGCGACAGTTACTTTGGCAGCTATTGTGGCTGATCGTGAGGTAATAATTTAAGAAACGTCATCGAGGCATCCTTTTGTCGTTCGTCACGCGTCAGCTGATCCGATAAAGAAAATACGAAGGTGAAGAATCGGAAAGACTCTCGAAACACACGCACACATTCGTTGCTTGAGTTTTTAAATTTGTTTTTAAATTAACTATTATCGCAGAAATAATTCAGTTTTTTAATTGAAGAATTTTATAAAATTTTAATACGAATTAAATTCGTAATGGCTATGTGGCTAATTTAGATGTTCGATATATTTTTTAACGGTTATTATTCATCATCCCTAGAAATATGTAAAAAAATTTTCAAATGATAATTGACAACGAGCTCAGCTTTAATATCAGTCATTTATATGTTCTATTTAACGCAGTGACTAAAGTTTGTTGGCTCGATCTATTTTCTTAATTACAAACGGTTAATTATAATTATATCAAGTGTACTGCTCCATACGTATTTTGTAACACCATCCTGGTGTTATGGTGAAACCCGTTAAGTGCATAAACGAGGTTATTACATTTACGCGTTTCATCAATAATTTTGATTCGGATAAACAGGAGGAAAATTTATGCAGTGCATTAATTTTTAATTGAATATCTTTGTCAAAAGCTCCATTGGTTTGCTTTATTATATCGTTAAAAATTAAAGATCCTGGTGATCGATAAACTCGCTCAAACCTGTTTATCACTGTATTTGTATATTTATGGCATCGATCTCGTTTTAAATATATCGCGATGAAAAATTCGTCTCACTTTCGTAGGGATGTGCGTCAAGCATTTATTGTTATTTGACAGGGTAGTTCTGTAAATGTCGGCCGAAGATTATATCTTTCTAATGTTTTTTATCATCTTAATAAATGCGCAAATGCAGCACACATGCGCACTTATTTCCAATCGCTGTAAATACCTTTTACGACCCTTTGTCCACAAAAGTCGGTTATTTCTAATTAATGATATTGCAAGTATTGCGTCAGGGTGCACGAGGGAGAAAAGGAAGAAGGATGTAAATAAATCGAAAACAAATCGAATAAAGGAAATTGATCGATTTCGTGAAACAAGAAACATTGTAGTTGCGAATTGTGAAGAGACGCATTCGAATTCCGGACGTATTTACGCAATCTCCAATTTCAGGGCGATATTTTTGCTTTGGTAGTAGTGATATTTTTAGAATCGGAGAGACACGGAGCCTCGAGGCGCACACCCTTAATAATTCCAGCGAACACGCGCGTCGAGGAAGCGCGTAAAAATCAATTTGAAAAAACAAAGAGCGCCGCTAAGCGTCAGTTATAAAGCCTTTTCTTCGTCCTGCTGGTCCTTATGTCGCGTTTCAATCGAGATTCCCCGAAAGCATAAGAGATGGCAGGAAGAAAAGGAAGGGGCCCATATAATCCGCACAATAAGTCGATATACCGCTTATATTCCCTTCGCTGTTGGCACTCAACCGCGCGTACGAGATCATAAATAAAATTGGGTAGGCCAGAAGGAGGGCGGGAGGGAGCGCGTTTCGCAGCTTGTTATTTTCACACTCGGCGCGCCTAAGGTCAGACCGCACGGCTGCGGAGATGAGGGGCTCCATTGAGCGATTGCCGCTCGCGTCGAGATACCGAACACCAGCTCCGAGAGCGAGAGCACTGACATAACAAGAAGGCGGGATTTTTGCCGAGGCGATTTTCACGTTCTCCATCCCCCGACCGGGAGTGGAAGGGATTTTCCGAGCGGCTTAGGCGAGAGTGCGAGCAGAGATCCTCGAGATCCTCGAGATGTATCGAAGTGACCATCGTCGTGGTAACTGATTTGAGGGAAGAGCCTTTGTGCGAGGATGCAATGTGAAACCTTTTGTGATTGGAACGTATGGAGCTTGATCCGATGGGCGTTCACTCCCTTTTCTTTCGCCCTCTTTGTGATTTTGAAAAATTAAATTCTCTCCCGGCTCGGCCTCGTCTCGACGGATATACTTTACACGCCCACGCTAATGTAGAGCGATTACGAGGTGGTGCGGTGGCGCGGCTAAGGTGACGCTCGGTTTTCACTATTCGGCACTCTTCCCAAAATTGTTTATGTCATTTTAATTGTTACAGTTGCTGCTAATCCTCACTGCCAAATCTGCTAAACGAATGCTTCGCGACTCGCTGATTACCCTATTTTACTTTTTCTTGGCGCAAAAAAATTTCTAAAGCGAATATTATTACTTCTAAAGCACTCCTCTTAGTTTAACATGTTGGAGTGTTTGTTGGCTCGAGACGGGAACACCAACACGACCAGAACACGCAGTTGCACGCTACACTTTTCCGCTTTTAATCGTCGATTAAAATTAATTCAAGTCTTTGTTGCGCGCCAATTCATTCATTTTATTCGTTTCGAAAATGTGTATTCGTTCGATCAATTTCGTCATTAATGCCAAAGGGAATAATAAATGTAAACAGTTGTCGTTTAGGTCTTGCGGTGAACAAACAAGTTAATAACGCTCCGCGTGCCCCAAACACTTTATAATAATGAAGTGCGTTATAGGTTCGAAAGCCCTTTTACCGTCACTCCGTCACGACCACGTCATGGGAATGGTTACATTATATTTTTAGCGCAAAATCAGCGGACGTTCAGGGGGACTCAAATTATCAGGTGCAGCACTGATATCAACGAGCTGCGAGTGAAAATAAAAATGCCATTCGCGATTTATCGTAGATTTCGTCGCTCGGTTATATTTTAGTCGCTCTCGTCGTAGGCACGATGTAAACTAAACGTAAAATTGACCAGTTGATCGTTTATCGCGCAAGAGTTGATGTGATTCAAAGACATTGGCGAGTACAGCTGCCTTATTCGCCTCGAGCTGCACAGATGAATATCCACGAAAACATAACAGAAAAATTATAATAGAAGTGAATAAGGTTGTGTGGAGCTCATTCCAGTCGTTATTTTAAGGTTTATTATTTATCTCGATCGATATTTATAGCTGCCACAACAATAATTTTGCTCGATACAAAAGCTAAACTAACATAAGTTTTTACGCTCGTCTAATCTCGGCTCTTTAAAGCGATCGTTACGACGATAAAATTTTACGTTTCTCTCTCGCAGGCGTTCCATGTAAAAAAGGAACGGCAATAGAAACCTGAGAGTTTTTTCGAAGGCTCAACGAGGCACAATAGCTTATCGCTCCCTCTTTTTGTGAATTATTTTTCTCTCGCTGTCTTGTCATGTCGTTCACGTAGAAATTCGCGTTGATGCGGAATCCTCGTCCTCGCTCCCCTGTTGCTCTTCCTTTTCTCCGGGAAAGACGCCCATGTTTCGGCTCGGCTGTATTAATAACAAATCTATTTTTCAAAGCTCAATCGTATTTACTTTTGTGCTCTGTCTGCGGATGATAAGCAACCCATGAATAACGAAGGACAGACGCTCGCGAAGGAACTCGTGTCAATAGGAGGAGTCGGTCCGTTTGATTTTTTAGAAAATGTTTTTATCCTTTCACCGATTGGGGCGGCCGATTCTTTTAAACAGTTTGTCTTGTTGGAAATTAAAGGAACCACCTTTTAATTTCAATGACACTATTTTTTTATTAACCTTTTTTAAATGCGTCGTCTATTCGTACTGGAAAGCCAAGTGTTTCATCTATAAACGATTGTTGGGTCAAGATGATTTCGGATCCTGCAAAACCTCAATTTAACAGCTTCCGCGTTCATGTTTCCATTAATAAGAAGATTTAGAAAATATAAAATTGTAAACAATTACAATGATATACTTTTTAATACAACTCTTACAAGTACTGCACGTTTGAATATACATTTTAATATACTCGTTAATAAATTTTTTATAATTCTGTCAGAAATATGTAACTTGTGCAAAATCATTCACAAATTTTCTTGTCTTGTATTTACAATTTTTAGAGCGCCTGTTTAAATCTCTTTTTTAAACTTGTCTCTGTGGGATTTAGTTCAGATAAAAGTATCGAGTGAAATATTTAAAGAAATTTAAAAAATTAAATGTTTAAATATTTAAAAAAATTTAAAGTAGGAGGTCATAAACTATCGTAAAATCTTTTCAAGGATCTAACGCAGTCTTATAATTCCAAAACAGTTTTCTTATTTTTTGCAAGATAATATGATTAATTTAAGCCAATTTTTCATATATTACTTATTCATTTAGTTTTTAAGGAACCGCAGACTTTTCGAAAAATATGCATACTTCATTATTCTTTAAGCATCAAAATATTTTTGATGTATTGCTAGTGTAAAACAAACAAATTAAAAATATATTAAGATGTTTTATTTAAACCAGAACTATTAAATACTTAAACTGAAAAATCTTGATATTTTACATTTGCACAAAATTTCTGTTTTAAAATGAATTTAGTATTTAAGCGTAAGATACTTTGCAAATATAACAAAACTAGATTAACAATTAAAACGAGAATCGAAAAACAAATTACTTGGATTATCGTAAAATTATTCGTAAATAATCAAAATACTGCGTTAATCTAAATTTAGCTGCGTCTGTTTTAGAAATACAGCAGAAATATAGAATAAGTGTAATAATGTAATAATAGTACAAGTAAAAATATAAAAGGAACTTTTCAGGTAAAAACTAGCGTTACAGTAATATTTTTATATTATCAATTACAATTTTATTGGTATTTCTTCAAAAAAGCAGGAATAAATTAAAAAAGAAATAACGACCAAATCTCAGTTTAATAACGAATACTGTAATTTTCTATAAATAATTGTGCAGATGCATATAAAATTATACGTCGGTATATTTATGCGGTATACTGTACAAAATTTCTTTCATAATAGAAACTAAAATATTTCGATAGTTGATGAATTTTTTTAACGATTCTCCGCTAGTCTGCAATTCTTTTACGAGTGACTATTAGTAAATTGTTTTTTCTTTTTCTCGCATAATTCAGAAAATAGCCAATTTTCGGGAAGGTATAATACGGTTGGGAAATAAAAAATTTCATGTTTGCTTAAATGATAAAAGTGAGTTTACATGGCAGCCGAAATTCAACAACATCACGGGACGCAGATTTAAAGGGAATTCTTTTCGGCGGGGCTTACTTTAATAGAACTTAAAGTAAAGATGCCGAAATGTATATATATATATATATATATGCGCGGCACGGATTACCGCATACGTATATTGTCAGAGGAAAAAATGAAATACAGAACTCAACCGTACACACGTACATACTTACACAGCGTTTCAATCTGAAAAGAAGGAGTACTTTAGTTTTTTGATTAAAGCGCTATTTCTCCTGTAAAAAGAGGAATTCCTTCTTCCGTACAGAATATATTTGGCCCACGTTCAAAAGAAGAGAAATCCACCTTCGCAGTCACCGGTTATAGTCTTACCTTAAAGGGAATTCTAGCTTTCTAGCTTCCTACCTTTCTACCTTTTTACGTACTTTTACATCTTAAAGGGAGAAAATGCCACTGGGATCAGGATTTTTAATTAATAAAAATGAAACAATTGTCGTAAACTTTTTACTAACACAGTAAACGCGGATTTCTCAATAATTAAAAAAGTAATTGATCTTGACAAAATTTATAAATAACTTTGCATTTTATAAAAGTCTTCTCGCGCAATTGATTAATTATAAGAGAACGCGGATATTATTTTTTTGAATTTTCGCGCGAAATTTTATCGCAAAAAAGCTAATTTTGTTCCCTTTGCGAGAAAACTTTACAAGAGCCAGAATGAGAACCACCAAGTGCGCTTCCCTTAACCGCATCTTAAGGGTGAACTTTAGTTGCAGGCCAATCGTCGATAATTCAATCGATGAACGAGCAATTATTAAATGCAATTTGAAACTAAACGAGGAATGCCTAAAAGTCAGCGAGCCGAGTTCGAGTTCGACTTTGATAACACATTGTTGTGCGGGAGCGCGCAAAGGTAAGCAAAGGTAAGCTTGGGAAAGTCCGCGTTCGGCCACGTGTACGTAATTCGGGAAAATAACGAAAACGCTTGGCTGGACTCGCGAGTGCGAATGTGTGTCAAACTCTAATAAATACAGTGCAGGAGCCAGGAGTCGAGGACTTAATCCGGGACGGCCAACACAGTGCCCTCGTTTGATTTATCTCTGAATAAAAGAATGGCACTTTCCCAAAAAAAAAAAAAAAAAAAAAAAGGGAAAAAAGAAGAGAGAGAGCGTCTCCTGGCCTATAAATAATGCGACTATAAATCTCCGGGCCAAGTATCGGCAAAAATAAAGTTTAACGCCGACGTAAACGGCTTCGAGATACGCGTATGAATGGAGCAACGATAGTCGAATAAATGTGCGACAGGGGGAGGGGGCGCGGGGGCGCGGAGGCATGGAGGCGCGGAGGAAGAAAAAAGGTGGCGAGAGTGAATCGCTTGAGTCGGCCACGTCTAGACGATATTTCTCTTGACCGGGGCAAGAAAATAATAAACGACGAGATTGGGGGCGCACCATCGCCATAACGGAGTTATGAGCTGTAAGGTAGTTCGACTTTTCAACTACAGCAGCAGCAGCAGCAGCAGCAGAAGCAGAAGCAGCAGGAACAACGGGAGCCCCTCCGGCGGCGGCCACGCGCTTTATTTCCTACGCGAATTCGCAATTCCTTGTTTCGCACTAGATTTCCGTCCGCCGGAGAACAACTCCGGGACTCGGCCGCCGCTGACGTCGGCTTATTACCGTTTCTTTTTTAATGATGGCATTACTTATTTTAATTAACGCCCTCCCGCTCGCAGCTTTATGCCCCATAAAGTAATCGCGCGATTTCAAAATATTCCAGAATGAAATAATTATAAAAGCTTTTCCTCTACTTGGTCGCACCGGATCCGCCGTCGCCACCGCTTGTACTCCAACACTCCTCTGTCTCTCGCGTCGGATTTGAATTTACACAACTCGAGAATTCGCTGTAAAAGCAACTCGTCTCGTTACCGCACTCCACCCTTTACTCCCATTGCACTTTTTTGCAATAACAAAAGCATTTTCGTCTCCGCTGTCTCTGTTTCGCGCAACGCTTTTATCGACCGATTGTTACTCCTGATTTCACTTATTTCATCGTTGAACCTTTTATTTCGTACAAGCACTTCCATAATTCAATGCCCATTCTTTAATACCTAGGCAAATGGAAAATCAAGCAAGCGCGCCGTAGTTTAGAGCAACACTTTTGGTCTCTATTAAAACAATGGGCTTCGCTGAAAGCGCATTTGACGCGGATCTTTTAATAACGAAGAATTAATGATAACCAACGTATAAAAATAACAAACGCGATTTTTCATCAATGCAGCAACGCAATTAAGAAATATTTTCGAGTTTTAGTTAACGGCGCTAAGTGGAAAAAGAACATTTTCCACGCTCGAAGGCAGCGCGACTATTTTTGAAAGACGAGCGCGAAAAAGAGGAATCAGATTCGATTGAATTGGAAGAAAAACGCGGAGCCTCGAGAGCGCTCGAGGGCGAGGGGCAGTTGTCGAAGCGTGAGCTGCGTCACTTTGATGTACGAGGACTCGCAGCAACTCGCAAGGCATTAGGAAAGTCACTCGAGCAAACCCCCGACGGGCATCACCACCGACTCGGCCAGAGGGTGGAGAAGCCCCGACTCCGATTAGCCGGCATCGGCCACTGAAGCAGCGATCGTTAGGACAACTCGCTCCCTTTCATCGCAATCGCGCGCGTCTCCCGGAGCGCATTTCTGGGCGCCCGAGCCCCGTAACGACGACGGCCGGTCCAGGACGAGCCAATATTGGAGGCGCCCGCATCGGCCAGGAATACCGGGAGAGAACAGAAGCTGCGAATTATGATAGGGGCCTCGGGCGAAGACTCGCCGGCGCACTCGTGCACCTTGTCGTTTGTCGTTTGTCGTTACGGCCTCGAGGGCGAGACCCGGACTAGCAGTCTCGGCTATCTTACGGGCGACTCCTCCGCCATTGTTTTATTCTGGATTTCGGTTGTAAGAGACGCCGCGCTTTCTCCGCTGCTCCCGTGATTTATGGGCTATTTGCAAATAATGAAAAAAGTTTTCGAGGGCTAATTAACTTCTTTCGATTTATTGCGTTAAAAGAGATAAATTTAAATTACGTCTTAGTTTATGCTTGTGCTCGCTTGTTTATTCTACTGATATAACAATGCAACGGGTTCATAAGAAGCAGAGGCTTCCCGGGGATCTTCGGCGGAGGCGGATAATTAAGTACTTTGTTGACGCACTTGGGGAACGAGTCAAACACCGAGGAACTCGTTAGATGATATATTCACTGCTGTCAGCTTCATGATCTTCGATGTTCTGGAATGAAATTCAACTCGGAACGACGGAAAGGAAACTGTCCGAGTTGCTCGTACGAGAGGATTTTTAAAACCAATTCGCTTGGCGAAGCAATTTTATGCAATAGCTTGGGCCTTTTTATTTTTGCGAGATTCAAAAATATTCTCTAATCGTCGTGTACGGATATTGAAGTATTGAATATTTTAAAACTCATCCTCGATTATTGACAAAAATCCAAGAAGAAAAAACACTTGCTTTTTTCATCCTTTAAGCGTTGTTACGACATTGTTCGGCTAATCTACTTTTTAAGTTAAAAATTACGAACCTCTTGATTTTACTCGATTATTATACTTTCAGTAATATTCTTTAATAACATTTGACCTAAAGTTGAATTGTGGTAAAGGGAAAGCTTTTTTCTATCGAGGCATATATGTAAACTTATGGGAAGTGAAATTATTGCATTTTGTGTTAATTAAAACGTGGATGCTTTAAAGCAATTAAAGTTTTGGAATTTATTCATTTATTTCGCGATATTTTCATTTCCATTGATTCGCGATTGTCATCGTGGATTTGTAGAAAACCGCCGTAAAGATTGAGTTGAAAGTAGCGAATTGATGTTAAAACGAGTGCTTTGGCGACCGACCATTTCAAAACCGAAAAACATCACTTTGCAATTATTAGAAAATCACTAGTTTAAAAACTCGCAAAATCAGTTAGATCTTGAAATAAGCGAGGCATTTGCAATTAGATTACATCGCCGAGAATTTATTCGACCGTAAAGAAGACGTTATTCGCGTAACAACTAGTCCGCAGTAGTTATTTAAAGCATTATTTTATTATTCAACGCGCGTCATAATTCCCGGGGATTCGCATTTCGCCTTTCGCATTTCGCCATGTTTCATATTCTCGCCTCGCATTTGCAAAAAAGTGTATAAATGCAGGCGCACTGGACCCGTGGAGCTACAACCTGTGTAACGTTTTACGACACTAGCATGTGTCGCTCTGTCACCGCCGCGTTCGCCGGTGCATCGTCGTAAAATGGTTTTGGCTTTCCAAAGGTTATTGCCTTTTTTTTATCTCGCACGAAGATATAAACGCTCGAATTGTATTTTACCTGATGCGAAATAATAATCTTAATATACGCGCTCCTTTATTTCAACCTTTTATTTAAAAGGCTTTCTCGCGTTTTTGCGGACCCGCGGCCTCTGCGCCCAAAGCTCGGGATGTTTTTTAACGATGCACAGCCCTGACTTAAGTAGCTGATAATAATCGCCGCGCAAATCACGGAACACTCATTTTTTTCAGCTTCGACGAAGCGATATTTATTAGAGGCTGTGACGGAGCGATATTAGATAGACAGCCGCTCTGCTGCCGACCAACGACCGTCGAGGCGACTCGTTCTCGTGCAAATAATTGCATTTTTAAATTAACCGGCAAGATTTTAGATCTTCGTGTTCGGACTAAATTAACCGTTGCGTTCGCAAAGGCACGTAATTGACAAAAAGTCCGAGTTCTGGAAGAAGCCAAGCTTTTTTCGGAGTCGAACTGCAACGAAAGTAGGGACGTGCCAAATAATTTCCAATGAAAATGTAAGACGACCAGAGTGGAGGAGACGTTTTATTAGCTCCACGAGTATCGATAAAAATAGGTACATTAGCGCGGCTGTTGATCTTTTTACGGTATCCCTCGGAAGAGCTCGCGCCAGCCTCTTCATGACCCTCGACCCCCGAGACATTTCTATATGATCAAGCCCATTACAAGGAGAGAAATTTCATTTTCCCTGACTCGCGCGCTCGGGCTCGTGGAAAAAGTAATGAAAAATACGTTCACCGACGCGCGCAGTCGTAAATAAATTCATAAATCTCCGCGGGGAATAAAATAAGCCATAAAGCGATATAATAATTTCATTGCCGTAAATGCTTTAATAAGGCGGAAGGACGTCGACGCCTCTGCGTTCCGTTCCATTGTTGCCGTCGACCGCTTCTTTTTCCTCCTACATCCACTCCTTCTCTCTCTCTCTTTCCCTCTTAGCTCGCGCTACTCGTATTATTGTGCAATAAACAGGTCGGCGTCCACGTGCACGCGAGGCAATTAATCTACACGTCAGCGCGGCTTAATTTATACGGTTATCGCGCAGCCGTTCGTCTCACGGCGATCCGCCGTTATCTTCTTCTAGGGCTGCATCCCCCGGGGCCACCACCGAGGCATGATGTATTTCTCGTCGACAAACCCGCGGCTTTATCAACCCTTCAGCGCGGATTTCCTATCGTGGCAGAAGTCGTAGTCGTAGTCGTCGTCGTCGTCGGACTCGCCGTCGCGGCCCGGGGTGCGCGGCTTAATTAGTTTTACGACTCCTTAATGCAAAATTGCCTTCCGCCATTATTTATGCCCGTTTGCCAATTTTCACTCACGGGCTCGTGCTTTACGGCTTTTATATGGCTTTTTAAATTGTGCCAGGCGTCGATAATGGCTTATGCGAGCGTCGACTCGAGCTGCCGGGCGCTCGACGCCCTTTACGTGACACTTCCCCGTCTTCGAGTCCTTTCGACTCCTGTTTACCGTCTCACTTTTTCATCGAATATCTTTTCGCGAGCCACGTTAATCAGGTTTTGTAAATTATACGGGCGAACTTAGCAATCGTCGATTGAAACGCCGACTGATAACTTCAAGAAGCTCACCTTGGTTACGAAATTAAGCTCTGCCCAGGAAATTAATCTTGCCTTTTTTATGTATTTATAAAAGTTCTTTGCTTTTACAATCCTTCTGATAACGGTTTAAAAACTTTTAATTGAAAAAAACTCGATCTCGCGCACTGAAGAAAAAGTTTGAGTAAAGACCAATAAAAATTAATGCCATCCGAGCAGGTAATAAATCTCGAAATGATCCTAATAAGACATTCGTTTCGAATAAAACTGATATTTTTTAAATTTTGCTCGATACGAAGCTTCGATCGACCTTTCATCTAAATTTTTTTGTTTTTAATTTAAGAATATTTTTTATTAATCTTCGACAAATTTTATGTCTCCTCTCGGTTGCGACCCTTTATCGAACTATAAGAAGTACAGGTAGTTAGTTCATGGATTGAAACTTTATACGTTATGTTTGTGTAAATGTATCACTCGATCGATAATGATCGTTTTGAACTATTTCGATGAACGTACAATTAAAACAATGGACTTTTGAAATTTGGAACAGAATCAGTAATAAATTCAACTACTAATTGGAAAGGAAGCGAAAGCAAGTGTCTCAGTTGCTGAACCTTTTCAGCAGACTAGTATTGAACTTTCAACTTTTTCCAAACTTTTCGTTCGATCTAATTTGATTTAATTAACAGTCTAATAATATTTTGAGGCATTACAGCTTGCACTCCTAAGTTATAAAATAGTCGACAAAAATTAGTGCCTTAAAATGTAGAAGTAATTTTATTTACTAATTAATTTATCGATAGTAACTTTTAAAAAACAATTAGACTGGCGCATGTAATGACTAAGTTTGTGTCGCACGATACGATCTGGATTTTAAAATGAAATTAAAATTAAAAGTCCGCATTGAATAATGAAAATTCTCGTCTGATTTGAATTTGTTCACTCTATTCTAATAATTGGTAGTTGCAAACAAATTCAACCAAGGATTGATTCAGAAGGACTTATAGCGATTTTTTTTTCTGCTCTCGTTGATTTCATCGACTGAGGAAAATAAAGTCAGAGTTTTAGGCAGCAACGAGATAAAGCAAGACCTCTCAGCGAACTGGGACTTAGTCATCCTTACGAGTCGGCCGTTCGACGAAATTGGAGAAGAGCGAAATTTTTTACAGCCTTTATTTTAACGGTAAGTCCGAGTGCCGCATCCTAATGAGAGAAATGCGTATATACATAGAGAGGGAGAGAGAGAAGGAGGGCTTAAATCCGCTCGTAAAATATTTCCGAGTCTACGGAATTAACCGCTACGGATCCAAATGAAGATATTAACTATCCGGTGCGCGTGGGAGAGCAGACATTTCTAATTGTGGGTGCGGCCATCCCGTAAAATCTTTATTTCCTCAGGCAGTGGGACAGAGAAGGAGCCGAGGACGACGTGGATGCGCGATAATCTCCCGTGTATTAGACGCGATGCGCGGACCCGGAAAAAATCAAACGGACGAACTGCAGCTCGCGCGAGTGGAGTTTGTATCAATTAAGAGGACGTGACGTGTGTCCCCGGCCTCCCCTTATTATTATTGATATTGTGTTTCATAAAATTTTTACGATTACGCGCACTTAGTGCTATTACGGAGCGAGCGATGCTGCGAAATTAGATCCCGCGCTCGTTCGCCGTAAGACCATCCGCTACGATTATTATGAGTCACGAGCGCAGTTTGACGACTCGGAACGACGCGAGTTATTTATCAGAACGAATGGAATCGCCATAAATAATTTCCTCGGATTCCATAAAACTCGGAGGATTGCGCGCTTTACAATAGGCGAACGTAAGGAATGATCGTGCGAGTAAATTATTTAACGAGGGGCCGATGAGGATCGACGAGGGGCCAGGGCAGCCGCAGAAAATTCGCAGACGAAAAACGAGGCGAAAGCGGAGACAGCGAGAGAGAGAGGAGGGAGGGCCAAAAAGTTCGGAATTTCATCAGTTGGCGAAGGAAGATGCGAATGCGCGACGGTGGCATCGTAAATCGGTTCTTCTCACCCGCCGCGGAAAAATCGGAAGGCTCTTCGCCGGGGAAAAAGGAGTACCAGCTGTAACTTTTATCGGTTGTAAAGGCCGAGCTCGCGCGATATTATACTACGTCGAACTCAGAGTGCGATAACTGGGCGG
The DNA here is from genome assembly GCA_018907185.1 of Platyscapa corneri. Lineage (NCBI taxonomy): Eukaryota > Metazoa > Arthropoda > Insecta > Hymenoptera > Agaonidae > Platyscapa > Platyscapa corneri. The sequence goes on along the minus strand of JACCHW010000045.1, from coordinate 722,579 downwards.
GGAGACAAAAGGTCTTATCAGTCTAATACACTTCATATTTTATGGATACCCCGGATGGAGAGTCGTCGTCGTCGTCGTCGTCTTCGGAAAGTCGAGTGACGGAGGCATGACCAAAGCGGTCGATGCGCCTTGAGAGAAATTTCACGCGGGATGGACGCGCCGTCGATACGGATTCCCGCTCCCCAACGGCCCAAGCCCGGTTTGGAAAAAACGCAGAGTTACGAGTGAACCTGCTTACGCTGGCTTTTAAGACTCCGCAGCCCGAATGGTATGTTAAGAGCCAAACTCGAATGAGATAAGGCAATTTCCTCCTGGACGTGCGCAATCTTTTCGATTATTCATAGGGAGCCGTCTTTCCAATTGAGTGTCGGTGCGGTGGCATGTGCCGCCACCGCCGCCTTCGCGAGGTATTCCGACCGACGCCTCTCGTCGCGGTCACGTGCTTTTCCATTTGCCAATACTCCGCGATGCACGCGTAGTTCTCGCGGCGTTGTTCGTTGCTTCGCAATGCACCCACTGCGGCTTCCATGTAATTTTCAGATTGGAAATATAGACTTTAACGAGAACGAAAATGTTGCGCACCCATACTCTAGCCAATCTATAATTAAATCTGCGCGCGGAATCTTTTCCGAAAATTTTTATCCCGCTTTAATTTACGTAATAGAGCAACGAGCAAACGAAAAATGCGCAAACTGCAAACTAGTGACGAACCGTTTAATTTTTCGTACCTCCGCGCGCGCACCGATAATTTTAAACTTATAAATACAGATCGATTTCGTTTGTAAATAACGCAGTTGTCGTTACAGAGTTTCTCGATTGGCTGCAATTGGAAATGCAGCTGAAAACTGAAATTCGCTTTATTATTTAGCCACGCGTTACGTGCATTAAACCCTTTTCCAATTTCTATCGGAGCATTAAAAATTGTTCCGCTACACGCGTAATAACGTATTGTAATACCCTATCTATCATTCGACATTTTTCAGGGTTTAAATCAATTTTAGAACAATGCAGAAAGAGATACGTATCGGTAATAAAAATTGGATTTATAGATCAGCGGAGCCGTGGTCTATGCCTATCTTAGATAGCCACTGCATTGCGTTAAGCTAATTTCCGCTTTGGTAGCTGGCGTTCGTTTGTTCTAACGAAATTTTAAAAAACGCGCGTAAAATTTAAATACACGTTGAATTTCGTCGAATAAGCCGTGGATATTAAGCGTTTAACGGAACAATGGCACGTTAAAACGAGAATGAAATACGCGCTCGTAATATTTAACTTTATTCGATTTTAATTAAAATCTACGATAAAAATGTATCCGACGAGAGTCTCGCTATCAATTCTCCTATATTTCATTCGTCCGCGGACTCCGATATAAAGTAGGAAAACGAGTATTTACGAATGGAATCTAATGAGGCGACGTTTTTCGATTTTATTTCGCTCCGAAGCTGCCGCGCATCACACGGGGACAAACTGCGAAACTCGGATTGTCGGAACGCAGTTACGAGCAAACGTTAATTTATGATAAAAGCAAGCAAGAGACACCGACTGTTTTATTAAGCAGCCGCGCGACGACAGGAGGAGACGGAAAATTTGCACGCGTGTTTTTAATTCTGCGGGTGGAAAAGCGATGCGAACGAGAATCGCGAAAAAGTGCGCATTTTGAATCTGTAATGGCGTAGAAAATTCCCGGAACAGTCGATCCTCGCGAGCCGCGCGCCAAAACTTTTACGACAATGGGGCCCGACCTCGTGAAAGAGCGGCTCCTCCGCTCCAGTAGCGCAGATCCTAGTCCGGGGACTATTTTTTCCTTGTAAATACTTGCGCTCTGCTCTCCTTCTGCCTCGAAATTAATAACGCGAATGTTTGTTGGTTACCATACCCTCCTGGCACCGAGCGCGTCTAGACGAGATAACGCGGCAGCAAAATTCCTCGCGGCTCTCCGAGTTTCGGAGCACTTTATCCTTTATCGGCAACAGCTTCCTCGCGAGCGGATATCCACTTTACGTTCGAATTATTTTAATCGTAAAATTTCCCGAACAAGTAGTCAATAAAATCGGTATCGGCGCTCTCCAGCTGCGAGTCGTTGTATCGCGCCTCTAAAACCAAGCGCCCGAGCGGAGCTTGTGTGTCAGCTTGTGTCGAGTCGCAATAATTAGCCGCGTGTAATATCTCCTGCTGCCGTTGGCTCGGATTTGCAGGCGAGTCTGGCACATTGCGAAAAACGGACCGAACCAAACGCGAAACAAAGAATACGAATTAATCCGCGAGAAGCGCGTGTTACTCGAGGCACAGGAGCTGAGGTCACTTCCCGGCCCGAGAGCTTCTTCGGTGAGTCACTCGCGGCGCAGCTCCTCCCCGGCCGGTGAAAGGACGAGGCGCGCGCGCGACTTCCCGAGGTGCTTTGTGCGCGGCCGCGCTGACGCAGCGCAAATTTTTCTGACGTGCATCACTCGCGGGAGGTGCGCGCCAAATTGAATTTCGTCTCAACTCGAGGAGCGCGGAGGAGGTTTTTGTCGTCGCGCGAAGCCTCCGCTGGTGGCTTTAACTGGGAACTGCGGCGAGTGCTCGGTTTGAAAATGCGCATCTGCGCCGATCGACGGTTGTTCGACGAGATCGAGCCCCTTAATTTCGGCTGATTTAACCAACATTTATCTTACAGACTATAATAAAGACGCGCGCGCGCGCTTATAACGAGATCCGATTTACGAATAATTCCAGGCTGACAAGGTTGTTTGTAAAGTCGATCGGACGAACATCGGAACATTCGATTACTTTGCTTTAGGTAAGGTCAGACGTACGGCTCGGCTACGAATTCGACGTTGCCAATCGCCGAATTTAACGACGCGCCAGAACTTCCGTCTCGCAAGTGTCAAGTTGGGTAGAGTGCGGTGCCGCGTAAACGATGGCTTTCAAATTTCCCCATTTCACACCCTTCCATCCTGTCGTTTTCCAGCTCCTCGTCCGGATTCTGCCAAATGCGAACATTTTGTTGTTTGCATTTTCAATAAATAAATTGCTGGAAACGAAAGAACAACGCGTAAGTATTAAATGTACAATAAACGCGTGCCAATCGCAGAATAACTCGTAGGAAAAAATCGTCTTGATTACAATTAGAGGGGGAGATTGCGTTTGAGATGTTAAGATCGAAAGAAGCTTCTTTTCGAGTGTCTTTAGAAGTTTACGATTAAACGCAAAGTCCATCTGCGAATGATCGAATTTATTATCGATTAGGAACAATACGTATTTTATATGTAAATTTTTAAACGATCCGTCGCTTGCCTCGCGCCGTTTCCTTTCCATCTACTCTGCTCTCGCGATTTAAAAGAAGTTGGAAGGCGGTGCGTCTCCATCAAGATCAAGAGCAGTCACCTCGGGATGAGTTCTAAATCAAACGAGTGATGCGGAAAGCTCCGAGGCACTGCGTCGCGGTAAGGGAGTGAAAAAAAGGAAAACAGGCCGGTGATCGAACGTTACGCCGATGGTTCGTGGACATACGAATGCCATCATCCCATTCGTTGGACATCGCATGCTTGGGCACATGCGGCATCGAGGGATTACGAAAAGCGGCGGCGAACGGGATTTAGGAATCGAGTCGCGCTCTGCCCCGAATTCATGAATCTTAATCGGGTTTGTCGCACGACGTCGCACATCGGCCTGCGCAGGATTTCCGTTTTAGGAAGCGCCTGGATCAAATTGTCCGATTACGTCGTAACGACTCTTCTACGCTCGGATTGGCGCGAGCTACCCGTTCTCTCTCTCTCTCTCTCTTTTATTTTGAGCGGAGGCGCGCAACAGCGGCCTGCGGTTTTCCGGAGACCTGCTTTGTTCGATCTGCAAATGTGACGCCCCGGACTGCAGCGTCGTTCCATCGAAGGAATGCCACTCGTATCCTTACGAGCGAAATCCATCGTAACGGGATTTGCATAAACAAGAGATAATTGATTTGGGAATCGATCGATCTTTATGATACTGTAATTTTACAATCCCTCGAGCCGCTTTCGAGGAAACCTCGCTACATCTTCTCGTTATTCTAGGAATATATTTGCACGGGCTCGTAATAACAGTACGCAAGCCAAAATATTGTACAACTAGATTATGGTACTTCGAACGACTTCCCTCTCGAAAAAGTAAAATTTTCGCGCTCGGATTATTATCCATTGAAAAGGGCAGACCACTTCGATCCCACTCCGTTCGCGCGCACGACCAACAACGAGTTTCGAATATTGGAAAACGAACATTAATTTTCAACCGCAGTTTACAATGGACCATAGGATTTAACTAGGCGAACCAGAATCGAGATCGAACTTTCCTACAAAAGACTTTTCAATTTATTTAATTGTAATGGACGTGTAAGTGCAGCAATAATTTTTATCGATACTCCAATTGATAAACTGCAGAAACTAGTTTTGAAATTAGCCGGCTCATTAAATAGCGCCACCTTATTCCAGGAGAAATTTATTAATATTATTCATGACAAATTCAGTGATAAATTCTCTTAGTTGAAATATATTAGTTTTAAGTTTTTTGCAAGTTTAATAATAATAATAATAATTGCGCACACAATCGTTGAATCGAGCACGAATAAAGAACGAGTGCGGAATACTAATTCGATTGCCACACAATACTAACGAAGAATTCGAATTCTGCGGTGAAGGAAAAGGTTCGCGTACACAGACGCGGACACGGAGTCTCATAAGTGCGCGGTAATGCAGTTGTCCGTCATGGCCTAAATCCGAATTGATTAATTGCAAAAAATACTTGCTCTTGTTACACGTGTAATCAGATAAGGAATCAAGGAGTAAGCGATTTTCTTAGAAGCACCACACCCGCGGCATCGCAATCAATCTTAAATGCGCGCGCGCGCATAGTGTCGGCCGACGAGTGCGATCTTGCTATTATAATAATGCGAGCTTTTTAAACGGCCGTCTCTCGAGCAGGAAATCATTATACAAATGCAGGCGAAGGGGCGGGAGGAAAACAATACTCGACGCGTGCGAGTGCAAAAAGAGGGCAAAAACGGTTTCGCGGGGCCGGGGCCGGATCTTCATTTCTCAGCCATTGTTACAGAACGAGGAAGGACGGGAGCCGCGATGCGATATTGCATCCGAGAGTCTTTTTCGCGGAAAAATTCGTGCGTCATTGGCTGCACCGGAGCAGCGCCGAGAAACGAGAATTACGAGGGCGATGACTGCGCGCCTCCGCACACGCACGGAGCCTCCGTGTTGCGGCCGTAACTTACGTACTGTCTCGTTAGCCCACGGCACTGCTGCCATTATTTCTCTCCGAAAAAAATGAGCGACGGGAATTTGGCGAGATCGTAAAGATTTTCGAGCGTGATTCGTGGCTGCAACCGCGCTATCAGACGTTTCCGCTTCGAGAAGGAAGTGCGAACTCTACGTGAAACACGCATTTTCGAGTTGCGAATAGGTCCAACGGAAAATCATTGCAATTGCGACTGAACGAGCTAATAGATCGGGATGTCAAATTAATATTTCGGTGTAACTTCCGTCACTTGAAACCTGGCAGGCGTTCCTTGACATCCTCTATTCCCCTCGCAGGTGCAAACGCAGCGAGTGTTTTTCTCTCGCTTTTGTCCGGCTTCACTACAAATCAAATTAATTGTATTAATCGAATCTCTCTCTCTCACTCTATATACATATTGAATGTATACCTTCGTAACAAATTCAGCGGAAAATTAAAATTCACCTTTTGACCATCAATCGATAGAATTTAAGTAATCGCGGTATTTTTCGATGGTATCGGCACACGTGCCAACATCCACGAAGGGATTCTTATCGTTCGTATTACTTACAACTACCTTCGTGATTATTTTAATACCACCTGTTAGGGTAAAGTGGCACGAGTAAAAAGAATGATTGCAATAGTGTTGTCAGACATAAATAGCGTGCGACAACTTTGCGCTTAACAACATAAAGAGTGAGATGCATTAAAGTTTCCGGATCAAGGCGCGAGAAAAGCCGGCAAAATAAAAAACGCGTCGACGGCACCCGGACGGGACAAGTTTGAATTGCGAATTTCGACGAGACATGCCGCGACAGTTGAACCGCACAGATAGGACTGAGGCCTCAAGGGTGGTCCTGGGATCCGTCCCAATTACCGCGGCGCGCGCACTGCGAATCGCTAAGCTAATTGCTCGGGCCTGTGCAAAACAATGGGCCGCGAGTGCAACAATGCGAGTTCCAAGGGAAAGAGGAAAGGGCATTCGCGAGCCCCCCGGGGGCGGGCCCCTTTTATCCGCGTAATACCGAATCGACGGGGCATTAGTTGTGCGATTTAAATTAAATTCCACATGCCGCGTGTCCTGCTGCTGCCGCAGCTTTATTGAGGTACCTTTGCTACTCGACGCGGTTTTGCCGTCATTGTTGTTGTTGTTATTGTTGTAATTCCCAGTGGCGGCGGCGCTTCTGCTGTCGCATGAAGAGGGCAAGAGTTTTCGCGTGTCTTCCACATAGATTGCGCGATTATTGTAATTATTGTGTTCGTTATTCCAGGGTCTACGTTGTTTACCGTGTTTGTTGAATTTTAATGAGTTGGCGATGCGCGGCTCCTCTTAGCATCTCTTCATTTTCAATTCTCATTTTCAAATCGCAAAATTCTAGATTCGCTGCAATCGAAATAAACATAAACCACTTGATATTATTTTCAAGGATTTTCAAGGATTTTCAAAGCTTGTAAATCAGTCTACTTCGTTCCAAGTTGGTCCCTTTGCCAGCGATGACTATTTCAAATGCATTTTAATTATTTTCGCACAATGTATTTTAATTCATGTGCGCTTACGTAAGCCTCGTGATTTTGCCATTACATTCGATAGTTTTTGTTCGCTGTAAAATATACGCGTAATATGTCGTCGTTATAAATCGAAACTGTGGCTTTAATATTTCAGTAATTCATAATACTTGCTTTGTATTAAATTGTAGCCAAAATATTACTCCCACTCCAGTATTTCAAAATGCAAAAAATTTTTCAGCCTTTCTATATTCCATTTCGTTTTATTTCACATCGTGTGCAGTTAACAAATTTTAAACTAATTTTAATAACCTGCGCTTGTGTGTGTGTTTTTAATAATGTATAGATGGCTTCTTGCACGAATACTTTTATTATAACATATCGAACCCGAGTGCAGATATTTCTAATTAAAAAAAAAAAAAAACTGAAATTGTAGGAAACTGTTTATTAATTGGTTTCACTTCGAAATGTTTGTATAATTTTAATGGTAATATAATGTCCGAGAGCGAATAAAAGCCGCAAAAAAACAATTCAAAAGAATTAGTTATTTTCATTTTATAAGAGACTTCGATGTTATCGGTTAAATTTCTAAAGAAAATAAAATAAATGATTTGATTGTTAGAATAAATAAATTTAAAAATACAGCTGTCCAAAGTTTTCAATTGTTCGGAAGACGATAAATACTACCTACTCTTAAGATATTACCAAAACTTCATAATCCTTGATTCTTCCGAAAATTTTTATGCATATTTATGCGCACGATAAATAAATGTTCAAAAGATTGCCATTAAATACACAAAGCACAATCTGTCTTAATTATTAACGGAATAAATAACTATTAAATCTTTCGCATAAACCGATATTTATAATACCGGGTTTTAAATGCAGAAAATTATTTTAAAAGCTCCATTCGTGTTAAGAAACGTAAAATGTGAATATTTCATTAATGAAAGAACTAATCGTGTGTTCTTTCAACTTCATCTGTCTTTGCGCGAAGGTAATAATTGATATTAACGTTGCACAATTCAATACTAAAATTGGATTTACGTACAAAGTCCAGGACATATAAATAGAATAAATTTCGTTTTTAGCTGATATAAAACGATCCTTTATGGGGAAGATTTAGATTCAATTTCTTTCAGCATTGCGACGTGGATAAATTGAAAATGAATTTCCGGGATGGAATTATGAGCAGCCGAAGCAATTTCCTACACTTAGAGGTACGCCACTTACGAGACTGATTATCTACAAATCGCTGCAAAAATCGTAGTTCTTGCTGCTTTAGAGGCTTCTTTCGCGCATAAAGATGCATAAATCGAAGTCGATTATTTTGCTCGGACGAGAAGCGAAGCTTCGGTAAAAATCAATCCATTTTCTATATCGAGAAAATGTTCTCGAGGTAACGGGAAGTTTTTCCAGCAGCATCGGCCTGTTACACATGTGACTCCGTTTCGGCGGCCGCTAAGCTACAAAAGTCGTGCGGGCAGAAGAAAGCAGAAACCCCGAGCAATGATTAATGCAATTACTCTTGGCCCCAGCGGAGTGAACAAATTTTATAAATAAATGAACGGGAGGGTAGTAAAAAGCGGAGCTCCGCGAGTGCGATAAATTTACGTAATACTCGACGATCGAGTTCGCCTAAGAATGTTAATAAGCAGTTGATTTTAAGAATTGCACGTTTTAACGAAGTGCATTGATTCTCGAATCGATAATTCGCCGTAATTGCGCGTAATAATAATTATTCAGGCGGTCAATATGGCGCTCCCGTGCATAAAAAGGCCCCCGTAACACAATAACGTCGAAGTAGCAATAAACGAGGTTACGTGTAATTGCCAGCCGCAATAACTGTACATCACTATACAAATGAAAGAAGAAAAGTGCAATATTCCTCGCATCGAAAAAGCGCTCTCTTGTATAATCAAGTTGGCGCAATAAGAAGACGGATGGATAGCCTCCGAGCGCTCGACCCGCAAAAAAGTATACGGGATTATTTTCGCTCGCGGCCTTTTTGCTCCCGAGCGATCCAATGCCAATGATTATATCGCGCGCGCGACGGCGGCGGCGTCCCCGGGATCGGCGCATCCGCCGCGGCGTGAAGTGCATACTCGCCGATTAGTTACGCGCGCGCGCGCCGCCGCCGCCACTGCGATTGCTTCATCACGCGAATAACCCCCTTATCCGCTCTCGTTCGCGTTCTCGTTGCCGCTGTCGTTCCCGTTCCCGTTCCTGTTCTTGCGCGCCTATCCCCAGCCGAGCTCTTTTTGCGCGCGAGCGGCGCATTAATTTTTTGCCGATAATCGCCGGCTGGTATCGCGAAACGAGGAAACCAGGGATGCCTTTTTAAATTACTCGCTAAATTGCCCGGAGACAAATATTCACTCGGCTCGGGCTCGCGCGAGATGATGGACGGATAGAGGGATCCGACTGATAGCGCTTAAGATAACAGTTTTAAGAAGCCTGGGCTCGCTCGTTCGCTTTTTCCCTTTTTCCACCGCCGAGCGAAATAAATACACGCTGTTGCGGATTGATTATTAACACGGACGGGGCCTCGACCTCGGGACCTATACATAAAACCGTTTTATAGTGATTGGATTTTTTTTATTATATGCTAACGGACGCTCGGCTAGTTTTTGCAAGTTTTCATCTATCGCTTCTTTTTCGAATCCCCGATGCCCATTTGCGCCGCTGAAAAATCTTGTAATTTTTTACGGCCCAATCCGCGAAACGGACTGTTGCCGGCGTCGCCTTCGCCATTATCAGCCACTTTCTGTCCTCCAATCGCAGCGTAACGAGTGCGTTGCACACACTTTTTACGAAAATATCTCGATCGAGTCTAGATCTTTCGAAAGTTGAGTCGCACACGGCAACGCGCTGCTAACCAAAATTGAATTCACTCGGAATTCGCGGCGCAGCTCCGAATATTTCCTTGAAATACGTATCGAAACCATAAGACTGATAATAATAACGATATTTACTGCTCTCGGAGCAAGAGAACGAGCCGCTCGGTGCTGCCTCGTTATAAATACCGAGTGCATTCGAAAGTGCACGAGATTGCTTTTGGAGGAGAAGCAAGGAACACGCGTCGCTTACAAACACGTCGATAGATCAAATTAATTCTAAATTTTTCCAGCGCTGAAATCTTATCTCAGAAGCAATTCCTCTCGAGCGGAACTCAATATCATCGACAGCTGACTCTTGCCAATGATACAAAGAACATTTTTTCGGGGGGGGGGGGTTTGGCTCGCGCCAATTTTCCCAGCTGCGCCGGAGAGACAAACAACTCCTCGGCGTTACTCGACGGAATATCAAGCAGCTCGCAACGAGCAATTGGACCAGCGACGCTGAAAAGAATATCCGATATGCAAAGTGCAGAGCTGCATTCGATCGAGCGCTGAACCCGCGCGCACGTGACAAGCCAATAGTCGTCGCGGTTTTTGCGGTCGCCACTCGCTTATTAGCGCCAAGAGAAGCGGCAAGCCTCCGCGCCTCCCTTTCCACTCGAATGCAACGACGACGACGAATGGAAAAGTTCAACAACGACGGTTCGATTGAAGTGCCGGCGAAGGCGCATTCGCTCTCAAGGAGCAGCTCGTTTAGGCGAAAAAAAGCGCGACCTTCCGAGATACTCGATCGACTCGCGACGCGCTCGAAAATAAGATTCGTTTCGGTAATAAATGCCTGTATTGCACGTTACGTGGCTTTAAAATGAAAAGGTCACTGCTAATGAGCTCGGCATTCGAAGGCGATCCAAAGGCTTTTGAGGAAAATTCTGCAACAACGCGTTTTCTCGCTGTTAAGTGCACCCACGATCTCAAATTATCCAATTTGCATAATACGAGTTAAAGGCTCGAATGAACAATGAAAAGTGATTTATGGCCGTATCGATGATAAATCGTAAAAAGGTCGGAAGAGTGAAAGATTGATTTGTTCGTAGGACGATTGGTGCGAAGTAAGGCAGGGATCGTTTATTGTTATCGAACGAAGCTATAAAAGATGCGATTATAAGGTAAGAAGCGGCATTTGTCCCCGGACTCGGCCAAATCAGCGCCATCGTCGCGAGTCTAGGAAAGTACCGGATGCATCCTCTGGAGCGAGAAAGTTCCGAAACTCTCTGCTCGTGCTCGAGTCCCTCTCCGGTTTAACGAATGCAACGTGGTCCTGGTTAATCGGGTCGACGCCTCACCGGTTAAAATATTCATCCGGCGTTTTGTCTCGAAGCCGCGGACCGCTTTTGGCGAGCGGCCCGGGCATTTCCATTGAAAAGTGCCGAGGTTGCGAGAGGATAATTGGGATCGGCGGCTAGCGGGTGGTAATCGGCATCGGGCGACCCTCTAATCGCAATCGCCCGGAAAGAAGTGCAGGAAAGTCCCGGGATTTGGGGGTTGGGGTTCCGCGCCTTTGGCAGGAAACGACGGCGGCGCATCTCCTTGTGCCCCGGTCGATAGCCAGCTTCGTGGCGCCACGCGAGACGATGGAGCCGGTCCGTGCATTATTTGCATGGTGGCTCTCCTTCGACGCTCCGCTCCACTCCGCTCCGAGTCACGTCTGAGAAATCGGATTTTTAATGAGGCGAATAGATGCACAATTTCCTACTGCTCTTGGTCCTTTATTTTTATATCCTTCATCTGTGCCTCTGCGCTCGGTGAATATTATCCTCTGTCCTTCTTACTCATTTTGAAATTAATTCATGCTACTTGCCCCCTCTTGACTGTTCGGTACAATTTAATAATCGTACTCCGTTATAGATTTACTTTGGTGCTACTATGTGTTTGCGTATCCCGAAAATTCGCGCCTGTCCGAAAAGATTTTATAGATCTAGTAAATTGTAAATATGAAAACGTGAAGGAGTCCGCGTGAAAAAAAAATTTGATCATTTCGTAATAAATAAGCCGAAATTTGCAATGACATTCACTGCAAAAATATTCTTTAACGCGTCCGCTTAATTTTATTCATCATTATCAATTTCTCGGCATATTTTTCGTCTTTTCCTTTTAGCGGTATATTTGATTGTACAAAAACGTACGAACGAACCGTAAAAAATACTTAATTCTTAATTAACACGTTCATCATCGTTTAATATAAAATACTGAGAACTTTAGCGATTGAATTATGCAAGAATATCAAGTGTCGTTGTAAGCCGGATTAAATAAAAATAAGCCCATTAATACAACCGCGAGCAGTAGCATACAACCGTAACAATGTTAAATTAGTAATTTATTCTATCGGTTTATTCAATATTCAAATTCAATATTTAATTCGACCACGAGTGATAAAGTAACAGGTAAGAATGCACCGCGTAACCGAGTATACCTAAACTAAAAAAGTTCTTTATTCGACGATACGCGTAAGTGAGTTCTTTTCAGTTAAAAACAAAAAAACGTCGTAGAATTCTCGAATCCGTCGAGTATATAGTTGCGTCGTTGAAATATAAGGAATTCAAAAAGTTTGGGAAATTCTCGCCTGCGTAAAACTTTTAATTGCGCCTGTTCTTTTCGTCTGTCATTTCAGTCATTTGTCTATGAAAAAAAATAAAAAAAAAAACAATAATACAACCTGATCGTGTCAAACTCATTCCAAATTATCGAAAATTAAAAAATAACTTATAATTTTTTCGTATTCATTAAGTACTATCTATTTTATCGCATTTTAAAAATATTATATAAATACGACGTATAAAAATATTTTCGATTTTTACTTGCTATTTACTTATTAAGATAGAATTGTACATTGTGAAGAATCAATATCAATTTTACTGCCACAAAGAAAATTCAACAATAAATCAATTCGAATAATATCTTATAATACGATCCATAAAAAAATAAAGCTTTTAAGAAACGCGTATAAGTTTCTAGTCCTTACATATCATCATACGAGATAATGTTAACTTTCAGTGGCATCTGTTTATTATAAACGACTAATATTATAAAGTTAAACTTAAACTGTAAATTTTAAAATAATCACAGTCTCGGAAATTGTTTCGACTCGTGTACTTATATTCTTATTTTGCGTAACTATTACAAGCGATAGCGCAGTTGTTGTTATTATTGGTCATCAATGTTTCCGAAACATGCGATCGCAATACTGTTGGTATTGCAAGCTCTGGAAATAATTTTCCGGCATTAGCCTTTCCAAAATTATTTTGCACAATAGTTTCCGGTGAAATGAGAACTAAAGCGGCAGCCCTGAGCTGAGCGGAGGGGGGGGGGGGGAATTAATAACTTTCCTCGGAGTCATTGTCGATTCGCGCGGCTGAGTTGTAAGAGCCGGGGATGAAAAATGAAAAAGGAAGGCTCGGCTCTTGCCAATCAGCATCTCGTCCCGTTTCATCGGAGCGCAGACACACACGCGCGCGCGGTCTAATCGGCGCGACGGTGGGAGGCCAAAGAGTGCAAAAGCATCGCCAACTCGTGCCTCTCGAGGGCCGACAATGGGGACAGAAGCGACAGGGGCACAAACGCACAGACGCACATCAAAGCTCCGGAAGTTATGGGGCGCCGCGTACTCCCGGCGCATCCGGCCCAGACTGATAATCATCCAAACGAAATACTTTGTAATCGTTAATTATGCCACGCTTTCGCGTACTCACTCGCGCTCTATCGCGGGGGGTCGGGGGTCTGAATTTAATCCGGAGACGACGCCGTCGCCGAATCGAAGAATTCATCTAAGCCGCTTCCGAACCATTAGGGAGAGCTCTCCCCACCCCCGCGGTCTTTCACATCTCCATCGGTGATCCAGCGACGATCGGCCGGAACCATCCTCCCCCCCCCCTCCCACTTTGTTTCAGCCGCTCGAGGAGAAGGCGCGAGAGTGTGCGTGCGTTTTGCCGCGGGTCGTGCGCGCGACTCAAGGGCAAGGGCCAAGAGCCACCGCCTTTTCGCTCCGTCCGCTTTAATTGACGGGATGCCGAAGATTTTATCGGATCTCCATTGAGACGGTCGTTGAGCGATCGCTCGGAGGTTCCGACGAATTAAATGCCAGTGCTTCTGGCAGCTAATTGGCAGCCGTGATGGAGATATTGGTTAACGAGGGATTTTCGGAAACTTTGATGTTTTTTACACCGGCACTCGACAAAGTTATATTGCGTATCGGGTTCGTAATATAGTAATATACTCGTAAATCGAAACCTGCATTGGCCGGAGTTGGAAACAATTTGATATAGTATTGGCGGTCACTCGGAGATTGCTTTGATTTAAGTTCCCAACAGCCGAGTAATATACCTACGTCAAATAACTTGTCAAAGACATTGTTTAATTTAGTTTAATCGTTCGGGGCCGACTCAAACTCGTTTGCCCAAGGTGTTGCCTCTTATTCCAATTTCGGAGCAACAACTTTCGTTGCCGACAATATTCGCACTCGCGTTATAATCCATTAAAATCGAGGCGAGGAGCATCGGCCCCCGGCTTTACGTTTATATTATAGAACAGAACTAAACGCGACAACTGGAATCCGAGAAAACCTCAACTGCTCGTCTTTACTTTATTTACTTTGGGTTTGGAAAATTTTGCTTTCCGCAATTACGTAAGAAACGTAAAGTTACATTTTGGAGCTGCAAATTCTGCCGCTTATGCCGCGAAACTAATAAAACTCATTACACTTGTGTAATTGCTGCAAGCTCGATATTTAGCCGTTTCCTTGCAGAAGTCGCCCTGATGGTCGTGTCGTAATCTTCGGTAATAAAGCATAATCCCTGATAAATAAGCTATTCCAGGTCGTAAATTTAGTCCTCGAAACAAAGGATGGGAACACGGACAGGAGCGAAAACGCGACAAAGCGGACGGCACCAAAGCCAAGACATAAAAGTTACTCGAGTCTAAGGATGTTCCGCGATGTATGGGGTGTTGAAAAATGATTGCGCGTGTGTATGCGACTGGGCGTATATCAGCGGATAAAGCTCGAAAAGTGAAACGAAGAGTCTTGCGTCGCTTCGTCGACCAAGACCAATATTGTGGGAATAAAAGTAATAAAATTGATCGGTCGAATCAATCACCGCTAAGCTGTAGTGGCCAGCGGCAAACTCGAGCCGCAAACCGTCGAAAGATGCACTCTACCTCCAGTTCGATTAGTCCAATTGATCAATAGAGCGACAAAGTCCCTGATGAGCTTCGAAAACAGCAGGAGACTTTTTATTTCGGTTTTTCAGGCTTCGTGGCGGCTGACTGACGCGCACGGCATACGTAAATGTTTTTACGCAACAGAACGCGTCGCGTGGGAGTAGACGAACACCGCTCGTCCCATCAACAAGATTGAACGAAAATAATAAATTACAGCTAAGGGGATTGCGATGATTTTGATGAAAACTCTTGCGTTTGAGCTTCGTAAAATAAAGCCTCGTCTTTCGCTCCGTAAAAACCTTTGAACATTCTCTCCCTCGATTTGTCTGTCGCCGCAGCACGTGTAGCGAAAAAGAAACGCCGACGGTACTCTATTTTATAAACATGCAATAAGGCGATAGGAGGGAAAGCGGAAAGCAGGAAAGCATCGAAAAAGGCGGCGTCGGCCGTAAACAAGGTGACGACCGCTCAAAAATCGACTGGAAATAACGCGGCTCCACCTCAGCTCGCGTCACCCCCCTTCCCCTCCTCAGCGGCGACGGTGGCGGTTTATCATTATTTAAATCATTCGGGGCGGCGATGTCATCTCGATCCTCGCCGGGGTGAAGAAACCTCAAATGAGGCGTTCACGCGAAACGAGATGCCTGCGGAGTAAGAAGGAAGTTTTTCCGTTTGCCGGCGCTCGCCGCATCATCGCCCGGGCGACGTCGTTCACGAGTAAATGAAGCGCGCGCGCGAAACGCCTCGAGTGCACCGAGCAGCCGTCAGCCGTATAACGAACCGGGGATCCAAGCGAATCCTCCAGATAAAAATTGATGTCTCGTGCGAGCATTTCGTTAAGAGAGAGAGAGAGAGAGAGAGAGAGAGAGAGAGAGGAAGCCCGCGCGACGCCGGAGAGGACGTTCGAGAAATTGGACCAGCGTCTGCGGCTTGCTTTTTTTCGACGACACTTAAGCGGAACCGATGACGCTCCTGCGCTTCGAGGGCGACCGTTTCGTTAACAATACCGGGACGACTAATTCGCTCGTTCACTCGGGGTATCGAGCCGAGGCCGCGCAGTCCCTCGAGTCGAGTGCGGCTCGAGCCACATGCCTCCCTGCCCCGCGTACTTTTCCACGAGTTGGAAAACATCTTCCGATATCGCGGAAAATACATAGATTTTCGTCCAATTTTTATAAAAGTGGTACATCGAGATGATTTCGGATTCAAATTTAAGATACATCGGAACGAAACTAGAACTTTTCGACGTCCAAACTTTGATAGTGCACTTTAATGCTGACGTCGTCGTGCCACATTCAAATTTAGTGCCAAACTTTAGCACCGTGGCCTCGGGATTTTAAGTTTTTATTGATGCAAAGAATCTCTCGCAATACCTCATTTCTACCGATACCGGCGGAACTGATTCTTTTATTTTATATCTCGGTGTTTATTTAATGCAAAAACTTGGCTACATTGTAAAATGGAAAAATAAGGAAAGCAGAGAGGCAGCGAAGGAATATATATTTGGCCGGCGACTCTTGTGCCGGGAAAAAGAGAAAAAGAAAAAAACAAAGTTTCCGTAATCTTGGGAAGACCTTCGCGAGCTGATACGAGGCAAAAAATTCGTCCGGCTTACCTCAGCCGCTGGTTCGGTGCCAAAATTCGGAGAGCAATTCGGTAGAGTGAATCTTTCTGCTTAGTTTAACATGCATCAGCGTAAATGCTCGGCGGAATTTGCGAAAGGAACCACGCGCGATACTTAGGAGCGCCGCACTCATCCCTGCCTCCTCGGCTCTCCCTTGGCACGAAAAACCGAGGCGCATCTCGAGGCTCCGCCATTCGCAGGAGGCAATCGTCCATAAGCCAAAATCGGCGGCTTTGGTGCGAGCCGAGGGTACGAAAGGACACAGCCTCGAGTGCTTTATCGCCCTCCGACGTAACCGTGAATCGGCCGTTGGCTCGGCAATTAAACGGAAGAGCTACACACCGGATCGCGGAGTTAATGACGTGTCAGGCTCATAATGGGACATGATCGTGCAAGGTGTGCGCGCCTGCGCGTATAAAAGGCGCGCTCGCGAATAATCGGCTGTTAAAATACGAACGGGCCTTGGACCACTCCGAGGGTGGCCGAGACGCGAACTCGGGCCAACTACTACTACTACTAGCAGGGGCGCTGCGATTAAATTTAATTATCAGATTTAACGATTGTTCGGGGCGCGACGCGCGGCCTCCGCCCTGGAGACGTGAAACAAGCCCCCGAGATCTGCGAAAAAAGCGGATTTGAATTTCCGTTGCCGGTGCCGGACTGCGAGGGTCGACCGGGACGCGAGAGAGAGAGAGAGAAAGAGAGCGCGCCCGAGACGATTCAATAAAATCATAAAAGACGGGCATCATAAGCAGCGCGCGCACTACCAGAAACCACCGTCTCTCTCTCTCTCTCGTATCGAATTTTCGTGTTCTGCTTTTTATGTACGCGCGCACGTGCATTCGCTAGTCGTTAAGTCTTCGGTCTGTTGTCTGCTAACGCCTTGTGCTTTTATGGAAGGCAAAAAATGCATTAGCATTCTTGCCATTCGGAGCAATATTTGGTGCGCTTCTAGCTCTTTACGATTCTCTATGACGCGATCCTCGATACCTGCCGGTGTACTTCCTCCTTTTTATAATCCTCTAAAACATGCATTACTTAATCTTTAATTCGCCCGAGAGCGATTGTAAGTGCAGCCCAGCCGGGGCTTCGGGAATCAAATGCCGCATTTCACGGGAGTAAAAAATTAAGATTTCTAACTGGCACAAACTCGTTTTTCAATTTTGATCCGGCCTCCGACAAAGTTAACGTACGCTATGGCTCGTATCAAAAAGACTCCGTTCTCGCAGCTTTTACGATCCGAAT
Source organism: Platyscapa corneri (assembly GCA_018907185.1). Classification (NCBI taxonomy): domain Eukaryota; kingdom Metazoa; phylum Arthropoda; class Insecta; order Hymenoptera; family Agaonidae; genus Platyscapa; species Platyscapa corneri. The sequence continues at coordinate 704,915 of JACCHW010000045.1, read as the reverse complement.
GCGTGAAATTTTTATACTTTTATTCTATTCATCCGCTCGATAATTATGACTGCGCACAAGCGTAAAGCTCTTTTAAATGGACGGAAAGAAAACGAAACGGACGATGTGGAGAAAGAGCAGTTTAGTTCTCATTTTTAAGTAAGCGCCGATTTACGAAATACAGCTGTTCGAGGATAAGTGCATTATCGACTTTAAACAATCCTCGGTTTGCAGGTTAAGCAGTTTTCGCTCGCAAAATCAGAAGGGAGATAAGAGAAAACTGACAGGCTATTCTGCTTTTATTGTTGAAGAAGGCTGATAAATCTATTCCATTACACAGTCACAGGCTGCACATCGCGAGGTTGCCATTTTTTTTAAATCATTACACTCGAATACGCGGATCGCGGCAAACGTCCTCGTATTTATTCGAATAAAAGTCTCGAAGGGGATCCGCGCCCAAACTTATCTACTCTGTTAACGAGTAATTTCTGCGCGTGTGCGCGGAAAGAGGCTAAAACGAAAAGACTGGCGGGATCGACGAATGCACAGTCTGAATTATTAAACAACAAAAGTCTCGCTTTTCACTTTATGGTTTTTGGTCCGCGTGCTAAAGTAAGAGGAAAAAAGCCGGCGAGCAGCGACGCAAAATCCACAATTCAATCAAAGTGAGGATCCTCCCGGAGTCGCGTCCAAGAGGCATCAACTCTGTGTCCCCACATAATACAGCCCAAGCGTTTCTAATCGCAGGGCGTAAAGTAAACGTTTACGATCGCGCCGTATAAGCGTACACCCGAAAGTGCGACCTTTAACGTCCTGAACATTACATGCGCGCGCGCACAAGCGCACAAGCCCTGGCCGCTCGCTTCGCGGCCGTAATGTAAAAAAGAAGGAGCCGGGACTCGCAAAAAACTGCATTTAACGCGCTTGGGGCCGTCGAGAGCGAGACGGAGGAAAAAAGGCCAGACGTAAAGTAGTCGGGCGATGACTGCGACTGCATACGAGGCTTTCCGTGTCAAATCGAATGATCAAAACCTTTAAATCTCTGGAAGTTGCTAAGTTATTGCCGTTTTATTGCTCAAATTATGTCGGCGTCGCTCAACTTAAGCTCACGTACGAGCGCATAAAGCATAAAACCGGTGCAAAATTCAGCTCAAATTAATGAACCGAAGTCACTCCCACGTCCAATCCTGCAGTCCCGCGGCCTTTAAAATATTCTCAACCCCCCCCCCCCCCCCCGCCACTGCCCTGGTCTCGCGATACAATCCTAACCGAAGATACTTCTTTGAGCGGTGAAATTTGCAAAATTGGAAAAAATTGCTCCATCGGATTCGTTCCGGAGTCGTTTCAACTTGCTATTTCTGACTTGAATTATACTATTTTTATCGGCCTCTGCATTATAACGAGCTCGACGAGAAGAACTGGTAACCTTGAAATGTTTGCTCCGATAAGTTTCTTCGTGCGTCTTTTGTTCGCGTTTCGAGTGAATTACATTTTATCGTTGAATTATTATCGACGAATAAAATTACTGTGCTCATCGCGTCATCGCGTTCGAGTAACCGGCTAAAGTCATACTTTGTAAGGCAAGCAAATATCGCAAATCTCTTGTGCAATTAAAATACTGGAAAAATTGGCGAACGAAATTAATAATAATATTATAAAAGACTTACTTCAAAATTTTCACCGGTTTTTCGGTAAAAGGAAACTCTCGAGAAAAGCACGACGAAACGACGATCGAATTGTAGAATTGTTGTCGAGCTGTGCGGCTGATTTTTAAAGCAAAATTAGGTAAAATTTTGAAGAAAGAAAGCAATAGTACCTCGAGAGCTGCGAGCGTATCGATCGTCGCCTCTACATTGGTGCCGTTCCATTCGCCTTGGATTAACCGTTGCTGTTCCAATATGTATTCATCATCGTGTCTTAATATTTTGAGATTTATTCCGTCTTTCGCGTCCCATTCGGATTTGTTTCCGATGATTCTCTGAACAAGTTTTTTTCATAAGCCTCGAATACAGTCTGGATGCAGATCGACTCTCCGGGCCGATTGAAGAAAGCAAATGGACGTGCAGTTCCAAGATTCGGCCAGAGAAAGAGCATTTTTATTTGGAAATTTGAAAATGAAATGAAAATTCGGTCGGCAAACTGTTTTCGGACTCGGGGCTGCGCGGACAACCGAAGCATTAAACCCGGGACGATTCCGAGCTTTCGGAAAGCAATCGAACGACTCGTGCACGCGCAACCAGGAGCGATAAAGAAGCTGGTGTCCAGGCATTGGCGCGCGGGGACTTAATCGCCCGGAAGGTCCATACCCGAGGAGTCGCAACGAACCAACGAATCTCGATCGGAGACCGGCGCGGCTACGGCTGAGTCCAGCGAGCGCTTCCGGTTTACAAGCGACGGGCTCATATAAGCCGGGGACTCGCGCGAGTTAACGCTCACGGGCGCAGTTAACGATTAACGATTCATTTAGGGAACGTTTAGTGGGCTCGGAGCAACTGCGTCCGCGTCGGGCCCTTCCACGGCCTGATAAGAGACCTTTTGGTGGCCGATCAGGGCGGATCTGAAACGCGCACCCCATCCCGGCCGTATAATACCGCGCCTGCTATCTCGTAATTTTGCGTAATTCGTTCCTTGTGCAGGGACAACGAGAGAATTATACGGCGGAGTGCGGTGCTAAAACGCGGGCTGCTCGGCCGACGGTGACGATTCCCCGTCAGCGTCAGGAGTCCATCATTATCCTCGTCACGCAGACGCAGCCTTTATCTTTCTCAGCCCTGATGAGAGGAGAGTACTTTTGGAAAGCCATTGGCCCGTTTTTATGGAAAACGAGCTCGTCTTTTAAGGGTCGTAGTCGGTCCACTACTAGTCGGGACGTCATCTCGTAACGATAGTGCGTTGCGATAATAAACATGATTCCTGGCTCGGAACGAGAACGATTAACGCGACAAATCTCGTTGCCTCTGCCTCGCGTGGAAAAATAAAATTCGCATTCCGATTTTCCAGAGGAAACGCGTCTGGAAGAATTCGCGCGGCTGAAAGCCTTGTCCGAACGCGTCTACCGTTAATGCGCGCGCGAGAGAGAGAATGATAAACTATCGGCGATAACTAGCAATAGTTACTTTCGTAAATGCAGTGGCGCGGATTCGCACTCCAATCTGCCTTATATGCAAATCCGAGAACACAGTATCGCGGGTACATATGCAAATACATCTGCTGTATTTTGCCAAGTAAACCAGTTATTAGTCATAAAAGACATTTACAAGAGTTAAGGCTCATTTTTAAAATTATTTTTACAAACGTAAACAGCAGGACTCTCGTAAATATTGGATGTTACGGTGAAACGGTATCTCGCGCGAATGATGTACTGGCCGCTTTAAAGACGCTTTATGCACTCACGATAATTGACAATACAAAAGAGTGCTTTTTCCGTTTGGCTCATTTTTTCCTCCCGCAAAGCGCAACTCAAACTCGCCTCTTCCGATAGCCAGCCGATCGGAATCTCATTTCCGATAATGAGTTTTAATTGATTCGACGAGTATGAATCGGCGATAAGAGCAAAGAATTTCAATTAACGAACTTTGCGATTCTTTAATTAACGCGGCGTCTTTTCCGAGTCCCCAGTGGCATTCGTCTACGAATAGCGATTAAAAATCCGATTAATAGCGCCAAGCAAACCTGCGCTAACTCTCGCGAGTTGCATTTCATGTACTTGTGCGCTAATAGCTATTGCGCAGTGTCAAAAATTAAAAAAGCGAGAGAAACAATATTGTGCTCGAATCGTTTGTCCTTTGTTATTATCTCGACGTCGATAATTTTCATATTACGAAGCAATTGGTCGTCCGATGGACGAAAACGCTTGAAAATTAGTTTACGCAAATCGACTGCCAAAGAAAATGAGTTTTTCAGGAAAAGCAAAGTGGCATCTGAAAGTTCGAAAGCGACGGGTAAATCGGGCTGTTGGTTACGTAGCGATGTTAAAAATTGAAAAAAAGAAAAAATAAAATTCGCAGACCGTGGATGGACGGTCCACGGCATTTTTGAACGCAGTTTTCAACTGTTTTATTCATAAGATTCTCCAAAGTTTGTCAATTATACGCGCCGAGGGAGTCGAGGGCGTAAAAGGAAAGGCCGGGGCATACGATAGGCGGCGAAGCGCGAAGCTTCGTTATGAATCAGGGCGAGTTATTTTGCCGATTCTTCAAAAGTTCGCTCGTCGCTTGTCGCGGGAAAACTTTCTCAGCGCGACTTACCGAAAGCCTTTAGCGGTCGCTCGAACGCCACGGCAGAGGCATTTAGCGCAGTTAATGCGCCCGCGAGGTGGACGTCGGCGTCGACTCGTATCTTCTTATCGCTTACAAGACACTAAGCGCGAGCTTTCGATTGGGAGAAATCGCCTTTCAGCCTATTACGGCGAACCTGCGACTGCCATGGAGATTTTACTGCGGACTTGAAATCCTCTCCTCCCGATGGGAGATATTTCATCTCCCGCCTCAGACCCGCAGCTATTCACTCGCTTTAATAGGACGAATTTACTCTTTCTTATTACAATCGAAAGGCCAATTGTTATTTTATTTTCAAGGCATTTTTCGACACTCGACTGCTTCTGAATAATTACTTGATTTCGACATTTAACGCTCGACTCTACTGTAAATTTAATGCAGATTGAAATTGTCTTATTCTACACGTGTGGTATAATTATATTATAACGTAGCGTTCGTATTTTATCGGACCTTTAATTTAAGTTAATAGTCAATAAAATGCTCGCGATCAATAAAATCCGCGCAAATAATCGAACGAGAGACGCAAAAAAAATAACAAATAATTAAAGATAATGTCATCCGCAACTTTAGTATCACTTAGTTTTACGTTTCAAATAGTTATACATCTTAATTTAAATATAAAAAACAAGTCCATCTGATTTATAAGATAATTCGCAATTTTTAAAACGTCGTTCAACAATGCACTTTTATCGGAAATTCCAGAGAGAACTAATCATTATTCGTACGTTTTTTTACATTATCACGTAATCGGTAAGGTTTCCTTAAATCTCAGTCTTTAGCTCGCGGTATTATTTATTTCCCTTCGTAAATCATCCGCGCAAAATCGTAGGAATTCGTGTCGAGACGCTAGTGACAAATATTTATTAATTTTTAAAAAGTACTATAGCTCCCGGTACTGTAATTATTGGAACGAATGAAAAACTTCAATTTAATCGACGAAATAAAATTTCTAGTTCGCTTTTGCAAACGCACAAATGGATTTCATACATTTTCGTTTAACAATCGAACTCGGTCACTGCCTTAATTTCCGTGGCCGAAAAGCAAAACCGTTGAGTGCAATTCGTGAAAAGTGATTCGCGGGCAACGATCGAAGCCCTTCCTTTTAAAAATGAAACTCGGGCGGGAACAAGCATCGAGTAAAGCAAACGCTGCTCATCGAGTTGCACGCATCTATTTTACAACGAACGTAAACAATGCACAGCGACGTGCCGTACAATTGTAGAGGGAGTGTAAGGAACGTAGAATAGACGCGTGCGTAAACAAATCTAAACAGCATTCGGGCGAACTCGAATTTTTCAGCCAGAAATAGCATTGCATTCCTGGCTGGACTGAAGCAAGAGCTGCGTCGGGCTGCAAGAGGCGGGAGGTATTAGCAACGAAAGGCGCGATGTAAGTGCGCGCGCGAAAATGAAAATGATGAGAAGGTGGCCGCCGCCGTCGATGCCTTTACGAGCGTTTTATCAGCGTCGTTTCTTCTTCTTCTTCTTCTTCTTGTTCTTCTGCTCGGCCGCGGTCGCCGTCCGCAATTGCCACGGCGCCGAGTACACTTTGTCCGAAGCACGGGTTCGCGCGCGTGTGAGTGCCCGGCGACGATAGCACCGCGACGCCCTTGGACGCCGGCGTTTCATCGGATGTGCCGGGCGCAGCTCGCGCAGAGCCGAGCGTTTAATGTCTACGGTATCGTTCGAGCCATTTACCAGTTTGGCTCCCCGCAAAAAGTCCCGACTAGTTGCACAGCGCCCCAACTCCAGCTGCGACTCCTCCTCGGCTATCAAGGACATTCGGATGTTTTTTGACGGAGTGTAGCTAAGTGCTCGCAGGTATGCGCAACTTTACGAGTAAGCGAGGAGTATCTCTGTTGCTTTTCGATTAGGCCGGGGGGCCGGGGGACCGACTCGTAACGACACTCGGCTTAGGCGCTGAGCATTTACGTGGAATCACGCGATGCTCGCCGCGCGACGAAGGCGCGTACGCACGCTATTTATTATTCGCTTTCTCGCGTTCCTTCGAATTTCGAGCCGATGCCGTATTGCCGAAACCACTTTGCGACTCTATTATTTTATGCGGGCCCAGCGAATTACTTCCAACTCGTTATTGCTCGAGCTTTTATAATTATTTGTAATCGCATTCGATCTGCAGTTTTGAACGTTTTTTAGCATCCGATAACGCGCGATTTGTGTTCTCACCGGCGTTGTAACGCGTTCGCTCCTAATTTAGGCGCAACTTTCGCACGACCTGACCTGCGCGGGAGAGTCCATTTGACTCGCTTCACTCGGGATCAGCGGAATAAACATAAAAGCACCGTAAAGAAGCGCTTTTGGGGCATTGAATGTGAATTAAGTGCGGACAATCGATGATGGCGGCCGAGCAAAGAGACGATCGTCGGTAACTGGCGCAGCAGCCGCGCGTGAAACGCAAAACGCAAAATAACGAAAAGCGGATGCTGAGCAGCCGAACGGGAAAGGAGTAAAGGGGCGACTCCGAAAGTGCTCCTAGACATTTGCGCCGCTGCCGCGTCGCCTAGCGCGATCTCTCATTTACGATCCTCGTCCTCGTCCACGGGGCGGCGCTTTACGCCCGCGCTAACAATCCTTTTTGCCGAGCAGCAGCCGCGCACCTCCCCGAGCGGAGCCATTGTGCGCGAGCCCGTGCTGTCCCCCGGGAGTGGCGGTAAGCCAGCCATAAACATCCCGTAGGATAATTAACCCTTTGAGGACTTTGAAGCTCTCCCCGACGATTTTAATAATCTTAAGAGACGGGCGTCCCTGATTAGTACTTCGGCTTCTGAGAAGCGCCTCGACCGACAATGCGCGTTACTCTCGACTGAGCGAGTCCGCGTATGCCTCGGTTACAGCCTGCGAACGACGTGCGCGCGCGGGCGCGTGCCCGAGGTGCTGCTCCTTCCCTCCTTACTCGCTCCGAGTCAGCGGGCCCTCGCGTCTTCCGGTGGCAGCCCAGGAGCGCCGCTCGCTTTCCGGCCATTTCGCGCAGTCGCTTTCGGCGAGGATCCGTTTGGTGTCGGATTCCGCGCTGCTGCTTCCCTCGCGCAGAAGCAAATTCGCCTCGGCTTTTAGCCCCGAAACCTGAAGAAAGACGCACCACCGACTTTGGTTTGAAACTTCTCCTTCTGTCTCCTTCCCAAGCGTTCCCAATCATTCGTTTGGCTAAATGCAGATGCGAAGCGTCTAGTTTTTCAGCATTTCCAGCGTGGTTGCTTAATTTTACAACGTTGCAACTCTGACAAATTTACGGTTACCCGCCGCGAAATTACGTTGGCAAATCCGTCTATTTTTAATTAACGCAACGCAATGATTTTACGGGAAATACGAAACGGAGAAGATATTGAATGCGTTAATAGTGTATAATGCGAAAGCAGGAAAGCAGCTATTAAACCGTTACGTAAAAAAGGTGATTAAAAGGCGAGTTGCGAAAATGTTGCTGTTGCACAAGTCGCGGACAATGCGTATAAAATATCAAAGGTATTAACTAGCGATAATTGCCAGAAAAAGCAAACGGAACTCCGATGATTTATTAATATGTATAAAATAATGTGAGCGCCAATGATTGTAGTCGGCATTAAAGTTTAAAATGCTGCGTTGAGCGTAAAAATTGTGAAAAATTAAAAATTGACGAGCGAACGCGAACGTGCGTTTGCAAAATTAGCGACTCGCGAGTCACCAGAATCTAGAGTTGATAAAATATTGCGCGCGAACATACAAAGATACGCTCGTAAATTATTGTCAACTTTTGAAAGGTCGATGCACCGATAGCGGGCGCCCGTCTTCTCAACTGCTGCTTATCGTAATGAGAGGAGTAACTCGCGCTCATTTTTGTCAAAATAAAAAAGCGCGCGTCGCCTCCAGGTCGTTTAATGAAAAATTTCGTCGAGATAAGCTCTATCGAAGCGAGGCGAGAGCCATGAATCTTGTCGCAGCGTCAGCCCAGGATAGCCTTCGACAATTGCCATCGATAATGATTAAATATGCTTGCCGGGGAATTTCTCCCGAGCGAAATTTCCGCTCGCTGCTGCAGCGTAAACAAAAGGAAACTGCACCGAGCGCAACAACAGAAAGGAGCCACGTAATGAAAGGCGGCACCGCAGCACCGGGGGATTGCGTCGCTGCCGCCACCGAGTCTCTTTGGCATACACATGCAATTGCATCGAGTCTTTGCCTCCTCTTTGGACTTTTGTCTCCGTGAAATGCGCGAGCGTCACTTTGATGTATCGGCCCCGTAAAGGCACAAGCGCCGAGGCCCTAGGAAAACAATTAGCCGGTGGAACATGAAACAACCCTTAGTGGCTAATAACGCGCGGATCGCTCCAAACGGCTAATTTTTTCGGCTCCCCCCTGCTGCGCCAGCGCAAAACTCAAAGGCTCTAAATCCTTTGGCCCGTCTCCGCTCCTCTTCATAACCCCAGCCCGGCCGATGTGCGGATCTCGAGCGAGCGGATTTTCGCGTAAGGAAATCTCGCGGGACCGCTCGGCTCTTCTTTTTTGCGAAATCCGGCGTCCCCGTCTGCTCGCCTTGGCAGCGCTTTTTCATCTTCGCAGTCGTCCTTTCTCGTCTGCTTATGCACGAGTCTCGTCGCGGCGCGACATCTCGATGAAAGCAGCAGCAGCAGACCTTTTTGTACGCGCCTCGAAGAAGCGCTCGAGAGATTCTCGGATTGCGCGGTGAATACCCCGACGTGCGGCAGGACGCGAATCAACTTTGAACTCGGCTCGTGCTCTTTATTTTCGACGGCGAACAAAGACGCGCCACGTTTGTTCTTGCAATTAAGTTGTTTGGGCAGTGTATCATCTTTTTTGCGCGCCTCTTTGATAACGAACGGCCTCCGCGCGGACATGAATAGAGATTTCCTGCGGAGACTCGTAACGCCATAAAAGCCTTGGAAATAATATTCAAGCGCCGCGGCAAAAATTTGCATACATTCGAGCGCAGGCGCGTGTAGAGTAGTGCCTCCTTGCGCGAGAGTGAGTGCCGGTAAGTTTTTGACCTGAGTTTATTGCACCCTTTTGGCCGGTTCGCCTCCGAGGTCCCGTGATCCGAAGAGGCACAAGCGATGAACAGCGCACACCGACGTATTTCAGGATTATGCCGAGTCTATTCAACACACGCGCGCTTTGTGATTATCATCTATTATTCAACGTCGGTCTCGTCCGCTTCTCGCGCAAGCTCGGCTCGACGACTCGACGCAACGAGAGACGCGACGAAAAATAATCCAGACGTCGCGCTTTACTTTCAGTTATCGTCGCTCTCTCGCTTTATTCGCACTTTTTCCAATTAGCCCAAACAGACGGAGCTGTGTTTTGAATGGGCGCGTACCTAAGCAGGAGATAGGAGAATAATTTCCCGCGTGTTTAGATTGGTAAATGTCGTCGGGGCTGAGTCGATTAAGAAGCCGGAAAGCCGAGGCTTTTCGCGGCTCCTAATGTTTACACGAATTGCCAACGATGAGGCGAGAAAAGTTGCCTCGGTGCTCAAGGGCTCGAAATATCGACGCTCAGTCTCATAACGGACGAGCGATAAACTCAAAGAAAACAACGCGCTTATAGCGCGAAATTCAATTTCAATTTGCGATCGGCAAGCATCGTCTTAAGTAAAATGCACGTTTATCGTTAATAATGCATTGAAAAAGGAATCGTCGAAAAAGGCTTGTTCTCTCATTTCGAAGACTCGAATGCGATAAGGCGAAACTAGAAATTTCGCTCAATCCTATCGTAGAGAGCAGCGGCTCGTCAAATATATCATTTGAATACCGTTACAACACGAATTGATGAAGCGAGACGAAAATCGGAGCAACAGCCGAAAGAATAATTGTATCGCGTCCGAATATCGAAGGACGTTTTGCGGAACAATATTTGTAAGAGTTAGCGGACGAAGTGGCCAAGAGCGACTCGTCGACGCGGTGGACCTCATCTTCGTCCTAGCGACGGGGCGATACGCGCGAGAATTAGATCCGGAGCTCGAGCTCGTAACAAGAAAGTTCATCGGCGTCGGCGCTTTTGAGAGGAGGGCGGGGTTGCGCGACGATTGCGGATCGAATTATACATTTCGGCCGGGCATTACAGTGGAGCGCGCCTTTTCCGTGCTGAAAATGGAGTGTCAGCGGAAACGGAAACCATTCATTGCGACTTCTCTATGCGAACTTTCAAAGTTTCGCCGTTCCTCCATTAAGCTCGTTACGCAGCAAAGCTTTTCTTAAGGAATTCACGAAAGTGACTGGCGACACGCGCCATTTCATTCGCTACTCCTGGCAAATAATTTCCTCGCGCGACAGTTTTCTTTTAATAATTCCACGGCTTCGGCGGAGCTTAGCTGCCGCTGAGAATGTAAATTAAGAGAGTCGCAAGCAACTTCACCGTACTGGTGTATGTGCGCTTGGCTTTTTTCAAATATAATTGCTTAATCTAGTGTCGCGGCGAATTGAGCTTTTTTCCTTGGCTCCTTCGTCAACTCGCGAGTCTATTCTGTTAGTTTTATCGAGTGCGAGTAATGTTATAATTATCCGAAATAACTCGTGTTATTAAATTTAATCGTTGTGCAACTGGAAATTCAGTCGCACGCGCATTAATGTTTTCGAGTGCGCGAGCACTTTTTGACGATTGTTAATTTCTAAAAATGAAAGACCGACCTTGCGAATCGTCGGCAATTGATTCACTATTCGATTCTCCGAGTAATAATTATCGAGTAACTCGTTATCTTGTTGCGAACATCGCAATCTTTTGCTCGATAACAATTGAACACATTAATGTATTAGACTTGACGTTGCAAAAAATGTGCGTTCGAACTAAAAATTGTGCAAAAACTTTTATCAAAACGCCAATCGATTGGAAATTAATTAAAATTATTTTATTTAAATATTAATATATTCTATTACAATCTATCACAAGTGAACGACGATAGCGTCGAGTACTAACGATCGGATACACTTGTTCACAGTACATTGTGCGTACACTTGACAAAGCAATTGAAATTTCTCAAAATGAACGATAAATTTATAAATAATAAAATACTGTTAGATTAAGCGTTACAAGGCCTTGACAGCGTTTTAAAGATTTATAAGAAAATGTCAGCGGACGAGTTGCCAAGTTCGAAAAATACCTGAATAAATCTTTGCATTGACATTGACTGGTGAATTTGCGAGCTACTAAATATAACGCTTTTTTTAACGATCATGAGTATATCGCGTAAGGGTGTGGCTTAGCAAGCGTTAAGTCTAGTAGAAAAAAGTTTTCAATCCTGTATATTCGAGGGTCGAGGGCCCTAGGGACGAGTTACACACACACATAATACTTGTTGAGAGGTAACTAATTACTCTTTAGCTCCTAGTTGAACATGTTTTGCATAAAAGACCCTCGGTCGCGTTTAGGAGCAAATTTTTTTACGCGATTTATGATAATATACTTTTTTGAAAGATCAAACGCTCAAGCGCTCTTTGAAACTAGAATCGACGCAGTCACAAAAATCTGTACACGCACGACCATTCGCCACTCGTCGTTTATACAACGCGATTTTTTACTGTTTTTTTCCAGTGAAAATAAACAAATAACGCTTTAAACGAGTTTTATAAATCATAAATAAATCGTAGGCAACGTACTTTTTAATAGAAATTTATAGTAAAAGTTGCAATGCTCGAAACAATTGAATATCTGAACCGACACAGAAAACGAAATATGTTATATGCCGATTCTGCTAAATAATTAACTACAACGACTCGACATTAATAAGACTTAATAATTTATTCAAATTTCGAATTACGTTTTCGCAACTGGAATAGCGCATTTTTACTCGAAATTCGAGACGACTGTTTCTGAAGCTTATTTTCGAAAAAAGCATCGAAACTTTTAGTTGAGAAATTAATAATAAGTCTATTATTGCATAATAACAATTTATTATACTCAAATTTTCTGAAAATCGAAGAATATTTCTAGTTCGAGTCGTTTATTACGATAAAGGTTAATATGACAGGCAAGTTAAATGACGAAGGTCGGCATAACCCATCCCCGTAATTACGAAATCTTCCGAATAAGCAAATTCGTACAGGCGAATGAATGTCCAAGGAGCAAATTATAATACGTAATAACATATTCGGTGGCAAAATATCGCTCAAGAATAAATGCTTCTGTGCATTTTGTTCTTTAAAAATACTCAAAAGACGCGCTCGTATATTGTAACTTATGACGCTTGGAAATGCGCGTCTTTTGAAGAGAAACAAGATTTTTTTGTTTCATGATTTTAAAGGCTGATTTTTGCTTACGGTTGCATCAATAATGGATGCAGTTGAAGAAATAACGTTCGTTTTCTGCTGCATTAAGGTAAATACCTCGCAAAGTTTGATTGGTTTTTCCTCGCTTCCGAACAAAAGAAATTATATAACCTCTTGCAAAGTCGATAATATTTTAACAAATCTAAGTAAATCTAATAAGGAAGTGTATTAGGCTTAAGTTGACTACCGCAGTCTGCTGTTTCTTACACTAGTGTTGGCTATTCGATTCGCGACTAAAAAGCTTCGACCGAGTATATTCCGAGTTTACTCGAAGAGACGACGGTAAATAAGGATGTTGGCGAGGCGCGCAGATTTCCTCGATCCCAAAGTCGAGCGTCTGCCAATCGTTGTCGCGGATTCAAGTTGCATCTGCAGCGCGAGCAAAAGCCGGGGGCACAAAAATGGCGATGAAAAAGCCGAGCTCCTGTGACAATTGAAGAGCGCGCGACACGCCTGCGGTGATGCCTGCGCTTGATCGGCGGCGGCGGCGGCGGCGACTCGTTCCGCGAACCCCAGCGGATGCGGAAAAAAGAAAAAGAGAAAAACAGGACGCGAGCAGCTCGACAGTTCACGGTAAAAGCTTAGGGTCCTCGAGGAGCGGGGGCCGGCAATTGACGAGGATTACGATGTAATGAGACGCTTTCGCCGGCGGTCAGTCAAAGGCGAATGGCACGCGATCGGCCCCCGACGTCGGCCCCTGGAAACTTTTCTCGATTTCAAGAAGCTGGGACTCGAGACACTTTTCGCTCTACGCGGAAAAACGATCGCGGCGCTCCCGATCGTTTCGTGCTTCAAGGCTGGAGTTAACGTCCAAACAGACGCCAGCGATTTCAGACATTTCGCTTTCTTCGCGAGCAACGCCGCTGAGATAAGTTCTTGATACGAGTCTTTTCTTGCTTCCGAGCGACTTGCAGAAAATTGATTTATCCGAATCAGCCCCTTTCAAGACTCGAACCTTCTTTTAAAGGCCAACTCTTTTTTGCGATCGTCTCTTAAACTAATGCCAATAAAGATTTTATCATCCGAGGAGAGACTTTTTACGAGATTTTCATTTCTCTGGCAACGTCTGTCAGCCGTTTAATTGTACGTGTAATCATATGATTAAGCGTAATTATGATCGAGCTCCTCGACCGAATCCTCGAAATTCTTTGTAAAACAAAATATGGCTGAACACACGAGATTTAGTTGCATACTTTCGTAATGTGCCCATTCTTTTTACCGTGGATAATTGTCGGTTTGCAGGCAACGCCAATTTTTAATATTAATTGCTAACCACGTTTAACAAATGCACTTTTACGAAAAACAAAGTAACGATTCTTTCTTGTGCAGGTAACCGTTAAAATTCATACGAACGCTACATGCTTAACAAAACACAAAGTTTTCGAAAATTAATTGCAGCGCCGTTGAAAAATATCAATGCAAAGTAATTTACCTAAAAATATATTTACTCGCTACAATGTATTTTTATATTCATTTGTTCTGCTAGTAATTATCTAAATTATTAGAAATATTTACATACTCGACTATTGTATCTCCTAATATTAAGCACTTACTTTTTTTTATCTAATAAATATCGAACTCAACAATCGATTCACATTATTCATTATATATATATATATTTATTCTATTTATTTATTATCTAATCTATTTATCGATTAATTTATATTTATAATTGTTTCTTGCATGCGTGAAAAATCAATGGTGAATATCCATAATTATTTAATTTTTATCATTCTAATCATAGTACAAGAGACGTTTTTGATCATTTACTTTCAGAGTGTAAAACACAGACGTAATTAATATAATTAATGCGCGTGGAGTAGGGAATTATAAATATTTCTCACGATAAAAGCAACGTTGAAAGTAACAATGAAACTGGGTTATCTATTTTAACGAAAAGAAAAATATTAATAAATAGAGGCTGCGAATAAAAACTTCGGCTAGAGAATCACTTTTCTTGAGAAATAAATAAATTGAGAAAAGTACTTCAACATGTGCAACGATTTGTAAATCATTTAAAAGTGGTCGAGATTTCCCGCGTAATTTTGTCATATCATCTTTTTTTATACAATCAAATTTGCTTGTACTTTTACGACGTTACAAAAATCAAAGGTGAACCTTTGAGTTTGACGTGTTCACTGGTAATATATTCCCTGTCTATATAATTGCATATGTGTAACGCAACCGAGTGCCGGCATTGGGCCACGATACAGATATGAATATAATTTGAAGCGAGAAATATATAGGCATCGGTGGACAAGTTGTGAGAACATCTGTCGTAACAACGGAAGATTTCGGGCTATCGACTGCACATAATATAAAGAACTTTATACATTCATTGTTACTTAGATTTATTTTTATGTGTATTTATTAGTTTTTTGGGGGATAATATTCTCGCGTAGATATTTTTCACACGACCGTTTCAATTTACAGTGAGTAATTATTGTTTATCTTCGCTTGATAATCTTTAAGTTTAGCCAGAAAAAATTCGTTAGAGTGACTCGATTAAACATCAAGTACTTTACTTAAAATTCACAAATAATTTCAAGGTGTTTATAATATAAAATATAATAATAATAAAATCTCTATGACGTGCGACAAAAACGGGGTAAAAAGATTCTTAATGCATGTTATATCACGTTGACGAATAATTAAGGTTAATATGAAATAAGTTATAGCATACTCAAAGAGGTATAATGTTTATAAATTATCCTAAATTCTAAGAATAGCTTTTTGCTATGTAGATAAACTATATAAATATCAAATATATCTGTTAAAAATATTTGAAATGTGTATTGAATTTTAATTTATAATTAAATTAATAAGCAAAATACTTCGTAATAATTTTCATATACTAAAGAGATTTATAGAGATCGTTCAAAATATTTATTAATCAATCGATAGTATGGCTTCGTAATATTTTATCACACAATATAATATTTTTTTTAACTTGCAAAACTATCTTTACGTGTCGTTGCACGGATTTTTATTTAATAATGATTTGCAGATAAGGAAAAGCCAACTGAAAACGAACGAATGATTTATGCAAATATTGGCTTTACGTAAATTAAGAAAAAGTGCGAATTCAATGCGTTAATAACAAAGATAAAGCGTAATTGCGGATTATACGCGTAAATAACGATAACCGAATGTTTATAAAAATAATGTAGGTAAGTAAGGTGTAGCGCATAATGATAAATGGCTTGTAACAACAGCAGCTCCTATCTTACATTAGCCACTGGACTCGAGGAGTCGCCTATCTACGAGGGCTAAGTAATTCGCAAAACTCGAAGATTTAATCATAAATGCACGCGTTTTAAAAGTTAAAATAAAACGAAGCGAAAAAAGTGGTAGCCCGCAATAAATCCCGGTCGTGCATCAATATTGAAAACACGCGTGTTTCCTTCCACATATGGTGACACGTGAATTAACGCGTGCCGCGTTTATACAGGCGATAATGTAGGGCTTTAACTCGGTGTTACCGCCGCCACCGTCGCCGCTATGTAATCTATTTCAAATACGCGCGCTATTCGACGTTACATTAAAACGCGCGTACTTCCGAACCCAAGGTAATGACGCGAAATGAATGTCGGGTTTTAGTACAGGTAAAATGATCGGCAATTGTCAGTTACGTGACGCTCGATCTCCATCATAAAACTTCTCCAATAACCTCGGCAATATAAATTCTAATTTCGTCTCCCTACTATTTCTATTTCGTTAAGAGCGTGTGAGTTACAATCGCATTGTCAGCTCGTCGCGCGAATAGCGAGGCCGCAAATATTATAAATTCGGGCGCGCGTCGTTGCACGGGTTAATAAAAACAACTCTGATGCGTTGAAAAATTGGAACTGCTTGCTTGAGAATATCAACAAATATCGTGTCTTGTTCGCATTTGTTTTTTTTACACCAGAGAATATCCCGTTTGGCCCTCGCAGTCTTCCCGTCCGTCTCGCTCTTTACCATTATATGTGTTTTCTTCCTTACCCTCTGTCTTTTATTTCTCCTCTTTATTTTTCAAAGCTCAAATGATGCTCTTGGCATGTACACAATTGAAACGGCTGATTTTTTCACTTTAAGATTATTAGCGTCACGCATTAATATTGAATATTCTATTATTAATTAATTTACATAAGTCGAGACTCGCTCCCTTCGTGTTCTGCACAAATTAAATTGAACTGTGAAATAAAATGTTATATATAAACTAGCAGACTGGCAGCAAATTAAAATTATTGTTATAATTATTATTTATTCATCAACAATATATACTTAATAAATTACAATAAAATTATATATACATTTACATTTTACGACTTAATTTATAATATTCTTTCTCTTCCCTTTTCTTTTTAAATTATTATTACTTCTTTTTATCCCCTCCTTTCTTCTTCGGTTTGTTGTCTCTCTCTAGTACCATTTACGTTACATAATTTTTTTTTCGTCTCTCGAAACTTCTTTCCATCTTTTCGTGCTGTACTGTGTTATATTGCACTCAATAACTATAATTCAGAGAAGTAAAATTAACTATAAAGTACATTGACTTATTGTTGTAGTCATGCGTTCAAAAAATTAAGTAATATAATTCAAAATTGCATTATTTTTTTTAATATTATTTACGCTTCTATAAATATTTAAAAATGTATATATACATATATATATAAGAATTAACGAAACTGTGTTCTACATTTAAAATTGAATAACGTTTTATCAGCTATTGCAAATTAACCATCTATGTTTAACAAAGATTCGGCGTATTAATACAGAATTTTTTATTAAATTATTAATTATTCAAACAATAAAATTTTTATATAATGATAATATATACGTATATGTAATAATAATTATTAATAATATTGTAGATATAAGTTGGATTATATCACCTTATTCTGTATTTTATTATATTTTATTTTATATATTTATATTATAGATAAATATATATAATATATATATATATATATAACTATGCATATATGTAAAGTAACAAATTCTTTTGAAAAATAATGAAGTTTTTGCTAAGAAATTTGTAGAATGAATTTTTTCTGATAAAAATAATGAAAAAGCCATTAAATAGATGCTCAACAGGAAAAAAATAAAAATTACATTTATAAGGTGAAATGAAAATAAATCCAAATTAACATTAAAATAAAACGAATAATGAAATATATAAAAAAAAAGCAAAAAACATTTGCTAAGTGTGGGGTTCGAACCCACGCTCCCTGACGGGAACCAGAACTTAAGTCTGGCGCCTTAGACCGCTCGGCCAACCTAGCTTAGCATCATTGGGAATAAAACTAGCTTTTATAGCAGTATTTACCAATCGTTTCTCCGTAGTTATTGATTTTCTACAAACAGCAGCAAGACTATCCTACTACACTATTTCAATGCTATAGTTATAGATAATAAATTTTAAAAAAAGTCAATGAGTTATCGCCGAATTATTTTTAATAAATATAAAACTATATAAAAAGTATAATTGTAAGTCTGGTTAAGGTTGTAATAGAGCAATTTAATTTACATTATCGTGACTGCGGATAGCTGTGTGCGAATGAAGGAACGTTAGTTGGATCTAGATACTACGTACACAGTGCGTTATCTCTTGTTTAACGAAGCGGGTATCTCTAGCCGTAATGACGAATCTAAGTTGGATAGTTTCAGAGCGAAATAAACTCCAGAGCTAAGAGAACACCATCACTCTAAAACAATCTACAAAGCAGTTTGCCGAGCATATTAAAGCTGCGCCGAATGAAATTAAAAGCGATCGTAATCTAGGAATAGTCGAGTCGACAAAAACTGACTGAAACAAAAGACAAATATACTTTATCGAGTTTTAAAATTAGGGATTATAGAGCGACTCGAGGCTACACGTTAAAAAGTACACTGGAATAGGAAAAACAGCGATTTGTACGAGAAGTCTTAAAAATGCAATTCGAAGAACTTAATAAATCACGAGTATAGATAAATACAAGCTGATTGAAGCCAAATAAAATAAATCTTTACGGCACCGAATGGTCCTCGCTCGAAAATAGAAAAGGTTTACGATTCAAAAATTTAATACAAATAATATTTCCTAGGAAATTCAAAGCATAAAGAGTCGCGACGCCACAAAAGATGGGGATACTCCGAGGGACAGTCAAAAATAACTCGGCAGAATCGGACTTACCGCAGGTATAATTTAATGGATAGTCCAACGAAAATGCCACACACACGCACGCACGGGTACTCGCTATTACAAATTGCCCATTATACACGCAGTCAAAGCAACGTCGAAGCTTTTAAAAGTTGGACTTGAATTAAATTCAGACGACGAGGCAAGATTAATGCAACAGCGACAAAAGTGGACTCTAAAAACGATACGAAACGCATTTGTGAAAAAAAATCGGAGCTTTTCTTGGGATTAATCATCCGAGCCGACGAGAACATTCGACCTGTACGCAAGAGTTCCGCTGGTTTTTGCGCTGTATAAAGTTGCATTGGAGATTGATATTTGCGGTTACGCGGCTATGGATATTAGAATCGAATATCCGCATTCGTCAACGTCTGCGATCCGTCCGGCCGTTCGGGTTAAAATTGAACAACTGCGCCCCTCTGGGTCCGCAATTTGTCCGCTTGTTTCTGCGTCTCGTTTAAATTTAATTTATAATAAATAGGAAATGGCACCGACACGCCTAAAAAGTAGATGGAAGTAGATGGTTTTGGAACTCCGGCGAATTCAATTATAGAAATACTAATAGTGTTGGAGGATCTAATAATCTACAACGATGAAATGCGTGCGAAAGCGTATTCGTCTTTTATTTACACTCGAAATTGCTGCGATGATCGCATAGACGTTTAAATACGGGCAATTGCAATTTTGACATTAACAAATGATTAGCTTTCGCTCGTATATCAGTCGGCGTGTGAAAAAGGCTAATATTGCCTTTCACATTCGGCTCCGACGTCTGCAGACGATTCTTCGGATGCTTCGATCGTCGCCGCTTTGATAGCTTCATCGACTCGGAATACAATGCAATAATTCCAGCTGAGAGTCGTTTCATTGGCGCGGAGACGTTGTCCAGTTTTCATGTTCCTAGTACTTTAATACGCCACTTTTACTGCTGGAGCACGCAAGCACTCGTTGTGCCGCCGATGGCGTGTCCTATGTATTGTCGTACCTAATAAAAATCCTACTCAGTGCGATGATAATCATTAGGATTTTATAGCTATTAAATTACATTTAAATATGCTTTGTCAGGATCTCCGAACGAGGAAGTGGCAGAAATTTAATTCGCTTAAATTAGAGAATGAGAAACAGAAAGTAAAGAATCATCAGGCTGCGAGTTTAATCCGGCTTTTATTCTACGACGTAAATTTTCCGCTGCGTCGATTAGCACTGTTTTTTAACTAAACTCTACGACATACGTGAAAACCTTCGTCGAGGGCTTTGTAGACATAAAGTTAACTTGGTTATCGTTGGTGGTAATTTTTAGTAATTTATTAATCTTAAATTCTGCGACATCTTGGTAAGCGCGAAAACATATTTAATGACAGTGTGGACGTTTTCACTACGTTTGAACACGTATTGTAGGTTAAAATAAGCCTGTGAGCGATAAGTGACGACTTCACGTATTCTGCGAACGCAAATAAAATATTGAAAAATTTATGCACTTGGATAAGTGTGTGCGGGTATTACTTGCATTACTTTATCACATTCATCAATTTACTCGATCTTGCTTCACTTCGCGCGTATAAAGAAATATTTAATTCGAATCCAAATGGTGTAATGAAAAATATTTAATTTAAACTCAATTTTTATATTTACAAATTCAACTGGGAACGGGTAATTAATTAGACGCGGCAATACTTTACTGCAAATCAGTCTTGATCGTAAATTTGTAATTGTCTAAAAATTGGAATTACCATTTCGAGTCAAATATAAGAAATATTATTTAAATTGAATTAATTTCTTCGTTTAATATTCGTAGAATATTAAATTCACTAAGTAATGAGATCGATATTTTTGCTATTATTTGTCCGCACAGGTATAAAAATTGTTTAAATTTAGAAGCGATAAAGTCTCCATTTTTCTTCTACACACAATGTAATAATAATTTTTAAATCTATACTTTGCTTAATAATGTAGTCTGGATTAATCTATTCAAAGGTTTACACAAATGCTATGTTCGTTGTATTGGAGGCATTCAGTTATTCGCACAAAATATTTTATCAGGGGGATTTTCTACTCAAATTTAATATTAAATAACGAGCATATTTTATTTTTGAAGCAAATAAGTCAGTTGAAAGATATCCTTTTCTTATTTAAGACAATTTTTAAGTAATGTCGCTTTGAAAATCGGAAATTAATCGATACAATCGTAAAAATTTAGCAGACGAGGATGCTTTTGCACAATAATAAACGATAAATCATTGTGATAAAATTATTCTGGTCGGGTCGTCGTACAAAAGTATGTGCGAAATTCATGAAAACTGACGAGTTGGAATATCGTAAGGTTGGGTTGCGTTCACGACTAAATGGAAGCTGTAACTAAGGGGAAGTAATGTGTGGATTCACCACCACGCGGCTACGCGTTTCGGGTTGGTGTATTACACGTTTCTCCGAGCGACAGATATTGTCTTAGATAAGTACTTAAGTAAGTTCTCTGCGTTTTCTCTCATCATACGGGCTGAGTAGTTCTGCACTTCTCTCGGTCTTAACGAGGCGTCCAGTAAAGCAACCCAAGATAAAATGTGCGCGCACACAGTTATAACGCTATTCGACGAATTAACCATTACTCCTGCTTTGCTCCAAGTACTTATAATATAAACGCGTAAAATTTCGTTATTCTTATTCGCTGCTTTTACATCTGAAATTGCAATTCGTTAATGTTAGTTTTGTCGGTGGGTGAATTTTCATAAAATTTTTATGCCGTCACATCGAGAAATTTTGAATCGTTCTCTCAACTGAAATTTAGAATTCCTTAGAAATTGTAGAGTTTAGAATATATTATTTATCAATCCTCTGTCGAGATTTTCCGTAAACATTATTCAATTGTCGATTATTGAGTCGTTTAAACGTACGCGCACCAGCACTTTCTAGGCTTAAGCAAACTTAACTAATGACGAAAAAAATTAAAACTCCCGTAATAGAGTGGAAAAAAGCGAAGGAAAAAAGAAAAATCCACTGCGGATGGTCGAATAGCACAAGCTGCGTTATAACACAGGCATTGGCTCATTCGGTCGAACGAGGTGTTAATCTCTTTACGATCGAATATTCAATTAGCATTTAATTTACAAGCGATATATCTTTAATGTGGTTACATTTCTGAATTATTAAGTCAATCTTCTGCTCGGTCTTGGTTGGGCCTGTACGCGTGAGCAACTTCTAAAGTTACGGCTTTAATTTTAATAACACGCGCATAATTATGCAGCCAGTGTTTCGACACCACGCGGATAACGTCCTCTCGGAGCGTATGTAAACATAATGTAAAGTACACAATGGACTGTAAGTGGCCAATGAGGTTAACGATGCCAGCGATACAAACACCGTATGTATAAACAATCAATCAGTTTTGAATATAAGAGGCGATAAAATCGAGCTTTGCTTATTCAAATAATGTTGCACATGGACGCCACGCAACGTTATTACAAGCAGCTCTCGGGAGTGCGCGAACGGCAAACACTCGCTTCTTTTTAGAAGGATGACTGTACCAACGTAAATATCGACGAGCCAACGGCGCTACTCGACTCCTAATGAACGTGTGTCTGCCCGCCTAATTTTGCAAACGTTTGCGATCACACAAAAGTGGAAGTGAGCGAAAGGTGATTTTTAAAATGACGTCTAAGAAATGGAGCTCCTCGAATGGTTCTTAATTGTTGCAAATACAGATAAAACTAACGGTGATATTTGGATTGTTTAAAATAGATCATCAGGCTTGTCGGCTTGAAAATCAACGGTAACCCATAAAGGCAGTCACCCTGTGATCGTAAGAATTATTACATTCCACAGTCTTACGTAACCGATTGTCGGAAAGCTGTCATCGGAGATAAGCAACAGATCGACGTCGATTTGTCGGCTATCATCGACAAGTTATTGCCAAAACATTAGGCTGCGCCTATCACTGCTTCTCTCGTATTGATTTTTCATTTTCAGCGAGTACAGCAATCGTCGCGACGCTGGTAAATATGCAAATATTGAAAAAAGGCGAGCTTCTAGATTAAGGAACTTGTGCAGAATAGGGATGAAACGACGGAATGACGGAATAAAGAGAGCGAATCTTGAGCGACAATAACGACGAATGCCCGTTTGGCATTCCCCGAGCGGAGCGATAATCAGAAGCCATCGTTCGCAGTTGGCAATAACTCCCGATCGACTCGTCAGGCGCGTTCAACGACGCGAGAATCACTTGAAAAATCGCTGCCGCGCCATCTGCATCGTGTCAAAAGGCGCCGGGAGTTCGTGATCCGCGCGAAACAATCGCCGCGGCTCGGGCGAAGAAAAAGGAGCCGTGCGGTAATGGGGCAGATATCGCCGAGAGAGACGCCGGAAACCGAAGGAGGGCGGGCCCTTTTCCCAGAAGAGTCCGACACCCGTGTAAAATAAGAGCCTTTGGCACCCGTCACCGGGACTCCGCGGAATGGACCGGCGGGATTTAGGCGCGTGAAGTGCGTGAAGTGTAGGAAACGCTCGTCACAACAACTCGATGAAAAAGGCGTAAACTAGCGCCGCTCGCGTAATTCCATTCCGACGCATCTGTTGTCATTCTCACGTTACCGCCTCGGCGCTCCGTAATGACTGTCTGTTGCACGACAACGTGTAGTACGCAACAATGATAATGTAAGAGCTGGAAAAGTGGGGACGGGGAGCCATCGGACAGGGGGGAACAGAAATCACGCGAGGACGCGTTTTCGGGAGCCGGAATTACTCGCGTGCGTGCGTGCGTGCGTGCGTGCATACGCGTATGTTTGGGTGGACTTTACACTGGAGAGAGAGGCAACAATGGCCATCGGTGGAGCCGCTTACATTGGGAGTCGAGGGGTGACTTGCCGCTCTCGCTCCCGCTCTCCTTTTCTCCTTTTCTCCTTCTCTCCTTTTCCCCTCTTCGATGGGTGCGCGGACGTGTTAGGGTGAGAGAAAGAGACAACTGATACGTATAACTCGGACTGTAAAGATTTACGCTTTGAGAGAAACAGACAAAAGGGCACTCGATTTTCCATCTATTAAAAGACTTGCGTTTATTAAATTATTATTCAATGTTTGACTGGATCTGTTGATGTTTCTTCTTGTTCTTACCTTTTCGCTTTTATTTATTCACGACCGACGTGTCGCTTTATTTGGATTCCGCTTCAAGTCTACCGATGCTGCAACCTGATTGAGAGACGGAAACATCGCAATGGATGGCAATTTTTCACGTGCACTCGATATTTTTTAAACTAAAGCTTCATCGATGCCTATTGGTAAAAAATTCGTTTTACTGATGCATACATTAGTTAACGAGTAATTAGCAGCGATTAATTTTTATTCGAGTAAACATAAAATATAATATTAAATATTAATTTCAATCACTTGTAAAAATACACGCAACTAGTTTTAATTATATTGTAAATGTAAAAATAAATACATGTGTTAAATTTCTAAAACAAATCGACGATTTTTCCACTTCCATCTCCTAGTGTCGTGCAAGAAAATATTTCATGTTTATTACTTTTGGGTTTTATTTACAAGTAAATATCCATAACTATCAAGGCCCAATTTTATTTCAGATCGAATAAAATCGATAAACGATAAATCATCCCAATTCTTTTTATAAAATTATTAATAGACTTTTATAAATGCTAATAAATGCCTGATTATATATCAATCAAACTACCCAATTAGCGGAGTAATGAAAATCAGAATATTTTCCAAACTTCGCTTCGATAAACAAGTTGTACGACTGAGTTTAGAAATAATGTATATTAACAAAAGTATACATAAAAGAATATTCATTTTTATATTATTTAAAAGTTTCAAATAATAAAATAAATATGGATTATATATTACAAGAGCAATCGTACAGACTAGCATCCACAAATTTTATAAAACTTTATTAGTAAAACTGTACGTATTTTATAACTTGTAGTCGTAATGTGCCAATTGCAAAGATAAATTAATTAATTTTGAATTACGCATGCGTTTTATTGTAAAATTTACATAATAATAGTTGAATATATTTTAAAGTTTGTATTGATTCAATGCAATTAAAAGGCATACGTACCTTAGTAGAGAACAAATGAAATTGAAAATACAGAATTTCATGAAAATTGCTAATTGTTTTTTGCAAACGTACGTAGAAAAGTAAAATTCTTTGAAATGATTTAGGTACTGAAAATAGCAATGGTATTTATAAAAATTTTCTCGAAATATAAAATATTAATTAAATACTATTTATTCGGTATTTTTTAATTTTTAGGTAGAAGTAAAATTGGCTCAAGCGATTGCATACGCAAAATAATTTCTCAATGTTCCGTTTAAAAACATTGAATCTTGCGGATTTTTATATTAAGAACGTTACGCAATATTTTATAAGGAAAGATTTAAAAATAAAAATATTACTTTTATGCAATATCTTTCGACGTTGATAAGAATTTTATCGTAATCATGAAATTTCGAACGTTTAGATTTTTGATAACCAATAATAGAGCGATTAACCGTTTGTTTCTCATAAATATGATTTCAATTTAATAACGACTAAAGTTATAAAACAAGCTCCATAAATTATTTTTCAACTTAAAACTGCAAAGTTCGATTGAGTTAGTCGTGCAAAATAATATTAGTTAATGTGACGTTAGTATCGAATTTTTGCCGACGAATTGTTTGTAACCGCTAGGGATTTCGTCGGTACGGAAAGCCTGCAATTCGAAAGCAATTAGATTTTCCAAAGGCAGCTTTTCGTTTTCGACCCCGTATGAACTTATAAATCACAAGATCCGATCGCTATCCTGTTCCACTTAAGATGTAAATTGCACTCTAAAGACATTGTACTCGGTTACGAGAGCTCGGGACACAATGCAGCTACGAAATGGAATTTTATTTTTGTTCTTTAAGAATAAATACAGTGCTGTGTATTCAAATGCTGAAATTGTCCACTTGTGTATGTGCGCGTTGCCAACTTTAAATAGAAGATCGCAGATCGACGGATAAACAATTGATATTCGCAGTTTTGAAAATAAAAACTTACGTTTCCAAGCGAACGGCTATTCGATTGCAGTCGTCTCTTATTTATCATCTCATCCCGAACTCTTAATTGGCTTATTTTGTACAGCAACGCGGCTTATCAGCAAAGAATAGCAACCTATTAGAAAAGATTCCTAATTAGTAGTCTATTATTTAAGGATTCTAGGGGATGCGAATTCATCCTGTTGGTCTGCATAACAAATTCAGCGTGCAAGTGGAAAAAGTACGTTTAAGGCAAATTCTCTCGAAATTATTAAAAACTTATAAACACTCTTAGGATTAAAATCTAAGGCGAGGAACAGAGAGTCCACTTAACCCTGTCGGAGAACCTCACCTTTATGGGGAGTACTTTGGACTTTTCATTTTCTCTTGGACTTAAAAATTTCCAAAAGTTTCTTAATTATGCAGTTTATATAATTTATCGTTGGGAAGCTCGACAACGAATGCGTTAATTTTTTGTCGGAATTAGAAAGATAACGTTCCGCAAACAGAGTCATCGAGTCTCGGCATTAGCCGAGAGAGGGAGAGAGACGAAGGCAAGGATCGGAAAAAGAAGGCGGAGGAGACGAATTTAATATTTCGAAGACTGCGGTAACGCAATTTCACGGGACGTCGCGCGTATACATCGTGTAGTTGTGTAACGCCTATAAGCATTACAAATGCGATTTGCCTCAGATCCAAAGTCCAACTTCGTTTCGGGAGAGCGGAGAAGGATGTTAATCGCTTTACGAAGGAGACTTGTTTTCCGCATTTACGCACGGAATCCGCGACGGGGATATATATCGAGTTACCAACGAATTTACGCCTGCGGTGAGTTGATTGTACCACTGCGAGGGTGGAGGCCGACGCTGGATAGGAGCTCGTAAGGAGGGTAAAAAGATGAGGTAAAGAAAAGTCGCGACAGGCAGGCAGGCAGATCCCGAGGATGCGATCGACGGAGCGAGAGGGAATTAACTGCTGTTTTGATCTTTTTCCGCTGCTGTCTGGAAGTGACGCGAACGAATATTAGCATATATAATACGCCTTTTCTGACGCTAATCCGACAGTAGCGCGAAATATTTTTCGGGATTAAGTAATACATATTTACAATCTTTACGATCTTTGCGATCGCTCGGGGCTTTGAATAATTGATTCCATTCTCGGGCGGACTCTTGCGGAAATCTTCGTATTCCGCAAGATAAGCGCTTTAGCGTTACGCGTTCGCGTTTCTTATGATGAGCTTCTGCGCGACTCGAGTTCGACAACTGCCCAAAGCACAGGCGAGGCCACACGGCCGCTTCTGACAACCTCAAATGACTCGACCGAGCTGTTATTAATTCGTCGCTGCGAATTTCGAATTTCGCGAAAAGCTTCTGGAGCGATCATCCGTCATATCTATTCGAACGAAGCATGCGCAAGCTCCGCGCAAACAAGCTTGGCTAATATTAAAAATTGCGCTATTCTGATCGAACGACTTCCTTCGCCATCGGAGGATCCCCCTGTCGAGGCATTATCTGTCTCTGACAAAGAGCGATAACGTTCCTCGCGCGCAATGCAGAATTGTTTTTAAAATCCACGCGAGGAAGATGGCCGAAAGAAATTAATGAGCAGCTCGCGAGACCATAAATAACGATTCGGGAGCGTCAAGGAGTGTCGGAGGAGGAGGAGGCGGAGGGGGGGTCGGGGGAAATAGATATGGAGAGGGAGAGGAACGGCGCGTAGCAAATGCACGTACACGCGTTGTCAGACAATGGATGACAAATTGCTGGAAAGGCAAAACAAACGGAGGGCAGTCGGGAGAAGTGCATTCGCTCGGATGTGTCCGGTCGGGTCGCTGTCATCGATATTACAGCTCGCGGGGCGACTCGTAATCTTGCCCCTCCCCCGCGCTAGTGTCAACAGAGGAGCTGCCGGGAAAAATGGTCCTTTCCACGGATAACTGTCCGCCCTTTCTTTGTTGCGTGCCAGCAGCCACTTTAATGCGCGGGGAGGGATAAAAAGGAATCCTGATTGATAGAGCGCGTCTCGAGCAGGTCAACTGTTTATCTACCGGGACACGTCTTTATCGATGTAACTCGGCGTCCTCGCTTATTATGGAAATATCTCTCTCCGCTCCTCGGACGTTGTTCGTTGTTGGGAGCGATCGTGCCTATCTCCCCGGCGACGACCAGTGCGAATTAAAGCAGCCATCGGCTTACGAATAAGCTCTTTTCGGGTGGAAATTAATTTTCCCTTTGCGAAAATTCGCTCCAAGAAGCGTCGAAAAAGGAGATACGGGTGCCTTGCTCTCGAAGCACGAGATACGAGATACGGCGACCGAAGTCGCTCTCCGCTCGCGTCCTCCTAATAATATGCTCGCTTACTTTGGTTAAGTAGTAGCTCCTGGCGTAAGCGCAGAATTTTAAAAAAATTGCCTCCTTTGACGAGCTCCTCGACAGAACACAAGAGCCGCCGCCGCCGCCGTCTGCTCCGCTGCCGCTCGTTTTGTTCTCCCGATTTCCTCGTTAAACAAACGATCGTGAACAAAATCTCGGTCCCTGGGCGCGCGCCGCTACGTGTTTCCTTTCACGTGTTTCCCGCTCGCGCGACAATGGACTCGTGCGGACGCATTCGCGCGCTCCTCCGCGGCGAAAAGTGCAGCGTCGGAAATTAAAGCGAACCTCGTCGAGGCGGCGAATCCATCGAATGAAAAGCGGAGATGCCGAGCCGAGGCCCGCAGCTGTTCCTCCCCCGCTCTTCTTTTGTCGGGAAGGAGGCACGCGAGACGGCGCATCGCGAGCCAACGACCGTTAAACATTTAGGCGGTTAATTTCGGAAGAGGATTTTTCTTTAAAGCCGAGCAAAGCAGCCGAATCGAAAAGAGATAAAGAGATGGAGAAGATCGGCTGCGGACTGAAATAATAATAGCGAGGAGCCGAGGCTACGGCTTTAATCACGATATTAAACATTTACGATTGACGAAAGGACCAGGAAAGAAATTTGTGCCGGACGACCTTTTGCGTGGCTCGCCCAATCCGGTGCTTTCCTCCTCGTTTATCCGCGCACGGAGAATACTTTTACTCCTCTATCTCCCTCCTCCTTAACCCCCGCATTCGCGCTCGCACACTCCCGGCAGCGCTCGCACAAAGGATATTTTCTTCGACGGTAATTATGCTTACGGCCGATGCTGCGATCCCCTCGTATTGTCGTCAAATTCGTGAAAAAAGAAAGGGAATTTCCCGAGGACGTCTGGAGACTTTGACTTATTAAGCCAGAGATCTCGCCTTAATAATTGATCAGCTTTTTTAATCACAGCTCTTGACGAGGCCTCGCTTAAGTGTTGATTAAATAACGCCTAATTGGAGTTGGCGAACAGCCGTTACTTTCACATGATAAAAGAATTATTAAGGCACGCGTACTTTGCGCGCAACTTTTTTGCGCGCCCGAGAAATGGAAGTGCCTCCGATGATGCCATGACAATTATGCCCGGTAATTTATTTGGGAGAGACAATTTTTGCCTCGACGAGGGCGAGAGTCCGCGTCGGTGTACAAATAACAACTGCGAGCCCGCGACCGTTGATAGCTCGCGTGAAATTATTAAACACTGATAATTAAGGTTAAAAAGCGGGAGTTATGCAACGCGCGAGTATAGGAATCTTGAAAAGCAATTTGGACGAAAATAAAAGAGCGGGAGCGTAAGTGTGCCATTATGTTTACCGTAATAATTTAAAAACAAAAGTACTTAGCGCGCGTGCGCCGGGCTGCTGGCTCGTTTTTGTCATGTCACTCTATTAAAGTGCCGCCTTAGTCGCATGCGCTGTATTGGCAGTCGCCTCCGGTAGCCGACCGCGAGTGCATCCTTCAACGGGAACCTTAAAAATTTGCAGCCAACAATACGACGAGCCAAGTCCATTAAAATAACTCTTAAAGGAGTTCAGTTCGGGAGAAGCGCGAGCCTCGGACTCGGGCAGGACGAGACGTGAAACGTATATGACGTCGGCGGTGCCACCGGTTCCCTTTGAGTGCCGATGAAAATTCCGTACGCGTCATATAACTCCTCGTCCCACCGGCGCGCAAATAAGAATCTCGCGAGATCTTAGAATATATATTCATAAATAAAAATTCCTATGCGAGGGCGCGGGCGCGAAGAAAATGGTCACACGCTCCAGTGCTGACCCTAACGCGCTCCCACACCCCCGCGCCCGGCCTCGGGATTCTCGATTTATACATCCGAGATTTTTATGCTGTTTTCACGTAGTTACGCGCGCGCGCGCGCGCACACGCCCCCTCTCTCTCTCTCTCCTACGCGCGCGTCTTGGCTCAACGCGACACGAGTCCGATGAAATAAAATACATACGAAATAGCCCGCTGGACAGAATATTATAACGCTCGACAGACAGGGGGAGCGCGTCTCTTTTTTCGTTCTCGCTCCTCCTTGGCGCTGCTTTTTTGCCCGTCTCTTTATTACGCTCGCTTCTTTTTTCTCTCGTTCTCGACTTGAGCTTGAATCACGCGTCGGTACCCGCTGCTCCCGAATACCGCAGCTTGGAGGCGCGCACGACTCTATTAGATTTCGAAGCGCGAGACGAATTTACGATTTTCTACATAAATCTCCGGCACTTTTAGTGTCGGTGCACACGACGAGGCGACGCTGGCATATCCCCGAGCAACCCGAGCAATAATATGCGACCGTCGGAGGAAAATAGGAAAGGCAAATCACGCCAACGACGTGATTTCTCCTTCGCATTTCTCATTTGAAAATCAACAATATCCGTGCGCCGGGGGAAGCGGCAACTTGTTTTATTTAAATCTGGCTTTACAATAACGCGCGCTTCGTAACGAGTGCGAAATTGGGTCGCGCCGCGACTCATTTCAGTCCGGCGATCGATCCTAGAGGCGACTGCCGTCGGCAGAAATTCTTCGAGCGAATAGCGAAGGATGCACTGTCCTTGCGGTGTTAGCGCGCCAATTATCCGCTAAATAATGCGCAGGGCGGGGCCAAATATTCGATACGAATGTGCATGTTGGGATATACGAATATAAGAACTGAAAACGCAAATGACTGGGGAGAGAAACCGGGTTTCGCAAATTCAGTCGCGACGACTCGAGTGCGCGGATGATAAATCGAGTCCGAGGAATGCCTCGAGTACAGTTCCTATCATCGGCGCAGGCAAAGGAAGCTCGCGTAATCTCGAGCTACTCGTATCTCCGGCTCGGTCTGCCATGGACAATCCATTACGCGTTCGACATGGACACTCGCAGGCGTTGCTCTCGACTGGCGCAACTGCAATATCGCGACCCCATCGTGTGACGGGGAGATTAATACCTCGAAATATTGCGGGTTCGCTCAACCGAAAAAAAGTCTTGCCGGCGCGTTTGGCGCGATTATTCTTGCAAAGCGCCGTTGCGACGAAACAAGTGCCCGGGCCCAGCCTCGTCTGCGGCTGCTATCGCGAACGATAGCATCTTTCAGCGGCGATACGCGGGAAAGAGCGAGGAACCCGTGCAGCCGCAGTTGCGCGCGCCGCCTCTCCATATGACGAATCGAACACTATTACCGCTCTCTATCTGGCGACGCCGCCTTCATCTGCATCCCATCAGCGCTTGCCTACGGCCTTGCCCTTCCCCCGCGCCCTTTTCCCGCGGATTCAACAGGCTCGTCATTCCGACGTCCCCCAACTTCTTAAATTTGCGAATAAAAATGCGATGCCGCCGTTTCTTTCGCGCCGCCGTCGCATGAATAACGGGAGTTATGAACTTGGATTTGTCTGTTGAAATGTATTCTAACTTAAGAAGCAAGGAAATTATTCAAGGGCATCGAAATTTTATGTAGCGAATGATTAATCCAATGATAAAACTCCCCGCCGCTGGTGCTAAAGTGAATTGATCGGGGCTATGGCGACGGGGACTGTTATGTAAATCGAAATAATTATAAAACTAATAACGCGAGCGACAGACATTCTTTCCCTGACTAATACAAACGACGCGACGATTATTAATGCGCACGCGTATTACGAATGCTGGATTCTTCTAAAACATTGCGTCGAATAAAGAAAGGTGCTGTGTTTCAAGGTGAAATAATAAGTATTGTCAACCTTAGCCGTACTTAACTTTTTCGATAATAATCTTGTCGGATTTTGTGGAAATAGCATTATCAAGTATGCGACGAAAGTTGTTCGCATTAATAAGTCGCTAATAAGCACCGAACGACGAGTCGAAAATTTTATTTTTTCATATGCAAAGTTCGTGTAAATCCGACTCGAGACTTTTTTACAAACGATCCTTTGCCGAAAATAATAAACTTATGCGATCGTTTGTTTGTGCAAAATTTACGGGATCGCAGCTTATTATCCACAAATGTTTAGAAATTATCCAATTTTATGCTTTTACGTTGAAACTACTTATTATTTATTGTAAGATGCATCGAGTAATAATTTCAGTTGAGCAAATTATCGTATAAAATCAAGAGACTTTTATCTCACTGCTCTTTTTGGTAAATAAGCCTTTGCAGCAGCGGATTTGTGTTTCATAATTTCCCCAAAAGACTTGTCTCGCGTAAATGTCAGTAGTAGAAAAGCTAAAGACATTTTGAAAACGTAATTGCAGGCTGCGGTTGAGAATAATCTTGTTTCATAAGTAGAATCAAAGTGTTACGTCTTCGAGTTGCGATGGATCGGACTTAATAGGATATCCATTGAAGCTTCTAATGCGAATCGCATCAAGTCCGACAACGTAAATGGACTTGAGATATTACAGAGAGTAGAGTGTAGAGAGAGAAGTTATTTGTTAAGCTGCCTGCTACCGACTTGAATGTACTTATACTGTTCTCAATGGGATAATTGTGTCGGGAAATACTTACCGAAACTATACAACTTATTTACAATATTTATTGCACCGTGTCAGTTTGTCCTATTTAAGATTCTGAGAGACACGAAGTCAAGCTTCGGAGTATAAATGTAATGAATTTTTCAAAAAATCTACTTACAGCATTTGCTTCAAGTAGTAAACTTCCATTTTCACATTAATTCGACCATATTAATTACAAAAGAAGAAAAGTGCTCGTTTTTATCCAGACTTATAAGCTAACGCAGACCATCGATTATAAAATAAAGTTAAAAACAAAAAACAATTCTTTGCGAGTGTAGATAATTAAATAACCGTGAACGTTTTAATGATAAATTAGGTAGAAAACATTATAGTCACTTTAAACCCAAAGATGTACATTAAATGATAAAAAGTAATAGTGTAGTTTTGAACGAATAGTAAGCAATACTTTAGGTTCAGAAAATGTTTATTGTGCGCAACGTTTTTTTAATAAAAATGTATTTGCTGTTTTTTTGTAAAAAATATCTTGAAAATGCCACAAAATCAATGTATTTGTTTTGTTTCAACAACTTGTAAGAGACAAATAGTCAAATCTTTTTTCCGACTCCAATTGATCATTAACAATTTACCTTCTTTCATTATTATATAATTATAAATAAAAAGTATTATGATCGTTTGATTCAATATAACTTCACTTTTAATATCATATAATTATGTTACAGGTTTTAATTAAAACTTTATGTATTTATATTATATACAAATCTCTTACAAGACTTAAAAAAATTTAATTTGGTTTTTCCTGAATAACAGTTGTTAAAATAAATGTATAATCGATATGCTTGAATAATAAAAATAGGTAGAAACCATTGACTGACCAATTTGTGCGAACACACCGATGTTTTTAACGGGTAAAACCGTTTGTGAATAAGTTTACCAAGACTCATCTTTCGGGTACAAAAAAGTTGGAGATGCCGGGGATCGAACCCAGGACCTTTCACATGCAAAGCGAACGCTCTACCACTGAGCTACATCCCCAAGCTCTTCATCTTAGGAGATTGTGCTACTTTCAACCGTCAACACAAATGAATAAATTATATTGTAACTCATAGACGCAATATCAATATTTTACACGTTAATTAATTTTTAAGCTTATAATTTAATATTTGTTCAAGTGAAATCTTGTAAACGACATTAAAAAGCACAATGAAGCGTAATGTTGTAATACGAAGCGAATACAACGTGTCGGCATTTATTATTACAACTTTTTACGGAAAATACTTTAAAATTATAAATTTTTTATACGTAATCAATTACTATCAATTATAATCAACATTACCATGCACTATTTTATCATTTAAAGAAATAAGGTAAATTATTAATTTTTATCAATTTTCATAAATTGAGAAATATCGATTAAAATATTTCCAAGATACATATCTGCAGATATATCTTTTTCATTATTCATAAGTTTAGGCGTAAATTTTTATTTTATGACAGTATTTATTGATATTAAGAAACATTAAGCATGAAATAAAAATATTAAATAATAAGATTCGATGAATCATTGATACTATGAGTATAAGATAAGCATTAATGCCACGTTTATAGAATAATTTTTACGTGCTTAAAAAATGTACTATCTTCTGTATATTCGAAAACAACGAATCGCAGCCAATTTTAAATAAAGCTATAATTCTATATTAATCATAAGATGATAATTTGTAAGCTTACAATTATGTGCGCATATTGTAAACG
This sequence comes from Platyscapa corneri, assembly GCA_018907185.1. NCBI lineage: Eukaryota > Metazoa > Arthropoda > Insecta > Hymenoptera > Agaonidae > Platyscapa > Platyscapa corneri. Next base: position 670,663 of record JACCHW010000045.1, on the reverse strand, counting down.
GCTTTTTTAAAAAGGATCAATGAAAATTATTAAATACATTCATTTTTAAACGAATCTATCGAAACCTTTTACTATAAAACCTTAACAATAGCATATCGTGATGAATTTTCCTTGACAGTTCTATACCTAAGAAAAAGTTGATTGAGAAAATATGTATATTTAACCGGTATTTTTCACAATTAAAAAACGCGTTGTATTAAGACATCGCGTGAAAATATACAAAAAATCTTTCGAAAAACATATTCTTCGTATTTCATTTGAGATAAAATTAATGTGAATATCAGTAGTTACGTTTATATTTCAGTAAAGGCTCTTTTAAAGTATTCGTGAAAATTGTCTTCTGCTTGGGATGTTTACTCGCAGATTTTGCAAGGAAATTCAAATTCCTCTGCAATAAGTGAATTTCATTTGACTGCGCGCAAAACGAAATACAACGAAACATTCTTGCGCTATCAATTTACCTTATTTCAGAACTAAAATGGACTAATCGCAAACATTAGAGGTGGAACACGCACGGAATCTCGGACTCAAAACACATAAACATTTGAATCCGGCTTTGATATGGCACCTGAGCAAATTGAGGTAGGTACTGCAGTTCTCTGCCAAACTAGGGCATGCAATTTATCTTAAAATCACGCAGACTTTTTAGTTTTCCCATGCGAGAGATGACGAATGTTTCTTTGCACGAGTGATTAATACTTTCCGCAAATTCTTAAATTATACCAAAACAAAATATAAACGGTAAGCTTTCCTACAGCGCTACAGCATACGATTATACGTCTCTAAATGTAAAGTAACTTATATCTGCGTTTGACAAACCACACTATATTTGCTGTGGAGCTAAATATTTCAAACAGATCTTTAAACTTTATACATTAGATTTTTTTAAATTTATAATAGGGGAAACATACTGATTGAGAAGCGACGATTATAAAATTAATCACCCTGTCGTTGATTGTTGCATGAAATATAGTTATTGTTGTATTATGTAGTCCATTCCTCTGATGAAAACTGCAATGTCGCGCATCCAAAGTATTCGTTCGCTGAAAAATCGATGGAAAGTAATGCCGAAATGTCATCGTTAAAGATTTAAAAATTCTACTCTCTTTATTCTATTGGCAACAGTGAATGCCTGGAAATGTACCTTAATGTACTTTGATCTTTAATTTCGGAGGTTGTTGCTCAGACTTATATGTACACGTGACGTATTAATATTGTCAAAATGCGTTAAGCCAAAGCTGGCTTCGATATTAAAAATGCTTCGTTTTTATTACGAGTCAAAATAAGATGATCGATGTTGAAGCAGCATTAGGCGACACGAGGGCACTTTATACCTTCTATGCGATTTTTGCTTGGCAGATTGATTTTTTGCCTCAATTTCCTAGCCGTGTATTTCGTAAAAAAGGCGTGATATTTTTATAGACATATTAAAGTGTCGTATCGATGGAGAAATTTATCATGAAAAATGATTTCCAATTTTATGAATAGCAAGTGCAGTTTCATAATTATTGCAAATACGTATTGGTTATTTCCTTTTTGAAAAATGTCAAATAAATATAGTTACGGACATACGATAGTTGAGCACAAAGTTCTACACGAGTACAGGAAGTAAAAAGATTAGCGCCTATTTTCAAAGTTTTATTTGCTTTTGAGAACTTGAAAAATCGATACTTGTTTAAGAATCATTTGTTATACAGCGTTATTATGCTTGAAGGGGGACACTTTACATTTGACAAGTTCACCAATATAACATTATGTGATTATAAATGATTTCAAATTGTTTGTTAAATAATTAATTAGTTCAATTAGTCAAGGAGTGGATCGAAAAATTTTATAAACAAACAAGAATTTTTTATCTAACCAACATACTACTTGGATTTGGCTTCGTATTACGGTTTTGGAAAATTCAAATATCGGTTTTTCGGGTAAGGAGCCTTACAATTCGTAAAATGTAACGAGTTTGCGCAGAAATGTTATCATTAACTAGCAAGCCACAGATGAATGTTCTAGGAAAACCAGCAACTAGGCGGGTCCCATGGTGTAATGGTTAGCACTCTGGACTCTGAATCCAGCGATCCGAGTTCAAATCTCGGTGGGACCTTATTTTTTGTTTTTTATTATTTTTTTTATCGGACTTTCCGACTTTTCTTCTGAAAATCATCATCAAAGAGGGTAAAACAGAGCACTAAGTTTCGCTCGAAGTCTGTGACTCGGGGTGTAATTTAACAAGGCTATTATGGAAGAACGTCGCACCATATTATTCGCGCGTAACAATTGTTACACGGAAAAATGCAGTTAATTACTGAAATTTTCAAATAATTTATTGCTGTGTTAACCAATAGGTAAATTAGTTTTGCCGCCCCCACGAGTGCATAAGTGCATAAGGATTTTAAACAAAAACAACAGTTCCTCTGCAACTCATTACTGCTATAATCGCTCGCTCATCGCTCGTCGTGTAATTTGCCTTTAAAATAAGATTTTTGGTGTAAAACTGTTAAAAAAATAAAAAAATTTGACAGCGGTGGGATTCGAACCCACGCCCTTTCGGACTGGCGCCTAAAACCAGCGCCTTAGACCGCTCGGCCACGCTGCCTACCCTGTCCTTATCGCTTATAGCAGTATTTGGACTGGAGACGTTTTATTAATTATTTTATTGTTTTATCTCGTTCATAATTCTTGAAGCAATAAAAAAATTTGCATTTAATTGCATCGACATTAAGATTTTCTATAAGTAGCTTCGATTCACAAGCAATTATTTGCATTTTAATGAAACGTCATTAAAAATAATAATGCAACTTAGATATCGATGTAAATAAAATAATAAATGAAGTTGCTGACGATAATTATTCTTAAAGCATTACCTTTTTAATTTCTGTTAGTGTTACCTTTCTTAAATACATCACTTCCTTGTCGTCAATTAAATTTTAAAATATTATAAAGACCTTTTATAGTTTGTTAATAACTTACAACAATTATATATATTTAAAAATTGCATTCGTAAAAAGATTTTTTTAATTTACTGAAAGATATGCCTGCGAATGTATAAAGAACTGTTACCGATAGAAATATATTGGTCATCAGATGTTTATGTACAAAAATTTGTTAAACTACAAATACAGTTTATTTATAAATTATTTTTCAATTAATATCTTTTAAACTAGAAAATTGATAAAATGTTTACTTCTATTGAGAAATATAAATTAACATTTTATAAATTTTAATTGATATTAAAGAATGCATAATCGTGTATTATTTTAATAAATTTTAAGTTAATCGTGAATTTCAATTGGTCATGGCTAAAATATTCATTAAATAAAAATAAATTTTAAAATACATTTCTTCTTGAAAATTTCCCATATTTTTTACTTTATGGTTAGTTTCGAAAATATAAATTTTCATTATAAATAATTTTTAATTTATTCGTTAATTAGTTCTACATATTTCAAAAAATGAATTTTACTTTATAACTGTGAATTTTTAATTTCACAATTTACTATGCGATACTTTCAATGTTTTTTTTATTTATAAATAATAGTTGCAAACAATATTCCTTAACAGCATACGTTTAAATAACGTAAAAATATGATCGAACGGATAAAAGCTTTCCTTTTACACTTGTAAATTTTTATTTATAACGTGTTAGCTGGCATCTCCAGTGAGAGGATTATAGAATTTTCGAATCCGAAAGAAAAATAAAAAAACGCGTATTTTTTACTCTAGTATTATGCTATTTTTGACACTCGAAGAAATACAATGTTTAAACAAATGAAAACTTAATGATAGAAATAATAATATAATATCCGAATATTTTTTATCTCCTAGTTATAGGCGAACAGTTTTTCAAATTGCATTTAAAACTGTCTAGATTTAAAAGATTTACAATAAGTCTCTAACTAACATATGTTTTAATGTAATAATTCAATTACAAAAAATACAAATGAAACTAAGAGCGATTAAGAGTTGTATAAATTCTTTAAGATTAAAAATATATTACTTTATAATAAATAAAAAATAAATTTTCGTTAAATAGTTAATATTAGAAATGTGTAACTATTATTCAATATCTTCATTGAACTGATGTGTCGTTAATGACACGTGGAATACACAATATCTCGTGATTAATAAGTATACATCATTTGTATATCATTTAAAATAGAATATGACGTTATTATTTTCTTTTAATATTTATAAATAGGATTTTTGATTTTGATTATTATCAGTCATTTTTTGCGAACCAGATACGTTTACAAAATTTTATTGCATTTGACATTTAATTGTCCTTTACGAATTATAGAATATAGCATAATAAATTATCAAAATTTACATTTCAATATATAACGTAATTTAAGAAATGATGAATAATTACTTTTTTATTTTATTCGCATACATGTTTAACGAGGAGATTTTATCACGAATCCCGAATAACTTCACTCTGCAGTACTCGAATGAAAAGCTGCTTCGGCTCTATTTTCCAACTCTATATTTTTATGCACTAGTAAATACTAAGAAAGCTCTTTTTTACACATTATGAATATAGCAATGATAATAGTAATAATAATAATAATAATATATAAGACTATGCATTAATTTCTACGAATTTAGTTCTACGTACTTTGTGTTGAATTGTCCGTTTGCACTGACGTCAATATAACCTCTGAACTTGTCTATTCAGCACCATCCAATTGTTTCGGGCATTGTCACATTTTTACTTTAATGAAAATGACATACGAATAAATATTCTAAACTATTTTATTCAATCATCTTTCCCTTTGATAAATAATCGTTTGGAAAAATTCTTTTATTCTTTTGAATTAAATCAACTGGCGTCGTACGCTAATTATTTTGTTTTGCTGCTTTTTTTACGAATTTACGAACGAATACATTTTCAATAATTATTTTTATTCGTTTTCACGATTAAAAATAGTAGAAAAATTTATAATTAAAATTGGGTATTTCTAGAAATAATTCTTTAGACGTTTATCCGAAAGTTGTCATCCTTAAAAAACTTCAGAGCTGAAATTAGAAGGCTGAAGCTGTAAATTTAATCGACGGCGACATCTTTAGTCGCGTTATCGCACACCGATCAATATAAAATATACCGTATTAAGTATAGGACAGGTAATACGAAACACCTATAACACCTATACAATGTGAAATGTGCAATATGAAGCGAGAAAATAAGTATCGGCACCTTTACATAATTAATGCTTCGCTGAAATTTATATTTCTCGAGCTTAGCGGCTTTGAAAACGAAAAAAATCGAACTATTCATTGAAATTGAATTATTTACAATAACGATAAATGGAGCGGTAACATTTTCGAGTCCTCGGTAATTCCATTAAAATTCTGGTAAACAAAGCGTCACCAAAGGGATGCCCCTCATAAAGCAAAGAATGGTATTATAAACAAGCCTTAAAAGGCAGGATGCGTTGCGCAGTCTTTTTTGCGAGAAGAAAGTAATGCAATCAAAAGGAGGACGTATCGCGATTGATAGGGCGGTCGTTACGGAGCGCGTAACTGCTTAGACCTCACTTCATTTTAATTTGATTCCTCTCTCTTGCGATTGCGCCTCGCTTCCTCTTATTCTCTTCTCCGGCTTCGGCAGTGGTGCGCGAGATAAGATCTGCCGATATAAAAATTCAAACTCATAACGCGACTCGGCGAGTTTTCTTATATTTTGCCTTATCGCGTCCCGAGGGTAACGCGCATAAAACTGACGCTTGCACCGCGAGGGCCCCGAGATCCGCAAACGTCACGGACAGATCAATAAATTTGCGTGGATATCTGACAGATACGCTCCGGGATAAGGCATTCAAAAATAAAAAAACCCCGGCCTCTTTTATGCGATTCGGTGGAAAGGGGACCAACTTTACGATGGTTATCGTCGCGCTTTTCCGAGATTTATTTAAGAATGTCCTGTTTTGCATTTATTTCAATCCATGCCTCCTGAGATAAGAATTTTTCCTCCTCCCTCCAATGTTTATAAAATATTTTATATTAATGTTCCGCGAGCAGCAGCTCGGGGCCAAAGTCTACGTTTACGTTCGGTAACGAATCCGGAAGAAGTAAAAATTATTTCTAATCGCCCGAGCAATGTTCACTTGAATAACATTAATTACAGATTCTTCTTCAGCATTCGCGCCGCTGTCTTTCTCCATTTTTGGTTTCGCACATCTATGATTCCGTTTGCGTATGGCAGTCCGAAAACTTGACAAAAACCATCGAAAAATTAAGGCTATAAACAAAGTCCAAAAATCATGTACAACTTACAGTAATATATATGGTTCTAACTCATAAATAATTAAAAAATGATTATGAAGCGAATGATTTTATTAATATTCATTCCATCCATAAAACGTTTCCAAACATTTAACGTTAAATAATTTGATGATTCAAGGACATTAGTTAAGACAATATTACTGGCACTTGATATATCAAACAACGATATGTTTGATTTTATTTAAACTTTTAAAAAGCTTGAAAATTGTTGTTCAATTTTTCTTGGAAAATAATTCACTCCTACTATGCGATTTTATCGAAATAACATTTATTATGTTTAATAAAAATTTTAAATATACTTTTAATATTTGTTTAACTCGTACTACTTTTTCCGAATATATATAAAGTTTATTATCGTGCGTGTGATGCAGCACAAGTCACGTGAGTATATAAAGAAAAGCGATTAGAACAATTCTAAAAACGAAATTTTCTTACACGATGGACAATGGATTAAATACTGTAGAACGCTCAAACGGCTTTTTTAATGCGATTAATAAGAGAGACAACAAATAAGTAAAAACAAAATATTCCGAGAGAACAAGTGAAAGACCTAAATAATTGATACGACAAGAGGCCGAAATACACGCCTAAACAAAAAATTAGATACGTGAACAATATTATATGAAACATCACAAGCCACTGACAATTGGAAATAATGACCGGAGACGACAAGATCGGCATCCAATGGACGCCAACGTCGCAGTTTCCTGCATGTCACATACGAGGGTAAACTACTCTAAAACTGAGGTTCGACAACCGAAATAAGCAGCATAAATGTAAAGCGCCGACGTAGCGCCTGAAATTACGTGACAAAGTGCAAACGCGTGCATTATGCGTTCCATAATCGGTGCGAGATCGAGAGCAGCAGCCCAGTAGGTAATAATGTCAGGAGAATCAAAGGAAACAAAGTGCTCGGGTGAGCTTTTAGGTGATGCGCTCGAGGTTCGAGGTTTCGATCAACGATTATTGCGAAAAGTTGAGCAAGAGGTTGGCAAAGAACTCGGATGCAAGTGAAATACGGAATTGCAGGAGATAGAGAAAAGGTCGAGGAGTCATCGAGCAAAAGTCGAAGATAGAGAGAAGGAGTTGGCAATGGAGCGAACGCAGCCGAGAGTAAAAAATTTTCTTAAGAGTTAAACGTTAATTAGTCGAGGCAGAAATCCAAAAGTTGTACGGCAGCGACAAATGAGAATGAAAATCTAATAATATTACGCTCGCACCTAACAGCCTCTACGTTAATTAAGAGTGTAATAAGTAGCACTGATGCTTGCTTAAGTTGTTACAACTTCATTCTTTAACGATCATTTCAATCCTCCCCCTCCCCCTCCCCCTCCTCCTCCTCCTTCTCCTCGGTTTGAAAAACCAATGTGCATGTTTCAAATCTAAATGAGACATAAAAGCTTGTTTAAGTTATTATACGCGCATAATCCTACTTTTTATTCTTGAATTTGCGATCTAAAACAACGAGGTAGGACTTGACCAATAATAAATTTTGAATATCGAATTAGCAATAAATAAAGAAAATTGTACAAACTGACGAGCTGGATCAATTTTGTACTCGAACTAAATATTATTATGCGTCGATTTCGTTATTTATTTATACTAAATTGTGTAAAATTTTACAAAATATAAGGCTCGCGTTGCAAATTATATAAAACTTCCAGCTAATATTTATAAAGTTGTGTTGGATTAAACGATGCAGGCGCTCGTCAATAACTGTTGATTTATACATTACCATTAGACAATCAGTCAATCTTTAATAATAATTTGTAAACAGATCCTTAATCAAAAGCCAGGCATAAAATGTTAATTAATTACAAGTTTCCCGCTGCCGCCATCAAAGGATCCACTTATTTTAAGGTCCTAAATATCCATTCCATATTCTTTTAATAAAGCTGCCTCGATGATACTTTCAAACGAAACTAAGAAAGGATCAATCTCTCGTGTCAATATTTGGGTCTGAATAAAAAATACGTAGGATGTAATCCGTTAGTCGTCGTCGTACTCTCTCTCTCTCTCTCTCACTGACTCCCCCTCTGCCTCTCGCTATTCATCGATCAAAGCCTATTATAGGGGCTACCCCAGTTCACGCACAGCCATGGCCGTGCATAACCTCAAACTCACTCACAGCAGTTGGCCAATCCAGGCTGAGCCGGAGTTAAAGTGCAGGAGAGCCGGGGAAGTCGATAATGCATGCATAAAAGACAAAGCGAGAGGCCTTTTCATCTACCTGCTTAGCATCCATCCGGATGCGCATAACGCCGATTCACGTCGGCACTTCTAGCGGAGTTGTCGCCGCTGACGCTCGTTCGCTCGAACGACGAAACCCATCTCTCTCTCTCTCTCTCTTTCGAGTCATCTCGATGACTTGCATCGGGCGAATTACCGCGCAGGGTATCACTCCCCCGTAAGCGAGCCCAGCTGAGCCGAGCCCGGGTCTTTTGGGGGGGGGGGGCGCCGGAAGGTAATTTCGTCCGATGAATTTATTATGCAGAGTCCGCCAGGCGATTCCTCCACAAAAGCAAGAAAATTATACCCCGACCAATGATCTCCTTTCGTATTCCCTTTCATCCGATACGGTGGAGGCACTTTCTCCTCGGCCCTCGGTATCTCGGCATCTCGGTATCTCAGTTGCGTAATATCGCCTTCTTCGGAGTCATGTGAACTCTTGATCCGGTCGAGATTCCGTTCTTTCAAGTCTCTCTAATTTCTTCGTCTCTGGCAGTGTTTGCAATCTGTTACGTGGCTTAATAATCCAACTCTTCCCGTGTAATCTCGTCCTCCTCCTCCTCCCTACCGAAAACATGCTGTTTTCTCCTCTGCGACTCTCTTAATTATTTTTCCGTCTCTCCTGCAGGGCGTTATTCTTAAAATTCCTTATCTTTCTTGTCCGGTATACGCGTATTATTTTCCGTAACGCAGCTTCGCTCGCGCCGGCTTCCACATTTCCCCCGCCATATTTTAATTTTGCTTTTTCATAAACTTCTTCTTCGCTCTCTTTTCTCATACACCCTTCCAATTTCCTCCTTTCTCATCCAACTCCATATCATAATCTTTATTATATTTTTCACCTTTATTCTGTTCTCTTGGATTCCCTCGCTCCAGCTTCCTGTCTGGTTTCGCTTCTCTTTTAACGTCGACCCCAGGGAGCGTCGAGGCAGTTTTCTCGTTCAGACATTTCAAGGAAATGGAATGGCCGGCAGGTGTGTCCCAAAGTGCGCGCGAGACCTAATTACTGCGGCGGGTGCGGGGGACTGACGTATTTCGCTTACAGGTGCGCGTCTGTGTGGACTGCCGAAGCTCCTAACCCCTACCGGAGGCTGGATGAAATAATCATCGCGCGAAAAAACGATTGGTCACCCTTCGTTGACTGTCTTTATGAGTGTCTGGACAGTCGGAGACTAGCGTCGCTTATTTGCTTTTGCTCGTTGATGAATAAAGAAGGAAAAGCCTTCGCTCGTTTAACCTTTACGAGAACGAGCTTCTCCTCTTATTTTTCTAATTATTTGCTCGGATGCTCGTTATTGACTTTACCTATTATGAGCTCGATAAATTTTTCTTCCATCATACCGTGAGAGAGAGAGAGAGAGAGAGAGAGAGAGAGAGAGAGAGAAATTCCGTCTCGTGGATTTGCAAGGACGACCGTTTTACGATTCGTCCAATTGAAGTTGGAGTTGTTTTTTCTTAATTCGAAAATAATCAAATCATATCGCTCTCATTAGTGCGCGCGTGCGCGCGCGTACCTTGATATTGATGTGGAGAGACGTGGAAGTTACGAGGTTGAGAAACTATATTGGCGATATGAGTTACACAGTCTATTACAACTGCGGTTACGCCTGCACACGCTGTACGTTCAGCGACAGTTAATTTTCGAGTTAATAGAAGAGCAAACGAATGTTAACCGAATAAGGTAATATTATGCGACATTGAAATACAAATTTCATTGATTCGCCTAAATAATTTGAAAAATGCCTCCAATATATTGGCAAAGGCGTCGCACCGAGTGGCTGTAAGTCGCTTTCACGAATACACACGTGTACGTGAATTCGATCGCGATGCAAATAATATGGATGTAACCGAAATGGGTCTTGGGTGCATCGGGCGTGTAACGAAAATCAAATCGACGAAAGCACAGGGGAGCAACGAGACCAGCAAAGTAACAATAATTCGGCGGATCGGCGGTTTGGCAAACAAAAACTCGATACTCTCTTACAGGAGTACGCAGAGAGGCGTGGGTGTACGCGTGTGGAACGCGGGCCTTTTTCGTTAATTTTCCGCGTTCAAGCTCCGGCAATAGGTGATCGAATTCCGAGGGAAATCCAGATACAGCGGAGCGCTTTTCGTTAATCACTAACCGTGACGGACGAAATACCTCGTTAGCGAAATGCCGAGGGGCATAGCTCGGTCTATCTCTGCTCTCCCTCTCCCCCGCTTATCCGCGGGCGCCTACGACGACGCACCACATATTCGCTCTCGCGCAGCGCTATTCACGAAACGACACGGCACAGGCATATCTCACGGTGTGTTCGGGGTGCAACCTGCGCCCGCCGCCATTAACGAAATTCTCAATGAGTATCGAGCATCGATCATTATACGCGGGTACGGCCCATTTTGCGCCACCCCCTCCTTTTATAACGTTTTGGTCGTTGCAATAATCGTCAGTGAGAGCGAGAGATAGAAATTACGAGCAAACATCGTCTGCACCCAGATTATGATATTGTCAAATTGCACGTTAATTTGGGTTCTGTTTAATGAGCGCATTTCACATGTAGATTGCAATTTTCGTGCGCATCTTTTTAATAATGTGGCCCCGCTGGAGTCGGCAACTGCTTCGATTTAACGAGGCCGTTCGGCTTTAAAGGGAATTTTTATTTCCCCCGCAAACAATCGATATCTTCACGGCTTAGCCATATTGTTAAAAACAAGTTCGGCCTCTTACCGCGACTCCTCTTTTAAAAAGCCAAGTGGGCAATTTTATTTTTACCACTTTTTTGCCTTAAAGAGGAGCGTGTCGTGCGAGTGTTCGACAAAAATTCGAGAAACTTTTCCGGGTCTCTTAAATTTATTTTAATTCTTGCGTTATAATCGAGCAACTCGGCGATTTTACACCCATGAGTCCGTATAACGACAATAATTTTTAAATTGAATCAAAATTCGAGGAAACGCGTCCCCCTCTTGAAAATATAACAATAAATCGTTTGGTTTTAATTAAATATATATTACGCATTAGTGTGAAATTGTCGCTTAATCATAAAGTTCTTTTAATTTTTCGTCGATTGATCTGAGTTTATTGGTTATTACTGCAGCAAGCAGATATTCATGATACACGTGGAGTTTCATTAGTCCTGAATCATAATGTAGATACGCCAAATAAAAACTTCTTTAATAGCGTGTTCTTCAGCATCGAATCAACGAGCAGTCACTGTACAAAAAATGTATCGTTAATTAATGTTCTGAAGTACGATTGCTTGGTATCTGTTACTAAAAAATATTAGAAACTGTTTTTTATCGGTGTACAGGTCTTGATTAAATAATTTTCCATTTTTATCCATCGATGAGACAATCGATCCAACTTGGTAAATTGCAAAATGAAACTGAAAAAATGTTTATTTTAGATAATCTGAATCATCAATCGGTGGAAATTCGTAAACGAAGTAAATCTGTACAAAAGAGACTATAAGTAGCGTAAATAGGAATTTCAATAATTTCATAAATTTCTGTAATAATTATATGCTTTATTTATTTTTAATAAAAAGAGAATAAAATATTTCATATCTGACGAGAAAAAAGATAACAACGTATTTTTATTGAAAAATTTAATTTAATGTTGCAGATATAATAGCTTTCATTTAGTAATCCAACTCGACATCGAGCAAATGTGAAAAATAGAAAATTTTAGTCTATAACTTTAGAGGCGGTATAGAAATGTACGTATATTATTCCATTAACTTGTGCATTTTTGTAATTCTTGTCGCGTTGCATAATTATTCCGTTACAATAAGTTTGTGCTCGCGAAAACATTTCCAATTTCGCAATTTGTCAACAATTAGCCAATTTAATCAACGCGATATTAATTTTTTATAGAACACCTAAATCGTTTGGGTAAACTTGCAACGTTCCATGCGATGTAAAGCAACTTTTCGCGATAACAAACGAGCTTCGATAAACTTTCGAAAAAGTGTTTCCATCGAATAAGAATTTATAGAAGAGCAGCGACAAAAAATTTCGCTTTCTACGTTCTGCATTCGCTTCGAGAACTTTTTACGCGTCCGCAACATTAGCGATAAATGAAAAATGATAATGTTTAGCCGAGCAGCGATAACGCGAGTGCGTCGCTGACGCTTTGCCCAAGAATCGGCAATCCAGAACGCGGGACTGAATTAATTTTATAACTAGCGTAGGAATAAAGGAATGACGCCATTGCGATTATACGCGAGTCAGTCAAAAGGTGGCGGATCCACTCAAAAACTTTGGAGCCCATAAAGATGCGTATCTCATTAAAGGTCGTAGGAGCCGGGATCGTAAACTGTTTATTTCAAACGAGCTGACCTCGAAAATAATTGCATTTTACAAAACTGAAGCCAACATGTTTCATCACGAATGCACAACTGCAGGAGTGCGCGAGCCAAGTGCAATGCAGCGGTAATGTCGGAGATAATGAAACAGGGAGAGAGCGAGAGCGAGACAGTCGTTTTTCCTCCCTTCCTCTCGTCCTCCGAATAATCACACAGCTTAATGACAATTGATGCATCGAGGAAGTGCAGCCCGTGTATATCAAAGTGCGCGTGCGTGGCTCCTGTATCTCGGCCGAGGATGCTGTCGTTTCTGCAGCCGCTCTCCGCGGCCAACGTTATCTTTGATACAAATAGGCCCCGGGCGCCGTTTTGGGCTCCGTCACCCTGTCCATTGTGCGCCAGAGAAAGCCGACGATAGCTCGTCGATGCGATGACCGTCCGTTCCATTAGATCCTCGATTAGTCTAAATTTTCGAGTGACGTTCCCTGCCCTACCGAGCGCGCGAGACTCCCTTTTGTCCAGCGATTTTCAGCACTTCGTGACGGATATTATCGCATTATTAATGCCGAAGCGCTTCGCGTATTATAGACTGGTTGATATTTGCTCGAATGTTTGAAGGTGATTCGACGCCGAGGCACAATATTTTCGCGAGCACAATGCCGATCAGCAACACTGCGAGGCACCCAATTTCATCTTGTTCTCTCGTTCCGCTAAAATCACGACGGTTTTTCGCGAATTTGGGATACTGTTATATCCACGTTGCGCAATTCCGCTCGCGTATGAATAATACTTTTATTTCTCCGCGCATGACTGCGCTGGCTCGTAGCAATTAAAGCAAACTACATTTAAACATTTTTTCTGCTTTCGCGCTACCAAAGCTATTTATTCAAATTAATTACATATGCTCGGGATGTTTATCCGCTTTTAGCTTCGACCGTTTTGCAAATAATCAAGCTTCGAGTCTATTTTAAATTATTAACGAGCAAATGTTTTGCAAGTGTTCAGGACCGGCCACATATTGATTTTCACTACGTTGATGTGCAATTTTTCTCGCAACGTTTCTACAAATGCTTAATATGATTAAAGTCATCTTTTCCAAAAATATCCATGTACAGTACACGTATACCTTCTGAAACGAGAAATGGAATCACGCAAGAGTGTTCGGTTATAATCCGCACGGTTAATTTTGCAATTATTCTTGTTCGTATTGCTTAAGTAATACGTGTATTTCTTATATTATCGCAGATACATGTGCTTTCTATTATTTTATCCTTTAATCCCTCGGTATATTTTATCTTAAATTATAAAAAAAAAAAATGTGCCATGTGCATAAAGCCAAGGAATGTCTTGCAAAACTGATGTTTTGCTTGTGCTTTATGATATAAATAATTAAACACAAAACACACGATTAATAATTGTGTATACATGTATTGAAAAAATTTAATTCTATCTGAATAATAAATATGTACTATGTATAAGTTGCTGTTGTTCTAGTGATGAAAATTCAAATACTCCGAATAAAAAACGCTAATTCATTCGTTAAAATGAACAAAATACTTGTTTTATAATTCTTTATTATGTGTACGATACCTAGATTAGCAGTCTAATGTTGATTTATGAATAAAAATTACGAATGAATCGAACAATTGCAAAAAGTTAAGTATTAGATATGAACGAAGTATAATGAAATTCATATTTATATAATTGATAAAATAAGATAGATGGTTGACGTTTAAGAACTGTCTTATCAAATCCGAATCGTTTCCTTTTGATTTTTGCAACTAGTTTTCAGTATGTCTACGAATACAAGAATTAGTATAAACAACGTTGTTCTTAATTAGAGTATTTGTTTACTTTATAATAACATATCTTATAAGTTGAAGGTACAGAAACAGTTTTAATCAAACTTGTTTTTTTTTTTTGTCGTACGAAGATTGATAATCGACCGTACGAATCGAAGTTATATACAAATTATAATTAAAATCTATCCTAATATTAAAATATAAAATTAATTAAAAATAAGAATTAAGGCTATTCAGCAATATTATGAGATAATGTTTGTGTACGCCAGTACACTAATGCATATATTGATTATTAGGTATTAGTAACGCTTAGGGCTTTGCTTGCGGTTTTTGCGGGAAATGAGAAATTGGAGTAAATAGAGAAATTATATTAAGATATTAGAATATTTGCTTTGAACAAACTGCAATTCCTGTCTTTAAATATTAAAATACTTTCATTATTCGAAAATGATTCGAAAATATTCGTATACGTTCACTGGAGTTGTTGTACACAGTCTCTATTCAATATAAATAAAAACCTTGGAGAATCATTCGAAATCAACGATAATACAGTTCTACAAAAGTACATTTTTAAATAAAATATTGATTCCATTTAACGTTATATTTTTCAATGCAACGCTAATCAAACAGCTATGTACGTTTTATTTTAAAATATCTCGGTGTATAAAATCGCTAGAGAAAATCTCAAACTAGTGAAATTCTAATTTTCTATTTTGACGAATGAAATTAACAAAGGTATACATAAGTCTGCGTAGATTACGAAAATTCGCTGCACGATTCGCATTTAAAAGTAACTTGGAGTTAAGCTTCTACAAGTTGTAAACATGCAAATTGCTTCCAAACTATTGTCTTTTCTTTTGAAATTTTTCAAACTACATATTGATAGAAGAAAATCTTGTTGACATTAATCCAAATTTACGTTTAGTCGGAGCTGCACCGGACTTGCCGAACGTTCTCGAAATTGTACGTCTTTAAAGACGCAATGTTATTAACAATTGTTGTTTATGGAAATAATAAAATCGAATGTAGTGCGCGTGAAATAAACGAAAATAAATTAGTCGCGTCGCACGCTCGATAAGTTTAACAACGCCGAGGGAACGTCCATTGAATCTTGAGCATTATAGTGACATCTATAGGCATCTAATAACACTGCAATTCCGACGCGGCTTTTATGCGTGTAAGGCTCGATGCACACGGTCTCAAGCTTATCAAAGGAATGCAACGAGTATTAATATAAAGACTCTCGTAATTATTATCAGCGGTTTTTTGCGCTTTGATAAATGTTCCAGCTCGTAATTGCCGCAAGTGTTTTGAAAAATTTGCCTTTATTCTAAACGAGATCGTTACACTCCTCGGGATAAAAATTGCCGGTGGATAGGTCAGGAAAGATTAATTAATTGTAGTTTGTTGGCAACGGGTCGAGTAGTGGCGCTCAAAGAACACTTGAAGGATAATTAATAATGGAATGCAATATTAATTCTATTAGTTTGAGAAAACAGAAACGAACCTTGATTACTGTTGTATTAAGCTTTGATATTTATCGCGCAATATCGCTAACCTCGGCACGCGGAATTTATATTGGTACGGGAATGCCGCTGCCCGATTATTTAAAAATATTCATCGGACAGCGAAATTCTCGCGCGCTAATAACGATCGCAGTCGCCTTCGCATCGGGATCCGCGCACAAATGCGCACAAATGCGGTATTGATTGTCGCTGTTATACAGTCTTATCTCGGATATTGTTCTCGCCGCAGCTGACAGCGTCAGTCTTAAGGACATATTCGGCTTAATGCGCGCACACTAGCAACGCGTAATCGGGACCGAGGCAAGCGACGGACGCTGAGGCTCGCGAACATCGTAATTGAGGGTAATAGGAGAGGATCCATTTATTTGGGGATTTGAAACCGAAAAATTTGGCCCGCTCCCCCGATCTACCCTCGATTATAACGTTGTCGGCGTCACCAGCGAGCTCTTCCTTCTCTCTCGGGCCTATGTCTATTTACCCCCGTTCTCTGCTTTTTTCTCCTCTGCGCTCATCTTCGTTTGGCCAGTGGTCCGAATCACCTGCATCATTGGGGATAACCCTATTTCCTCCTCTAATTTCATTTTCGCGTGGCGCCGCCGACGATCGCATGACTCGATTTTTCGACAATTTTCCAAAGGGGAGCGCCGGCCGAATTTCAATTGGATTATCAACGGCCGAAAAAAACACATTTTCTTGTGTATATAACGTGAGCAGCGGTACGCGTCGGTTCCTCTCTCTCTCTCTCTCTAGTTATCTGTCGCAATGACGGAGCTCTCGTCGTTTGCCGTTAATGGCGGTCGGACCTTTCGGCAGTCGGACTCGCGCCAGCGAGATTACCGATGATAAATCAAGCCCAGCAGACTCATTTCTGCGAGCGCGAAATTCAATGTGCGCGACTCGTTTTAGATTAAGAATTAATGTCTTTTTCAAGGGAACGCGTGCGCACTCTTTTATTTTGCTCCGCTCCTCGCCCCGAATGCCCGAATCGAGGAAATGAAAAATCGAAAATTGCATCGCTTCGTACCGAGATATTGCAATTACTTGCAATAATTGTCGTTTCTATCATTACGGATGAATTGCGGTGCTCGAAAGTTCTATTCTCGACGTTTCACCTACATTTGCCTGCTGCGCATATCCTCGGCTGCTCCGGTCTCTTTTCAAACGCCAAACTTTGTGCGACGCATTTACTGCACTTTTTGAAACTGTAATAAAAGCGTGCTTTTCAAGAGAAATTACAGTAAAAACTGGGTGGAAATTTTTGTGGGATACGTTAATCTATCGATTTTTCAAACGTGAAACACTCGCACGTTCTCGACGTGCTATTTAAAGCTTTTCGGGTTTAACTACCTCGATACACCCATCAGCATTTTTATCTTAATTATCTTTTTAATCTCGATCATGTGCTGTGCTAAATTATCGCCGTTACTGACAACGATTCGCGAGCCCCAGTTGCCAAATATTTTAATCCAATTTATCGTAAAAATTGGTGCGTACGAGTCGCCTCTCGATCATTCAAAGTAAAATTTAAAAAAATGCTTATCACAGACCTTTTTTCTTTTTTAAAACTACTGCCTACTTTATTTGACTAATTCTAGCATTTTTGGGCGAATCCCAACCTGTGATGTTTTGTTTTCCCTGTCTAAAAATCATATTTTTGTTCGTCGAAACACATTTCATTCGAACATAACAATTTATAAAAAAAAAATATGTACCTCTTATCGAAGAGGTTATAATTAATAATAAAATGGGAGGTTTTAATTTTTCAGAACAAGGATATAGTGCGTTAATGCAGTCGTAGATTATATCTGCCAAAGTGGTTTACATATTCAAGAAGAACAATTATGTTTTCTATTTTTTATGTTGAAGTAGTGATAGCCGTCGAATGTACGTCTACGACGCGATATTTTTTAATACTTTGAACAGAATTATACAAGCGAATCTTACCAAGCTGAAAAATTAAAAGCGGCGGACGGTAAGTTCGCGGTGGAAATACATAAAATAGTAAAAATCAGAAAGAGCTCGAGGAGATTGGGTTGAAAATGAAATTGAGCTTTAGCCGAGACTTGGCTGCGCCCGGCTTGCAAACGAAAGTCTACAATTATTCCTGTCCCATAAGAAATTACGCGAAAAAGTAATTTTCCTCTCGGGCCGATTAGTCAGCTACTTAGTCTTCGTAAAAAATCTTTATCCGGCCAGCGGCGCAACGGCGCAGCGACACACGACGAATGATACAACGTCTACTTTGGCCCGTACTTTGAAACTACTTCTGCTTTCATGCGAGCACAAGCTGATGGGAATTAAGTTTTTACTCGGTAATCGCCGCGAGTACCGCGGGAGTACGCCCAACTGCGCAAGTGCGCTGCTACTCGTATTGTAAGCGAGTCTCTTCGCTTTACCGCGGCTTTGTTTCCCGCACTTTTTCATCCCCAGTGCTTTAATCCAGATTTCAACTCTTGACAATAGAAAGGACTGTCACTAACGGCCGACATTTGTTTGGTCTTAGTCCGTTGACTTTGACTATTAGCCTGGTTAATGCCGTCTTAATAGTAGCTACTTTACATACCCTGAGTTCGGAATGCTGCTAATGGTAGCGCTTAGTACTCGATGCGACGCTCGACTAGTTCGCGACTTCCTTCGCTCGTATCTTTCCCGAATCCATTTCTATTGGCTGTGCGTTTGACGTTATCCAATCCGCGAGCAGTTCCATTTGCTTTGAATATTACGACTTTTGAACCGCGATCTCGCTCCTCTGCGCGTTGGAAACTCTTTGGCCGACGCAACGTCCGCTAGGATGACGACGCAAAAGCTGCCTTCAAGGGGACGCCTCTGCTCGATTTTCCGATTAATCCAGCCATTCGCCATAGGACGCGAGACATCCTAAACGCCTTCTAATGTCAATTAGAGAATTAAAAAATGCGACTGCTCAAAGTCGTTATTTCGTTATGACCCATCGACAGTTTCCTTCCACCCTCTCTTGCATTACTTTGCACATGTCGCCTTGTACTTACAATTTACAATTTTTAAGAATTCACTTCTTTGCGATTAGCCTTCGTCGCGCATTGAAAATTATTCGTCGGATCATTTGTAACTTTTACTTTGAACCTTCGATATTTCAATGACTTTGTATTTTCATCATTTCCACGGGATATGTTTCTTACAAGCCCACGATCCCGTATTCGTTTATCGCGTTAAAGGCTGTGTCACTTTGTTACTTAGAAATATAATTTTTTACAGTCTTCTTAAAGCTCATTGCGTGCATTTTCCCTCGAGTTCCGTATTCTCGAAGAATCTCTGGTGGCATTTTATACATTTCCCGTCGGTCTTGAGGCATTTTTCGCGCATATCAAAATACTGGTACAGCGAAACTACAACCAGCCTCGTACGCGTGTGTGGAAAAGTACGCGTTTTATCAGCGAAGATTATTACTTCTTAATAACATTGCTGTTTGCATTACACTCGGTTGGTTATAACTGCGTTGGCATAATTTCCGACGCAGATTTCTCTCGCGACGTGACGTATCGATCGCTTAAAAAAAGCTTATTTCTATGTATGAAAAGTAGATAAAAGCAGATACATATTTCCGATTTTAAATTCAGCGACACACACACGGGCAAGTACACTTTTCACACGTAGTACGTATAAAGTTGCGCATAAATACGTGGCTTCGATCAATGGATGACCTCGCGTATAACGGCAGGCGTGCGTGCGGTATACAAATTTGGATTCTTCCGGCATCATTCGTCGCGGATATCGGGCAACTTTTTTTCGCGTACGTGTGTACGATTGCACGAAGTTGTTTGGTACTTGGCGCTTTATCGGGACAGATAGGGACGAATGCCTATTTCTCCCGGAATATAGAAGCACGTCCCGTCTAAAAATGAAATTAAAATTTCTGTCGTGCCTCTGCTTGGGCTTAGATAATCTTCGGGAAATGTTGCGGCGCTTCGTCGGCTCCTCTTTTTTCGTCACAAGCCACATGACGAAATGCGCGTACGAGCGAGCATTTTAATATCTACGTGACAATTGAAAATGTTTAATCTTGGTCTAGGGCCATTAACGCTTAAAGAGTTACTTTAAACGTGAATTATAATCGAGCGTTTGGTCCAATATAATAAGGAAATGCAGGTCGACTGTAAATACTTAAATTTCAATTACACGATTTGTTTTTTTCGATTCGTAAAAACCGATGTTAAATATAATTTGGTAGGAGAATAATATTTTTAAATCCTATATTCTCTATATTTATATATTTAATTTTGTAATTTACAACGATAAAAAATTCTATTGTTTTACAATACCACTGTTTTTAGTAGTAAATTAACAGTAACAATAAATAGAATAGTTGAAAAAGCTTAGCCCTCGTGTTATTACTAAGAAAGTATAAGTTTCATTTTTTTAAAATAAAATAGGTCTTTTTGATATTTATATAACTCTAAATGAATTTTTGTACGTCAAATGTAAGTAGTAAAAAGATGGACAATCTTAGAAATTATTCACAATTATCACTAATAACTATTTAATTTTGATAATCGATTTGTAAAGCCGAAAATTTTTTTACCCAAGCTGCCCACTAATTGTCAAAAATAATTTTTAAACGATCATTATCCTGGAATGTTCGAAACAAAATAATATGTATTCATTTTCAAAGTGTATTATTATTTCATTACTGTCGTGTTTTAAATAACGCTTCTTTGAAAAGAGAAATAAATAATTCTCCACCTCAGTCGGTACGATACTTGATACGATAATTAAGCAACAAATAAATGAATGCAGTAACATAATACAGTATAAATCGGGCGAAGTAATTATAAAGAATTTGTTTTTATAACGTTTATACTTTAAAAAAGCAGTTTTAACAGATCAATGTTTTTATATCTTGAAACCAAATACAATAATTGAAGTTTTAATCGAAAATTAAGGGGAATTATTCGATGAAATTATAAACGTTAAATTAAAATAATTTTCAATATGAATGTATAAAATTTTTTAGCATCGCTTAAATAGTTAAATTTGAAATTGGAATAGCGAAAAATCCTTGTATAAATAATTTATTAATCGTATTAAAATTTACAACCCATTTTTTCACAACTACATAAAGTTTCAATAATTTTCTAGGCACGAGCTTTGCACAAGTTTTTATTATAATTTTCAAATATCATTTTTAGCGATGTTCGTGTAGGAATTAACAGAAAATTATTCTACGATAATTACGAATGCACTTTAATACGGCATATTTTTCGAGATAATTGGCAGCTTAATTTTTGAAGATAAAGAAACGACGCGTAAATGGAATATAATAAACGTAAAATCGGATACGCAGGGTATTTAGCCGGTAGACACGTCGGCGAATAAAAAGCTAAAATCAGCAATAAACTACAACTGCAGCGAGGTTCCAATTAACGAGAAAAATTTGGTTGAAATTTATTAAAGTGAAATAAAATGTTTTCATTTTTAAATAATGAAGCAGCCTATGGCGCGTGCATGCAAGTGAGTTACATTTATGCTGCATAAAATTTAATTTCCTCGACAAAAGATTTTGCCCCCTCTGCAGTCAAGTGCATAAAGGTATAAAAAGGAACGAGCTAAAACAAAACGGGAAGAATTCCAGCGGCGCAAGCCCCGGCTTACAACGGGGGAATCCCAGCCCGTATTGGCGCATGACGCAACACATGTGGAACGGTGCAGCAGCAGCGACACACTGGCAGTAGACAGCCGCAGTAACAGACGACGAAAACGACGACCCCCCACGAACCCCTTGCGCTTTCGCGCCCACACCTTAGCCTCGGGATGCATTTACAAGCGAACTCTTTTACTCGCGACTTAATGATGCATAGGCCGTACATTCTCGGGCAAAAATATCACGCCCGCGGGCAACGCCTTCCCGATGTACATCTCTGCTATTATTAATAATGCAAATTTATACATTTATAAAGTGCGCCCGGCGTTTTTTAAGGGCGAGGCTCCATTTAAAGACACGCGAGTCACAAGTTGCGAGGAAAAACTCTTCGCCGAGCCGTTTTTTTACAACAAACCAACCCGATTACAGTTTCATCCTCTTCTTTAAGGGACAGTGCGGCGGACCGTTTGCCTGAAAAAATACATTCCAAATTTATTATTCAAGTAACGACGCGTACTTGGAACGGAGCTATTTTTACTGCAACTATTTTAAAATGCATTGCCAACCACGCTTTTTGAATCACTTTAAATCAAGGGATTGAGCTCGTTTAAGATGCTCCACCTTCCATGCGCCAATTGTTCGTTTCATTTTCCGTTTGCCCTTTTTCGGTATTCAGCGAATCACAGCCACAGCCAACAGTCAGCAAATACCTAAAAATTTATATTTATATTTATACGAGCATTTCTAATTATCAATCTCTGAATTATTGCCGATGATTATACCGTTTTCGGTGCCATTATTGTCATTTGTTGTCCCGACGTTTACTCTTTGGATTGTTCTACTATTCGCTTCTATCAACATTGTTAAATCCATTAAAACTTGTATACATTTTAATATTAATGGTTGAGAAAAACGATAAACGTAAGCGCAGCAATATTCGTAGTAAATATAACAAATACAATTAAAGAAATGAAAATAAATAATTTTCATCGATTATCAAAAACTGCTCGTTAATTACTTGCTTGCCAAAAGGTAATCGCGTGCATTGTTTGGTTTTGAATTGTTCTCACGAGTAAAAGAATGATGCGCAGGACAGGCGGTAGAAAAAATCAAACTTAAAAGTACAAATTATATCATTTAACTTAAAGACAGCTATTATTATTATTATTATTATTATTATCGTTGCTATTACTATTGCATATAAAACTTATTTATAAGAGTAATTATATCGATGAGTAAATCTTCTTGCCGATTAAGAACTCCCAAGCTTCAACGTGTTATTGTCAAATAAAATATTACGACTCATAGATAATAATTCGTTTGGAAAATCTTAAATGGATTTTTAAAATTTTGTCAGTTAAAAATGAGGTTTCTTTAATTCGTACATGCGCATCGCTCCTCCAAAAGCTACAACACATGGAAATCATTTTCAAAGAAACCACCCACACACAAGGTCCCTAGAATATATAAACTGCCGAAAAATTATTTCCCAGAGCGAAAGATCGTAGTGTGTAAGTTAAATTTGTGAAATTAGACGAAAAAATTTTAAACAATTGCCGCTGCTGCAAAGCTCGGCCTCTTATTTTAAATTTTGATAAAATTCATTGAAACAACTAAAAAATAAATCTTAAAGCGAACTCTTAAATACTGCTTGAAGAGATACGTAAAAAAGAGAAAAGCAGAGGTTATTTTACACTCCAACTGTACACCCGCAGATGCATTGTGCATTTTTACAAAAAGATGAATTTTATGCACAGAAGTGCATCGTGCGAGCGCCGCTCCCCATCTGGTGCACCGATCCGTGGTAGACCGAGTTATGTGCAGTTGAATGCAGTTTTGGACTGAGTGGATTATATCAGATCATTCGTCGACTCGGTTTTTACGCTGCACTCAGCATTATTCTCGGCGAGGGCATTTTTGCAATTCGATCAGGCGCCCGAGGAGCGCGACATCAGCAGCATCGGCCCTTCGACTTTTGCCTTTGCGTAATTTACTTAATATTTTCACGGATGCCCGCACCTTTTTGGTATCCTCTGGCTTCCGCTTCTGACAGGGACTCCTGCTTTCGTAGCAGCCCGCGATTTTTCAAACACTCCCCGTCCTACCACTAAAACTTGCACTGGCATTGTTGCGCGCAACTGATTCGTACGTTTCACGTGTATCAATTGCGCAGTTTTTCGGTTACTTACGTGGCCGCTGGAATCGCAATCGCGAAAAAAATAAAATTGCGCCTTTAAACGCCGTTTGAAAAATCAACCGTTGCAAATGTCTTTTCTCTCTCTCCGAACTTTCTCAACGGATAATCGAATAATATTGAAAAATAGTGCCGATCGAATTCCTCGATTTACTCGCATTTCTGGAAGGGCGGGGATGCTCGCGAACGTATATATTATCAATTAAAATTTAATACGATTGAAAGCAAACAAGGAAAATGGGCAGTTAGAATCGGCGAAATTTCTCAAACGAATTTCTCGTTGAATATACGTTTGCGGGCTTCGCGAAACGTAAAACACACTGGTCCCTCGAAGGCTTACAATGTTATAAGGTTTCGAAAGAAGCAAAAAAAAATGAAAGAATACGTGAATTGACCAAGTTGAACCTTCTTTTATTCCGACAAGAATGACGCGAATGAAATGGACACGTCGGAGCAGGGCATGCGTATTTCGCAGACTTCTTCCTTTTCTTTATATTCCTGCAGAGAGAGAGATAGAGAGCGAATTTAATTGCTGAAATGCCTGGCATCTTTCCGGCTTCTTTCTATGCAACTCTCGGATGCAGCATAAAGCGTGAAATGTAAAGCCAGGAGGTGAAAGGGAGAGTGAAGTTTTCGAACGAAATAACGAGATTATTACGTTGATTGTTGTTGAGAAAGTCGCGTCGCCGAAGGAGAGAAAGCGCCTTTAACGACAATTCAGTTTAATTTTCCTTTTGCTCAAAACCAGCCGGAAACTCAAAAATTAGCTTTAAAAAATAATCACGTAATTGCCAATGTACTCCTGCCAACGCTTCGCATTTTAAAGGCGCAAGTGTCTTTATTTCATACGCCATTCAGTCATCGGAGCCGAGTGAAAATGAAAAACAATTACTCGCGAACCGCGCCTGGCGCGTGGGAGGATAATGAGTTCTTTATAAAATAATATCGATCCGGCGATTAATTTTAAATAACTTCTATTGTCGGGTAAATTAATATTCAGGCGGTTCTGCAGCGTTCGCGTACTTGGACTTCTTCATCAGCGGAGTAGAAGCATTTATTTCGTATTATTACACTCGTACAAAGGAATAAATTATCAAACTACAATATTAAAGACAAAAATTGAGTAATTATGGTAATGCATAAGGAATAGAGCGAAGCGTTTATGCGGCTCGATTGATGTGGATCGGGCTTAAACGCTTTCGCGGCAACTCATTAATATTAACTAATAATTTAAAAGTATTATCCTAATCTAATGCATCCGGCGTCGCGCTCGAAAATAAATGGAAATAAGTGCAGGAGCGTCACACCGCACTTGATTGGCAAACTAATCTGCAGCTCCGACTGCGACTCGGCGGGACCCCCGAGAATTAAGACACGAAAACGTCTGCTTAGGTATATTAGCTCATGGCTTGTAGATCGTGTATGCGTGAAGCACGAGGGGCCACGCAAAGTAGCCGATTTACCAAAGTGCCTCGCCCTCTCCTCTCGAAGGGAAACAAGGAACGGCGCACAAGGAAAGAGAGCGAGAGAAAAAATTCAGAGTCATCCGGTGCAATTGCAGCGCGTCTATTATTCGCGACTCTGAATACGTGCCGAAGAATGACGAGGGCGGCTAAAAGTCAAAACCCACCCCCCAAGGCGTGACTCTAAATGCACCGCACTGCTTTTAATGAAGATCTATCGCTTTAGCACTGCGCGGAGGAGCACTTACTTATACGCGATCGCTTGAGTGCAGGTTTTGTTTGTAGCGTCATTCAAAACAAGACTTCTATTCAGGCTTGATGAGGAATGATTTGCAAAACAACGACTTCGGATCTCCGACTGGATGCTGGAATACGTACGCAACAATGTCTCTTTTAATTTAAGGCTGTATAATTCCTAAGAATATTTGCAGCGCATTGGTTGAGAAGCCCCTAGAAATATTCTCGTTTGAAAGACGCGAGCCACTTTCGAACAGCCGCTGTTGGAGAGCGAAGTCGAATTTTAGTTCACGAGCGGGGAAGGGTTTAATTTTTTTAAAATCTGAATATTAGTGACTCTACGTACCGAGCAATGCATAAAATACATTCGATTAAAAAAACGTTGGAGGACTTTAGACAAGTGTTGCCTTAATTTATAAAAATTAATCATTTTTAACCTGTAAATGTGTATAAATGTTGTTTTCTTGGAAAAACAGAACTAAATAAGAACTTTTACTCGTCTGTCGTTTGATTTACTTATTTTGCCAAATTAAAAATCTACTCTCGTTTCAATGCTTTCAAGCGGACAAATATTTATTTTTAATCAATTGCGGAAATTTACTCTACCTTAATTTAAGATATTTAATTATACAAGTAAGACAGTTAATACAGTTGCCGTGTCTTTCTCACACATTATACGCTCGAGTCATATTTTTATGTTTGAATAGTAACTTTAATCTAAGTTATTCGTTTTTAAAGAAGATTTTACTTTTTTGTCCAGTAAAAGCATCGAATACAAACTGTAAAAAACTATAAAACTACAAAATTTAATTGAAATGAGTTGGCGTAATTTGTCTGCCTTGGCTGCGGAAAATAAAAACTAAAAAATAATTTCCATCTCGAGCTACAATAATCACAATTTTATTTTGTTACGCTGCAAAAGATGGTAAATACCGTTGGTAAAATCTTTTACAACATTATAGAAGAATTGTGAAAAACTAATTTATATCCTCGGAAAGGAGTCGCTAATAACAAAAATATGAAAATGCATTTTTATTGAATTCCGCGCGTTATAAATGATGAATAGAACATTTATTAAAAAGAGCCCGTTTTAATTAAAACAGACTATTTTTACACCGGCTAAGTGAAACTTTATATTAGTTCAATTTGTTCGGAAATATAAAAAAGGAAATAGAAGAAACTCAAAGGACAAATTAAACATTCAGTTGGTGTGTGCCGAAATTAAGGGGCCACGTTCAAAAACGATGTTTGACATCAAGGATACGGTAATTGCTTTTCGGCTGTTCAGAGAATCTAGCAATCGCCCAACTTTCCCTTTGTATTTTTTATTAATATTGAGTTTTCGGTTAAAATTTTGCGCGAAACCTTATGAGTATCAAAAAGTAATTAATAATTAAACGTTTTGCCGCTAATATTAGAAAATAAAAAACATTTTGAGATGTCCTTTAAAATTTTAAATGTCAACGGCTTGACTAGGGTTGGACAATCGAGCCGCCGGCCGCTGTATGCTTTATAAAAATAAATTCCGTTATACATTTTATCGAATAAAGCTCCAACTCGTATTTCAGGTTCTCGTCGAATGCGCGCTTTTCCGCGAATTAATTATTATTTAACGAGATTTATTTTGTTTGAGCATAATATCGTTACCAACTGGTAGTTTTTAATTAAAATTTTACAAAGCATATCTTAGCTGCAGTGTACAATACTCTAAAAATAAATTAATATGTTTGCTAAATATTTCTTTTTCGTGTATTCAAATGTTCAAATGTAACTAATACTAATTGTCACGTAAAACAAAAGCTTTTCTGTTGAATTCGAGTAGTCGATATAACAGCGGCTTGTATTAATTCCGAGACTAAGACACTTTTTTTATTATCCTTATTGAAATATTAGGCGACGCAACGAACTCTGCATGGAAAATATCGAGAAGCAATCGAATCTCTAGTGTTATTATTATATTTTATTTTTATTCTTATTTTTAAATTTAATTCAATGTTTCACATAAATATATATATATATTGCCTAGTGGTAAATTGAGGTGGCAGGTATGGTATGGAATTCTTTTGACAGAAGATTAGGATCAAAGATTGTATATATGCATTAGTTATTTATCCCATAGAATACGTCCCAACAATAGAATACGTTAGTTTAAAACTTTTAACACTTCGATAAGATTTTATTTTATAATAAAATAACCGAAAACTTCAAAATTTAAAGTAGAAGCAACATAATTTATATTTAATTTATATAAGAATAGGGTAATAATATAAAGTAGCCACACATCTTAAGCAAGTTATATATAGATATACTAAAATATTGATATAAATAGTAAAATTTGATAAATGTTATTATATTAATATTTAATAAATAGATTGTCAATTATATAAATATTCAAAGATAAAAAACATAAAAATATAAGGGAACTAGACAAGATGAAAAAAAAATAAGGGAAAAATTCAGAACAGATAAAAGATAAAAACTGAAAAGATATATAAAGAATATGTAAAAGCAATATTAATATAAGTTTCAGTTGTGTAAAAGCAATATTAATATAAACTTCAGTTATAAATTGGAAAAATAAATGAGTAAACGACAAAATTTGCAAATGAGTTATACGTAGATTAGTTAAAAATAATGTAAAGCAAATAAATATATGTACAAGAATCTATAAAATAGATATGTAAGAGATAAAATGTGAAATTCATACAAACAAATGTACAAAATAAAAATGTAATAACAATGTGAATATTGTTCAATAAATACTATTACTATTACTACTACTACTACTCTAGTGTTATTATTAAAAAATGCTTTTAAACAAATACAAACCATCTTCAATATTATAAATAAAGATTAGGTTTCGTGGAAATTTTATTTTCAGCCCACCAGCACGAGGCTCGTAATATATTTTATACGTAAAAGCGAAAATAATCTCGACGCATTTTTATTTCCGTGGAATAACGAGGTGGAATTTTTGCGTTAAGCGCTTGAATCGTAAACAGCGTCCGACAACGCCATTCGGCATTCGATAAGGCAGCTTCAAAATGATACAACAAATCAATGGGAGTGTACCGTTAAAAAGTTTCCAACTTGCAATTATAATTTATCTAAGACACTGGGCTCGCTAGTTGACAATAAGCAAGCAATAACTAAGGCGAATTTCCAGAACTCGCGTCCTTCGCTATAACAATTAACGATTTTAATCCTTAGAGCAGTCGAAGCAACCGAAGCTCCTTCATCTCCGGCTCGTATATATTCCAGGCAGCCTCCTCTTGCTCTCGTAAACACTCACTTTAACGGGAGGAGCGCGAGGACTCACTCCTTCCTCGTCTGCGTCGCGATGGGGAGGAGGAGCCCGAGGAGAGAGAGAGAGAGAGAGAGGCCGACAGTCTCACGGTAATTAACGGGCGAAATTACCATCGCGGGACATTAACTATATCGGCTTATGTCTTAAAACAGCAGGAAGCAACTGCGTTTTTCATTCTTACGACTCTTTAATCCTAGGCAAGGCGCGGGAGTGCGCACTCCTCCGGTAAAAGGCTTTTGATTTATCGCGCGATCCCTGATAGACGCTTTAATTGCGCTCACGGCTCTGATTTACCGTGAACACAGTTTGATCGACTGTTAAATACAAAAATGGAGAAGCGCGCGGCTTTGATTCGCGCCGAATTTGGCTACGCCTACAACAAAGCCGCGTCCGAACGATTTAATTTTTGTAACTTGTATCTTTGGCTGATAAGCTGCTCTGCTGCTCTTAATTAGGCGACGTAATTTGGACTGGAAACTCCACTTCTCGCGACGGACACTTAACGCTAACGAACGAACTGGCGATCGCCAACGAATTGCCAAAATAAAAGAGCATTCCTTTATCAAATCTCGGGCGGATTTCGTGAGAAAATGTGTCTTGAGCAATGACTTCTTGCTTGATTCGCAAAATCGTTAAATCGTTAAAACGCTAAATCGTTAAATCGTGAAATCGTGAAATCGTAAAGGCTTCTGGAATTCTCGTCTTGGCAGTATTCAGAAAATAGTTAAATCTCCTTAAAATCTTTTACAACCGTCCTAATTATTCAATGATTTTTACGAATATTGCGCGTTTACTTTCCTTCCCTCCGCTCGGAAAAATCTCCAGCACCGCAGTACACTGCCAAGCGGAGTTATAAGCAGCTGAACGGATCCTTAAAAAAATGAAGAGGTAAAAAAATCGTAATGCGTTTAATACGACGACAATGCCGTCTTTGTAGGAGGAAAAAATTCCGAGCGTCGCGCAGCGTTAAAATAAAAAGTAACCAGGAGTAATAGGTACTCCAGTCATATGAAAATTGCTCGAATTAAGCAGCAGCGCTCTTTATTTAGAAGCCCTTCTTAAACTTTACGAGCAAAACAGCCGAGCTCGTACGAAAAAATAGATGAAAAAACGTACATAAATCGCTTCGTCGAACAGACGCGAGCGCGTGGAAAGAGAGAGAGAGGGAGCGGCTCGGTAGTACGCGAGAGGGAGAACGGGAGAGAAGGAAAAAGCGATAAGAAGCCGATAAAGACGTGACACTCGATTTTCTAAATTAGCCACGCGTCGTGTAAAGGCGTCCGCACGGGCTTTCTTTTATTGCGGATAAGCCAATAACTGTGACGAATCGAGAGCGAGAGCGAGCGACGAGATAAAGAGACGTAAAGGCCTCCCGAGGCGCGACGCCGACCCTTTCCCTCGAGCCTTTTAACGCTCCATCCACCCGCTTGTGTGCGTGTGTGTGCCCGCGCGCGCTGCGCTCAAAAACAAAGTCGTTTCAAAGACTTAGCGGCAGCGCGATTAAAAATACGAGTGATAAATATATCCTTAAGCGCAGACATGGCGTATGTTTTTAGAAAAATTTTTCCCGTTATTGGTTAACGGAACAACGCGACTTTTTTTTGTTATCGCAACCTTTGTTGTGCAACTTTCGTTTATGGACCGAAGCTGCGAAATATTCTATTACGAGGCACGTCCCGCTCGAATGGAATTTTCATATTTTATAACTGGACTCCTCTTAAATTTAGCGACTCGAAGGAGCGAAAAACAGACGTCTCGCTGGTGATTCTCCTCTTTTTATACCGCCACTTAAATACCCGCTCGAATTGTGAAAATTAAAAGTTTCGGAAAATCGAGAGATGGGCTGAGATTATTTCTGAATTCTTGTCCTGGAAATTGAGCGACGGCGCTCGACGCGTGCGTAACGACATCGATTCCTCGGTACTTGACGTGCGCCCGGGCTTTGGTCTTTGCTGGATTTGTTTAGGGCCCCCGACCCCTTTTTTCGCGACGCTTAATCCATTTATCGGGGCGTCACGCGAACGTTTCGGAGCTCACGACCTGCTCCTCGCTTTTCCTTGGGCGCACTTCTCCTCGGGGTTCTCAAGACCTTGGCTCGGCTTCCTTTTTTATTCGTATTTGCCTTTGGGACCATGGGCATCGTTAAACGAGCTTAAGGCACGAATTCGCATAATTTATTAGTGATAAGCTACGTGCGAAAGTTACACTCGAATTAGCACTTCCTTGTTCACCTCTGCACGAATTTCATTCGGATACATTTTGTAGCGAAAATTAGGCTTTTTAGGGCAGGTTACCAGGACTCACGAGCGAATGCTTCGGTGCAAGGGATCGCGCTTAGATTTACAAGCCAGTTTTTGCGCGCTCGCACCGAGCAAACACGCGTAAAAAATGGAGGAGATTTGAAAAATCGTAAATTAATCCAGTTATTGGGAATTTGAAACATCGCTCTTAATGTACTTTGGGATTACATTAAACGGTTCTATTGCTTGGGGTTATGGGCGTTGTACTGCACTAATGGGAAATTTGGAATTTGAAACTCGAAACTTAGGTGAGCGGTTCATTGAAGTCAACTCTCTTTTACCTGTAAACCCACTTCCATCATTTATATCGAACCCTTTTGCGGTTTCGAGCACCAACAACCGCCACTTTGTGCGCGGAGACACGGCAATTTAATATCCAACTAGGTTCTGTAAACTACAATGCTACGCTAGTTTCTGCGATATGATAATATTGCGATTAAATTTTGTGTATTCAGCGATGCAAACTAATTTAATTACGAGAGCAACTGCGCCCGCAAACATAGTCCGAGTATATGAAAATTCGTGTTTGGTTCGGAGGCGTATCGCTGTTGTTTATTGCACGTTTTTCGATTATGCAATCATTCGGCGGATGATTCTCTCGTGTGGTTGCTATGAAATGCTTTTGTAAAGAAAACCGGCGATTATGGAAATAATGTAAAAATAAGTGCCTGTAATGAGGTGGTGACCGAAAAATAGTTGTTTGAGCAATCGCAAGCTAAAGAGAGGCCAGATCGCGGTATAAACTTTTGTTTCTGTATTATTCAATTCCCAGCCGCGAAGCTCGATTTGCTTATTTAAATTGGACTTTAATATTTATTAAAAAAAAAGGATCGTAATTCTTTGTTAATGCATAAAATATGCGCGTGCGTTGCCTTTATGCTCTGCGGCTTAAATACTGCAAAAGTAATAATCTATGTTTACCACGAGTTTCAGGAGGAATAAAATTAATTTTAATGCCGCGGCATCGATAGAGAGGAATAGTAAAATCTGTCAATAAAATTTATCATCCACTAAAATTTAATTCAATAAAAGAAATTTTGCGTTGCGCAGTCACTCGACTCCTCTCGTTCTCCCTTTTCTTTACTTTCCCCGGCCCGCCAACCCCTCCCCCCTTTCCCGTTTTATTTTCCACAAGTTGCACAGTCGCGTGTAGGAGCGGACCGCGCCTTGTCTCAACCCTAAATTCTCAGTCCTGCAGAATCCGCTTCCGTCGTGCGCTGGTTGTAAAATCAGAACATCCGGGTGTCAAAGCTATGTCAACCGATCTGTCCATCTCTCTCTTTCTCTCTCTCTCTCTCTCTCTCTCTCTCTCTCTCGCATCACTTTTAAATTCGATCAATGGATGAAGCCGAGCGTAAAACACTTTTAGGGTTGAGAACTTTAAAGTCTCGAATGCGAGCAATCGCGTGCGTGCGTGCGTGCGCTCATCAGAGAGAACGAGAGAATCGCTGTTACAAGCGTGAAAAAAGGAAGGTGGAGAGGAGACACACTCGTGACTTTTTACGTGGCTTGTTGTGAGAACTGGTGTTTGTGAGAGAGAGAGAGAGAGAGAGGGAGGCTGAAGGGGAGGCGCACGGAGAAAGGGATGACTGCCGTTACTAAAAGCGACAGAAAAAATTCATTTCGTCACCCTTTGAGCCCCTACGAATCGAGACTATTTTTACTTTTAGGATTACTTGATGAAAAATACGAGTGTTTAACGCGAGCTCTCGAGCCCAGCGGAACTGCCGACAAAATGAAATTTCTTTTTCGCCATTCCAAGGTCGCTTTTTGTTATCGCTTTGTCATTTATCATTCGCACGCATAAGGTTACGAATCGATCGTTACTCTGCGGCCCGTCAAGCCTAAGATTATTCAGCGCACAATTCACAAACATCGCTAAGAATTCCTGTTAAAGGTGGTGCGCCATAAGTCACGCCCTTTACGGCACTCGAGTGATTAAGCACTTGAAAAAATATTGATACAAGTCTTATGAAAACACTTATCGAATGCCACTTCCGCCCGTAATTCATTTTGTGAGTAGCAAATTTAAAATCAAATTTTTCGTATCGATTTCAAATGGGAAGATGGCCTTCCTGTGAATCAAATCTTATTCCTAGACAACGACTTAAAAACATACGCTTTTGCGGAGCTGGAAGTAAATAAATTCTTAAATCGTACGATGATAATTAAAAAGGTAAAATAAAGCAATTGCACATTTTAGTATTTGAAGATACGTAACGATAATTGTTTTTCCAATTATCGTATATAACAAAATTCTAGCTCGTATTAACGTTTCAGTTGATAAAAAGCAAGTCCTTGCTTATTAAAGCTTAGGAGGCAAGTAGTAAATTGACCCGCAGACTGATAAATCTTCTAAGAGCACTTAGTATCTAAGAACATAAGCTATTGTGTACGCAGGAGCTTGTGTCTGGCAGCTTAAAATTCCAAATTAATAATTCAGAATTGTACTATCGAAATCATACCGGGAATTAAGGAGAAGCATTCGGTCATCGGCAATTAATTAAAATACCGATCTAAAAATGTTTCATCTATTCTCTTCGTCCTATTGATAATTTGCTTATTTTTCCAAAAGTAAGGCATTATTAGTTGCGTGTCATGTTTAACTGCAAGATTTATTCGAGGACTGCACATTGTTTTATTACATAACAAAGCCGGGAGATAAATATAATATAATATAATGGTCGATTCGCAAAGAAAATGCAGTGGAAACGCCCGTTAAATGAAGATTACCGGAATAAATTTTTCGAATATTGAACCGATAAAATTGCGATGCGCATTGAAACGGTCGTACGGCGAGCGACGGAATTGTGAAAAATTGCAGATCTATTTTTATTTTAGTGTACGATTGTGAAATTGAAGGCGCGGCATCAATAGCTAAACTAGGATGAAAAAAGCGAGTGCACTGGTGAATACAGAATGAATACCAAACAAATTTACAAGCGAGAGTAATAACGGTGATTCACTCAAAGAGCATGGAACATATATATGGCCGAAGGTATAAAACGGGAAATTTTATTCAGATTTAACTTTAACGCAATATATGTATAACTACTTATGCTTGTACGAACTCTAAAGGCGAAATTTAGCATCTGTTTGTGTTAAAGGTTGTTTTACGCTCAGCATATTATTTTTTGCGAAAGTTGTGCTCGCAAAAACGCCTGTGTTTGAAATAGAAACCAAATCCGTGTTCGACTCAACGCAAATTATTGTGATAATTATCGATAACTTAGAGATATAATTTTACGACTTGTAGTAGCGATATATTTCAGCCTTTACTTGATTCCTCGTTACATTGATTGAAATTTAAAAAATTTATACACACACACACACAACACATAATATATATATATGAATACATATGAAGTCTGATTTACTTAAACATGCCTTAATAATCAGTGTACAATACATTATAACATTTAAATGTAGAAAAAGTGTGGGAAATTACAGGCCTTGCACGGATTTACTTCGTGTAAAGTGCTACTAATGTCAACATCTTTAATTATCAACGTATTTTACTACTATTTAAATGATGCTACTTGTTCAAACTTATGGATAAAAAATTTTATTGAGTTTAAAATCTTCAAATTCTTCGGAAGATCAGCGTTAGGTAACTACTGAGCCCGGACAACTGATAACACGAATGCTAACACAAAAGATGTCGCTTAGTTGAATTATTAGCTATTTACAATGCAAATAAATAAAGCTTAAAATGTTCGAGTTACATTAA
The DNA here is from genome assembly GCA_018907185.1 of Platyscapa corneri. Classification (NCBI taxonomy): domain Eukaryota; kingdom Metazoa; phylum Arthropoda; class Insecta; order Hymenoptera; family Agaonidae; genus Platyscapa; species Platyscapa corneri. The sequence continues at coordinate 635,693 of JACCHW010000045.1, read as the reverse complement.
AAATGATAATCTTTTTGCACCCATAGAAAAATATAAAATCATAAAGAAAATACATCTGCCAAATATATATTTCTCTAAATAATATCAACGATGCTGTTGCAACAATTTATCAACACAATTATAAATCGAATAAAAGTGCCATTCGTTATTTATAATTATTAAGTCTCCAAAAGATATCAATAAGATAAAGATGAGCTTGTCGGTCAATTTATTAGCCAGTAATAAAGTTAACTTAATAAGTTATTTGAAATATTGATAAAATTTTAAAGTGATTTAAAATAAAGAATTTAGATCAGAACGACAGCTTCGTTTAAGTTGGTGACCAGTTTACGTATAAAAAATTAAAATATATATTAAAGATGTGAACGAATATTTCAATGCAGATTATTGAAATTTACATATTTATTACAAACTTTCACTAGAACGGAACCACTTAAATTTAAAAAACTGAAAAACATTGTTTGACGAGCTTTAATATTTTGTATTTTAGTTATTAACACTTTTCCAATACAAGTAAGAAAGCCTGCAAATTAAAATAAAATAAAAATTTGTTTGATTATGAAATACGTATAACTTTTAATATATAAGATGTAGCTTAAAGGAATAGTTATTTTCGATATTAATTTAGAATTGTTGAAAAATCAAGATATAATTTCGCGTGATATCAGAGATTGAATAAAATTGAAATAAAAAAAAAAAAAAACGGCGTATCGATTTGACCATTAACTTCATCATTAAATCTCAAATTAATTGAAAATACTGTTTTATCTCGATAAAAAATAATTTTTAGGATACAAGTTGAAGTCGTATTTTTCGAAAATAGGAGATTTTTTATCAGTATGACAACATTATAATTGAAGCGATGACATCACACATGTGTTAGACCATGTATTACTTATTGTATTTACATTCTTTATATTAAAGAATAAAAATGGATTAATTTTGAGTAATCAGTTTGCACGCTACATGAATTTAATTCCACGCATTTCTTTAATACGACACCTATTATTTTTTATACGAGAATATACAGAAGTACTGTTGATTAATTTTCAAGATCAAATTTTATAGCTCCCAGCACAAGGATCGGCAAATTTTTTAATTTTTATTAAAAGGATTTAATTTTTTCTAGGATACGTAGATTAATTGCCTTAAAAATGAATAAATTTTAAGAATTCGTTCAACACTGCAACACATTATTATTAAGTTTTATCTCAAACACACTTTACTAGTTACGGTAAGTAATCTCGATTCGAACTAATATAATTGCATTTACAACCTTTCGATAAGATTACAATTATTAGGAACTAAAGATTTGATTACACAAGAATGAGGATCAAATTTAAAGTAACGAAGAAAAATTTACAACAAAATTTATAATCCAAAAATACTAGAATATTTTCTGAATAATTGTAAACTGTGATAAAAAATAATCTATAACGCAACCTCTTCGATAATTTAATTTTGTATAAATAAAATGCGTTTCCGTGAAATATTTTGGCTAGTGATTAATAACACTTGGATGACGTCGGTAATTGATATTCTCCAATTACGGTAAATCTGTTATAATATTAGAGATTCTGTTAGACCATTAATCACTTTGTTTAATATCAAATAAGTAAATAGTGAGTAAATTGACAAATGGAAGGCGTTTTTTAAAATATCATAAAATACGTGGCACGATGAAAAAATCCGAGATCCTCGTAATAATCTTTATTCGTATGTATAAACAATTCTTCGAATTATTATTGAAAAGAATTGTCTTTGAAATTCAAGCAAATGTAAGTTTAGAGCGGAGCAGCAAAGCCCTTTTCAACGGCACTTGTTAAAGTGACCGATAAATTTCGAGCAGCCCGTATAAAAATACGTTTTCTAAGTACAATTAAAGTCACGCAAGACCCCTTAAATTGCCGCTTGATTAAATCGCCTCGACTAATTTAATAATTTAAAAATATTTGAAGAACCGTTTCGAGCTCGAGCATATCTGAACTCAATTATCGCATCAATGTCGCGTCGAATTAACATTTTAATTTCATAAAACACAAAAATCCAATCAATATTCGGAGCCGGTAAAGTGGCTCGCGGCGTCCAATATAATCCAACAATCGCTCCTGGAAATCGCCCCAAAATAAACAGAGCGCCACTAAAAAAGCCGCGAGGCCGAATCGAGATCATCGTGCGTCAGCAGGCGTAGCGTCGCTCATCGATGTAAAATCAAAAGGCACGGCTTCGTTAATATTGACTGGACATCGCCGGCCCGCGCCCCCTCCCCCTCACGACCAAAATGAGCAATAACAGCGGAATAGCAAAATCGAAAAATACAGGCGCAGATGGGGGCCCGAGAGCGAGAGAGGGGGAGAAGCGACATCAAAACTTCAGGGAGCGCGCGAAACTGTTATTACACGGGCTTAATCGAATATTTTCCAAATTCAGATAATACAAGCTCGAGCGTGTGCGTCAGTCTCACACGCGCGTCAATGTAACTGGACCAGTTGACGCGATGATTCAAAACCGCCTGTACTACATTTACTCCGCGCTCCCTGTGTTTATACATTTTGCAGTCAAAATAAACTCCTGCATAATGTCCTAATTAACGATCTGTTTCCCAGCGCCTCGTCATCAATTTAATGTTTAATAATAAGACTTTACAAAGCACTCGCAACGTATTAAAAGCCTGAATTCGCAGATCTTTTGTGAAAATTCGTCTGCTCCGCAATGCCCCAGTATCCGTCGATATTAACCTGCAATTTATTTACCAGAATAACAGATAAAAGAAGAGCAAACAGCTCCGAGTTATATTTTTAAGCCGCGTTGCTTCGCCCGAGCAAAGAAAAGCTTTGGTTCCATCTTGAATACATTCACGAGAGAATTCCGCTGATAGAGGCGTTAAAAAAAACTGCAATACGTCAGGACTGGCACTCGTTGTAGCCTAAATTAGCGCTTAGAATTAAATTGCAAAGTCGTGAAATCGCAGAATCGTAAAATGGCTAAACGGTAGAGCGGCGACGGTGAGGATCGAGACGCGTCGTCAGTCGTGACGAGTCCAAGCGAAAATTCGCTCGCTCGCTCAGCCCCTAAAGGCGAGATCCGTATCGTCGTCTACATTTGCAATGTCTCGACACCCCTCGGGTTTCGGCAACAACTTCCGTCGTCGCCCCACACGCACCAAGGGAGGAAAAAAGCCCGAGCCCCGGTCCAGTCCCCGGCACAGTCGCGTGATACGAGTTCAGAGGCGCGGCTGGCGAAATCGGTTGCCCCGGCAACACTCGCGACCCACTCTAATTCGTTTTAGGGCCTTATCCAGTGATGCACTCGCAACTCGCAATGCAGCGGCGCGGCGCATCCAGGCACTGATCTGATTCCAAACCAATCAACGGCGGTTTCGCGCTCAATTTACAATCAGCCCCGATTCGGACGCCGACAGCTCTCCAACACTTATACGCAGGCAGCCACTCACCGACGCGTCCACGCCACTCGAGCTCCCGCAAATGGAAGTGCGTTTTAATCTGAGCAGCCCTTACCCTCCGTCCTGCAGCCGTTACCCTCCAGGCTGCCTGGGCAAGGTCCGGCCGGCCGCGAACGCGATCTCGAGGCGACAGGCCGCCCCGAAGCCGAAGGGAAGCTCGTGGAACAGCGGTTTTTGCAAAAAGCTGCAACGATGCAATCGCGGCTATTGTTGGAACGAGCGACGATTGCCGAGCCCTCCAACTGCGCCGATTACACGCTCAGGGGATATTTGCCAAGTTGCAGGATCGCACGAAGATACTCGGGCACTCGTTACGACCCGTCGTTCAATAATGCACTTCCATGCACGTCGGCTGGGACAAAAAGTTGCTTCCCATTGAAATTTTCCGCTTTTTCAATACCCGACGCGGACCATTATATTTACACTTTTGCGCTTATTATAAGCTGGGATAGGCTTTAATATGAAAGCCCGCGGTGCGTCCCAATTGAATTTCGAACGCGAAAGTTAACTCGCTGTTTATTTTTCGAATGAAATCCACCGGGTGATTTGGCGCATTACATAATTAAAAAGAATTCCATCGATCGCGCCCAAAAGATGCCACAATGTCTACGAAACAATTCGCGTTCTCGATATTTGTTTGGAAAACAATACACTTAACTTGCAAAATGCAGTTGCGTTCGCTCGACGAGGAATATATTCGCGCAAATAGTTTCCACAATGATTAGCGAAGAATTCGCTCGCTCCGCTTGGATAATGAACGCGTTTTTTAAATTATAATCCCGCCTAACCATGATTCTGATACGCATACCAACGCACGCAGGTGCGGTCGTCCGCAGCTACAACTTTGTAATAAGGATATCGCCTAGAAACTTGGAATGCTATTCGTCGTTGTCATCGTGCCCAGGTCGATTTATTACGAGTAAACGAAGGCGATTAAAGGTCATCGACACGGAGAAGTTGCTTTAGCGTTGTTTAGACGTGGAAGCGAGTACGGCCACTCGGATCGTCGCCGCGGAGTACGAGCCTAAGAGTAAACGCGAAAAATTCTCTGGAAATCAGCTCTGATGAAAGAACTGGAGTGGAACAGAGAGAGGGGAGATGGAAACCGCGGCCGTTGCAACGGAGCACGACGGCCTGCCGGCGACTCGGATGGCGTCGCGACGCCACTGCCAGAGACACGAAGGCGTAATGAAACTCAAGTGCGTAAAATTAATCACGAGCCGCTCTATTCGGGATGTGCAACGCGTGCCAGGGTCCGCCCGAATGCAAAGCGGGCCGAGGCTTTATGCGCGGCAACAATGCAGCGCAGGGGCCGCCGGCGTCCCTTTCATCGGGCCTACCAATTACACGTTGCATTAAGCAACGATAAGGGCACAATGCGCCCTCGATATTAAGTCCTCCCGACGAACTCGCAAAGTCCTTACGACCCCCTCTTTCTTTGCCGCGAGCTCGCGCGTCTCCGTTTAATTAGCGGCGCGATTCAATCTCGTCGCGAAGCGTCGAACGAATCGTATTTTCGTTGCGGGTATTCCGCGATTTGCGGAACGGCGCCACCCGACTCCAAAGAGGAATTTCATTACGCGCATTCGCACGTATGATAAAACATTGTCATCGAGTGCCAAGTTTAAGGGGGGGGGGAAGCCGTCGGCGTGCGAATTTTCAAATTAATTTCGCCGAGCGCTCAAACTGACGAATATCTTCATATTTTGTCGGACGCGAACGAGTTGGCGGTGTTTCGTTTTTTTTCGAATTGCCGCCGACTTTTATCTCGGAGGAATGCAGCGACGGTGCGTACGCGTGGGAGGCACCCGACGCAAAAGCCAACTCGGCGAATTGCAGAATTACGTTCCCGTAAAATTGCACGGCCAAATCGCGATGCCAAAGTTCAAGAAGATTCTTCCTCGGCTGGTATTTATAGCCGCAGATGCACCTCTCCCTTTCTCCCCTCGCGGCTCGGCCGAGCTAATCTTGTAAAAAAGAGCAAGTGCCATTTAAGAACGCCTCGGTATAATTTATACACGACCTTCAAGACAGAAACACTTTGTACCTCGAGCCGAACACGCGACGAGCACAAGGAAACAAAATGCTCGGGAGATACGCATCTCCGGCGCTTGTTCCTTAATTAAGCGACTCGGAGAACACTTGGGGCGCATCATCGTTTCGCGCACGAGTGTTCGGTATCGGTTAAAATTCTCGGCGCTAATATTCATCGCGGCTTGTAAATTCTCCAGCTGCGAAATTAAGTTGTAGCGATAAGTTGCCGAGGCTATTTTGGCCCGATTACAGCGATAAAAAGCGTTAGTCGGACGAACTCCGGAGGGTTTTGCGATTGTTGAAAAAGTCAACTGTCGCGCGACTATTTTAAGAGGGTCGGAGGGAGAATCGAATGTTTTTTCGACGAGAATAGCGAATCTCGGCAGCGAGAAGCGAGAAGCGACACTCGTTCGCGCAGGACAATGTAATTCCCGAAAGCGGCATCGAGTTGCATTTATTTTCAAGTTCATATTTCTGTTGGTAAAAGGGAATGGAAGGGAAGTTGTCATCTTCTCAGGGGTTATTTGCCCGACAAGCGCAACCTCGACCAACGATTTTAGATCCAAAAAAAGCTGAGAAGGAAGAACGGGACCGGGGGACTATATGCGATATTCCCTTATTCGGCGGGGGCACTCGCGGGAGAAGAGCGTCGCGTCGGCCGGCGTCGGCGTCGACGTCGACGTGCGCAAACCGAAATAATCGCGTGCTAGAAGCGGCACTGGTCTTGTTTTAATTTAGTTGAGTGCTACCTCGACTCCCCCCTGCCCTCCCTCTCGCGCTCTCGCTCGTGTTACGAGGAAATTCAAGGGTACGCGCACTGCCTCCTGCGACGCTCCACCGCTGACTGCATAATGCTCGGCCAGGTGAGGCCCAGGGAGAGGGTAACAAAAAGGTGGCGGTGAACCCCTTCGCAGAGACGGAATCGACACGTGGACGATTTCACGGCGCAGACGCGTCGTAATTACACGGGAGAGGCAAGCTGTCGCTGGTCGGCGCTCGCTGCAGCCGACCTTTTTTCCCGTTCGTGCATTTTAAATTCGATGCATTGGAATGCCTTCATTACCGCTGCAGCCCTTAGCTGCTTCTGCGTGTTATTATAAACTGACCAACGGTTCCCCCGTTGTCTCGCGAGCGCCTCGGATGCGGCGCTACGCGGGACTTGTGGCTTGGCTCGCCACCCTGGCCAAGGGAATAAGCCCGAGCTTCCATTAACCTGCTTAGTCGCAAAGAAAGAGGGTTATTACGCGAAATTGCTTTATATTGGCTTAATTCGATTTAAATTTATATATTAAGAAGACATAAGCCGCCGACGCCGCTCTACGTGCCTCGAGGGTTGGTAATGCGATCAGCATAAAAGGCATATGTTGAGATAATTTAACTTACGTTGCCGCCATCCTCCTTCCACGGGTAAACTGACCCTGTTAATAAACACAATTACATAAATAAACGAATAAACGTCTACAATAATGCATCTGAAAATGCAAATGCTCGTTTTACAGCATATGTTTTGTGGATTTCTTAAAATGGTGTTTATTTAAGGAGCACTAATGCGCGCTTAGTTATTTTTCATCGCTCGACTTCGCCTTCCTCTTATCTGTACAAGTCTTTTAATTTATACCAAATTGTGTTACGCGACTATTGATCCAACTGGAAATTACGCTAAGCCACGTGATCCGCAAATTATAATAGTCCATCCAGAATTATATCATTAATTATAGGAATATCGATAAAGTATATTTATAATATGTCTATTAAAGCTTTAATGTCGGTCGCTCCAAGTTTATTACTTTAAATAGGAATTGCGATACGTTTTTAAAATATTATATTTCACCATCTAAAAGGCTTTTCACGTTACACTTTGTTTTCATTCGCAAAAATAACATTTTGCTTACATTTTCACAAGATATTGTCCTTTATTCGCTTTCCAAGAACTTTTATCGAAACGCAAATTGTTACGAATGTTGTTTCTTTTTACCAATGTGCATTAATTTTTTTCTAAAAACCTGCAAAATTTATGCCTCGTTTTAATGAGTAATATTCGCAATAAAAATAAAAAAAGAAGTAAATATGTTAAATTTTATAATTTTGCTTGCTCGTGAAAAAAATTTGCTTCTTTATTCGTTGCTATTTCATTTAATCAAGGTAATAAAAAGCAGTTATTAAAGAATACGCGCGTAATTGTATGAATTTCTTTTAATAAAACAAACGGGCTAAAAGAAAAAGTACTGAAAAATTTCAATTTTATTTGCGAACTTCAAAGATTGACAAATATTATTTTAAAAACTTGCGATAATATTAAACGAATACGGTATCTTTCATGACGTCGAATTGATTTATAGAGATGCAACATTCTCTTTCCAGCCTAATTCAAGATGTGCACTATTGATTTTTATTTCATAATATACATTTTATTATCAAGAGCTCATTTATATCTTCTGTTCAAGAAAAAGGCATATAGACCCGTTAAGAAATACCTGAAAATTATTGCTTCGCGTAATATTCTTATCGTGCCATTACAAATCCGTTTGATAATCGTTGAATAAAAATGACGTAACCACCAGTAGAAAGTAGCTAAACTTAACTTTAAGGATTAATAAGCCGTACTCGGTTGAATACGAGAGCTTAAAAGGTTAAACAGAACGTACCGCGTTGCAGTTTTAAATTTATGTAACTCGATCAAAAGACTCTTTTTTCCCAAACTAGATATAATTATGAAGTCTGGCTAAATTAAGGGGGCATTTCGATATAAAAGCGAATAATTCCTCTTTCGAATAAAACGGGCTACTGAACATAAAAACTCAGCACAATCAAGATTAAAACTGTATCGTGCGTACGCTGTCGATCCGAACGCAAAGGCTCGTAAAAACCTAATGAAATTCAAATGAAAAGTTAAGTTTGGCGACATCGCTGTGTGTGTGTGTGTGTGTGTGTGGGTGTGTCTCGGTTAAAAAGAAGAGATCGATGCGATGCATCGCGCGTCAATCCGCGCCTCGGCTCGCGACTTATCAATTACTTCGCGTTAAAAGCGCGATGGAGGGATGGAAAGAGAAGCAATAGGAGCTTATCGGTGGAGCTACGCAGGCTTGCCAACCAGATAAATTAAAGAGAAGGAAAAACGGCTTAACGCCTTAGAGGCATCAATCTCGACAACACGTGCACGGGCTTTCATTATCGGACGAACCACCTCCATGGGTATGGCGGGCACAGAAGGACCGCGTCTATTCGAGCATTACCAGAAAACGCATTATCTCAATCGATGGAATGGCGATGGAAGCGAGCCCCGGTAATATAAGTACTTTGCTCGCGCGCTAATGCACTCGCTGCATGTCGTCTACCAGGCGCTCGCTCTCCACTATCCTCGCGGGCGAATTCGCCATTCTCATTGATGTGAGAATAGAGCGAGAGGCTCCGAGGGGACGGACAACCTTCGCCTCTGGTCGTACTTTGTGCGAATACACACCGCACACCCACACTTAGCTGGTTACGCGCGCGCTCCCGCACGCTTCTACGCACACGAGCACGTGTATATAAATAGTGCGCGTATATAGGTATACTGGAGCAACCATAACGCAATTTCTCCGGCTGGCAGCTCTCGATCGCGAAGATTAGCATCTGGTAGTATAGCAAAGGGAGATTAGCCAGATCGATCACACGTGCTGAACCAATTCCTCTGGTCAGCTGCTCATCAATACTGCGAAACGTGTTCTCTCTCCGGGGCCTCTCTCTTGCGCAATACTACGTAGTAGCGAGGACCGTACTACGCGTTATCGACCGTCCCATTTATACGCGCACAGGCGCGCGCGCGCGCACACACACATTTATATATGTATGCATGTGTGCACATGTACATATCATTACAGACACAAGCGCGTACGTACGCGCTCCTCCTCCTCCCGCCTTCCGCCGCAACTGCAGCTCAAGCGTGGTGAGCGCGTGTGGGTGTGCGCGCCCGTTCACGCACGATACGAATCTCCAACACCGAAGCACGCGCGTACATCATATATGCCCACCTAAGCGACTGTGCTCCTAATAGGCATATAATCGTTATGCATATAGCGATCGAACGTAGACTATGTTACAGCGACGCACTGGAGCCGAGCAGATACTATATAGAGGGAGAAGGAGAGAGAGAGAGAGAGAGAGAGGCCGTCTACGGTCACGCATTACTATATATCTGTGTATAATTTGTACGCACGGCTAAACTGCTCGTATATAACTCGAGCAAACACTGAGATAGACGCCCGAGATACGCGATCGCACGTGCACGCTTGTGTGCGCGCTCGAGCATTTTTACCTGCCTCTGCATTTAATACGAGCTGCAATCCTTAAGTTATAGCGCGAATTGCCTCGAGTAGTCGTGCTCTTAACGATTTTAACTCAACCGTCGATCGAGTCAGGCGCTTGTATTTCCCCGACGCGTGTAACCGCACCCCGCGACTCGCTCCGGTCTTGCACAACCAGCCGCAACATTTCTTTAAGCGCGGCAAATATTGTGTCGCGGCGGCAGCCGTCATTTGTTCACAGACGCAACGATAAATATCCAACTACCCAAGAAACTCGTGTGCGAGCATAATGCAATTAAAACTCATAGTGCTGGTAGTAATGGTAGTTTATTGAACAATGCATACGTCGCTATAATACACGCGGCATTAATTTACACGTAAAAATAAAACTTGATGGTATTAGCCGCTGTTGTATCTGTTTTTCAACGCTAGCGACGTGACTGCGGCCTGTTTTAGTGGATAATTAGCGAGCTTTTACACGTGCAACCATCAAAGGCATATCTATCGCCACTGATTTTTCTCAACGGCATTGAATAAGAAATTACAGTATACGGCTCGATCCGAGTCGCATTTCACGCATAACGGCGGCGATTCTCACGATCTGTCTATTCCGCTTAACGCAGCCGAGAGAAATTGAAAAATTGCCCACCTTGCGAATTTGAGAAAAGCTGCGCGCGCCATCTATGTTTTAATAATGTTATGTAATATTCCATAGCCTCCGTTATAACGAACGAAATCATTTTTACGCTAAAGCTGAATAAGTCGGATCCATAATGGAAAGTTTTCGTTAATGCGAATAAGTCAAATTGGAACTCTTTCGCGATGTGCGATCGACATTTCTACAGGATGGTTGTTGCTCGTTCAATGACGTCGACAATATTTTCGAGACGAAGCCCCCCCCCCGTAACATCGCCCGTTGATTAGAAAAACTGTAAAGCTACGACTTTTATGCTGCAGATTGTGCACTTTCAGGTAGTCCAGGGAGCGCCGATTAACTTAATAGAGTTGTGCAACAACCAATCGAGCGATTTCTGTAAATTCATCCAAGAGCATCGTGCAGGATACGTTATATAGTTATCAACAAAGAAGTAGTTTCGGTCGATACGTCGGCTTCGACTATAATGACTAGCGCGCACACGCGTATCGACAGGACACAGTGTCGGTGTGAGTAACGCGGCTAATGCAAATTCAAGACTCTACACCGGATCCCATTTGGAATCAGTCAAAATACCTTGGGGCCACGTCTTACGTAAAGGGGCGGCAGTTTTAATGGCCGAAACCTGCAAGTAATCGAGTAAGGTGCTTCCGCATCAGGCTCGGGGGAGAGAACGGATGTAGTTTTTTGCCAACAACAACATCAACGACAATAGCAACAACAACTGCGTGATTTTTCATTTTGATTGTCGGCGCCCGTTCGAGAATAATAACAAAACGGATATCGGGGAATAAACAAACAGTCGTGACTCCGTTGTTGCGCACACTTGCGAATAAATTTTGGTCTGCCTAATTAAGCCTGATTCCATTAGCGAACGTAAAAGCTTATGCAAATTTGGTTAGCCTACGATGTAATACGCGCAATCGAAACTGGAAGCATCAGCGAAAAAAGGCTTTAATTAACTTGACTTCTAATGGAAATGCCATATAGTTGTTTACGTCATTCGAACCATTTTAGAATAATGGCGATGATAACGAGCAAGAATTTTTTAATTTAATCTTCACCGCGTTCGTATCCATGGATCATAAATAAACAGGAAGAGCCTTTTAAAAAAGGCTCCGCGCAAAGTTTTGTTTTCATCAATTTCATATTTTTCAAGCAAACGCCGAGCAAATTTTTACTTTTATTTAGCGCTCGGGTATTGTTCGTCACAGTTCTAGGCGTCGGTGTGCGTAACTGCAAGTGCATCGAAATCAAGAGCGATCGGAGTTAATTAATTGCAGGATCGCTCGAAAAAGTGGAGGCGACTTATCCTAAACGCATCTAAACGCACTCCCGTGAGCTTGAGATTAGGGCCGTCGGGTTCGCAGCGGACGAGCAGAAACAAAGGAGAAATCGCTGTTGCATTCGGGTGGAACTGGTGCAGCGACGCTCGCATCTGTCGCTCGGGCATAGGTATCGTGCGCGGCGGATCGGCACGCGCTCGCTGCATAATGCATAATCCGGCTCGGCCTCGGCGATGGCCCTCGGTTTTTGCCTCTTTCTCCTTTTGCGATGGATCGTCGCACGGGCTCTTGATACTTTCCGTCTGTCGCTTGCACTCGATTACAGTCCCCGAGCCTCGACTCGCCGCTGATGTGTGTTAAACAAACGACCGTTGTAATGACGAGCGCGTGAACAGTGATTATTATAATGAGTATTTCGTGAGCGGCCTTTTATATTGACAAATGACAAGCGGCCAGGGAATCGGGTGCGCACGCGAGCAGCCAACGGGCGGCCTTCGATGTAAATACTGACAGCCGTAAATTTGCTTTGAAAGCAAGATAAATCAGCGCGGCCAATGCTTCGGGAAAAAAGGATAAGTTACTGGAATTCCGCGAGGCTTCTTTTACTGATCCTCCTTTAATGCCGGATTGTTAATTAAAAGGCTGTGCCGGGGGACGTTTATTTAAAAAAGTTCATATTTTAACGAGCCACTTGCGCGAACTTGTGTAACTCGTAAAGAATTTACAGCGTCCGCCCACTGACCCGTGTAAATCATTACTTTGGAAAATTTCGCGACGGTCTCTTGCGGCGTAACTCGTACGCGGAAAACCGTCTTTCTCGCTGCGTCTCGCGCACCCTGAACAGTCTGGAAATCACCGGTGAAACGTTAAAACCATCGACGATTTTTGTCGCTCGCCGCTCGCGCGAACGATTATTTGGACAATAACTTTGGAGATAACCCTTCCAAGTAGCTAAAGTTTCGTGCTCGATGCGTCGGAGACAAACGTTTATGGATTGCTCGTGATTTTTACGCAATTCCACTTGTACGGATAAAAACTAAAAGGCAATGGGTATCGTAATACTTGTGGTGGGCCCAAGCCTTACGCTTACCGACGGCAAATTTACGGTTTGCATAAAAAATTAATGCCTCGAGAATTTGAAGAATAAGACAATAAAACGGCTTTACATTCGCCTTCGGAATTATTCGTCTTGTTACGACGGAGTCGAAGCGCAAAGTATCGAACGTTTCCTCGGTTTAATTTTAATTCGCGGCAGAACATAACGGAGGGCCTAAAAAGTTTTTTCGCTCGAATCAAGGGTTAAAGGAACGAAAAAGTCGGGCATAAGGCGCAATGCGGTGAAACGGCAAAGCGCCGCTTGGTTTTCTTGCATTTCTCGGTCTGGTTGCTTTATTTTTATGATTATAATACGCGAGGGTCCCCCCCCCTGCACCTCGCAATGCAAACGGCCGTCGCTGTATGGTTTGCGCGTATGAAAACGCGCGCAACAGCTGAAGTGTTTATTTATGCATTCGGCAAACATAATTATGGTGACTGGCTCGCCGCGTGTACACTTTGCCCGGTAATTTTGCCGCGGGGTGGCTTTTTATTGTTGCTCTCTGCTTGAGTGCCTTAATTCATCGTGTAAATGCACATCGCGGCGAGCTAATAAAAATAGATGATCTCATTTTCGTACAATGCATTTTTAATTCCCCCGCGCATTAGAAGTAATTTTAGAAAGTGCATTACGCACCAGTGGCTCAGATTTTGAAATTTTACGAATTCACTTTCGCGAATTTCGCTAATTTCACTGCTTCTCCTAAGTAGGCTACAAAATTCGTTGGATCAATTGCATTCGCTTTAGTTTCCTTATCATCTGACTTTCATGCGACGAGCGAATATCGTATCACAGAGCCTCGATTCGATGATTTTGTCCATGAATTCAAGTCTGGCACATTTTTACGCGTTATACTTTGCTCAAAACAGTAATGTGCATTAAAATGTTAACGCTATTCGAGTTTTGCTAGGCGGCCTGTGTAAAGCACTTGATAAATTATGTAGATATTTGCCCACTAGATGGCGTACACTCTTATACAGCACGAGTCAAGACCACAACCATCTTTGGAATACATTAATCCGTTAAACACACTTATCCATAAATTTTTATTATACTGCGGACTATCGCTTCCTCCATGCACAAGCGTCGAATAACGTTTAATTATATTGTACCTGCCCGATTTCATTTGTTCCCTGCAAATATTTAGTTTTTACAAATTTACGTTTCCTTTCAATAACATTCTATTCGACTGCATCTTTACGCAAGCAAATATAAATGATTGTATAAACATTATTCGTTAAAAAATACAAATTTTTATTAAAAAAATCAACGCACATCATTGAGTATTTTATAGTTTGATAAATTTTAAAATCGTATAATGAAAGTAGCAATTGTTACACAATAGTATATAAATTTAAAAACTATCTATTCAAGAAAACTGAAGCTATAAGTTTACGCATTGTATAACACATATATTATATAATTAAAAATTAATATGCCCTGTTTATCATGCGTTCACTATTTGTCAACTTCCGCGTTTCTTTCTGAATGTTGAAAAATATTGTAGTTAAAATTAGATAAATAATTCTGTATTAAAAAGTCTTCGTTAAGATGCACAAAAAAATCAAAATAGCGAATGAAATATTCATTTCTTTAGATTTTTATTCTTATTTGTCCGATTGAGTATGTATGAGAATTTACATACACGTCTATAATTTTATACTTTGTTTTAGTAATGTAATGTATGGACATGCCTGAAAAATTATTTATGTTAAATTTCTTTTGAAAATTTGAATATTATTAGTTAATATTTAAAATTTCATTATTTTAAACTAACTCTTGAATTTCTGTTAGTGAAAATTAAAAATAGAAATTTATTTTGACAATTGCGTTTTCTTATCATGTTTCATTTATTTAGTTTAGTATTAAATATAACTAGTGCAATTAAACCCATCTTTACATAGAAAACGTTAGGATTATATATATTGTTAAAAAATTCAAGAGTTGTAAGAATTATTTATCATTTAAAATATAAGGAAGCTGTAAAATCTGTTAATGAAATATAAAGATTTATTTTTTCATCCTTCAACAAACAATAATTTTTTTCCAGATTCTAAAAAATATCTTCAGATAACTTATTGATAAAATTTTATTTGCTAAATAAATTTTAAGAACACACATTATAATTTTCATTCTAGTTCACTTTGACACAAACTTTTATTTTTTAAATTTAAATATAATATAAATTACGGAAAAAAGATAATTAATAAATAATTTTTAAAATATTATAATATTTTTCTAATTATAAAGTTTTTTTAATTTTCTTTGAATAAACTTAAATTCTATTTGTATAATTCTATGTAAAAATTGTACAAGATATTTTAGATATTTACTTATGAAACATCAACATTAATAAAAACGTTAATAATGATTATTTATTTTAAATTATTATAAGATGAATAGACATTTTGAGGTATTACCGAATAAAAATATTTTATTTAAACGAATAATTTAACAAATATTTGAAGTACATAATTTCTAAGGAATTAGTTAAAATAATATAAAAAGTGAAAATATCGAAAATAATTTAGCGATTAAAAAACATATTTAATAAAATTAAAATTTTACTTGTTCACATATATGTTTAATTGTATATTTTATTATACCATTAAATATATATTTCAATGCACCTATAATTTAATCGAGCATAACGCTCACATCAATTTCGAAGGAATTTAAGCAAATAAACGAAACTGAAAAATATATTTATATAAGCTGAGCTGTAGTTCATAATAATAAAAAATAACATTAAACTAGAAAATATATAAAAAATTGTTATTTGCAAATATTCTCTAATACCATTAAAAATCAATATATACACTTGATTTTTTTATTTTCTCGACAATTGTAAAAATATACAATTATTATCGAATGTATTTGAAAATAAAAAAAAATGCATTCGAAGGTAAACGAATACAAGTTCTTATAGACATTTTCTGTATTTACTGTGATTGAAAATTACGTATATGATAATTAAATTCCTTGACTGAATTGTATTTAGGGTTGAATAAATTAATTTCATATTATTTTGCATTAAATCGGAAAAGTATTAAATCTTAAAATAAATTTTGAAAATGCGAAGAAAGCTTTAAGCGAATAATTTCGAAGTATATTCTAACTAGTTGAAACTGTTCTTAACTATTGGAACGCTGAAATTTTCAAATATCCTCTTAAGAACTTAAATCAGAATTCAATAGAAAATTCGAATCGAAACTTTCAATTTTAGAAGAGACTTTTGATTAACGTATATTGCAAGATCGAATAAAGTGATTTTATTTGCTAAACTTTGTATTTACAAAGTGTAATATACATTATATATAATTTATTGTTTAGGCTTTTATGAAATTTTATGTAAAACGCTCAACAGACATTTTAACTTTTATGCTATTTTTTCTAATTATTGATGAATTATGATGCAACAGTATTAAACTGTAAATTCGTGAAATGTTTAAAGGAAATCTTTTTTCAAAATAGGGCGCTAAATTCTTATCGCAGAAATAAACTGAATGCACTGGAAAAATACAGTGGTAAAATACAATATTATTTTACATTTTTATTATAATAGTGTTTTTACATTAAACGTGTAAAATAATATTTTTCAATAGAACTCTGCAGATTATGTATAATTAGCTTTAAACACAAAATACATGGAAGTGTCACTTTTTGTTCATTTCATAATGATATATTGGCTAATTATCATAGTTATGCGAAAATATTATGCATAAATGCGAAACAAAGTTTGCTTGTATATTTTATTTATAAATAAAAATCGCAAATTTAAACGAAAATTGCTGTTTCTAGCACCTCGAATATGTCATTTCTATTTAATTTATGACCGTTAATTTTTCTTTTACTTTTACTGCTTTTGGTTTCTACGCAGAGACACTATTACTAATTTTCGTGTAAAAATTTATCGTTAATTTTTCTTCGCTATGTACTTGACATACGAAACGAAGCGTTACAACAAATATGATAAAAATATTCGCGACCGAGTTTAAATATTTTATAACAATGTTCTTTTTATTCGAACGTAATAAACAGTTGATGGTTAAATGTCGTATTAGAAAACAAGTTCGACGTGGGGGATTAATAGATAAGCAGCTAAATTAAAATTAGCATTAGACAAGGAAAACCAGTGCTTCGCTACTTAACACAATACACTTGCATTTTCATTCTTGAACAATAAGAAATCATGAAGAATAAAGCAATCGACTAGCAAGCCAAGTTATTTGCACTCATGAATCGATTAATTTACAATAACTTTTAATGTTTTCATTGGATTAAAGAGATTTAAGGGACAAGTGTAGTGGGTTGGGTATAAGGACGCCTCAAAAGCAACACACACAACCAAGTTCTTCCGAAATGAAAAAGGGTATAATGCAAAATAGCGTTTGGAAGATTTATGGTATAATATGGTAATTTTAGCAGAAAGGCACTCGAAGCGCGTGCAGAGTTGTGCTCCCTACGTTGAATTCGCACGTATATAAATATTCGCAAATTTGCATTTTTCCCCGACGATGTCTCGACTGTCGCCGAGCCCATTTCCCAAAGACGGATACCGCCACTTTAGGAGATACATACCGAAAGTTTTAGAGGTCTGTAAATTTCGGCTAGAATCGCGTGTACTCGAGGCGAAGACAAGAAATATCACACTTGTTGCTCCGCTCGTAGACAAAACTGTACCAATAAACGCAATCGACTTCGCTCCTGTTTTTATTTACTACAACGTGTTTTGCGCAATTGTTCTTCGAGTAACAAGTTGTTGGCAATCGATTGTAACGCAGCTCGATGAAAATTTGGATGTACCATGCGAGAGAGCGCCGTTTATCACTTGGCCAAAAGGGAATGCGGCCCGACCACCGAAGAGGGATTATTCTTATTTGCAATTGTTTATATTTTGCATTTATCTCTAACTGTTGAGCGAATGTCAACGTTTTTTCATTTGAGTGGCTCACGCCGCTGATCTTAGAAATATGGCCCGAGCGTTCATTCCTCGATTTAATAAGAAGCATAATAACGTGGTCTACGAAATCGAGTTTACATTCGCGTTCGCGTGTCGGCTTTCCGGCAAAATTTCGCTAAAAGTTCAAGCGTTACGCTGCACTTGCGTGCATTTTATTTTTATAGTAATTTATTGCGCAGCGCCCATAATTTCGGGATAAAATTGCAATGAATATGGGAATAAAACGAGTAACACTATTATAAAATGTAGAAATATGACAAAAATAACGCTGCGCACGATTAACTTATTCCTTTTATTACCCCGCGCGTTCATCTGTAAATTTCTTTAGTGCATTATCACCGGCGTTTCAAGAAATTGGCTACGCGAACTAAGCTATTTGGTACTACGGACTTCTCAATCAAATTCAACGCGAAAAACATTATTACAAAATTGAAAGCCTGCAAAATGCAAAAGTCGCTCCAATGTGTTAGTTGAATACGAAAATCGCTTATCCAGCAAGGCTATTTCTAAATCGTATGCTCGCTTTTTCTGCATTTGTTTGTACAATCACCAACAATTTTTATATCAATTTTCGTACGTGCTTTTTAAAATAATCAATGAATGTAAACAAAAATTTTATTTAAAACACGAATCAAATTTACTCGTCGATTCACAATATCAGGCTTTTATACGTTAAATCTTCATTTGTAATTTTATTCGTTAAAAATTATATTTGCTCGGTGATTTAAATAAACGGTTGAGGCGTCCATTTGACAAAGCCATCATTGGTTTTAGCGAATGCCTAACCATAAGTTGAAATCTTTATTTAGATCGTTACATAGGAGTGACGGCGTGGCAAACAAGTCCCCGCTTGATGAACATAAAAAATTGAATTTAATCGAAAAAGGTAATAATCTTAATAATTAATTTGTAGTTTTTTACGCTTATTTATGCACGAATCGGTTGTTCGCTCCGATTTCTGATTTCTTCGTCATGCGAGTGCTGAAATTGCGATTTGAAAATTGGATAGTTGGACGACGCACTCGCATGGTTCTTAAAAATATCGAATTTTTCAGAAAGCCGTGCACGACAATTAACTAATAACTGTCAGACACGCGTTGCATAACTATTATTGACTAAAATATTTTTAATAAAAATACCAGCAACAAATACGAGCTCCGGTCTCGGAGCGCTCCACGCGATTACACCGTCTAGCCATCGCTTATTATCAAAAACAGAACGGGAAACGCGCTGAACTGCGTTGGAGGGATCGAAGCAGCCCCGGTAATTCGGAAAAGTAATCGATCGGCGGCCGTGCACCCGGACGTCACAATACCAGCATAATTCGGCGCAAAGATAGTGGCTCGATGACATGCGAGCGACGAAGCCTCCACCGGCGCTCCATAAAGAGTGCCGCAGTTGGTAATGATTGTAATTGGGATGATCGGGTGTCGCGCGGAACTTTGCAATCGCACACACAATCGGATTGGCGGTGGGTGCGCGCTGCAAGCGTAGGAGCCGTCTAATGCAGTTCTATTACCGCCGCAGGACTGAATGCACGGCGCATGATTTAATCTTCCGCTGGATCACTGGCTTTCTTTCCTCCGCCACGGCGGACCCTCCCTCGCTCGCGATCGCTGTAATTATTTTATTACGTTTCTATGGCCATTAATTACCGAGCCGGAGCCCGAACGAGTAAATTGGCCTCTTGCCGCCGCCGATGTTTTTTGGCAACGAGTCTATGCCGGGCTAATTGCACGACTCGTTCGGTTACGCGCGCATGCGGCTGCAATTTCGGGACGTATGATTGGCGTCGCGATGCAGCCGAGGACGAGCGCGAGCATATAATATATTTAAATGAACGAGCAAAGCAGTGATGGACAGCTTAGTCCATTGATGCGCGTGTACGCAATGAATACGCTTTTTACCCAGTGCGCGGATCAACGGGGCTTTTATTATCTATGAAATACCCAGAAAGATAACTGTTTTGCCCCGATTCTATGGAAAATCACGCGTTATTGCGATATCGATCGCTGACTCGGGCTCTTCGAAAATTAGCCCGACGATCAAATCCCTTCGAACACTTTATTTTTCTTTTTTATAAATATACGTGACGACCGACTGCACCGAGTGCAGTTAGAAACATTTGAATTGTCGATTCTGCCTTGTTTCGATCGCTGTAGCTTCACTTTTTCAATGTGCAAGAGACAAAACTACGTTTATAAAAAATGAAGGTATTTGTCAAAACCAGCGCGCGTGCATCAGTTTAAAAGCGCATCGCTTCATTGTTACATTAAAATAATAAATTTAAGGAGTGAACTTCGATAATTAAATGAGTATTTATTCGGTAATTTGTATATACTATAAATTCAGGCATTTAAATTTACTTATATATAATTATAGAAGTAGATGTATTAGTGGATTTAACGTTATATTTCTTGTGACGAGTTTAAATAAATTTTAATCCCATTATTTGGTTTTTACAAATTCAAGTTGATCAAGCGCACGTGATTTATAGTATTTTTTATCACGTACCAATACATTTATTTTGACCAATAAATAATAATAAATTAACTAATAAATATGTGTACTTTATATTTATAGATAAACAAGCTAATATTGTCTGATGAAAAATCTATAATACTTATAAATAAATATTGAAAAATTATTTAGGCATGCGCATATGTAATATTGTTTAGTCGCAATAGTGCTGCAAAAACTGTTTCCTAAGCCTTGCGTATAAGAATGGCTGCTTTATCGATAACAGCTTTCCGTGTTTTTCATAAGAAAAGAATATCTATTAAAAAAATAATAAAAGTGGAAGGTTAATTTCATCACCGTAAATAAAACTCTAAGATGTTAAAACGAAAATCATTTCTATATCCATTGAATTACTATTCAAGATATTATTTGAAAAAGTTAGTTGGATTGGTTTATTTCGCTTAAAAATTCATTCTGATGTAATTTTTATGAAACATTTTATATCGAAAAATTTCGAATAAGACGATAAAAATTATGCTTAATGTTTCTCCATTAAATCGTAAGTGTTAGCAAAGTATAAATTATGTAGTAGTATAAATAAGGTTATAAAGTACAAATAATGAATAACAAACTTATGATTATAAAAGTCCTGGTTGAGTCGAGCCTAAAATAAAATACGAAGTTAATACTTGCAACTGTATTAATTTTCCTCTTTAGAATTTTTCCAATTATCATTCTACAATGAATATGAATGTGTAGTAAAAATAAAATTCATCAAAATTTACTATTAATAATATTTTTCGGAATCTGCACAAATATAAATACATATTTTTTGCTCTTTTTTGAAGAACTTAATGTAGATATTTCAATAGCCATTGCAAATTAATACAGGAAAAAAGTCAAAAATTCATCTTTATTTGCAATATTTATATATATTTTTTAACATAATATTCGACTTCGTCAAAGAAACGTTTCATAAAAATGACAAAAATTATTTATACGATAATAATTTCAAGTAATTTTATAAGTTAAAAATCAAGATATAATTAAATGTATTTAAAAGTGAGGGGAACAGATTATCACATATATTCCCTAATCTCTTTTACTGAAATTAATATGCCAAGTGATTGAACGCACACGATTGGTCGTATGTATAAATTCATTAATTATATATATTCGATCATTTTACTCGTTTCACTACTGGCCTCATTATCTTTAATTTCAATAATAGTAACAATAATAACAGCAATGATAATAATAATTAAAAATTTCCACCCTGTGTATTCTAATGAACTCAGCTGAAATTTATGTCATTAATGTATATTGCAATAAATAGTTCAATATACGGTTGTGTACAGAATGTTAGTTATTTATATTAGCATTATTTCAGTTGTGTAAAATTTATTACCGTAGAGATGTATTTGACATTAATAATCTACAATAGCGTACTATAACATAATAATAGTTCATCAAATGAATCAAATTCTCTTTAGAAATCGATAAACTTAATCTTGTTTCGTATTCATCTTGTCAATAGTTTAAGATGAAATTATATTTTATTCAAATTCTTTTTTTTTTCAAATCGACTAAATATCTGGGATTTCAATTTCATTGATCGAAAAAATGGAAACTATTTAAATAGAAGCGAGATAAAGGTGAAATATTTAACATACTAAATGCCTAATAAGTACGATATTTTTAAAATGTTATTAAAATTTTTATTATTTTAATCGATCTAAATTCTAGAACAAGGATTTTGACGTGATTAATTTAATATATTACATTTAATTTGATTATCAAATTTTTAATAAATCAATAGTTTGTTTCAGAAAAATTTATAAAAAATGTAGCGACCACTAGAAGTATTGTCCATTTAGTCTAAAATACAACAGCAACAACAATTTATTAAACTTTAAAAGTCGTGATCTTCATTATAATATTAATTTCAGTAGTTTGATCGTAAAATTTGTTTTGTAATAAATTCGCGTGAATTGTTTAATTTTTTTAAGCTCAGTTATCGTTTCGGCCTGTTAATAAAATCTTGCAAAATACGAAGGCAGTGTCGAGTTTTTCAGGGTAATAGATCGGCGATAGTGCGCGTCAGTGCCGCTCGCAGCCCATTTGAAGCGTCGAAGGCGTAGAGAATTACAGGGACACAATCGCGTAACGCAATATGTAAAACGTCGAGAGAATCGCGGCACGAATGTAAATTGATTATAATCAATCAAATTGAATTCCCCGGCGCTTCTTTGCTCCTCGTTTATCAACCGATCCTGCAAACGTCCCTCATCTCGGTTTCTGCAAATTGTTTTGTTTAAACAGGAGCCGCTGCAATACGCGACGAGAGACCCAATCGTCGCGGCTGCCCCTCACTGCGAACACAAAGCGTCAACGGAGCAGAATTTTTTACCGACCGCTCACTTCCATTTGCAGGCGTCGCGTCCGTCAGCGATGCGGACGCAATTACACCTGAGTAATAGCATCCCGAAAGTAACTGGATACAACGGGAACGAGAAGCAGGGAACGCAGTTACAGCGCAGCCCGCGGCATCTCGTCAACGCCTCTCCCCCCTCGTAGCTGCAGCAGAGAACGCAATATTGAAGGATCTCTCCCCTTTTCTCTCTCTCTCTCTCTCGCTTCCCACCTCGATCCATCTGTAAACTGTCCACTTGGATGAAATGACAATTGCACCCCGCTGTAACGAAACTGGCCCTCTCCTCCTCCGGACGATCGCCCATTGTTCCCCTGGACGCGCTTCGGAATCCCAGCCGCGGATTTATCCGAAGAGCGCTTTTTTGCATCCGAGAAAATGAAGATCACCGTGGCGTTGATTGCGCCATTCGCTGCCGAGAGCGCACTTTCGAACTCCTCGTTTTATTTTCACGTCGCGAAGGGAAGCGCCGAGGGCTGCAAGGGCGCTGGGCTGCGCCACTCGATGGAGCCGCTCATCTCGAACGCGCGCGAGAATCCCGGTGATTCTTGCACTGATAGCCGATTGTCGCTTGTCCGCGAATCGCCGAGAGCGACACCTCGGTGTCTGCTGCGAAATTCTGAAATTTCGTTTGCAAATGTTAAGGAATTTGCATTTATGCACCGACGGATTTCAAACTGACATCTGAGTTGCACTTGAAACGAAGGATGGAAATTCGTGAAAAAACGATTGCGCAAATAAAAAAAGGAACCTTCTGAATGGGGATTATTACATCCTTTGTGGAGGATCACGTGTAAATGTGCCTTGTGGCAAATATAGTTGTGCGCACACCGTAAAACCATACTGTTTCATTTTTGTTATCCGATCGACATTAACACTGTAACTGACAAAATTGACGATCATAGTTCGGCTTACAGGTACGTAAAAATTACAATTGTTAGACGACATTAGAATAAACTACATTTGTCCTATATTGGACGAAAATTTTTGAAAATCGTAATTACGTTCTGCGATTATTCGAACGTTAATTCCGAATAAAATATGTCGGGATGAAATTTATCAGCGAACTCGAATTCTGTTTAATTGTATCTAAAGCTGAACATGAGTTCACGGATCGATCAACTGCGATATAAATTTTATTTGAAACAAAAGTATCCGATAGAAGATATCTTAAAACATCTCAATAGATTTCGAAAATCTTGTTTCAGCAACTACAAATTTTCAAACGAAACTTAATCCGAAACAATTTTACGTCAACTAAACGAGAATCAATGCAGTAAAAACATAATGAGTGACATTAAAACAAAAATGCGATATAAATCAGAGCGTTAACGATCATTTTATTATACGTTTTTATGTGACCGGAGTTTTTCAAGGATTTCGTATGATTAAACCGTTGCTTTTTTTAATTAATATAATTAAGAAGTTAAAATAATATGCTCGAAACAAAGAAAATAAGCGCTCGCGAAGAATCCTAAATCGAAAATATAAGAAATATATGTGTGCGTATGCGCGCATACATGCACATTATTAGAAGATAAAAGTAGGGAAGATGTTTTTTAATATCCACAAATGAAATTGGGTGGTTGTATATCGTCTTGTGCAGGCTGAATTTCGATATGGAGGCTGGAGTGCCGAAAATGTGCACTAAACGAGTAAATAGAAATAGTACTATAAAAGGAATGTACAATAGCGAGGTTCATCGGGCGACACATCGCAACGGCCGTACATCAATAAACGGCTCTAATTAAAGAGGAGCGCAATAACGCATCGCTGAAAATCCTAAATCCAGGGATAAATGCATCGACAACGCATTCGAAAACTGATGGGAGTAAAATTATTAATCGCGCGTGAAATGCGGCATTGTTTCGGCATTGAATTAGACTCTTGGTTTCAAGAAACGAAAGAAAGGAGGCAAAATATCGGGGAAAATAAATCACGTGCCACGTCAAAGTCGACTGCACCGCAATTCTCCTCTGCGCCCCAAATCGCGGCATTAAATAAAAAACAAACGGGAGAATTATGATAATAAAACGGGCGCATCCAGGTGCATCCGATTTTCCTGCGAATCGAAGCGCAAACTCATTAACGATTCGGAGATGCGATCCGACGCGTCTAGACTGCAAAAAAGACGCCGATAAAAAAGATCGCTTCGATGGATTCCCATCGGTCGCTTCCCCGGAGAACGCAGCACATGCCCTGACATGCGTAGCACACGACCGAGCGAACCAACTCGACTCGCAGGCCACGAAATTGGTTGGACGAGGTCGACTCGGCTTCCGTTCTCCCTTTGTCGTCGTCTCGCACCGGATGCCCTCCGCCAGGACACGCGCAAACTCCCTCCCCGTAGGTCGCGTAATTGTCCGCTCGTTTCTTTGCGCACGACCGGCAACGAGATTTCGCCTCTCGAGATCGCCTTATCGGCCTCTTTGATGTGCCCCGAGTGCGATCATCAGGTCACTACCAACTCCTTCCGTTATTGCAGTCGCGCATTCGTCAAGCTTATGTTTATGAGTTTGTTTACTGAGAATCGCCGTTCGCTGCTCTCTGCTCGATATTAACATCATAGATGCACGAGGAGGAGCCTTGACCCGCTGCAATTTAAATGTTAAGCAGACCCGGCTCCGGTCTTTGTGCGATGTTCTAGCGGACGAGCGCGTTTTTGTCTCTGTCGAAAAGCATCGATTAAATAGTTTTTAATGGAATTCGCGCGATTGATTCTCCTGTTGCTAGTTCGCTTTGATTTCACACACTCCTTCGGCAACTTACGTTTCGAGTAATTCCATACTTTTCGGTGATGCGTTTTTGCGTCCACAAACGTAATTGCGGTTCAAAATGAACGAAGCCGTAACCAAGAGAAAGCTTCCGCTCTCGTCGAGCTGCATCCAGATGACTATTTAATTATTTCAGGGGAAATATTTTTCTCTCGAGATTTATCTCGGGCTGCAAAGCAGCGCTTAAAGATTCATCTATTGTTTGGTCAGTGGTTAAAATGATTTGGTCATTCAAGCGGGGACAGGCCTTTTTAAATTTAAATTCTCGACTTAGTCGTGTTTAAAAAGCCCTCGAATCCCTTGGATGTCAGTAACGTTATTTAAGGCATCGAGTATTGTTTTGAACTTCGATCCAACGTTACCACTAAATGGTGTAATTTAAAAAAATTGTTGGCATCAGCTCGATATTACACCTGAAATTGGAAAAAACGACTTTTAAAAAAACCAAAGTGATTCTTGGGGATTTTCTCTGCTACGGGTCACACTTTTAAAGAACATTAAGTGTAGCTTTTATCACATTAAACGTTGGCTTAAAAAGATTTAACGGTTTTTTGTCACTTGGCGGTTATGCTCGATAAGTTTTCATCAATACATATTCATTCTCGTAGTCAGCGAATGATCATACGATAATGCTATTCGTAATATTACGGACGTTAAACGGAACTTATTAAGTGTTTTCGGTAAAACTGGATTTCAATTGTTAAAGATAATTATCTAACTGCACGAGGCATAGCAGCCTTTGAATACAACGCAAATTTTATCTTCGATTTTGGTTTAATTAGGAGACGTAGATTTACAAAAGTCACTCGCATGACTGCATCGAAACAAGCGGTGAGTTGTCAGCAGCTTTTTTACGACTACACAGCATTCCGAAGGACTCATTTTGAAGATTCAACTGTAAATTTGCAGGATGACACCAACTACTACAAACAACGAGGACAAGATAATTTTTAAATTATTTGGTCGTGAATAAATGTTAGTTTTGTTAGACACACGTGCGTGGAGTAACAGTTAAGACGTGACACACACGTTCATGTTTAAACTCTTTAAATATCAGAAAAAACATTTGTCTCCTCGTAAAGTACAAGTGCGATAAGCAAGTGTAACAGATTTGAGAAAGCTATTCATTATTTGTAAATTTATCGTAAAGTATAACCTCGATTAATAATTGATAAGCTATTTTATTTTTCGACGTATTAAGAAATATCGTGATAAATTTTTTAAAAAATGTAAATGATTTTTTTAAGCTGTAAATAAGAGATAAGCTTCAAAATATTTACATAAAAAATTATCGTAAATCTATTAATAATGTCATGTATTTTTTTGTATCAAAAAATTGTAATGTATTAAAAATTTTTAATTCTAAAACGTATCTTTTTAATATAATCTTTTAACGTACATTTTTTTTAGTATAAACTTTTAATATACTTTTAATATACATCGGGTACAATTTGCATTGTTTGGACAAATTATTTTTTACGTCACTTTTTGTAAAACCACACTGCTCTTGTAAATTATGTCACAAAGCGTTGCGATCTTTATGAACAATCAAAAGCATCTTTATTGCATTATTGTTTGTCATTGATAATATAAAAATGTGGAGTATCTGTTTTCGTATTTTGAGTCGCTTTTCCTAACCTTCAATCGAGGATTAATTTCACAAATGGATACCTACACTCGAAGCTAGGCACCGACATATTATATCTGCAGTAATAATACACACGCTCACATCGCATAATCCCGTGCGTTAAGTATTCAAGTCTGTGCTTGTGCGCGCGCGCGCGCGCGTGCGTGTGTCAGACACATAAGCAGGTACACGCAACTGTAGGTACGTTAAGTCGAATTTTATACAGTAAAAAGGTGGCGGTGAAAGGACGGAGGCCGGGGCTCGCAAGTCCGAACCATTACCGACTGATTCGCAAATTTTAGGGTATACGGCGAAACTTATAATGGAGAAAGATAATCCGAGGTCAGAAATTGAGCGTCGGCTCTTAATGGTAAACGAGCGAACGAGCTTTACATATTTCTGAGTTATTGTCGCAGTTTAAGCAGCAGATGTGCACTGTAAAATGTTTTATTTATTATTTAGGTGATAAGCAATGGTAGAGATTCTGCCTGGTCGTGCGAAACAAATAAACACGAGGTCACCGAATACTGCATTGGAATTTCGTCTTTAAGCCTCAAATGACTCTTATACTGGTTATCGTGTTTTACATATATATGATCTGGCACGTCTGACCACTTTATTTGCATCAACGCGCAACACGCAACGTGTTCGGAGCGACGTTCCTATAAAAACGCCCTGCACTTTACGGACGTTGAAAAAATCGCTTAACTGCCCCCTCGAGAAAAATGCGCTCGAACTCAGATTTTCCAGTCCCTTACTTAGCTCGGCTCTTGATAATACAAGCAGCGCATCCTTTATTCGCTATCCTTGCGAGTCGCGACTCGCAAAAAACTAAGTGATCTTCTCGCGCGTAATATTAATCATTCGAGGGACTAATACACATCCCGTCCATTGAATTGCAGCTCCCCCTTGCCCCGAGCCCTCCCCACCTAATACAGCCTGCGTTCCGTTTCAATTCAATACCACTCAATCAGTCGGTGTAACGCGTACACACGTGCGTTCCTGCACAGCCGAGCTCCTCGCCGTGCAACTTGGAGGCAGTGCGATGTGCCTGCGCTATCCTACCACTGTCACGGCGTCAAGCGCATTTACGATTGCATTACTGCCGCATCAAGGAGACACGTTTCTGTGTGCGCCTGAAAGACAGAGAGAGAGAGAGAGGGGGGGGAGTGCCTGGAGCGCAGGGGATGACGCGCATAAAGGATCGAGTCTCGAAATTGAGAAAGATTGAATGCACCGATCTCGTAAAAGTGGACTTGGGCAATTAAGACTGCGGTACGCATTCCACTGAATAATCGTGGAAGCTACGCGACGATGTCAGATTGTCGAATCGTAATCGATTATTGACCTTTTGTGCGAGGGACTAAAGAGTACATCTTTTTTCCGGTTATTTCATTCTGTTTAAACACGCGGACACCCCCTTTTGAGAATAAATCGATTTAAGGGCTCGACTCTTGTGTCGCACTACTAATGTATTAACTTTGACATTAAAATTGTAAATAGAAATGAGTGGATTTAGAAAACGACCTTAAACCAATATTGTATTTTAAGCTGCTGCTGAGGTTCATTGGACTCTGGAAAAGTAAAAAGCCTTTTGTCTCGTTAAAATTATTGAAAAAACTATTGAAATTGCACTTCGCCATCTTTGAACAGCTCGAGTACTCGAGCACTTCCTCTGTTTAACGAAAAATGTAAATCTTTGAAACTTATCGTATTTCTAAGTATCAAAATTTTTAATCGATAGAAGACACAAGGAATATTGTGCTGATAAATCAGAAATTACACTAAGTGAGAAAAGGCTTCACAGGTGCGAATTAAGTGAAAATTTAAATTTGAAAGTTATAAGAACTACTCGAGTTGACTTTAAAACCGACTTTATTCTGCTTATGAGAATTAATCTTAAATGCACATTTACCAAGTTATTTCAAAATAAATAAGAATAATCACTAACAAGTTTAAGTCCATCTCAATTGTCTAACAGTATCGATCGAATACAAAAATATATTTTATTTTATTTTCCTCTTAATACAATTTTTCGTTTCGGATTATATTTATTGAACCATCGTACAAAATATACGATTAAAATAAAAAGAATTAACTCATAATTATTGATTTTGGTGTTTAACGTAGCGAAATTATACTTGAAACGAAACAAGAAAAACTAAATGTAAATGCGTTTCGGAAAATGCATATTTTCTTCGTGTCGATAATTTTTACCGAAGCGTAATTTTATAAATTTATAATGTACATGTCTTTTGTTTGCTTAATTTATCGATACGCGTAAAAGAATGTTTTCATTTCTTTATTCTAGGGCTACGAACACGTGGAATTTAAAAAAAAAGCTTCACAACGAAAAAAAGGAATTTTGCCGATTACACTATCGATTCGGAACTTTTAATCACACTTTTCGTAAATATTCATCTGGCGGACTCTTTTCAATTGCATTATTAATTGCTAACAATATAATTACGGAAACAACGTATTATTCCCAGTAGGCAAGATGGTAATACTCGTGGCAAAGCTTCTCTCGTTACAGAAGATCTCGTTAACTAGACATTCGAATAAGCGTTTCGCCAAAAGAAGACCGTTTCCAACCGAAACGCGCATCTCCTGGGATAAAGGATGCACTTAATATGAATTTTCCAAAAGGTTTACAGGCGCGTTGTACAAAGCAAAGCGATAGTTGTTTTCAGCGAACATTAGCAGCAATGATCGGGCCTTAGTCGTATGTTATTCAATTATCAATTGAGACCTCGCGAGTCGATTGGCGAGCAAAGTAACGCCGAGGAAAATATGTTTCCGACAAATGCAAGGGGCGGTATTTGTCGGGCGTAAAACGCACGTAAAACGTTTGCTCCGAACGAAGATCTAAGACTAGCTAAGGATAATTTCGCGCAGCAGCAACAGCAGCGGTACTCGCGCGCATCCCCTTAAAAGTAATAAATTTCGTCTTTAAGAGCCGCAGAGCCATCTTGGCTCTTCTACTTTATCTCCCTCATATTCGTCGGCTCGTCTCCCTCCAATCTTCCTCCCGCTACCGGTTGGTCTTGTTTCCGAAAGAAGCTCCTTTTCCATTTATTTCCATTGAAATGC
Organism: Platyscapa corneri; assembly: GCA_018907185.1. NCBI lineage: Eukaryota > Metazoa > Arthropoda > Insecta > Hymenoptera > Agaonidae > Platyscapa > Platyscapa corneri. Next base: position 605,528 of record JACCHW010000045.1, on the reverse strand, counting down.
GAACGCCATTCATTAGGAGCTCGCGAGCAGCAACGGCAGGAGCATCAGCGGAGGCGCACTCGCGCTGAATAAACATAGCGAGAGGAGAACTGCCGCCGTGACTCGGAGTAGCGAGCAGCGAGTAGCGAATAGCGAGTAGCGTAAAAGCATCTGCTCGCGGCGCACTGCGTTTTAAACATCCTAGCCTGAAACTGGATAACTCTCGTCGAGTGCTTTTCACTACTCTCGGCTCGACTCTCCTCTCTCCCGCTGCCGCCCTCTCTAAGAGTATTATTGTCCCGCGCTCGCGTAATTGATGTTGGGACTTTGGATTATCTTTGCTTTTAGCCGCTGCCGTGGAAGGAAAAACGTTCCGAAGACTATTTTGTTAATCATACATCCGGTGTATTGATATTGAGCCGGCGCCTCCTTTTAAAGCCGCTTTTATAACGAATAACGAAAAACTCGGCCCCGAGGAAGGACGGAAGGAAGGAGCTATCGTTTTCCTCCTCTCGTGAGAGAGCGTGTGCTTCTGCCGCGACATTAAAGAGATTAGGACACTCGGAGTGATCTTGAGGTGAAAATGCCCGGAGACAAAGGAGTGCGCGCGCCTGAGCCAGTGAGAGAGAGAGAGCGCAAGGCAAACAAAGTAATCTACAAATAAATTAAAAATTATCGTCCTAATAGGAGACCTGGGGAACCTGTTATTTTTGTACTAATTAACGACTAAAGAGCTTTTCGCTCGCTCCTCTCTCTTCTTTGATAAAAACTTTTTAACATATGCACACGGATTTGAGAAAGAAAAGTCCAGCTAGAAATTAGCAGGGCTATATCGTAAAAGAATATATTATAATTAAAATTAAAGAACATGGGCCAAAGTTTTAATGTTATTCGTAGTGAGAAAAGAAATTTCACAGCCGTCTGCTCCTCTTTGCATTACCTTCAAATTATACGCGTTTAATAAAAACAAAGCAAAATGTAAATAATTAAAATCACACTTAAAGGCTAATCCGAATTAAAAGTTGAACGAATTAATACTTTATATCTAAAACACAGTCCTATTTCTTGTTTACACAATACGGGTTTATTGGTTTTGTTTTTTTAAATCTTAAATTAAAATTCGGAGACGGAAATTAATAGCCTTCCATCGCTTTTCAATCATCGGAGTGATAATAAAATTGTTTGCGTCGTCCCTAATAGATATTTTTTAATTACGAAATATCCCGTTGTAACGGAGAGACTAATCTTCGATTTCTTGTCGATAGTTGTCTAAAAGTAAGCGAATCTTTCACACTATTCTGGCAAGTTCGTTGTTTCAAAGGTCAAAGATGCATAGCGACTTCGAAGATTGCAATTACGTTCGATCGTGTATTGTTTAGTCGACGAATGTCTTACGTTGAGCTCGTGGCAGAGCAAAAGGAATTACATTTTGGATTCCACGATATTTGAAATAAATTTCGTGCCTTTACGGTGTCAACATCTACGAATTTTAAATTATTACAGTTTATTAATTACATTCGGAATCAATTTACAGGTGAGAGTTTAAAATTGAAAAATGGATAGCGCGAACGTTCGTGCAATTCGATTCTCCTTCATCGATATCGTTGTCGTGAAATTTTTCAAGTTGCGATGGTAATAGAGTTACGTCAACTTTTTAAAGTTTGCAACGGTTTCGTGCATCGGCAGCCTTCGCAAGGATGGCCGACTAATCCACATCCGAGGCTCCAACGTCCATTTCAATCCGACGATTGCGTTGATGGCGATTGCCAAGGAAGCCGCGCAGCTTCCATTATCGAGAGAAAACCGAGAAATTCCATCCTAGATTTTGAGCGGAGCGTAGGAGAGGAACGGAAGCATCGGGTGAAGCGCGAGAGGCGCGTAAGTCGGCGACGACCCTCGATCGAAGACCGGAGCTGAACTTTCTCGGGATCGGGCGTTGGAGAGAAAAAGCGGCGCAGGGCCGCAAGGGCCTTTGTTTCTCGTGGATCGAGGACAAGGTGGCGCGAGGAAAGCGAAGCCAGACAGAGCGAATGCGAGATCACCACCCGTGGCGGATGCATAATCCACGCGAATGACTTAACTAAACGCAGCCACAGACCAGAAACGGGCCGTGGCGAATCGACGCCGCGTCTCCCCTCCCTCCCTCGACCCGGCCGAGACGTCGTTTTCCCATTTGTATTCGAGCGCGCGCAATCTACGCTTATGTAGGTACGTGTCATAAACCACCCGGTGGCTCGACTCCGGCACTGCTCCCTTGCGTCTGCCCCAACGCCGCTCCATCTCATCTCCGCGCCGATGAGCACGAACGGAACATGACGAGAGAAGTTGGAGAACGACGGACACCCGCTGGACTCTATTTAGCTCAGGCCTCTCGCTGTCTCTCTCTCTCTCTCTCGCGCGCAACCTCCCTTGCGTTCCTCTGATCCACCTCTATTTCTCCAGCCTGAGCGTTATCTTTCATTATGTACAGTCTTGAGCAAAAGTGCGCCCCGTTAATGCCAATTCCAACGCTCGGAGCAACTATCAACTATCAACAACTTCGCTCTGGCAATTGATAAAGCGGCGACGAAAGCTTATCTATTTTATAATTCGAGCCGAGCGGTCTGCTGGACTCCGAAAAGCCCGTGTCTCCAGAGTTTCGCTATTGATAACTCAGCGGAAAAAGTTATAAACTCAATCGTAAAAACAAAACGGAAATGCCGAGATTTATCAAAATCAAATATTTTAAAAGCGGCACCAGACCCAACTCGGTTCGTTATTTGCTTTTAAAAAGCCTATACTTTTTTAAGCTTTATCTGCATATTTCCGACTGTAAGTTTTATCCTGTGTCGCGAAACTGGGTCACGTGGAGTTAACGCTGAATAAATACCTGCCTTTGCTTTCCCCGAGCCGCTGCTGCGCATGTTTATAAAATCTAAATTTCATATTTATTCGAAAGGCAATATTGGGTTATTAAAATTTTTCAGTCCGAGCACTTGAAAATACACGCGTAGTCGGATATCTTCAAACTAACTTTATTTATCAATGATAAATCATGCGTGGGAGCTGAAATTTTCATTTGCGATGCCATGAAAACATTAAGTTACGTTGAGTTTGTATCGTGATTCACAATTTTCTGGCTTGGCAAAAAATACATTTGTTCCGCCATTTTTCCGCTTAGTGATTTAGCTTGTAAAGAATTATTATTTATGTTTGTGACAAATGTAGGTTTGATAACACTTTTCATCGAACAGTTGAATTAAAATAAAGTCTTCGATCAATTTCCCTTGCAAACGCTGATTCGTCGAACGAATAAATAAGTGACTCTTGTAACAGCATCGCGATACGAACAACAACACTCGCAGCCCTAAATTTGAGACGCAGAACTCTTTTAATCCGCCTGTTGTAAAAAAAAAAAAAAAAAAATAATAATAATAATAATATTCGGTTTATTGCTCGAGAGCTTCTTTCTCGCGAATAATTCACAGTTATTTATGTTTTTAAATTTAGCAGAAGTGATTCCTTTTTTCTCCAAAATGGTCTCTTTTCAAATTGAAGGACACTTGTATTAGCATTTATAAAGCCGCTGCGCTGCGCTGCACATGAATTACGTTGGATATCCTGCTTTTCAAGTAACAAAATTATTCAAAATTATTCACAACAAATGATCTAACGAACCCGAATAGACTCACCCTCCTGAACTCATTGTTTCGTTTTTAAAAGCACATCACAGCGTAGACGGCACTTCCGAGCGAGACTGTCCGGCTCATATACCTCCTAAATAACCTCCCCGTGCTTCCCTCGTGCTCGTCTATTATCGCGGTATGCTCTCGATATACGTAGGTACGCACCGGAGGCGCACATAAGTCGCAGGCACAAGGGGTCAGGCAGGAGGAACGACTTGAAGTTTACATAGGAATGTCTGATTTGCGGCGTCGTGACCGCTGGAGAAATACAGTGCAGAGGGAAAATGAGAGCGAGCGAGAGAGAGGCGAAAGTTCGTGGGGAGTCCAGGTCTGCTCCTTCAGCTCCGGGGCTGGCCGGAGCGATGAAAGTGACGCGAAATCTGCGCTAATTACCCTCCCTCCCCAATTAGGCAAATCAGAAAGGCCCGGATAGGGAGTGGATCTCCTGGAGACTGTGTACCTCCTGCTCCTGCTCTCTCTCTCTCTCTCTCTCTCTCAACGTCGACATCGCGGATCACGAGGACAATTACCTAACCCGACGCCTGACAATTGCATCGGTGTAGTGTACTGGACTGAATACCGCACACGTGAGCCCGTCTTTGTGCGCTCCGTCGTACGGATAATGCGCGGCGTATTTCGTAAAGTCCACCGGCGTACGCGTCCGCGCGCCATTCAATTATCAACGGCTAGATGCTGCAAAAAGCGACGACGCGACTCGCCGTTTTTAAATTTCATCCCCCTGCAAAGCTCCTGTTTTACCGCTCCGATTTGTTATTTTAACAAATACCCGTGGCTCGCAACTGCAAAGCCCAAAAAACGTCGGGAGCTAGTGCGATCCCTCTGCGAATGCTCTAATTTGCGAGTGGATGATGGAAATTGTCGCGCGACGGCAATTACAGTGTTTATCCACGGAAACGCGGGTTTGTTTTATCCCATTCGTACGCGCGGCTCGTTGAATAAGACATCCACGAGTCTACGTCCCATATTTTCGCATTGTTCCTCGACTCTCCCGGTATTTGCCGAAATAACCTGCACGCGTGAGACGACTCGACTCGACTCGTTACCGTCACGCGCTCCCCGGCGGATTACGTATTTCTCGAATACTCGTATGACTCTAAGTACAGCGCAACTGCCTCCATTGTTTCATTATTACATATTCGTCTATTTATCTCCATTATTCAACTGCTCGCGCTCTTATCGCGTTACCGCGGCGATAGTCGGTTATTGGCTATCGACTTTTGCAACCTATTTCCGAGCGGAAAATAAATATTTATCATTTTTATTGCATTAATTGGCAAAGACTAATGTTTGGATCCAATCTGAAATATTGCAAAACTTTTGCACCGCTCTATCTCCCTCGTGTTTTAGCTCATTTTACGAAAAACCTAACGCGGTAAGCTATACAAATTTTATTACTCGAAAACCACTCGATTTGCGAATTATTTTTTTTTTTTTTTTTTACTTAACATTTAACACGCTGGATTCAAACCATTTTTCGTTGCATGCGTTGCTTTATCAAGGTAATAACGATAATCCTAGTTTGCGCAGCACCAAAGCAATGCCCAAAAGCTTTACGAAGTGCAAAAATCCCATTTTCTTTAAAGGACGCTTGTTATTTTTGTTATTTTCAAAATTAATCTTTTTCCGCGTCTCGTCGTTTTAAAAAGTTTGTAGTCGCTTCTTGCATATTAAAAATATTCCTTTCGATAAAATTGGAAATTTACGAGTAATCCTTATTGAATGACTACTAATTTCAAGATTTTGTTAGAGCTCGTAATAAGTTTTAATTATTTATCGATGCGCGAGTTCGCGATTCGGACGGTGCAAAATCGACTGCGTGTTTCGTTAAAATGTCTCGTATTGTGACAGATAGATTTTGCAAAAACCTCCCTTCGCTTTACGTAGACGGTCTCTGCAGAGAAAGTAAAGTCCGCACATATGTTTCGGATGAGTCGTTAGTTAGCCTGAAAAACTCCAAAGTCCGGCAAACAAGAGAAAGCCGACATCGCGTAATCTTGTACAAAGACAAGCCCTGGAGATTTGACGGTGCCGAGGAAGAAGACGAATTGGGTCAATGTTTTTCCTGGACGTCGCATAAACCATACGCCATACGCCATACGCCATACGCCGGGAAGCTCCGTACGAACGAGGAGAGAGCGAGATGTCGGCAATTTGTGCGTGCGTGTGGATATCGAGTCACCCTTTGTGTACTCGCAGCCGCTAAACAAACGTCCAAGTTGCTCGACATGTTGTAGTCAGAGGTTAGCGGTATATTGGACTATTAGACAACATGCGAATGTTCTCACGCGGCTTGAAAAGACTGAGACTAGCAAAGCATGCGAGTCTCTCTTTAATCTTCCCTCTTCCTTTTTTCCGCGATAACATCTTTAATTAAAAACATTCTTCTTGTTTGTTTTAGCTCGATAAATGATTTTCGTCTAATAAATCGCAATACACGTTCCAGATTAAATTCTAAATTTCTTTACGTTTTGTATTTTGTATTTTGTATTATGTACTTGAAATTGATATCGAAGCCTTTTTATTCTTAATTAATTAATTAACTTTATATTTCAATTTCCAGCGTGTAATCCAGCGTTGCTCTGTGTAATCCTGCAATAACGTAGTGGTATTAGATTTTACAATGGTACATAGCATTTATCCAAAGATAATTGAGCGTTAATCTCGGCTCGACTTTTGTATTCTCATTGAATAAATAAAAAATCTCATCTATAAAGATACACGTTTAATTTTAACTGCATCCTTAAGTTTACAAAAATAACCCTCCGTAATACCTTTTGCTAATTTTACTTTTTGCCGAAGCAAAATAATGCATTCATTTTCCGTTGATTAACTCTCTCTCTCTCTCTCTCTCTCTCTCTCTCTCCTCTCTCTCTCTCTCTCTATTATTGATGAAAATGCTACTTTCATATTATACCAAAAACTATCCGCTCTTTCGATCTAATCCTGATATTAGATATTCACTTAAATTAAATTATTTTTTATTATTGAATTAATTTTATAAAACGCTTGTAACGGAAAAATAAGGAGAAAGAAGCGGATAAAATGTCGCAAAGTCGAAGTATATTATTTTGTGTTATTGCGGATGTTCGAATCATTGAATAGGCGGCGAAAGATTTAGTTATCTGACTTCCCCTTGGATCCTTCTGTCGAGTAAAAATATATAGAATCATGAGTTAATGCCACTTCGTTTTCCAAAGTCGTACTAACTTACTAAAACAAAACAATCCGATCGATCTTATGGGTCTATTAAAGTTATTTCCAAGTTGAACAGTTGATTCCAAGGAAATTAAACTCCTATCGATTCAATAAACGAAATTATTAATAACATGGCTTTTCTATTAATAGTAGAACACATTAGACGAATAAAATATTATATTTTACTATCTTAATAATAAATAACATATTCTACCGACGTGAGTTTTTTAGAAAAATTGTTCCAAATGGCAAATAAGTTTATCGTGGAAGAAATATTTTTTAATATATTTGAGGTTCCTTTTCAAGTCGAATTAATGTAAGAAACGAGAAGGAAAACCTACCGTGATAACCATAATATTCTTTTAACTTTTCTGACTTCTCCGAATTATGAATGTTCATTTGATTTACAAGTAGACGGGACAGTTAAAGAGTAAAAAACGTTTAATTTTTCCTCGCTCCGTTCGTGTACAACTCGTGTAAATTCTTGCGTTAGGTCTCGAGATTTTAATTCGAGGATTATTCAAATTCTTAAAGAAAATAACTGACTCGAAAGAAAAAAAGAAGGAAAAAAACACGTCGAGCGAGAATAGACTAGACGTTTACATCGTTAATAACCGACTATAAAGTTCCGCGCGTCTTACGGAAGGACATTTTAATCTTCGGCTCAGTGATGCGAGTGGCGAATGGCGCAGCCCTCGGCATTAGCGCGCATGCGTACAGGTAAAATAAAAGAACGCGCAAGCGAAATAAGCGGAATAGAGGCAGCGTCAACCGAAAAAGCTACCCTCGCATCTCGGCCACGTAATTGCGGTTGGCTTTGGCTGCGAAGTTGCATGCGCCGCACGACAATACGCGCGCGCGCGCCCGAACAATATTATCCACAACGCGCACATCCGGGGTGTTTTTGCACCCCTTTCTCGGCGGACCGGGGGGCTGGTGCAAGGCGAGAGACGAGTCGAAATGTCGATGCTTCCTATGCTAATTGACGCACGCAATTAGCATAGCTCGCGCATAACACGGCCGCTCGCGAGTGCAAGTGGGGCGAGCGAGCAAAAGTCGCCGGAGAAAAAGCCTCCTCTCTCTCTCTCACTCTTGTTCTGTCGCCGCCGTTATTATTATTGTCGCCGTTACGGGGCGGCGGTGAGGTCCGTTTCCTCGTAAATTCGTCGATATGTGCTGGCCGCATTGTGATTCGCATATCGTGCGCACCGTAATGCGCGGGAACCGAAAAGGACGCGGGAGCGGAGTCGATTACCGGGGTGGCCTACAATGGACGTACTTTTGGGACGGCGAGATTAACATAAAAGCGGAAGAGTCAATATCGTAAACATCGTGCGCGCGACAATGACCGACGGAGTCGCGCGCCCCGATAAATTCGCCGATATGAACGACTGCGATCGTGTCGCCGAGGACGCGATGGCGATGGGGAGATGCAATCGTTTGATAAAATTACACCCCCCCCCTCTCGCTGGTCGCTATCGAAGCCGTTCCAGTGGATCGGACATTTTTTGCCCATTCTTCTTGGTATCCTCTTGCGTCGCTGAGCACAAAGTCTTTTCTCTCTGATATAAGCAGAAAATGAAGTATGGAAGACCTGAAAATTTACGGTTAAACTAATATTGTAACCGATTGTCCGCTGGGCTTGCGCACCTGCATCTGTTCAACGGAACTGCTTATATATTTTCACACTATTTAAATTAACAAATGTGCCCTTGCAGATTTAGCAAGCAAAATATTAATAAACGGAAGTATCAACAATTTACACGGTACCATCGCCGATGTAGACGAAATGATCGGTGACAATTTCATCGCGCGATTCGATTTGCTCAGTTGGTTACTGAAATGCTGCCAGTATATCGCTTGTGTTTCTGGTTGTAGCTTTAATGATTTCTGCTACGAATAAATGAAAGAATTTGGAAAGCATTTTTGTCGTTATATTAAATGTGTGCACGAATTCGTTTACAAAGTTTTTACGTCTTCTCATTTACGATTTAACTGCCTAATTTTAAATTACAAACACACCTACAAAGTAATTCATTGTATTTTTATCAAACACTGAACTCTTTACGCACAACGACATTCAAAAGAGTTGATCGCGCGACATTGTGATAAAAATCGACCTTAAATTTGTTTTGTCAAAAGTGGCTTTCTCGATCTTAAATTTTCCATCTGTCCGATCGAAGGTTCTAATCAACCACGAAAAACCATCGATTGTAACGAGCAGCAAAGTAGCGAAGGCTGCTAATAAGTTTAGGTTGAACATTTCGCGACACACACGGCGTCCTGTTGACACGAAGAGCCAACCTGGCGTTCGGAACAAAGATATCAAAGAATAAACATGTCAAAGCGTATCTTGAGGCATAACTTTGTTCGCAAAATTTTTAGCTCGAAATTATATTTATCATTGGGATTATCGTGTAGGCAATGCAGTGGCGTCGGATTATTACATTCGTAAGAAGAAAAAAATTTGAAAGACTGCCTCGGGCTCGGTAGGTATACGAGAAAATAATCTCGGTGTTGGTAACGTGTTAATAACATTCCAAAATCACGTCCATCATCCTGGGATCCTGCGAATGAAGAACCGACCCTTCCGATTACAATGGCAGCGCCTCGCTGTTGCTTCGTTTTTTACTTCTCTCTCTCTCTCTCTCTCTCTCTCTCTCTCGTTGGAGCGCAAAGACCGCCCCGCGCATCCGTGTTTCCTCTTGTCGCGCAATTCTCCCTTTGTGCTCATCTCCGTGCACTTCTCCGTGGCTCGCCCCGCCGCTTGTCTGCACGTAACGACTCCGTTGCCGAATTTCTCGTCAATATCATAAAGTCCATAAATGCAGTCGGGGCGGTGAGTACGAAACGGCCTCCTCTCGTTCGAAACTGGAACGACGCTCGGCGCAATGAGAGTCAACGGCTCGGACTGCCTCGTAAATTCGTCGATATATGCAAAGTAACGCCTTTTCTCTCTCGCATTCGGCTCTTTATCGCATCTTCCGTTTGACCTTTTTTTCCGTCAAACCCTCGCGCGCCAGGGACCTTTGTTCTCTAGCCTCGCGTCTCATTTACTCTCTTTCTTTCTATCTCGTGTAGACAGCGCCGTTATCCTTGTTTATTCCTGCGCGCTCTCCCTCATTGTTCTTCGTCTTATTATGTATCGCATTATGCCGGCATTAGTATCGCCTCATTTGTACGCGCTCGTGTAGTTGGTGTAGCGCGTCGCGGATATTTCATTTCTGCCGCTGCCGGGGCGCGTGTTTGTTCAGTGACGATAAATTCGTCGATGCGCACAATGCGGCTTACGCACACGGGGCCTCGGGGCTCTGAAAAATGCGCGAAACACGCCGTTGTAACGCGACGCGAGGACGAGTCGAGGAAATTTGCATTGCGACGATCTGTCCATGCACGCACACGCGCGCAACTCGAACCGACGGACAGGCGCTTTTTTCTTTTTCGCTTTCCTCCGCGCATCCTTCGGCTGCGTTACACGGGAATTCATTTGCATCGTAATTGTGAGAATTGCAGAATGCAGCACTTTTTTATTTGGACGGGCGCTTAAATTTTTATCAAATCGTTGTCGATCTGCGCGCGGAGACTTCTTTTGTGCAAGTTTTTTTGCATTTTACGAGTCCGCCAAGTAGTTGTAACGCGCTCTAGTCGACCGGCGGACGACTTTTTTAAAGGCGCTTTTATTTTGTCTGACTCGCAATATCGAAAGTGTATTGGAGAACGGTTTGAAAATAAAACAACCGACCCATCCAGTACTCCTTTTGCAACAACATTTGCAATTTTTTATTTCAGTTCGATGGAAAAATGCGTATCGCATCGGTCGCTGAACTTTCGCTAAAACACTGTATTTCGTTTAATGAATCGCGGGATGACTCGAAGGAAACTACCGTCCTTTTGTCGCTCCGACGATCTAACGAGAGAGAAATTCATTTCGCCGATAAATATTTCCTTGATAAAATGAAAAAACGATCGACCGTCTGAAAATAATTTAATAACGCACTTGTTGTTTTGGTTTGCGCGACGCTCTCGAGGAAGGGGGGGGGTACCTCGGATTCTCGTGAGATACTTTGCGGTGAATTTTTGAAACTTACGCAGACACACGCGCGTGTTCATAGACCCGCGCGATGCCAAGAAAACCTATCGAATAAAACACTCGACGTTCGAATAGAGAAAATTCGCGTAGACTACTAAATCTATGTCCTCGTTCCGAAAGCGAAGACGAAAACGAAAACGATAACCCGGAGCTAAGCTCGCTATATCACGTGATGTAGTGCGCACGATACGTCTTGTACAACACGTTAGATGGTGCGTTTAAGATCGATAAAGGACACTTTTGTGTCCACGCCAAATGTAAAGCGATATTTCTAGCCTTGCGCGCAAGTATTGTTTTCAGAGGCACGGATGACGGCTCCCAGACCGTATTATTCGAGCGACGAGTTGCCATTTTAGTCGGCTAATTATCCAAAAGGTAAAGGAGCAAAGTTGTTGTTACGGTGTGCCGAATTCGCAGTGCAAGCACTCGTCGCAGCCCCGAGCCTCGGGAAATAACTCAATTTCCATCTCGCGCTCACCCTGACAAAGGAGCCGAGTGCAGTCAAGGAAAATGCCTTGACATCCGCGGCAGCCCTTGATCAGCGAGACGGAGCAAAGCTTCGAAAGGTCGATGCGTCTCCGCCTCGGTGGAGGAACGCGTAGAGAGGCTCGCGTCGTTAAAGCGGTGGCCAGGGCCCTTTTATAACGTGTTAAGCGTCGCCTCTCTTGACGCCCACTTGGAGCGGAGGAGCTGCTCCTCGAGGCCGAAGAAAGCGGCGCGCAAGACTCGCGCCCCCAGAGCCGCGCATATCTACCCGCGCATAAACGTGCCCGGATATAAGCGCATCTCGCGACGTCTCCTCGTAAAATAGTGCTCGGGCGCGCGACGGTGGCTCGTGCGTCGGTGTACTCCGGGACATAAGTCGAGGCGGGCTCTAAGCCCCCGGGCGAGGCATAAAGAGCGCATTTGTAGTTTACCTTTACGCCGTGATTATCGTTAAGCCCGTGGAGCCAAGAGGCGGCGCGAGAGAGTTTCAACTGGTCGCGTCGATTGCGCACGAGATAAGTGAAGTTTAAACTGGCAGACGGGGGGGGGGCTATCGTTTCGAGGATAATGCCGGATAAAATGGGCGCGAACTCCCACCCGGTCTCTACTCCCATTTCGCCGACGACGTAGACGATCTTGTTAAAGAGCCCGCCGATATTGCGGGTTTTACGAGCGAGCGCTCGGTTTGCATATCGATACGTCACTCTCTCTGGTCTCTGGAGCCTCTCTTTCCCTCCCGCTCAGCCAGCCACCTTCGACACCCCATTTTTTTTATCGCGCGCTCCTTTGCAACGCGTGGAGGTACGTGTGGAGGAATCCGCAGCTGGGACAATGTGCCCACGGATAACCACTGGATCGAGCGACACTCGACGCCCTCGTCAACCTCTCGCGCTCAGTATCTCCTGCGATTTTCTATTGCGATTTCGTTTTACGCGCGCAGTCTACGCGAGACGCGCGTTGCTCGCCTCTTCTCAACGTTGCGGTTTCGGTCGATTTTCAAACTCGCTTGTCTTTTCCGCTTTTCAATTTCCGGCCTTTAGCCTTCCTAATTCCAGTTCATAATTCGAGCGAGCGGCATTCTTGGCAAGAGCAGCGCTCGGGGACTCCTCGCGATAACAGAACGCGACCTGGAATTCGAATAGTTTTTCTTAAATGATAATATACAAAATTTAATCTAATACGAGTTTTAGTACTTTTCAGAATAAGCTAATTCTACAATGGTTATGGCTTGTTGAAATCCCTTTATCCGCCGCAACTTTGTTTTAAGTTCAAACAATGCCGTAACAAGGGAGCGATATCGTAGAAACTTTATAATGCATTTTCATTAGCTGTGAAGATACCGGAATAATATTCCCTGTTGGCGAAAAACATTTAAAATCCATATTTGCGCGTATAAATTTAATACAATTCTTACGAGCAATTCGAATTAATATTTATTTCGTTCGTTGGTTAGGTTAGCTAAGTTACTGCGATCTTCAACCTAAGATTTCATTCCATCTATCTATTTATGATTCACCGGATAAGCATTTGTAATTAGTTTGCAAATTCACGTTCGGTGAAAAAAAAACCTGGACTAAGTTATTAAAATTATTAAAGATTTTCGAGCAAAACATTTCAATTATCGAGAATGTTACAGAGTAAGTTTGAATAAATTGGATAAATTCATTAATCGAGTCAAAGTAGTAAAATATAATAATTGGAAAAATTTCAATCTACGACGCTATTCCGAGTCTTATTTGTATTTGACAATAATTATTTCAATGTTTGTAATTGAGAAACTTTTTGCTAATAAAGTTCAATTTTTGTATTAATTATTAATACATATATTCTATGTTTTACAGGAATTAAATTTTATTTACACGAATATTCTTTAATCAAACATTTATACGAAACCCATTTTTATAGGTAAAAAAAATATAAATAAAAACCAGAGTAAATACATATCTTTGGTTGCCGATTACAAACCAGCAAAATTATAATACACACATTATTAAAAGTTCGCGCATGTTTTTAAAATTTGGTTTCTTAGTAATGCTTGGACTATTACATAATTATCGCAACTATTATTTATTTACATTCAATTAATTAACGCCAATATTAACTATATCGAAACAATGTTTATTCATCGTATGTTTACATTATCGAGTACATAGTTCCCCGATGAAATATGATAATGTGTTTACCAATACGGCTAGTGAACGTACGACTAAACTACCTCAATTTACAATAAAAATAGCTGCACATGATTTAAATATATCAGGGCAATTTAAATAGTTAATATTAACAATTAATTTGTTTCCTTATACTTATAAACTACTGTGAATTATTTTAAGCTCAATAAAATGTAATGATTGATGTGTATAGAAATTTGAATAAAAAGTTGCTAAATGATCAAAGTATGTTAATGAATTAAATTAAATTTTCAAAATATAAACCAATATTGATATAACCGACTATTGATAAAAAGAAATTATTTCAATAAGTAATAAACCAAAAACAATAACCAATAAAATTTATCTCAAATTATATCTGAATTGGATCAACGAGAAAAATGAATGATTAATATAAAATTTCATTAACATTTTTGTATCGTAAAATCTGATCATAAATAGATGACTAATGCAAATGCACGATCGAAAATAACGACGAAAGTCAATTACGCAAAAGAACTTCCATTTTGAAAGTACAGGCATCGAGTGAATAAAGTCGCGCGTGTGCGGTAATATTGATGGACAGTGACTCGACTCTTATCGGACCCACGGGTAGTTTGTCATTCCCCTAACGAGGGCATTATACCTCGATTAATCATTGATATTTATATTAAGACTTCGTCCAATATAAAACACGTCTTCTTATGTCGCTTATGAAAGGCGAATCTCGATGGCTTTTCGACCAACAAACTGATTTACAGACTCGAGTTCAAGACAACCGGGGGTGAAACTTTATTATCAGGGCTACCGTAAGCTCATCCACCGCAAAAGGCCAATTAACCTCTATTTAAACTAAATTAGCTGTAATAACGATTTCCAGTTGGGGAAAAATAATTAATAAAGATGAAAGAAAACTGTTCATCGAACAGAATAAATACGTTTTGAAATAAGACTAAAACAGGCGGTGACTCGTAGTAAAAAAATAACGTAATTAATAAACGTTTTTACGTTGAAATAATTAAAACTAAAACTCAAATATTTTACAATCCGAATAACGTTTCGCTCGACAATTATCAGTCAGTTTTATACTATTCAATACGACAATAAAAACCCCGAGTAGAATCGAGCCTCAGCGTATAAGTATCCTTTTTCATTCAATAAATAAACACTAATTAAGCGAGCGAGCGATCGATTTATTTCAATTAAACTTTACTTGTGTAATATTACTCGTTATGCCGCTGTATATGTAAAAATTTTAAAAACGTATCGTCTTCTAAACGCAATAATCTATAAATAATGTACTAAATTATCTGAATTCGTTGGTCGACCGATCGTAACGAGAGAAGACTGTGCGATAAGACATGACTGTAAATATGATGGTAGAAGGGATCGGTTTTTGTCCAAAAAGCTAACGGTGATTCGTCAATTACGCGTCGCGCAAGGAGTGCGAATGACACCGCATATAACGAGGGTATTTTAATTCGCGAGCCCACGAGAGTTTAGCTGCTTTATTAAAACAATTTGGTAATAATTAAAATTTATAGATTTCGTCGTAAAGCTGAGTAATACTTGACGAATCTTAATTAAAATTATCAAAATATTACCAACTGCGGTCGAGTAGCTGCAGAGCAGGGATTTTTGAAGAAATTTCCGCGTTAAAGATCAGTCGGGGGCCGAAGCTGAAATCTCGAAAAAAGAAGATCGATTTCTAGATTTGGGCGAAAGAAAGTTGCAACGACGGGAAACGCTTGGCGCCCTCGCTAAATTCAATATCGATTCGGCGTAGGTGATGTAAGAAGAGTCATTCCTCGTCGCTTACAATAAAGCATCTAATGCGGGGGCGGCGTGCGCGCGCGATGGAATAAAAAAAGTTGGGAGAGTCGCGCGCCTGGGGCCAAATGACGAGGTTTATCGACGAGCGCGCGGCTGTCAGGGCTCGTAATCATAAACAATTGCATATGCTCTCGAAGCAGAACGGGAGAGCCTCGCTTTTCGCGTGCGCATCTTACCAAAACGTCTTATCCACCCTCGCGCATTCGATTCCTTCTCTATCGCCCTCTCGCTCGGCTCCATTTCCGGAAGCGCGCGACTCCACGCGAGTTTATGTGCTCGAGCTTGCGAATTGCCACGACTTCTTACACTCGCTCCGTTGATTACAGATCCCTTGTATACGGCCAGAGCCCCGAGCCCAGATAATAAGATAGAGCGAGACGGAGCAGGAGAGAAAAAGAAGCCGGAGACGAAGCCCATAACCGTAACGCAACGCAGAAGGTCGCTTTAGTTCGGACGTGCACAAATCTTCTGTAATGACAAATAGATGTCGAGTCACCCTTCGACGCCCGTACGATGCGCGCACACGTCCCCCCGTCCGCGTGTACGTGTCTGTTCGCTTTGTCACTAGCGCTCTGTTCACATATTATGTGCGTGTAGCCCTGAATGCGGCTAAATATCAAGGGGTTCTGCGACGCTATTGACTGCGCCGATTAAACGCGACTCACTGCTTCCTTCTTGTTTTCTCTATTATCTATTTTTTGTTTATCTAACACGAAAATGAAATTTAATTAAAAATTTTCGCCATTCGAGTTAAATTGCGCGGGGGTAATGAAATAAACAAGAGCGGTGCGCGCGGAAGAGGATTAAGTAATGTTATTGTTGTGATAAAATGTTAACTTTCGGCGCATCCTGTTAAATTTACGCCTACAGTTCCTGCAGTTAGAAGCGTTAAAGGCGTTATCTGCTGCAGGCAAACAATGCCTCGTTCGCTATTTCCACTGAAATTCGTCTTTGAATAAATGGAGTATTCGTTTGCAAAAGTGCCACCGGCTTAGTCCTTTTTGTAAAAAAAACGCCAGTGTTCGATGCAAAAATTTAATGTGCAATATGTGCATGGGTATACGAAGCCCGCGCATACGCGACTAATTATAGTAATATAAAAAGCGGATAAGAGAAAAAGAAAAAGAGGGGCTTTGAATTAAGAGAAATGGTCTTCGATAAGACTCTTGGTTTCAAAATAAATATAATAATTCAATTGGCTCTGAAGTAAATTCTCTTACAACTTGGAACTTTAATGCAAAATATCCTCTTTCAGGCAAAAAATAATATTAACTTCAAATTAAAAAAACATTAATATATCCGAGAAAATAAATATTCAACGTTAGAATGTTTATATTTTAAGCAGAAAATTAAATATTATTATTTTTATAATGTGCTTCATTCCACAGATGTCAATAATTCACTTTCACGAATAATAATTGCATGTTTGTATTACCAAGTACATAATTTCGAAAAAATTACATTCGCCGCCACAACTCATCAATTTGTACAATTATGTCATCTTATACTATCGTCTAAAAACGTAAAATGAAACTGTCAAATATTGCATTTAATCATTGTTCGTTCCTTATAATTATAAAATTATTGGACATATGATTTGAAACAACGCAGTTTGAGCTATACGAATTTTAATCCGTAACTCTGAAATAGCAAAATTAAATTAAATAACTTAACCGTTACTTTAACAGACGAAGATTCCCTCTAAAATTAATTAAAAGGGGATCTTCTACGCGAAGAGGCATTTAAATTATTAATACCTTTTAAAATTATGTTCCGATCGTTCTCAATATTATTCAATTGTAATATAAATGAGATGGAATGAGATCGTTTAAATGAAATATTTGCAACCGTACAATTTTCAGATATTTATGCAACGATAAAATGAAATGAAATAAGTATTTATCAACTGAATAATAATAATTAATTATAAGTTCCGCGAATAGGAATGCAGAAACGGTCTTTTGTTTTAGCAGAAGAAAAATAGCGATTATGGATTAATTCATTTCGATAAATGTTAAAACTGTTTCACGCGTTACAACAGAAACGACGTCGCTATTGCTTACAAAAACAAGAAATACTAATTGAACGTTGTTATGCTAAAGAAAAGGTCGGAATTCATTTTAATCTGTATAAGCTAAGCCTTAATTAATGACGTCGGCAAATGGAATATTCGTCAGGTAGCAATGACTCGTGATCGAAAGAAAACAAACTTACCTTATCCGGAATTTAGACGGCGGAAGTTTCTCCGATGACAAAACAGAGGAGACGGGAGTGACGGGCGTTGTCTCGCGCCTCGATGTTGGCTCAAGATCAGAGGACTGTTTTAATAGCGCGAGCGCGGAGGTGCAGGAACACCTCAAAGTGCGCCGGAAGGAGTAAGCAACCTCGAGGATTAGATCTGTGGCTTTATAGGGTCGACGAGATCGTAATCTCTTTCCAAAGGTACTTTCCGAAGGGATTAAGGAGGCCCGCATCGGCGACAACAACGACGACGACTACCACCACGAGCACAACAGGAAGGCATCGACGCATGTATACCTCCTCGTGTACTAATTAACGTGCGATCATGCGTTACCGACTTCAAGCTGCCGATGATTGACCCGCTGCTATCGATTTTCTCGCAGACCCTTTCTCTCTCCCAAATTAAAGCCTCCAAAACTGACGACGATTCGCGGTCGATTCGATGTTTTTCCTATTTTACTCGTCGCGTTTTATGCACTCATTTTGTCAAGGCTTCGGTCAGCGGCTTCTTTACGAATTAAAATATACAATTTTTATCGATCGAAAAGCGTAATAATAATCGGCTGCTCGAGTTATCGACCTTAGACAACTGCAAATAACTATTACCATTAATATAGCGCCAATCGTTTTATAATCTTGTTTAATCCTGTATATTGCGACTTGACAATGTGTAATTGCTCAAAAAAATATCTTACTCGATGGGGTCCGGTAACATTCTACAGCGGATTCTGGAGTCATTTACCGAAGATACGAGTCTTAGATACAGAGGAAAGCTGTGAATATACAAATAAGCAGTTGCGAATAGCCTGGATTAGGCAACTTAGATCATCTATACCGAACTCTAACTGGCTTAAGCATAAGTTTAACCAGCGATTTATCTGAGATGGAATAGTTACTCGACTCGAATCACCGAAAACAGATTAAGTAGCTGGAATTATGGATTACTAAAATTAGGAGGAATAAAACCATCGCTTAAGGATAAAGTCTTTCTAAAACAGGCGGATTGCAAAACATAAATAAAACAAGTAGGAAACGAAAACGCGATAATAAAGTAATATACAAATCTACTCGGGTAATTACACTTTATGTCTTTTTTTATAACTCATTAATCGTAAAATGAATTAAATTTTCATGCTTTGAAATAAGCGGTTTGTAAATTTTTTTATACACAGAAGATATTTAGTAGTCATAAATTAAAATAAATATTTTTTTACAATTACATTGAATTGCTTTTTTTATTGCAGTTTTTTGCGGATAAAGCCGTTTTTCAACATTAAAATAATTATTGCAAATTACTTTATGTAAAAGTTATTCGTTCCAGACATCAATCGTGAAAGTTATAATTAAGTAATGCGCTTTAATAATTTAACAATCAATTGAAAATATTATTTTGTATTGGATAACGAAACAATATGAATTACTATTACATTTAATATTGTAACATTCAAATAATTACGATAAAATTCAGTGGAACCTTTACTTTACTTTGATACAATTTATTAAAAACAAACGTCGTATTAATACGTAAAAATCTGATCTTTTAATTTACAGAGAATGGATAAGTATATAATTTTCAGCACCGGGTGATGGAAATAACATTCCTTAGAATACAAAATAGCAGGAACAACGCGAAAATCGTATTGCAGGAGTACTTGTGTAGAGTCTACGATTTCATGAATAATAATGACAGCTTCACAACCTGTACATGGAAAGCAACTACTCAGAACTGATATTCATGGATTTTCCAATTTGATAAAAGTACATATAGATATTATGGGATTCCTCTGCAAAACAAAGAACAAGTTGAGTGAGTCATGGACGATAAGACTATTACATAAAAAAATGCGTGTACGTATATCTGTGACACGCGCTTTAGAGAAAAAGTACTCGCTTCGCAATGAAAATCAACGACATAATAAGTTTAATGATAATTGATGTTTTTGTAATGAAATATAAATAACTCATTGTTCAAATGGAATTATTCGGTTTAAAGTGAAGCCGCAAATTACGCTTTTCGAGTATTTTACGAATTGAAAAATAATAAATTTGTATTTCGCAGGAGAAACCCTGATTAAAATTTATTTCCTCGTTCATTTGACGATTTTTCACTGCCGCTATCGCCATTGTTAAGCTTTTTTTAGCTTCTCCGTATCAAATAAACCACAGTTTTCGTAATTTCATTGAAAGCGTATACTGGCAATATGGTAATTAAGAACATTAAAAATTATTAAAAGGTGAGCTCGAGAAAAAGCGATTCCTTCGAAATGGAGAAGCGAATTTTTAAAACTGAAGCAATTCACTAGAACCGCGACGAATTCCATAAGCAACTTATCGCTTAAAAACTTATCCCTCGTGAAAACTCGTCCGGGCAGTCGTCGATTCAGAGGAGAGTGAGAATAAGTGCGAGTAAGTGAGAGAGGAAAGATAATAAGCGAGTACACGCACGACTTATCTAACCGTCGTGTACTCTATCGGGAAAAATGTTTGTAAGCGCCCAAGGGGAGAAGTTTGTTAGGCGCTAAGGGGAAAAAAGCACGGTTTTCGCGCGAGTCATTTAATTAATTCATCGGAGCTCGACGTCGGCCGTCTGCGCGAAATGAGTTGTGAAACGTGATTGAGGAGCGTAATCGAAAAGTAAAGTTCCGCGGACGAGCGGACGAGCACCGGCAGCGAGACAAAAAGAGAGCGAGAGAGGAATTGCGAACGAGGGTGGTGTTCTTTGTGACCGCTCCTGATAGAAGAACGAGCGCAAATATTTTGCTCGCGCGCGTAGGTGAGCGCAAGTCGGAAGAACAGTGGCCAGGAGCGAGCGGTGAACGACCCTCCCCCGGTCATTCTTTTTTCGCCCCAGGATAGATTGACCATTTGACCATATTAATTCCAATCACACGAGCTGCTGGATCTTAATTACCAATAAAAATGCCCGGTAGACGGAGCGCGCGACTGCTCTGGGGTAAAACGTAATCGCCGAGATCGCAAGCGGACGGGTGCACCAGGGCGCGTGGCTCTGTTTCATTTTACGGATCGCTTCCTAAATTTTCTTTTCCTCGCAGCGGAAGAGATTATCGGGCTCGCGAAATAATTTTTCAGACTCTCGATGGACTCTTTCGGCCAAGCCGGTAATTGCCTTCTCCTCCAAGTCTCCTCGACCTCGTTATTATTCTCGGTTATTAATGGAGGTCGCAGTCGCAGATAACCAATCCGGGGCCATGTTACGGCATAATTTGAAAAATTTCATTTCGTGAAACCAGAATTGTACGCCGGTGATTCGAGCGTTTGTTATTTAAAGAAAACGGCCCTATTATGTTAAAAGTTCGAGTTCTCTGTGCCTCCTATTTTCAAATTGAACCAAAAGAACAATTCCGGGTGAAAACGTGAAAAAATTGCGTTACTTTTTCTTGTTCGGTATAGATTGTTTTCGAGGACTGCCACTCTCACTCAATAAGATTGAGATTCGTTTCAGAAGCACGCGTAAATCTGTGGAGAAAAAATCTACTGTCGACAAAGTGAAACGCGCGAATCAATTTACGAATATTATTCGAAATTCATGATTCGATGGAATTAATTTTGAAGCATCGAAATTCACAACTACTCTCTCTCTCTCTCGGTATCAAAATGTCGTACAATAGTGAAAAAATAGAAATTTTTTATCGACCCTAGTGTATACAGACGTGCGCGTACATATTTGCGAACATCCTGATCGAACTATAAAGCACTGGCGAGATCCACACATCATATAGCGATTTTTCCCTTGGGAAAAATGGGGACTCGACCAATTTTCAAAGATAAATATATAAAAAATTGAAAAAGGAAGTTTTTTATAGTCAATAAACAGTAACGATAAAAAGAGAATATTGGCAAATTTCTCTTTATTCTTAAAATTGTTGGAAAACGTGTAAAGCTTTTGTCAACTGTATATTAAACGAAAATTTTTTCGATATTAAAATTAATCGTATTTATTTGTTTGGTTGAGTTTATTAACAACAGTTATTAACTATTACAACTCTCTCGTATTCAAATTAAGTGCAAAAGCAAAAGTAATAAAAGAACTTTTGGTATTAAATCAATGCGATCAAAATTATTTTTCAGTCATTATTGATTAGCTAACAGTACGATACATATATATACATATATATACACTTGTGCGAATCTTCCTTTTTTTATGCAATTTCATTAAAAAAAGAAGTATTTTATAAACCTTTCGCTCCATATTGTATAATTTAATAATTACATTTTATGAATTTAATATTAATTTAATTTATTATTTATTCGTAGTGGAGAATATATGTGCGAATCACTTTAGTATATGTATTGATTATAAAATTGGTGCGAGATATTAATATCATAAGAAATAGTTTAATACTTCTGTTTTTGAGTGGTGAATATAATACGATAGAATTTTTCACCATTTAGAAAACTTACTTATAATAAAAAACCTAGTCTTAAATTAATTTTTTTTAATACCATTTATTTGAGAATAATTTTAAAAAATAATAAAATAGAAATTTTTCTACAATGATTTTCATCTAAAAATGTAATTATAAATTTCATTACGAGTAAGTATTATTATAGAGGAAGTAGTATTATATACATGTACATAATGTGCGAATTTGTACGAAATTTAAAAGAAAAATTACATTCTCAGATACAATTTTCATAATATGTAAAAACTTCTTTATATGTTTTTTCTTTCTGTAGAAAATAATAAAAACGGATTTAAATACGATATTTTTAACTATCAATTTACTTAAGCTTCGGCAACGCTAATAGTTTTTAAAAAATTTTTTTAAACTCAACTTTATTAAAAATTCATAAAAAACATTTATTGATTCATCGGCAAAACCATAAATTAATCGAATTACGAAACATTTTTTTAAAGAAAATTAAATTTAAAATTTAATTTGCATTAAAAATACGTCTGATTATAATACGTGTACAAGTGTAATGGAACTATATTTAATTAATTATTTTTAATGTCAGGCTTGCGCTCTGATGCTGATATACAGGTGACGTGGAAAATCTCTAAGAATAATAGTAAAATAATTTACTAAAAGTCGATTATCGCGTCTCTCTTATTCAAATTTCGTTAATAAATCTGAATGAAAAGGAAGAATCGCACAAAGAATTGACCGTCAAATATTAAACTTGTAAACAGTTTTTAGTTTCACGTGATGACAAGTCCAAGATGAAATAATATCGATAGCCCGATTAGCAGTCGGGTTTGAATATTGTTGCTCAATCTAGTGTCGATGCCCCTCTGGTATAGTGTCGAAGTGTACTTGGTAAGAGCCTCACGAGTCTCGAAATTGTGGAAAAGTGCACTATTGGATCGCTGATCACCGATCGTCTCTATAACGCACTCGTCCTGTCATATCCGACTGCCGTCACTTATATCGATGCCTCTCGAATCGCATTCAATTGGTCGATCAACAGTAGAAGTGACACTCGTATAACGTGCGGGGCTCCAGCTTTAGACACGTTTTTTCGCTTTGTTCATTTCCGTCATCCGGCGTCGCGACGCTACGCAAAGCATCTGTTTATCTCTGTCTCTTCTGCGATGGGCTCCATTCGGTTAGTTTCGTTCAAAAAACTGCGCCCACTCGAACTACTATTCTCCTATCTTTACGCACATTTATTTTCTTTTCTTTGGCCGCTTCATTCTAATAAATACACACGCATTCATTTTATTCCAATTGTAAATCAATACATACAACCGTTAATTTTCTTCATAATCTCTCGAGGTGTTTTTTTTTTCAAATTTTTATTGTATTTGTATTCCAATACATTTTTAGCCGAAAGCCGCATAAAATTACGATGAACTTTGTTACGAATTTAATTTGGTTGGGAAATACAAATAACTCAAGGCCGATAATTATTAGCTGTTAATTATTTTACGCCGTTAACGAATGCTATTTTTCTCATTTGTCACGAGGACTGCTAATCTTGTAAATTATGATTCCATTGCGCTTGATAATAATAATAATAATAATCGAAAATTTAATAATAAATGTGCATTTACAAAATAAAACTCTCAGTCGAGGAATAATATTAAAAAAGCTCGTGAAAATATTTGACATATGAAAAGCATTCCCGAATGATAAAGAGTATCGTAATTTTCATCGTAAAAGATCTCGCGCGCGAAAATAAATGAAAATAAAAATTTCGCATGAATCCAAAATAACTCGTAATATCGGGGCGCCTAGGAGGACAATTTTTTTTTCAGCAAAATCAGTCACATTTGGCTCGATATTTGTCAGCTTTTCGCCTCATCTCCCCCAGAAAATAAGAGAATCTCCCTCATCTCGATAAGCGATTTCATAACTTATCTTAAATTAACTTGGCGCCTCGCAGCTTCATCATCACATTTTCCAATAACCGCAGCAGTATGTCTCCGCTCCGCTCCGGCGTGCAAGAGGAGCGAGAACGAGTTCGCCCAAATAATTCCGAAGAAGAGAAAAAGAGCAAGCACCGGCGGCGGCGGCGGCGGCGGCGGCGGCGGCTCGGCAATCTCGATTTACGAACCGAGGAAAATTCGACACGCCGGCAGAAAGGGGCGCAAACGCATGCCGATTTCCCAGTGCACACGTGTCCGCTTGCTCTACGTGTTTGTGTGCGAACGCGTGCGCGGATCGATCGCGGAATAACGGAAAAGATGTCGCGCGGCGCGACAAAGATCTTCCTGCTCTCGCCTCGCTACGCTTCTTTTGCTCGGCGACGGCGACGCCGCCACGAGCCGCCGAAACGTGAAAGGGAAAAAGCTGATAAAGGAAAGGACGAGGCCGCCGAGCTAGGATTTATTTTTCGGGGACAGATTTTGGCTACGATCGAAGGAGTTTTAATAATTTTAAAAATACAGATGTTGGAGGAGAAAGAAGTTCCCTCGCGAACAAATAATGCCCGACTGGTTGTAGTTCGAGGAAAACCTATTCTCTCCGTGGAAGCTACTTTTCAAAGCGCACATTTACTGAATAGATGCGCGTTAAGAGGAGCACTTGGATCGCAGCGCTGTTTTCAGCCGCTTCTGGTTTTGAGAGAAAAAGCTGGTTTCGAGCGGCGATGCGTGCGCTTCGGAAAAGCTCCGCTTGCTGAAAAAGTAATTCCGTAATGCTAATGAACGAACGAAATAAATTCTATTGAGAGCCGTATGTATTTTTAATATTTTTAATTACTGCTGCTTTTTAAAGGTAAATAGGCATTTCTGCTCCCGTAAATACGATAAAGCAGTTTCGCCAAAACTCGAACTATTGTAACTGTTCGAACTGTCAGTTCATATCACTGCACGATCATTTTTCGCGAATCGCCTTTTACGATAAGTATACGTTTTACATTTAACAGTAGCATTTATCGATTGTTTGTTGTAAAACTTCTTCGATTACCTACAGTTTCATTATTCGCGTATGTATACCACTAGATGCCTTTCGGTACATCGAAAATCAATCCGAATCGCAAAATATTGACGTCATTTTAATATTTTAGTTTTCTACAACGTTCGACTACAAATAAATATAGCGCAAAGCTTTGTATTTAAAAACGTGCCTTGCCGCAAAGGTTTAAAATTAAATTTCATTTCTCGATAACGTGTAATCAGCAACTAATTAGTTAACGTGCGCTAACCTGGTGCAGGCAACTGTACTCGTGATCAAGTATCCATTAGTGAATATTTCATAATAAATAACGAACAACTAAACAAATAATTAATTTATGAGAGTATCGAGTTTTCTCCCTATCGAATTGGAACATCTTTTTCAAAGTTTCAATAGCATGAAATCCGAGTAAATAATCAGAATAAACATGATTACAATTCTAGCGAGTCGCATTTAACGCATATTTATGAAGAGCCCTAAGACACTTCATCATTCAAAAATAGAGCAAAAAAACGCAGCGGATATTTAAAAAAAATGATAAATGATAAATGATAAAAGGAATGTTTGATTACAAATTATTTTTACCATTATTTTTAACACATTTTTCACGGATGAGTAAGAGACATTGAAAATTAAACTGTCCTATCGTCGAATCGACTTTTACGGGAAAACTTCGTATATTCGTCGCTTAAAATTATGAAAAAATTCCTAATTACACACTTCAACAATTTGAGGCTAACGCTGAAAAATATCCATTCGAAGCACAATACCTTAAAACATTATTGGGGCGAGTTTTGTTTAAAATTCAGTTTTTAATGTAGTTTTTTCGCCGTAAAATTCAGTTGCAAATTCACTTGGCTCACATGTACATTACAGGAATAGCGAGCCGAGATACAAAGAAAAAGTAGCGACGGTCGAGTTCCGAATGCGCGTCGAGGTCGTGGGAGTTATTTCAATAAAGCGAATGAAAGGGTTGCCGAGGGACAGAGCGAGGAAGCGGGGAGGGGTTAAAATCGAGGGAGGTTTCGCGACGGTATCTCTTCCCTTTTGCGTTAAAAAAAAAATAGAGAATGAGAAAGAGGGAGAGGAATGCACACGGACAGGGGCGGGTGCACACTCGCGCAGGGCTGGGTCACCGTACCTACGCATCATGATCCACGCATCATCGACATTGACGACCTCCGTCCGCTCTTTCGGCCGCCGCCGTCGCCGCCGCCCCCTTGACCCCTCGGCCATTGGGCGCGATTTTACGAGCGCATCGCGAAGGGTAAGCGCATGGCGACGCACCCAAGAGGGAATCCTTCGCTCACAAGCCGCTGGGAAAATGAGGATGCGGAAGAGACTAAGAGATAGACGGATGGGGCCAAAATAGAAAGACAGAGAGGGCCAAAACTATATAATATACAAAGAAAAACGAGAGCAAAAATAATATTGATAAGCAGGATACGCTGCGCCGATATTTCGAAGCAGATTTACAATCAGCGTTAAAATTTATATTTGTATAAGTCAGGCGGGTAAGAAATACAAATACAGGTATTTTCATAGTAAATCAATTAACGACTCTTCGACAAAGTAAAACTGAATTTAATGAATATCCAAAAAAATTGTATTTTCACTTTTACATCAAAACTGTTAACGTTAAAAAATATGCCTTTGCAATCAACTATATTTTGTTTCTTATTTATTTATTTATTTATTATTTTACAATCAATAACGAGACTATTATCGTGTTATAATTTATCATCTATACTCCTAAACGATGCGTTTATTAGTTGGATAGTATTTTTGAAAATATTACGATTAAAGTTTTGTGCGTTATATCTTTAACGAATTAGAATTGCTAGTTCCCGGCTTCTAAACTTACGATAATTCAAAATAAATACTCGCTAACTGTCTATGTTGAAAGTGTTTCTTAGAAATTTTTAATCTTCGCTTTTAAATAAATTGACTGATAACTCTCCTTCACTGTTCAACGATAATTTCGTCAATATTATATTGCATACTTTTAATTCATAAGATAACATTCAAAGATTTGCTGTTTTGGAAAATATTTGAATTAACGACTAATTTAAAATATCATTATTGATAAAATATTTTCTCGATCGATATATGTATTTATGGAAGAATCATACACGAACTAAATTCTACTCTAAAATACAATAAATATTCTTATGTTTTTTACTTATTTCACGCTATAATAGGAAGTGCTTATAATTCAAACACATTGATAAAGAAAATTTAAATATACTTATAACTAATAAATAAGATCAGTTTTATAAATCGATGAACATTTATGAATATTAACTGTGAACATCGATAGGTAATGTATAAAAGTAAACATATGCGTAATATAAAAATAAATAACAACACGAAAGAGAATTAGACGTCACCGCACAATTTTCTTTGCACCTCGTTGTATACGTAATTAAAGAGCAATAAAGTATCCTATGACGGGCTCGCATTATTTTTCCCCTTACTACTTTTTTACAAATAAAATCAATAAGCAAGTGTTCGAGTTACAAATACGAGGAAAAAATCGATGTCATTCGTTATTTATTAAACTCACCGTGAAATTACAAATGTTATGTATAAAAATTAATATAAAACAATATATATGGTGCTAATGTATTTACATTCAATAATTGAAACATTGCATTGCAATAATATTGTCATTCGAGTGCAGATTTAAACAAAATCTGTTTATTCCATTACAAAATATTTAGAACAAGATCTCTCGATAACATATTTAATGGTGTATTTTACAAGAAAGCGACAGAAAGTTATTTTTAATCTACAGTACATTAATGTAAATTCGTAATTTAAGATTCGTAAATATTCCTATTGTAAAATTGTAACTCGTCGGCACATTCCCTCGAATAATTGTAAAATATTATATGGAACAAGGTTTACAAAAAAAGTCATCCGCTCGTTACATCAATGTCATTGCTTGATTCATCAGACGAAAAATGTCTGCTTTTATCGGAAGAATTTATCTTGTAGGAAATAAAAATTCAACGCACCAATACTGTTTGCATCTAGATACGTACAGGAGTATCTTCATTCTGACGAACGCAAACATTAACATAACAGATTTGAGCAAACCGAGCGATCCCGTCATCGTTTCCTGTTAACCAAACATTCACCAATAAATGCAACTCCTGATAGGCATCTCCAGGGTCTAATCGCTAAAAAAAGATCAAGGATACTTAACCACCTCGCATGCAGTTTATTAACTGTTCAATTAGAAATGCACCGAAGTGTGTGGCCAGGACTTGACAGGTGGTAAGAATAAAATACGCAATGGCATATGTTCAGTGAATCATAGCGTAAATTATCATAATTAATGCACTACGCAATGTTAATTATATACTTTAGGGTTGCATTGGGTCGACCAAATGCAAGTCTGTCACGCATATAATAAAATCAATTTCTGCGGTATTTTTTTCTCCATTTTTCCTATTCGGAAATAATGAACTCGGTACGTGAAATAATGTCTATCATTATTGTATCTGCATTGAACAGACCGTTTTATGCATACAAAATTTTTACTAGTAATATTGAGATATTAGAGGTTGATTTTAAAATAATGACTAGTTGCGCAAGAGGTATTTAGAAATATTTATTACTTTATATCGCTTGGACTCAATACCAATATACCAATTCACCAATGCACGAGTGGAAGAAAACATTTTATATTCTTTAAAAGTAGAAATTGTAACTGTGCAAAAATGCCATTTCCAGTAATATTTTGCGGGTATATAAACAGAATCCAATTATTTCCTAATAGACGGATTGGCAATTTTGTTTTATTTAAAACTTAACACAGTGATATCGAAAGTGCATAAAAAGTTATTTACCTTGGCGCAACCTCGGCCCCGGCGAGTTTTCATCGGGCTGTAATTAGCAGGAAGAGTGTCGAAAATTGAGTCGACGGGAAAAAGAGATAGATTAGAACGTCGCTCGATAGAAGCAGACGAGGCGAGATTTATGTCAAGAAAAAAATAATAATCTAAAATTTAGGGTGTGTTGCTCGTAATGCTGTGTAACTTTATCGGTTCGTTCTCGTACGCTTACACCCAAATGCAAGAGAGATTTGCTTGCAATAATTTTCAAAACCTCTTTAAGCTGAGTACTCCGATTGCAAAGTCCATTAAAGGCTGCAGAATGCCTATTGGGCAACATCAGAAGCTGTCTATCTCCTTAAACCGGCTGTCGGCTCGTCAGGAGCGGCTACCGCAAACTTTTTGGTCTTGTCAATACTTTTCCCCGGAAAGTTGAAAAATTACAGACAAGCACAAAGCAAAGCAACACGTGCCTGATTTTTTAATTGAAAAAAACTGAAGTCTTCGCAGGCTGTATTTTGGCAAACGACCCACGATAGAAATACTAGACGTACAAAACGTGTAATTATAAACGAACGCGTGGTAAATTTAACCCCGCGCGAACGAATATTTCTATGTCACTGAAAGTTACTAATTATGCGTAAAAGAAATAATCATTTTTGGCCAATAGGATAATAATATTATTAACGACGATGTATAAAAAATTACAGGGATTAAGCTCATGAATACAACAATTTTAATATTAATCGAGCGTTCACATCTCACTAACGTACTTACAAATGTTCAGAATTTATTCAACCATTGTCCTTGAACAATTCAGAGATGCTTTTCGAAAACTTTGATGTTAAATTGCCATCCAATAAAAACGAAGTCACTAAAATTTGTTTACGAAAAGCAGGATTTTAAATATAAAAATGATTATGTGCAAGACGAGTTGGGAGTCTTCGGATAAGGCTGTGTATCATCGTAAATTTTTTAAGAAATAAAAATTTTTATATCAATATTCCGAGTATCGTATTAACACAATATTATTTCTAGCGGTAGATACAATAAAGCTCGAGTGCAAACACTTGAAATAAGTATGGAAGTGCATAAGTGTCAAATACGAGTTTCCGGGTATTCTAAAGCACTTGAAAACTTGGAGAATACCGAAGATAACGATAAAATAGAAACTATATAAGCCGGCATCGAGCGGATGATAAAAACGTCTGTAAAATTTAATAAGAGAGTAAAGCAAGAGGAAATAAAATAATGCTGAGTAGGGCGTAATGAAAATTAAAATACTGCAAGCGATATAGATTAAATTAATAATAACACAAGATTTCAAGCGAACATTCGACGCTCGATAAAAACTAATATACTTTTATTAAAATGAACATCTGTCTGGAAAATTTCACGCGAAAAAATTTCTAACTTCCAGATAGAAATGAGCGTTACAACTATTGACCTCTTAACCTGAAATGGTGGCTCGCCTACGAACTAAAGGCTATCATTCGTAAGAAATCGGTCGTGGAAAGTGTTACGGCTTGCAAAAAAGTAGGCCTGGAAGAATCGACGAAGGCGGGACTCGCGTCGAGGGAAACAGCCCAGCTGTTCTACCTACGTGAAAAGCTGAATCAATGCGTTCAACTGAATTATCGCTGCACGTAAGCGTTGTACCTTTTCGTTTTCGCAAAATGAAAAAATTATTCAAACGGATTTATGGCTATTACGAAAGACCGTTGACCTCTACAATTTTTTGCAAGTGATAAATCTGGAGGACTCCGAAGCAAAGACTATTAATTTTTAAAATATGCACCTCTGCTGGAGGAGATAGAAAGGCTGGCTAAACGAAGAATAATACAACAAAGAAATTAAGAAACCATTACTTAATAAAAACTAACACCGGAGCCTCTTTTGGCTACCGATATTTCAATCAAAAGCATCATTTTAATTTTATTCTTCGATAAAATTATAAATGTGAAATTTCATTACATTGCTATCATAAAGAAACACTATTTTTTACACAAACTAATTATTCTATCCAAGCATTTTTTAAGCTTAAAGTTATTTTATTTTAAGATAACTTACTCGAGTCTAGACAAGAGAATCCTTGTTCAAACTACATTTAAAATTTCTTATTTACACGCAATGTCTTATTGAACTTGTAATTTTTATTGTATTATTATCGATAAACTTCATTATTTTTTTATTTTCTTCTTAAAAAAATTTTTGACCATTTTACTTTTGTTGATGAACAAAATTTTAAATAATGTAATTTTTTTAATTAAAAAGAAATCCTGATGAATTACAATAATTATAAATTTTTATAATAATAATATCATTGTATACTTTGTATCATTTTATAATTATAATTTTCATTCTTCATCTGTTATTATTTGAGGTAAATCTCTAACACATAAATTGGTTAGAAATAAAGTAATATAATTTAATAAGTAGAAATTTAAAAGCAAACTTACGGTAATAAAAAATATTTAAACGCGAAATATAGGAAAATTTGTTTTAAAAGTAACATGCACGTTAAAGAAGAAATCAAATTTGTAAAATTATTTATTCGATTTAAATTTAAATTTAGAATCTACAAACTTGTGCTGAAAAACGTAGTTTTTTTTATAAAAGAATCTCTTAACCAAATTGAATTGACAGATTATATACATATATATATATATATATATATAGAATAAGAAGTACATTAGTAAAACTTTAGAATTTCAGTTAAAAAGCTATTTAGTCGATATTATGTTGAGGTTATATGATGGATATATAATATTAAATTGAATTTAAACAAAGGAATAATCTAAATATTATAGATCGATTTGACGCAACGAGAAAAAAGTGACGTTGCTATATAAATAAAATAATGAACTTAAAAATTTCCAACGCTAATTCAATAAAAGTAGTTTCTAAATAATATTTTATTAAGATATTTCAACATTGTACGATGTTGCGTATTAAATTAATTAAAAGCAGTATGTTATTGTATAAAGTTTTCAATGTTAAATATTGAAAATTTCATTTTTTCATAAAATACATTTGTTAATGAATAAAGAAATGCATAATCATGTATAGATAATTATGTACTCTGTCCACTTTCTAATATTACCTTAATATTATCTTATTATGTATATTAAATTAAGTCTTTCTTAAATAGTTTTTATTCGAAACATTTTATAAACATTTTTTAAAAAAATCATAAGAAAATTATATACAGAACTAAGCTAGAAGATTAACAAAATTTTATTTACATCAATTACGTATTTAAAATGTCATTCTTTTTTATAATTATGTCCAAATATGTTACTTTTTTCTTCTTTATATATATTTTTACTTTTTTACTTCTATTCAAGACCATCTGAACTTTTTTTTGAACTTTATTATCCAATAAAATTTGTATTAATAAAAAAAATTAACGGTAAACAATTTAAACCTAGTTTTCGCCAAAGAATATTAGAAACCAATGCGCCTTCGCTTTTGTATGCTTACAAAATAATTGCTACATAGATGACTGACGTGTATTGACAGATGCACGGATGAGTGGACTTGTATAGGGTTGCTAACAATGCGTTCAAAATTTCAATTTCCCCGTAAAAACTGGGTAACTACTGGCCAGGGCTTCCATTAAACTTCACGTAACAGATATATTTTGATATAATACGTTGTCATCTTTTTAATTTCTGTGCAGTGCTCGTCACAATTTTATACACCTATTATTTGTTTCAAATATAATAAAGTCGGCTTATTAATTATTTACTCATAAATTTGAAGACTTTTGTGGAGGTTAAAAATCATTGATAGGTATGAAACAAGTAACGTGGTAAACACCTGTATTTAAAATTAATTTATCCACAAGTTGAGGAACTAAAAATTTAATTTTACCTATGCTTGTTTTAAAAATTAAAGAAGTAAGTTTTTAACCTAAATAAAGTTAAAATTATACATTGAACAATACGATAGAAATTGAAAATTTGAAATAGATAAATTCAAATATCTTTTTTGGAAATAAGTTGATAGCAAAATAACGCAATGCAGATAATATAGTGTATGTATTGTGTATACAATCATTAAATACAATGCTTTATTGTTCGTCTAAGATAAAAACAATATTTTTTTGGGTAAATGAAATTAAAAAAATTAAAAAAAAACTTTTAATTGTTGTATTAATTTTAGTTGCTACAATTACGAGTTAGATAATAATTAATATTAACATATATTAGATTAATTAATTTTGCACAAGCTTATTATATAAAACATTTATTATACATTTTAAGAAATTAACGGTGACAAAAATATGTTAGCCAATTTTACCGTTCCTACGTAAACAGAAACTCTCTAGCCTCGAGATTCTCATGATACACAAACACAGATGTTTCCTAACGAACATATTTGAGGTTTCGAGAAAGTTATTCTCCAAGAGGCAAAAAAATTAAAAGTTTTAAGCTTAGGCATAAGTATATTTCATCCGTCAAGTATAAACATAAAACTTGCACTAATCAAATAAAATCCTTATTTTCCTGCACGAATGTTACTTAGCTATTCCAAGAATACCGTCCGAAGATATAAAAGTTTCGAGTCAATCAGTTTAAAACTAACTCTGCGATTGTATGCTGCATGAAAATGGACACTAAACTTTTCGATTTAATGCTTCAAAGAATTATAAAGCAACTAAAGAAGAGAAGCAGTTCCAGAAGGTCTGGAAATCCTTTCAAGACTCGCTCGAATTCAAATATTTTTCCATTCTTCGCGTTCGGCGCAGATTTATTTATCTTTGGACGCTCATTTTGCACGTGTGTGCATCGATCGTGCGCTCGTATTTGGCTGGCCGAGCCGCGCAGAAGCCTTCGATTTGAAAAAGGCAGCTCGTTACATTTCAGCGAGATTTTCAAATATAAGCGAAATAATTCATAAGAGCAGGGGTTGGCTGCACACAACTTGTTCGAGCGAGACGCGTCATTTTTAATTCAACGCGTATTTTTGAGACGAAAGCGTGGAAATATCAGTCCCGCAGTTTTAAGACTCTTGTCCCGCGTATAAAGTTGAGTGGAAAGGCCGCGTGTACAGTGGGGACGTTAAAAACAATTACGACTCCATTTATTTTTAACGAAGACGCTGTTTTCGAGATTTTTTTTCTCCCCGCGCGCATAGCGATTTTATGATTGTTCGACAATAAAACGAGTAAGCTGCGCTCGTTCGACCTGATAAGCAAGTCGTTACTGCACGGGATTAACGATTCTCCTACCGGTTTTTGCGCTGTCAAGATTTACGGCGAGGCATAGTCGCAAATTAGTATAACGCGCATATACCTACCCACGTAGACACGTAATGCATCGCGGACGATCATCATTTAGAATCTGTCCTGATGCTTTCTCGAGGACGCCTCCTCATCCTCTCTCGTCCTAAAAAATCTATGAAATGTATGCAAACGCGTACAGCCGCTTTAACGAGATTATTAAATATCACATATTCTTCCAGGTTTCTCCTCCACTTTCAACGTGCGCTACTATTTAATTCAAAAGTACGTTTATGATGTCGTAATCGCAGCTTTATCGCGCACAACCGTCTGCTCACTCTATTGTAAAAAGGTGAGAATGTTATTAAGTCTTATAACTTTAAATGCGTTTGCCGTCGCGCAAAATTTGCTCGTCTGAGTTATTGTAATTTCTCTGATCCGCGTAATCAGTGTCGATGGGAATAAGCTCCTCGATTCTAATGCTGCTCCCATTCTCCGTCCTCGTCGAACCCCACATTTTTTGACAAAACAACTCCGTATAAAACGATCGTTCACAAAATAAGATGCACTACGATTTTATTTACCCTACTACAAACGGAGTCGAGGCTACGCACTGTTTTGGGGTTCAAAAAATAAAATCAGGTCTTTTGCGCGCCTCCCGATAATCTTCGATAGCTCGCTCGAAAGCTTGAAAAGCGCCCTTTAACTTGTAAGTATTTAAAAAACGCAACGGAAAATATTGGCTCTTTGGAAAGCTCGCGCAGCCCTTATTGCCGGCGGAGAGTATCGACGTGGATGAAAATTCAATTAAAATATTTTGTCCTCGTGAAAAAGCGGTTCTCGGGGAAGCCGCGCCTGCGGCGATACGAAGACAGGGAAGGCGGAGGGAAAAAATCGGGCGCGACGCCGGCAAACGATTTAATTGCCAAATTCTATGTATTGGCACGTTAACACGTTGCCGGACTTTCATTCGCATCCCGGAGGGCATTTCATTAGACACACGCCGGCTTCGATCCTCCCCTCCTCCTTCAACCGCATCACTTCCCCCTCGATTTTCGTTTCGCGAAACTGTGTTCACGGACGTGTTCTAGTCGTTGCTTTTACTTTTCTATCGTTTCGGCCGCCGCGCAATGCCAATAATTCGCTCGTTGCTCCAAATTTACGCTTCCCGCAAAAAACGAAGCTGCGCGCCAACGGCCTTTTCCAGATTAAATTTTTATCAACTTTCAAACAACATTCTAATCGAATCGAAAAAAATACTAAAGCACTCTTTCCGCGAGCTCCATTTATGATTTGAATTTCATCGCGTTGAAGGGTATAATTGAAAGACAAAATTCAAAGCTCCATCAGGACGCATCTTTTATTTAAAATTTCAAACGAATACATTTATATCTCAACTTTTTAATTCCAGCGGCAAAAATATTCTCGAACAATCTCATCGATCAACGCTCTTTTTGCTCGTAGTTTTTTATTATCGCCGGCTCCTCAGCACCCTCCAAGAAATATCAATAAACTTTTCTAAGCTTAATCCCGAAATTAACCTGTATTTTTAAAGTAATTACAAAGGCGTTACTTATTAAAAGTTTCAAAAACAGTTCGCATCCAGCTGTTTCGCGCGAACTCGAATTTAAAAAATCATAAACTCGAAAATAGCGCTTCCATTGATTAACGGTATTTGCAAACATTATGCGAACGCGTGCAGAACACGAAAGCACGAAAGCACGGAAAATTGAATACGTATTTGCCACGTGCAATTTGATTATTGCAATTTTGATGCCTAAATAAAAGCACGGATGCGTGTTTAGACAGAAAGGAGGAAATTCCTATTTACAGGAATATAATTAGACTCGTTATCAACGCTGATTTATTCTTGAAAGCGTGACGCAGAAGATCTTCAAAATCACCCTTGAAACGTGAAATTGAAAATTTGAATAATTAGAGATGGAGAACGTGCTCGGAGAAAAGAAGCGAGAAAGTAAAAATTACGATTTATTTTCTTAAACCACTCCAATGCTTGGAATTTTGTTCGTAAACAACGTTTGCGGCTAATGCCTAAAGTATCGATGAATTTGTTGCACTGATTTCCGGATAACTTAAAAGTGCATCAGAGAGATCGAGAATTGCATTAACCCGGACGCGTAATTGTGCCACTTTGTTTAGCGCGTCTCGGGCGCGCGTCGTTGCGTCACACCGACGTTAAAACGACGCTTCTCATCTTTGCCCGCGTGGGCGTCCGTTTTACGCCTGCAAACGGCGCGAGCGTCACCCCGTGATATCCTCGCGGGCTTGTGCCGCGGAACTAGTGTAAAGCCGCCACGTGTGGTACTACGTGCATGCGTAATTAATGAAACCAATAAAGCCGTGGCTAGTACCGCTAGGGCTGCCCACCCCTGCGCTCGAAATTCGTTAAATTTAATTGGACGCGAGCAATCCGACGGGTCTAGGCGCGGTGTCAGGGCCTCGGGATCCCCCGGCCCGATCCTTTTTTCGATCCCGTCAAAGCCTCGACGAGGTTCGCGTAAGAGGCGGAGGGAGGAGAGCGCGAAAAAAGACGCGGCGCGCGTCGAGCTAAAATGCGCTCACGGCTCTTCGTTTTATTTTTCACTCTTTATTCCTCGTGTTTTCCAGAGCGGAAGGGCGGATTGTTAGAAAACAAAGGGACAGTCGAACGGAAACCTGATGCGAGGCCGTTGGGGATGGTAAGGAACTTCTCTTTTTTCCCAAATACGGAATTGCTTCTACCGTTGATGTAAAATTATTGTTACGGTGCGTGTGCGAGTAGCCGAGAAGCACTTTATTCGTATTACGCACTTGGAAATTCACAACTCCGGCTTCTAGTTTACGATTTTCAATTAATTGTAACTAAACTCGAATTATCCGAGTCGTTGCTTAAAGGTTCGGCTTTACGATTTTCGCATTCGAAGCGATCCCGATGGGAGAATGAATTTTTTAATATTTCA
The DNA here is from genome assembly GCA_018907185.1 of Platyscapa corneri. Lineage (NCBI taxonomy): Eukaryota > Metazoa > Arthropoda > Insecta > Hymenoptera > Agaonidae > Platyscapa > Platyscapa corneri. Next base: position 568,475 of record JACCHW010000045.1, on the reverse strand, counting down.
CTGAATTTGTAATCTCGATGGTTTATCGGCAAGTAAATGGGGACTTCGCCCAAGATGCAGGTTTTCGTCCGGAGCGAGTAGTAAAATTGATCAAACCCTTTACAACTCGACTAAACGACAGTTAAAGTACAGGAACGTAATTATACGGCTTTTATGTAACAAGAGGATACATTGAATTTGAGAATGTTCCCGAGTTCTTTCGGAAAAAACATTCAACTCAAGAGTCGTTTCGGACGCTTCAATATCGTAAAACTTTTGTTACACACCCATTTTAGTTGAGCGTCCACAATGACACTCGAGCTTTCTTTTCGCAAACGGACGTGGGACGTTAAAAAAAACCAGAACGTAAATCTCCATGGATCGTCGCTCTTGACGAGAATTTGTTAATATTTTCAAAATCTTGGGATAGAAGAGGAATTGAAACTTTTTAAATTTTAATATCGTATCCAGGATTATCAAAAAATAAAGAATAAACGCGGATCGGCAAATTTAATCATAACCTGGCCTTCAAATTTTCTTTTTAAGCCAACGAGAGTATAAATAAATAATACTTTTACATTTTATAATTAATTAAAAAACCCATGCGAATAGTTAAAATAATCGCTTGTGAAATTAATTAAGGCAAGCTGAAATTTTAGTATTTGTTTTCCAATGTAGCAGTTATTCGTTTTTCCAATGATAGGTCGTTTATGAACTTGAAGACTCGTACAATTGATTTTTCCTCATTTTCCACGCTGCTAAATAATAAAGATCTCAATGATTATCGTAAACAGTAGGTTTAAATTTGACGTCGAATTAAAAAATTGCACCTCGGACGCATTTGCTCGCAATGCAAAATACTACAATTGAATTTAATTGCCTCCCGATTCAGCTTCTTTATCGTCGAAAATAATTAAAATTTCCTTTGCGCATTTTTCCCGATACAGAATTATTTTAAAGAGGTATTTAATAATTCTATTTAATCGGTCTCTTTCAGCAGTTAGTCTTCCCTTATTATTCAAACATGCTATTCAACACGATAAGCGTTTATAGAATACATCGCTTTATTCCAAGCGCTTAAGTTAACTGGAAGCTGGTTTTAAGTATTCCATGAAATAATGCTATTGCCGTCGTTAAAAGTGATTTACCCGTCTCTCTAATCCAACTTTCAACCGAGCGATTCGCCAACGAGATCCCCGACCCCATCCACATCGCCATCTCGATCCGGTGGCTCCCCAGTGTTAAAGAATTTTGAAAAAAGTGCAAGTCCCGAGCAAGTGGGAGGCGCTCGGAAGACCGAGTGCAACAAAGGCCACTCGAGCTGCGTTGCTGCGTCGCTGCGTCGGAAAGACCGCAGGTCATTTAATCTCGAGCCGTTGAAAACGCGTCCGCAAATTCACCGCGATGTAACGCAGCGGACAAAGTGTCGCCCCGTCGGCGGCTGGAAGCGACCTTTTCGAATTGATCGCGCGCCCCGCCATACCTGCCTCGACACAGCCCAGCGAAATCAAATCTAATTCCGTCCATGGCCCTCGGCGCGCGTATGCGTCGGGCTGCGTCTTTGTGTACGTGCTGGGCCGCTGCATTAGCGGATTAATGCACTCTGCTCCTGATGGACCGAGGAGCGGGAGTGGACGGATGAGTCGAGCGCCAGAGAGAGAAGGAAAATTGTATATTTGCATGGCATTAGCCCTCGAGGTCCTTCGTATAATGCCACTTTATCCCTTTGATTATATGAGCTGGCGACAATTGCATTATTGGCCACGCGCGACCTGCTTCTAGGCTGCAGCGACGACTGAATAGAGACAGACGCAGCCGGTCTATGCGCTTGCCAAGATGGGGCTGCTGCCTTTTAATCCACAAATTCTCGATATTGAAAAAGCCTGACTGCACCGAGGCGACCTGCCTCTGATAATGGAATTGCCGCTCTCGTCATCGGGGAATCCCCGCACTCTGTAATTAAATTCCCTCCTCGTATGCACTCGTGAAAATCTCGTAGAACTCTCCTACGGGCGACCAACCTCTCGCGACTAATCTTACTTTTTAACGAGAATCCGCTTAAAGCGAAGGCTAATTGCGGCCCAAGTCTTATGCAAACGAGAGGAATTTCAAACTGCTATAGTCTGCTGAGCGAATCATCGAAGCGTTTCGCCAATAATGCAATAATGCGTTGGAGACGACTCGGATTACGAGTAGGTGTGACTGCCAAGGAATCTAGAGGACGCAGGCAGATTATTAATGGAGAATCGTGCGAAAAACCACGAGTCCGGGTGTTGCGCGGCTCGCGGCTCCTTTTAAATCGAGGCCCTAGTAAGAGCCTAGGGACTTTCGGCAGATATTTCTACGAGCGCACGCTCGGACGCCGAATGCAAACGCAGAGGCTACCGTCGATCTATAAGCGCGGCTACTGCACTTCGCTGGGGGTCAACTTCCTTTTGCGTGATTATGCCCCCAAGGTTTCCATCCTGTCGGGCGCACGTCGTCGAATTTTGCAGCTTTGTGTCGACGGATTTAATTAATTCTGCTGCTCCAGCTGCGAACTAATTTCTGTATGATCGATACGAGGGTAATTGAAATTGCAATATATTTTTTACGAGAGCGAATTTCCGCGAAATGGTAGGCGAGAGCCACCGGGAAAAGAAAGGCGCGCCGATAGAAGCGCTTTGAGTGTCGAATTTCTAACCGAACGAGGTAGCGTTTGCCGAACACATTTTTATCGGAACGACTTTACCGCTGCTCGAGCTTTCGCGCCAATAATTTTCAACGGGCGCAGATTTTTATTTGATTTATTTACGAGCTCGAGGGCCTGGCGAATGGCAGCGATCATTATTCTGATATTTCGCGTTCGGCCCACGTTACGCGCGTTTATTCCTTAGGATAATTGCGCGACGTTCGGATCCTGCGCACTGAAACGGCTCGATACAACAAAATTCGGACACTGTGATTATTATTGGAACTTCTTACCGACCACTGTTGCACGACAACTGCTCCCAAGACATTTTAACGGCGATCCGGATAAAACCGTATGCGAGTTAATTTTAACACAGCGCCGTTTATTGCTCGAGATTCTCGGATTGTTATCCGGTAAGAGAACAATTACCAATCGCTAATTGAGAATAATGTTAGCATAGGTAAATGGCGACAATGAATCTTACATGTTCTTCTCACACGCGTGAAATCGATAACAAAATTTTAAAAGCATTTTCTTTCAACATTTTCTGTCGTGGCACCTGGAAAAATTCGTCCGTACTTCTCATTTGGAAGGAAAAGCTGAATAAAAATTATTATTTAAATTGTGTGATAATAATCAAGCTCCTTGTCATTTAATAATCGATTAACTGTCCTTTACGTTCGCTCGTGTTATGTTAAATGATCGCGACGATAAGTTTTACCATAAAAAACTATTTTCTTGTAGTTTGTTAAATATCACACTATTAATACGACACAAATTTAATAAATTCAATACAAAAAATAAATAGATTTTATCTTTCGTACGGTAATAATACAAATTAAGTTTGAACACAATCATATAAGAAATCTCACGTTTGATAATAAAAAACTGCATACTGTGTACGTAACCACGATTGCTTAAAGTACAATTAAAAGTTTTTAAAACATTTTTCACCAGTCATTGCCTCGTAAGTAAAATATATTCATAGAAGAAATATTTCGTTGTGAAATCACATTTATGCAAGGGAAATAATAATTTTACCCTAATTATGTGCATTAAATATTTTTAATATTATTGAAAGGATCTATGGGATGATAAATGGGAAATACTAAACATTTATATGCTTTAATAGCCTTTACCTTTCAGATCCATTACTACATTGAGAAACAACCAAATTATTTCTCAAGATTCGCTGGATTTATAGATTATAAATAATTGAACAATTTAATAATTGTACGGATTGCAGAGGCATAAACATATTTTGAACGCGCTTTAACTGACGTATTGCTTAAAATAATTTTAATCGGCAAACGAACGTGTACTTAAATCAAAATTTAAACCGTAAAATTTGTAAGCGTAAGCTTGAACGTAAGGGAATTCATCGACAAAGATTCAAAGTGGAAATTGTGTGCGCGTCAAGAATGTTGCAGTGTGATTTCGACTTTAGGCCTAAAGTGGATAGCAGTCATCGGAGTGGATGATCCTCTTTAGTATTGATTTAACTCCGAATTAAAGTAGAATTACAAGACAATGGGAGGAGGATTCGTTGGGGGTAAAACGGAAACGAAAAGGAAAACGATTTCGGGGCAGAGTGAATTTCCGGAAACAAAGCTTCTCTAAAAAAAAGACCAAACCACGAGGCTGGCCTTAAATAAAGGCTGAAGGAGTCGAGGCAAAGTAACTTTGGTGCACTTGGAACAATAATTCGAGCCTCTCGAAAGCACGTTCGTTAACAGAATAGTTTGAAATTTGCGTGTCTCTTGTTCGGCTTCCCTCGCGCAGAGTCGCGAAATTCCGGGGTAGTGTCGTGTGGTCGCTCGCGACTCCGGCGGAAGCTGTATACACCTAGTTTCTCGGTTGTATCGATCCGGATGCTGTCACCTGGGCTCCACCGCGTCTTCCGCGCCGCTTGCCCCTGTTACCGCTGATTAATCCGAAGCGCGGCGAGGGGAGTCGGGGCGGGGGGCAGGCCGAGGCGAGGCGCCAAATTTCTGTGGCATCGAAATTATCTGCCAGCAGACCGGGGCTCTTTGATACCGCGGCTCTTGAGGACGCGAGTATTAAGATGAGCCCCACTTTGATTAGACGACGATGAATTTAATCAAAGGAAAGTGTCGAGTTAGTTGCTCCAAGTTTCGCGGCGGCGCTCGCAGAGGCCCGCCGATGTGAAATGCGCCACGAGTGCATGTTTTATGCATGCGCTTGGTGCGCGTGTCTTAACTCTTACAGAATGCGACCAGCAGAGCAAATGACACGGGGGCTCAGCTCTTTTCGTCCCTCGCTTGCGCACCGGATCCCTCATTGACTTCGAATGATGCTTTTGTTCCTGTTAATTTTCGATCAATACCTTGCCTTGGCTTTGCTAGTGCGTCCAAACCGTCATTCGTTTCGTCATCGATTAATTCACGAGATAACGATAAATGCTCGTCTCCGATTCTTTATCCAGCATTCGAAAACACTACTTCTATATACTGCAAAACGTCTTTTTCTTAGATTAAAGTTTCTCCTTCCAATGGTCAGATTTTAATTGCCTTTTTTTCGTCGTCGTGATTTTCGCAAAATTTTTCAATGTTTTCCCAAATTCGAGTATTAATAACAGTGTCGATACATTGCCAATAATTCAGTCTTAAATTCGTCGTTTACAGATGATGCGTAATAATCAATGTAAATTTAAATAGTTCTACGATTAGATTGTTGTTTACATAGAAATGTTGTTCCAAGTGTTGACGGGTTTGTTGTCTTTTCCTTTTATACTTTTCAAAAATTACATTATTACGCTTGAAAAGTTACATTTTCAATTCTACTATAGATTTTTATGTTTAATTAAGGGCAGCGAATAATTTTTTTGTAAATTAAAGATTATTTTTCGAGTGTTTCGTTCAGCATACTATAAGTAATAGATTTTAATTAACCGTAATTCGACCCGTAGAAATACCGCTTATTAAATTTAAAAACATCTTTCTCTTCTAACATAGCGTAGAAAATTTTCAAGTAATTAAGTTACAAAAATATGTAAAAAATTATTAATGTACTCTGAAAATAACGTTTTTATTATATGTACTATTAAAAAAATTACAAGAGTTAAAACTAAAAAAAGAAAGAATAAATGTATTTTTCATTACTTATTTCAAGAATATTAATAGATTTTACTGTTTTTAAAATTTATGCTATTCATTTTTGTAAAAATGTAATATGTTTTGTGTTCAAGATCAACTCAAATTCTAAATAAAATAAAAATTTGAAATTTATTACTGCAACCTTCTTGGTGTGTTATATTCATGTGTCCATACTATTTTCTGTACATCAATACGTAAAAAATCAATTTCGACAAGTAATACATTATACAACAAAATGAATTTAAATAAAATAATTTGTAATGTTATTATTTTAATTTCAAATAATCTGTATTGTACGTGATATATTATGATAGTATAATGAAGCAATAATGGAATGACCAACCCGTGTATTTTTTTATTACAATTAGATTAATATCAGTTTTGTTATTATATTTTGACATCTGATTTTTTAACTTAAAATGTGTTTAATTTTTTACCGATTTTTTAAAAACAAAATTTATTTATTTCTAATAAAAAATTTTATCACATAAATCCATGAATAAATTTATGTGAAAAGAATTATTAGGATAAATAAATAAAAATTCATATAATTAATTTTTGAGAAATTAATTCTTATTGTGTAAAATTTTGAAAGAATTTTAGAAAAATATAATTCTCACGTGAATTTATTTTAATATTAAAACTAAATAATTCAAATGGAAATTAAATGAAATTGACTCTAGTGCTCTATACACTGTATATCCTTACTTGAAATTCAGAAATTGCAATTTTAATTCAACCGTATAAATATTTAAATCATTAAAGATTCTAATGAATCTTTATAATTTAGAAATATGTACGTAATGTTTTCAGGTAGCACATTTTCTATTAATTACATCGGGAGTAGAAGCGCCAAAGCTTCCCGAAACAGACAAAATAAAGTTAAAATAAAAAAACATTGCAAGCCGAGTGTAACGAAGGGCTCGTGCACACGCAATATGCAAATCCGCGAAAAACACCGGAGATAAAGTACATGAGCCACATTGGCAATCCAATGTATTCCAGACTCGTAAATCACATGTTGAAGCTTTGCAAAATGTCATTGTTCGCGCCCAATTGCGTGCATTTCCCTTCGCGCTACTTAAGTGTAATTAAAGAGACACGTGAATAAAAATGCAATATTGATATATGTAAGGGAATACAAAATCGTCCCTTAGTGTAAGCATTTCCAATTCCGTCCAGTAAATTCTTTTAATTCGTCGATAAATTTCTTTCAGTTTGCTTTATTATTGTCTTATAATATCAGATTTTAGAAATAATATTTATTTTATACGTTAAATCTATTGCAACTTTAAAAACAATTTTTTGTAATATTTTTTTAAATAATTGAATGTATATAAAAAATCTCCAATATTGAAACTTTAATGTTTTTGTTCAAATAAAAACAAGTTTAATGTCCTATAGGTAAAGAATATACGGTCTGTAACGAATTCAACTACATATTTATAATTATAAAACTTAAAATTGAGGTCTTAAATGAGTTCGGCTTAATTATAAATATAATATAACATTTCTTTTTATAAATATTATTTTTCCTTTAAAAGGTATATAATTATAAATAATATTTATAATAATTTAACATACGCTCAACATATAAATTAATTATTATTAAATTAATTATAATATATTTTTTCTTATATTGAGAAGATTAATATTGACCAATTTTTAAAAACTGCTTAAGAAAGTAATAAATTATTAGAATTCATATTTTCAACCTATAAGCTTAAATACTTATATGATATTATAATATTGATTACCATGAAGATTCAAATGATAAAAAACCAATAAAACTTAATAAAATGATTTTACATTGTTAATGTAAGTTTTAATATAATAGAGTGAAAATTAATAGTTCAATATTATAAAATAAATAATTTAAATACATACTTAATAAAGGTGTTTTTAATAATTTAACGGGTTTGATTAAAAATTAATTAATAATAAATAAATAATAATAATAATTAATAATTAATTTTTATTTCTTATTTAATAAACTGAAATTTTAGGCAAATTTCAGTCTACCTTTTGTTACCTATTTGGATAAATTAATCTTTATTAACTTTTTTTAGAAAAATGGATATACGAACTATTTTTAGTATATTATAATTGTTATATTAAAAAAATCATAAATGAAGAAAGTCTAAAAGCTATACATTGTTAACAATTTAATCATTTTAATATCACACTTTGTTAATGTAATATTTTATTACATTACAGTTAGTAAATTTTAGTTAAAGAAATTAAAATTGTAAAGATTAAAAAATGTAAAACTTAAATAACACGAATCGAATAAAAGAGCAAAAAAAATATTCATTGAAAGAATCAAGTTGAAAAAGAATAAAATAGATTAAACTTGGTATTTTTAAATAAAAATAACTAAATAATAAACTTAGTAAATTTAATAACTGAATTAATTTAATTTATTTATTAACTTTAAACTTAGAAAATTTTATAAATACTTCTCAAAAATATTTAATTACAACCATCTTTTTTGTAAATTACAAATCTTATAATATAGCTTAAAGGAAGAATTTTCTTCTACTAGTTTCCATTTGATGTCGTCGACCTTGAATAATCCATTCGTAATTACCATATTTACTATCAAATGTTCCATGTTGTAAGGATCTTAGTTTTAAGGTAAATCTAGGACCTAACTCTCGTAGTCTTGGTTTACCTGTTTTTTTATTAAATTCATATCTGAAATTAATTATATTTCTATTATTACTTTTATTTATATTACAAAAAGTATTAAAATTTTTAAAATATCGATAAACTTAAACCTTTAATTGTTTAACTGATTGTATTTAATAAAAATTATAGTTATACTATATATAATGTAATGATTTTAAAATTAAATGTAAAAAACAATTTATAATAAATGAATTTTATAAATATTTTAATAAATTTTAATGTAAAACTGTTTGTTATAAAAATTTTTATTAATAATTGCATTCATTAGCAAAATATTTTACAACTAATTATTTAAATATTAAATTATTCACTAATAAATTTAAGTTTTATTTCTTAAAGTGCAACAACTGTACCTGTGATGTCTAAAAAAAATATAATCTCGTTGATTATGAAATGTTACAACTCTGCGTCCTTTATACTCAGGTTGATAATGAAACAGAGCACCAAACATTCTTGAAACTGTATAACCAAGACGAGTTGTAAAATTATTTAATACAACTTCTGGACGATGTTCGGTAATTTCTTTGTGACTTCGTTTTAATTCTGGAGTAATTTTTACATTACTTAATTTGCAGTGCATTGTAGGACCATTGGGTAGATGTATTATAAGCATACCATCTTTTACTACATTAAGGAAAATTTTAATTTATATTATATTGTGAAATAGAAATAACAATTTATCAAATTTTTAATGTTATTTAATATTTGAAAAATTCGTAAGTATTAAATTTTTAATTAAAGAAATAGTTTGTGTTAATTATTATTAAAAACTAAATATAATTACAACCACATTAACTTGAATAAGTCAATTTTATTATCAAATATAAATTATATAAAATTAATTAAACAGTTAATAAGATGTAATAATTTAAAAAGTTTAATTAGAAACTATTTTAAATTAATAAAATTTTTAAAAGGATACTTGGTCTGCACTGATCTTCATTAATAACAATTATATCTGTAAAATTTTTTTCTATACAACTTTTAACAATTTTTTTTACTCCAGAGCGATTCCTATATAATGATATTGAATTTGGTATAATTCTAGTTAACTCTCTACCAAAAATTCTTGTCTTTGGATTTGGATTGTCTGCATAAGTGATCAATACTTTTGGCTCGTAATCTTGTTTGTAATAAGAAGCAAAATCATCATGTTCTAAATCAATCTTCAATTCTTGGTTTTCTTCACTATTGATATCACCAGAAACTGTGGTGTCATCTTTTTCTCTTAAGCTTTCTAATGTATGTGGAATTTGTTTTGGTTCATTTGCTTGAATTCGTGCTTTTCGCCTTTCTTTCTTGGCCTTTTTCTTTTGTCTATGTAATTCTTCATTCTTTTTTTGTCTAATAGCTTTACATTTTATATGATTAATTCCTGTTTCAGATGGTATTATAACCTCTTCAATTCCATCATCCTTCTCTTCTTTTAATTTTTTTTGTTTAACACGACTCAAAGGATTGATTACTAAATTATTAGGTTTCATTTTATAATAATTTTGATTCAGAAATTCTGAAATATAAAAATCATTAATATTTTAAATAGTTTAAAATCATATTTACGATAAAGCAGCACATGTACTACGAAATACGAAATATCATGTGTTTATATTTGCTTTACCAAATTAGTTATTATTATTATATATCTCTAAAATTATTGTATATTTCAATTATATGAGTAAATAGAAATAATTACCACAATTTATATTTTATTTACGTTTGGTGGAGTGTCAATTCTTCCCAGTTAAATCAGGAGCACGTTGTCCACATTGGACGTTGAAATTACTGAGTTAGGTGTTGTACACACCACAAGAATAAAAAAATGAAGTACAAGAAATCAGGAATAAAAAACAATACAAACTCAATCAATACCAAATTATCTGATCGACCCCTTATGGTCTAGAAAAAAATTGCACATTCTTAAATCATTAATAAAATCTCATTAATAAAATAATCAATTTAGTTAAAATTATTTATTAAGTAAATAGAAAATTTAAATTCGATTTAACTATCTACCAGTCTGTAAACGTAACAAATAGTTAAAACTATTCCTTAATTACCCTTAATTAACTTGAAATTTTTTAAAAATTTTAATATTAGAAAATAGATCACTCAATTATTTAAAAAAATTTTATGACAAAAGATTTTTAATATAATATTAATGTTTATAAAAATTAATAACTTTTTAATAGTTAAATTAATATAAATTTTTATATATGAATGTATTATATTAGTAAGTTAAAAATAGATAATATTAATTATTTTTATACATGTTTTTTTGAATTTTTTATAAATTAAAATTATTTATTAATATTTAAGTAAATAAACTTAATTTGTATTATATTGAAATTTACTATACAGGCACACTATATCTCCATTTGTTATATATTAATTATCATCATATCATCATAATTCTTATTTACATAATATTAAAATATGCACATTTTTAATCAAGTTTAAATAAACATTATTTTTAGTATTGCTTACGCAATTAAAAATTTCTTTCTATAATCATTAGAGATATAGATTATTTCAAATAAATGCATATTGATATTAAAACATTAAATACAAATAAAAATTTTAGTTTTTTGAATCATCAATGAATATTGTATTATATTTCATACGTTGCATTTCTGTAAACCTTACATTTTTATAAAATAAAAAACATCAAATAGTTATATTAAAAATGTGTAATAAATATATTTATTCCAAATGCTTATAGATTTTTTATTTAATATTTATATATTATACAATTAGATTATATAAATAAAATATTATAAGATTCATCAAGCTGCAGTTAATTATAAAATCGATTTTTATAAACTTAATATGCAGAGTTGTATGCGAGGGTTTATAAGCAAGCCAAACTCTGATGTGCGGACTTTCCAGAACTGTTGGACCACAGTTCAATTTAATTTTCCTTTTAAATTTCACCTTGAACTTATTACAATCTCTTCAAATTTCTGTACACAACTTTATACATTTATTGTTAACACTAAATTTCGATTGATATGTATTTCTTACGGTCAAGGTAGTTACAATTTCTATCGATTGTGTACTTGCAATAAAAGACAGGTTGTAAACCTTTCTTTCTGGAAAAACCTCTCATTAGTGTCAGGTAACAGTTTCCTTCGTGCAATGCTATAAAAACAGAGCGTTGATTATAAATTACTCCCTAACTACTTTTTAAATATGATCTAAATATTGTTTTATGATTTCTAATGCAAGTCAATTTAGCACCATAATTTGCTCAATTTATTTATAATTTAAAAAAATATTTATTTAATTGGTAAAACCTATGATTTATTTGCACGTATATTCAGGTTGAGAATACAAATTACGTAAAATATTTATAAAATATAATTTTGAATACAAAAAGAAGCAATTTTTGATAGTCTACTTGTATCGATCAAAGATATTACAAATTTAAATCAGAAAACTTGATTTATTTTGAAATTTGGTATGTTATCTTTAATTTCTTTTGGATGAGATACTCCGAAGTTAACGTAAATTTTCATTTCAATTTTTGGGATTGAACCATTTGGCGCAAACCAAGATGTCAGAAAAATAAAATAAAAAACAAACGAATGAATAACTCGTTAAATAATATAAATCAATATAATGTAAACAAATCGTAATGTATTTAAAATAGATGCTCTTCAACATTTATAAGTGTAAGATGAATAATACGTAATAAAAAATTATTAAATTCAGAAAAATAAGTAATCTAAGAAGTAGATGATTTCCGTCAATCACAATTTTTTTATATTTGAGTTCATAGCTTAGAAACAAATTTCTTTGTAATTAAAAATATATCAGTAATAAGCAAAGTTAGATTTACTATAATGGGAAGCTAACGATATAAATCTATATAAATATCCACTACTAAAATAGAAAATAATAATAGAATTAATATACTACATTCAAGTAATTATTTAAAAATGATTCGTACATTATGTAAAGATAATAGAACAAGAAAAATTCTTTATCGCCATTAATGAAAACAAATTGAATCCATCAAAGAAATTATTGTTTTTAACCAATGAAATACTCGATAATAAAAATAAAAAATCTGAATGAAATTAAAATATTGAAGTCTATAATAACATATGACATTAAAATTAGAGATTAATTTTCATAGTTACACTATGAAAAAAAACTTAAAAAAATTTCGTTTTAAATAACTTCTAACATCTGCAGAGAATGAGATTGAAAACAATGCATAAGTTGTATTACGATAATTAATTGAAACATTTGTTTCACAATCAACAGTTTATCTATAAACATAAAATATCTATCTAAATATAAAAGTTTATCTAAAAATATAAAATAATTTAGTTTATCTTATTTATCTTATTCAAAATTTAATATTTTTATACAATTATCGATCGTATTACAAAAATAGAAAGAGTTGGTTTCTTAAATTCAATTCATTATTCTTCTTACGTTAATTCTTACTTATATTTTCTTTTTTATTATTTCAATGTGTGAAATGTTTAATATTTTCGAATAAAAGATAAATATATAATAATAATAATAAAGATATCATTTTAAATTTCGCGCGTTTGATTTCGCGATCTGATTGTTTTAACTTAAACCAAAAATTGACCTTGAGTTTAATTCTAAAAATAATTAGTTAAACCTGTTTAGGCTTGTTATATTTATAAAGTTTTGGTTGTACATTAGTACTTAAATGCGATTGAAAGGTTTCAATTTAATTTTAACACTTTTCTTCTAAATTACTAACATTTCATAACATCGTATAAAGAATTTTTTAATATAAAGAAATAAATACTTTGTGAAAAAACAAATTAAGTTAAATACAATTATAAAATTTAAGAAAAAGAAAATTATTAAGCATTACTTTAAAAGAATTACATTATATAAATTTAATGTATCTTTTTGAGCGTTTTGACATATTTATTCTTATAAAATATAATTATCAAGCAGTCGGTAATATTGTTACACATGATAAGCTTGTTTAATAATTTAGTAAGTTAATAATCCAATTACATGTACACATAAAGTTAAAATATTCTATGTGTTTTTTTTTAAAGTTTATTGTGAATACATTTCATTCTTTTTTATATCAATAAAATAAAGCATGTATAATAATTAAGTTTACACATCTGCTTATACTACGTAATATTCTGCGCATGTGCAGATTCTGAATTTTAACTAATCATACTATATATAACCTTGATACTTTTTGTTTTATTTCCAAGCAAATCAAGTTTACTAAATTGTAAGAAATAATTAAAATTTTCTTTTAAATACATTTAAATAATTAATAAAATTAATTAATAGTATAAGCAAATTAAGTTGCAATAAAAAATGGATGTAAATCAATACCGCTGTTGATGCCAGGTTACATTCCATGGTACGTTTACTATCTAAGATATAATATGCAAACATTAAGACAATAAATAGAAATTGATATTACCTATTAGCATACTATCAACGAAAGGGGATTGAACGACAAAAAAAGTAAAGAGCGTAGCAGAAATCATTTCTATATACAGCTAAAAAAAAGAACAATAGTGCGATCAAACGACAATCTCAGTGCATTAATAGGTGTGTGAAAAATGCGAAACTTGCGAATTTCTTCGGAAGGATTGAATATACAACTAGGCATATATGTCATATAAGACATCTTTGAAGAAGCCGGTGCATTTCCTTCCTTCTTCTACTTCGAAGATAGAGCAGAGCTAGACCGACATCCAAGCACAGCCATGCGAATTTAATACAAACGCGAATCGCGGAAATATACGCACCGACACAGTGTAATCTAAACTGTGTGAGTTATGCGAACACGTTATATGTTTGTATATACAGTGTCACCACCACGCATGCTGTAGGTGCAGCAGCGAAGAGGAGGTAAGTGTGAGACGGACAGCGACCACGCAACGGTGCAGCCGTTCGTGTGTGTCTCCGCAAAACCCTGAGTGTGCGCTCGCTGGCGATGTCGGGAAGTGACAGCCCAACCTTCTTTCACGGCCAGCCCTGGTCTAGCTGGATCGAGAAAATTGGCCGTGATAAGCCCTTGAGTAAGTTGCCCGCTTGATCAGACATTGTGTATCGATTATAATCGAGCGGCTCCCGTGCAATTTTTGGGCATACGGTGTGAACATAACCTCTGTAAACCAACTTTAAACCTCTTTCCATCTCTCTCCCTCTCTTTCCCTCTCTCTTTTTCTCCAGCGCTTTCTCTCACGCATTTATATATGTATTGGATATAAATGATGGGTGGCCACCCCTTGTACTCATCACATAAATGTAGTTGCATATAGATTCACACGCGTACATGTGCATTTATAAGTATATAGTCAAAAATTTCGACGAGCTGAATGTTTTTCCGAGTATAAATGGATGATTTTAAAAAAATTATTTTTTAGCTTTCGTAAAAAATATATTATATCAGGAATTATTTTTTCAGTTCATAAGATTTTCAATATTTCAATATTTTTCCCTTTATGATGTTGACAATTATTCAAATAAAAATTTGAAAATGCATTCATAAATAGATTATTTTATCAATTCATTCATTGTACAATTATGAATTTTAATTTAATAACAAATTCTAATTTCTCTGCATACTTTTTTTAATTACACATTTTCAAATTATTCAATAATTTAAATATACGTTTAAAGTATTAAAAATTTATTGCATATTTATTTACTTTTGGTTCTTGTATATTAATTATGTTTTTATTTCATAAAAATAATTAAATACATTATCAAATTTATTTTGACTTCATATATTTTGTTAATTTAAGCTATTTATGGTGATAATAACTTTAATTATTTTTATTGCTTATGAAATTGTTATTAATACCTCAAGTATATAATGAATGAAATAAATTTTAGGCGATGAAGAACCGGATACAGAACCTACAAGTTCAGTTATGCGTCTATCTGTGGATGGTAAGTTTCTTTTCTATTAAAAACTGTCCAATTATTTTATTTTTAAAAGTTAACTAAATTATAATACTTCTTTTACTTTATTTAATACATACCATTAATATTTATTGTGATTTTTTAGACATTGACTTATATGGATTTTGTCCTGAAAGAGATACTTTTTATGGAGTTGTATGTGAAATATGCAATTCTATTGTCAAACCGCAAGCTTTAATACAACATATGGGTAAGTTAATTGCTTTTTTAAAATAATTATTTAAAATATTCAATGTTTAAAATACAGAAAAATAATCAATAAAAATATTTATTTATTTAAATTTCTGCTACTTTTATGTTAATTTCTATTACTACAAGAATAATATAAATATTTAAGTATATATTTATTTATTTTTAGTTATATTCTATAATAAATTTCTTTTTTAATAATGACAGTATATATAAAATAAATAACTATTTATTCTTCCATATTACAAATCCATCTTGTATGTTTAGGATTTTATTATCATTTGCATAAAATTTTAGTATAGTTCGTATCTTATAAATACCTTATAAGACCTGTGTAAAGTTCAAAATTCAAAATTATAAATTTCAAAGGACAAAGATTTACAATACCAAACTTGTAATGTAACTAATCAAAATTATTTTATATTAATAATAAAGTTTAGTTATCATAATATTCAAGATTAAATATAACTCATAATTGCTAGATTTTCATAATATAATTGTGTGATATTGGTTATGTTATGATTGAATTAAAAAATCTAGAAATATTTAAGGATGCATCAGTTTACCAATACTACCTACTAAATTCTACGAAATATCAGAATATAAATATTAGAATATGCCCATAATTGACCTACGAAGGAAATTTAGAGTTTGCCCATCAAGCTTTTTCACTATTCACCTTATTTATTATAATATTGTTGAATTAAAAAAAATTACTGTACTTGAGTTCATCATGCAAATTGTGAAATATTGTTAAGACTATATTCTTCTTAAATTACTTACATTAATAATTCAATAGATAATTGTGAAACTCAAAATATGATATTGCAGAAAG
Organism: Platyscapa corneri; assembly: GCA_018907185.1. Taxonomy (NCBI): domain Eukaryota; kingdom Metazoa; phylum Arthropoda; class Insecta; order Hymenoptera; family Agaonidae; genus Platyscapa; species Platyscapa corneri. The sequence goes on along the minus strand of JACCHW010000045.1, from coordinate 552,040 downwards.
CCGACACCCTTCCGGCAGCTCGAACCTTCCACCGCCATCAAATTCAGCAACGAAGTCGAGCATGAAGACGCCTTACTGCAAGCTGTCAAAGCTGAAGAAAAGTCAGTCTTCAGGTCAGCTTCCCGTCGCCGCTGCAAACAGCAACAGCAACTCCGGGGGTGGAGGCGGCGGCGGCAACAGCAACAACAAAAATAGCAACAATCACACTCCGGTCAAGCAGCGCACAACTGAGCAGCAACCGAGCTTACACTCTGGTATCTCCGGAAGCTCACCGCGTTCCCCTCTCGAGTCCTCGAGCGGCCTGGGTTGCGTTCAATCAACCGGTGGCCTGGCGAACGCGCTTAACGCCTCCGGCAGCCCCGTCAAGAGCCCGGGGAGCCAGCCGAAGCGGAAAAGGCTCAAAACCGAGCGCTCGCTACTCAAGGACCGAGAATATGATCCAGACCGGCACTGTGGCGTCTGGAACGAGGAGACGGGTAAACCGTGCACGCGCTCCCTCACATGCAAGGCACACACGGTCTCGCTACGGAGGACCGTCGCCGGCAGGAGCAAGACATTCGACAAGCTGCTTGCGGAACACAGAGCCGCGAAGGAGCTCCCGAATACGAGGACGCCGACCAAGGTAACGAGCACAGTGGCCGCGACAACAGTCACGGGCGCCATCACCGTCAGCAGTGCTGAGTTAAGCGCTGTCGGGGTATTAGACCCGAATGCGACAGCTGCTGCCGGACCCGCGGCCGCATCTGACCTGGAGACCCCGAGCTCGCCGCCGGTTCTTTCACTTCCAGATACTTATCCGCTGCCACAGGTAATCAAAGGGTTGACCTCGACTTTGCCTGGTGGCCACTTTTACTGTAGTACTCACACTCTTTTTCTTGTCCACGGACACGACGCTGAGAGATTAAGACTCGACTCGGCCTCAATATTCGTGCACCTTTTACGATTAATTTATAGCGTAGTTCAAGAATCTAAACACCTCCGTAGTATTTTCACTGTCAAAGCTTTTATCACCAAACACACGTTGTTTTACACGTCTAACAAGAATTTTTGTGGGAATTAATGATTCAGCTTTGAAAATAGTGTTCACTTCAAAACGCTGTATTCAGTTTTCAAAATCAATAGTAGTCTATTATTGCTAAAATTACAGGCTTTAAAAATAATTCTTATATTACTAATTTCAGACTTTGATTTAAGATAATAAAGCGGATGCTGCTGTTTTAATTTGAAGCACTTATTTGTAAAATAGTGATAATCTTGAGACTATTACTCATTCTTTGAATCAAAATTAAAATATTCAATTAAATTTCGCAAGAGTCGACTCATTTATATAATAAAACTTAATTTTAAATCGATATTTCGATTTAAACAATTACTTTATATTTCACTTTTTAATCAATTATTCGTCAAGCTTTTTAAAAACAAAAGAATAATATTGATAAAATAATGCAAATTTGTGTTATTCAAATTTTTAAGTTTTGAGTACAAAGTCGATTTCATAAACTCTGCAACTGAATATTTTGATTGCAATTGAAAACAATACAGTAGTATTGGCATTTAATTTTTATTTCACGAAAATATCCAAAAGGATTTAATTTTTAAGATGTATCAATTGAGAACCATTGTGCAGAAGAAACCTTACTGCTGCTTTATCCTTCTTGCCAGTTTTTAGGCATTTTCCGAGTTAATCGGAATCGTTCGTAGGTTTTACCTTTTCTCTTTTTTGGTCAGAGGAATCGCGAAAGTAACTTATGAATTTTTTAATAAAAGTGATTCGTTAAACGAAGCAGTTAACCTGTTTATTAATGTAATTTACTTGAAATATTACTTCATAATACTACTTAGAACAAAGTGAGACGTAAAATAAGAATTTTAGAAATCATCATCACAACTTTTCAATATACAAATATTATTTTAATCAGCGAATTACGATTACTTTCACAAAAGTGTATTCTGAAAATTTCTCTCAAGTAATATTAAATTAACAGTTTTTTCTACAAGCATATCTTTAAGAAACGTTTCGAATAAATTTATAAATGTGGTGGCCACCATGGTTTAAAAAATATTCTCGAATATTTGTCTTAAAATATAATTAAACCATTATTACTGTAAAGCGATATAATACATGATAAATACTTGAATGTTATACATCAGATTTTAGAGTCAAATTATTTGAAGTCTTGACTTTTTATCTTTCTATTTAGCTTTGTCCGTTTGAAGAAGCCATGAATTCAATTGTACATATTGAAGCAGTAAGAAAAGTGTTTATATCGTACGTTGTCTTATTTATTTTTAGCATTTTTTTAATACATCATATCTAATTTCTTTATAACTTGCATGTTTATTATATAAAATATTGGAATTTAAATATTTTTTGCTTTTTCTTATTCATTTTTTTATTGGAAAGTGTATTTAGTGTCGCTTTGTGATAGTAAAGTATCGTCAAAACCTCGCAAAGCATAAACATAAACATCTCGTGCAATCTGAAATTTAGTAAATTATATTAATTTTATCCGAATTTCATAATAAATTATAAAATATACATAAGAATAAATACAGTAATTAACTTTAATTTAATAAATAACTTGCAAATGTAGTTATATCTTGTATATTTATTTTCACCAATATGTACTTCTCACTATTTTCATATTCTTTTAAAAATTAATAAAATTAATTAAAACTTTTATTGTTGGTTATAAATGAATTAATCCACTATAACTAATAAAATAAAACTTAATTAATTCTGATATAACAATTATCATGTATTGTACCCAGTAAAATCATCTTTTCATTTTTATTTTCAAGCGTTAAATCTTAATATTGTGAACATTATAAAAAAAAAGTTTTTCTTTATTCATTTTTCAATACCTAAAACGTAATAATTTTTATTCTTTCTATAAAAAGTTTAAATTATAAAAAATATTGACGAATTTTCATATAAATGCGTTGTTAATACTCTTCCAGTATCTTTACAAATTCAAACATTACTTTTTCTAACACTAATAACATTTTTAAATGAAACTCTATAATGTAAAAAATATGTTTCAATTATAATTTATAATATACAAATAATGTGCAAATGAATTGACGAATAAAATAATTTATACGTTTGCATTTAAAAATAATTTTCAAAATTTAATATCCTAGACTAAAATTTCTACTTCAAATTTTGAAAACTAATTTTATCAAAACCTAAAATTATCACTTATTATTTTCAAAATATTCTATTATATTAAATTTCAATTTTTCTAATCAATCTATACTTAAAATGAAACAAAATAATTTAATATTGTTAATTCTTAATGTAATACCTTCTAATTATTACACATAAAATAAACATAGTAAATTTAAAAAAACAAAGAAAATTGTTCCAAGATAAAATTTTAAAAAATGAGTCTTAAATTTTAAATAAATTCATGTTTTATATAAATTATGTTTTTATTAATTATAATAAAGTCAATATTTGCATATAAAAAAAGAAAATTAGTCTAATACAATTTCATGAAGATGTAATTGCTCGGACGGATATTTTATTTTGAAAATAGCATTTTATACGAAAACACAATAATAAACATAAAGAATACTTCAAATTTTCAAGTAAAGAAATACAATAACTTAGCTTAATTTATAATTAATGAACGATGTAAATTACTTTCTTTATTTAATAATTGAATAAAAAGAATATCGAATAATCTGATACCTAATGAAATTTATACTTCATACTCTTAATTTTTACTCATTAAACTTATATCGTAGAATAAGAAACAGCGTATTCACAAAATATTGTAAACTATTATGATTTACAGACAATTTTACTTTATACACAATGTTACTTTCAATATTTGTGAAAATGTTTTTTTTTATTATTTTATACAAATAACTTCCAAAATTAATTTCAATCTATACAATCTAAACATTACACTTATACGTGTATTTTTAAAATTAAATTCGCTATCTTTATAATTTAAAACAATTTAAGGTATATTTTATAATAAATATAATATGTGTCATTTGCAATTTGTCATATTGAATCCTTTCAACACATTAAAATTTTTCTTTAAATAAATTCCGTTGAATCTAAAGTAGTGAAATATTTAAAAAGTATTCATAGAAATATTGTCTTTTATGAAAAAATCCAATTTTTAGATTTAAACTCACCATAATGTGCTTGAATATTATGTTGAAGGATAATTTTTGATGGCTCTCAATTAAAAAATTTAACGAAATCAGTTATAAAGATTGCAGAATAAACAAGGATTATACTAATATAAATTTTGAATTTGAATTTGTTAGCCACTAATTTACGTTGAGATTCGTCAATATAATTCTAAAATCCTTCAAAAGAATAAATATTTTTTGAGCAAATTTTTAGAGTATTGTCAAACTAACGAATTCGTCAATGAACATAATTAACGAACGTAGAAATTACAACTAAATGAATAAATTCAATTTGTAAAGCAACGAAAATAAAAAAGTTAATAAGTTACTAACGACAAAAATAGTTTGAGACTCAACTGTGAGATGATTTATTGATAATTGGCATTATTCTCTAATTATTATGAATGTTGAAGTCCTTTTGTATTTCTTGGGAAGATATTTATATTGTTAGTAAATTATTTTCGAGCCATCGCTCATGAGCCAAAGGATTCAATCTGAGGGTGTACGAAAAAAGGCTTTTGGTTGATACGTGTTTTTTCTTTTTTATTATTACAGGCTGTTGATTTGCTTTATCGATGTCTGGCCCCGCATGGCTCCAATAAACCTGTAAGGCATGGTTTCTTTGAGTTCTCGCAATCGTTATCAAAAAAAGGCTCGTTTAATCTCCATTATCAAAACTGACGTTGTATTTTTTAGACGAAACTGGAAGAGGACTTTGCCAACGAGATGGAGGCCAATGGAAGACTCGAGTCGTCAGTGGTGAGCAGTGGCATGGCCGGGAGTGGTATCGGGGCCGTGGTCAGTAGCACCGGGCCCAGCAGCAATAGCAACTCGGCGATGGCGCCGATCTCCGTAGTCCTGCCCTCGCTGTCGCCCATAGCGACGGGCAGCATGTCGCCCCAGGCCTCGCTACTTCAGTACAGCCGTAACGTCAACTCGTCCTCGCCCATCGGCGTCGAGCAGATGATCAGCAAGCAGTCGCCGGCCTCCGCCTCGGTGGCGCCCACCCTTTTACCGGTTGGCCACCAGTCGACCCCAGCGACAAACGCCGCCCTCGAGACCAAAACCGCGCCCCACGACATCGACGCCGCTCAAAACATAACCATGTACACGTCCTCGCCCATTTACAAGGACAAGTCCCAGGTTACCGTCCAAATATCGCGGGCGAACATGATGACGGCTCAGTCTCCGGTGCTGAGCAACTACCCCAACCTCTTCGATTCGACGCTGGACCATCATCACCTTCACGGGGCGGAAGCCGCGCGGACGGCGAGCTACGCGATGACCAACGGCAAGCGCACCGGGAATCACCACCACGCGGGCTTGCAGAGCCAACTCGGGAGAGCGAAGCACGAGTTCCCCCAGGAGTATACGACCGCCATACAGCTCGAGGCGACTGCCGCCTCGACCCCCTACACGAACTTCAACGACATATCTTGGTCGAGCTGCCACCCCGAGCCGCTGGCTGTAAGTAAGTGGCTGCGTATCACTTCCAGCCGTAAGCAATACAACTTTAATATTCACTGACACAACGCTCTGCCCACTCCAGGCTGAGGACACCGTGTGCCACGTTCGATACCCGGGAAAACAAAATTATTTGCCGCTGTGTTTGATTGTATAGGATTTGTCGACAAATAATTCGTTTTCAAAACCACTGCTTAGTTTCGCGTGTGAACTAAATGGTTTGCTCGCCATGGTTCCTGAAGCTTTTACTTTGCCTTCGTTTAGCGTGGCGTTGAAAATTTACCGGATCAGCTCATTTTAACATAATAAATGTACGCGCGTGTCTTTCCTCAGAAGGTAATGGAATCCGTATGTAACACATATTACATTAAATTATACATAAGATATACGCATATGTGTGTTGTATATATACATATAATTTTTTTTTCTCGGGCACCTACCTACCTCTCGTTTTATTCATTAATGGTACGTTAATTAATAACGACGTCTGCAGCCTGTCGAGAAGGGGATTATTGATTTAGCGCAACTTTGTATACGTTCTTATAAAAATACGCGTGTATAGGTTTTAATCTGGTTGCTCGCACGGGTGCAAGATTGTGTGCATACGCTTTTGTGCACGGCACATATGTTGTGTGTGAGAGAGAGAGAGAGGAGAGAGAGAGAGAGAGAGACGAGAGAGAGCGAGTGAGCGAGAGTGAGAGCGAGTGAGCGAGTATGTAACGATATATAGGAATTATACTCGCAAAGATTTTTCAACCAATCGGTGCCCCTGCGCTGTTATGCTTTTCTTTAAAACAGTTAAAAAGTAAAAATGTCTAATTTACACCAACTGTGGCACCATACCTGATACCTGAGATTTTTTTAACTCTCCAAAGTATCCAATACTTAATTAGATAGAGCATAAAATTATTTATTTTTTTATCATTTCTTTAAATAGAAAATTTTTTTAGTTTTTTTTATCTCCACGTCAAACGAATGAATAATTTTACCATAATGCACGGCAAATAATCGAACATAAATGTTCATGAACTGAAAAAATTAAGTCTGAGTACAACAATGAGTTGTGCTAATTTGTTTTAAATTGGATTGAAGATTAAATATCATGTATTGATACATAACATTAATTTTGTACGCATCTCTAATTTATTTCGGTATTTCACATTTTAATTAATTAACATTAGTCTCCGGGCTGATCTCACGTTTCCGAGTTGAAGAATGCATTTAGTTGTTGAGTTTACATAATTATCGAATTGTACATTATAACTGTATATATTTATTTTTTAATAATTTAAGGAATTCATTTTAGTAGTCTTTCATTTAATTAAAATATACTTTTTACACTAATATTAAAGATTGCTTATTTTAATGCAAGTATCAAATTGTTTTAAATAATTATAATTATATATTTCTGTTCTCTAGAAGCTTTAAAAAGCTATATTTTCGCTTTTCATACGAATTTCACATTAAAAAGTATTTTTTGTTTTGTTTTTTATATAATTTTCACATTAAAAAGGTTTTCTTTTTCTTTTTTTTCGCATAAAACATAAAAAATAATTGTATTTTAAAGGCAAATTTTTTTGATGTTTTTAAATGCCTTAAAAGCTATTTAATAAAATCCTATTCTAAAGACAGAAAACTATAAAAATTCCATCTTATTACAACGTAATTTACACATCTATTTATTTACATGCATATATATATATATATATACATACATTTTTAAATAGTATAAATCATTAAATTGTTATAATTTCGTTTATATTCAATTAAGATTATTTTGATCAAAATTAAAGTTATATAAAAATGTATAGTAATCTAGAATGTTCAGTTTCATACTGCATATAAAATTTTTGTATTTTATAGAATAAAAAATTTAATAATTTATGATTTAATTAAATGAAAATAATACATTATCATTTTTATGGCAATTATAAAAATTATCTTATCTACAATAAATTCTGAATATGTTGTGCGCGTGTATTGGCGTGCAAATGTGTGTGTGTGCGCGCTTGCTTGCTTGCTTTCGTGTGCATAAAAGTGAGAGAGTATGCGCGTTCCTACGTGTGTATATATATATTTATTTATGTATGCAATTACGTATAAATATGAATTGATGTATATATATATATATACACGTTTAAGAACACACACTAATTGGCATGAACGCACTCATACTCACACACATAAATAAAAAGTAACGAAATTGGTTTAATGATGATGAATTATTAAAAAATTTAATCAGCTCATGTAAACTGTTGTAAATTTTTAATTTATCAGTGATAATGTAAATGTTTAATTTGAAATAAATTAGTAAATTGTTGAAAAAATGCCTAAAAGTATTAGAAATTATAATAAATGAAGGTTATACAAACAATTGATAGTGTAAATCGTATATAATCTAATCTATAAACGTAAGCAAGTAAAAAATAAAAAAAAAGCGAAACCAAAAAAAGTACTGTCCAAGTGAATATCTTTCTAAGAAATATGTAATGACACACATTAACGACAATATTGACAGTTTAGGGAATCTAATAAATCTACACACGTTGGTGTAATCAATAATTAATCGTATAATCACAAATAACCTGTTCCTTATTAAAACAAAAAACAAAAAACAAAAAACAAAAAACAAAAAAAAAACAAAAAAAAACAAAAAACATAATGTAAAGATTAATCGAAGAATGGTTATCATTCGAAGCAACAAGAAAATTGTCTTCATTTAATAAAACTTATTTTTGGTAAAACGATTGTTAAAAGTATATTTTTGTCATGTTCTAGATAGTTATTGTATATTTTTTGTGCTTCAAAAAGCACGTCGATTTTTTAACGCGAAAATTACTGCGAGATGTTTAATAATCAGTATTAATGTTTTGCGATTTGCATTAAAAATTTATGAGTTTCTTATCGACAATTCTTTGCATTGTTCATCTGGAATATTATTTTTTGATAGGTTGCTAAATTCGGTATGCGTGCGTATGTATGTATGCGTTTGAGAGAATGTCACGTCGAATAATACAAAAAGTTATGACTTCTCATCATAGATTGTGATATTTAATATGTAAATGTACATTGTATGTATATGTAGGTTTACGAAAAGTGGTATATCGTGCAGCCACTATTTTAAACGACGTCGCAGCCTAAATGCCGCGACAGTATTACGGATTTTTGTTCCGTTTAAAAACGCTTATACATTACTTATAGTAAGAAAAATCATGTATTGTTGTTCGATTCACTTTGGAATGTGTAAAAATAAAAAAAATTTCCTGCATTTCTTTATGCCAATACAACCTGAGAATCAAACGAACATCTGTATACGTTTTCTTTAAAGTTAGATTATAAACGAGTACACTTCCTCATAATTGTAATTATAAAAGTAAGTGTAGGGAAATTATTACATCTTATAGATTGTGTATGTATTCTCATAATTTATATGTACTTAGATTTTTCGTAAATAAAAGACTATGGTTTTAAATGAAACAGTGATTTATCAATAAATTTTTATTCATATTACCCAACGTTTACCAGTGCGAGAGTCTTAAAGGCCCTGCAAACTTTCTGATATAGAATTTATCCATAGAGAAGCAGCGAAAGCTCCTGCATCGATTTCTTTTAAATATTCGGCTTGTTTTACGTAACTCGCTCGGCCCGCTCTAAAATCAAACAATAAATACAATTGCGTTAAATTTACAAAAAACTTGACATAATTACAATTTTTACCAAACTCATAATTACTTTGGAATCATATTTTGTGTTCTTTCAGAGGATCGCGTAGCTACTGCGGCTACTTTTTTAGCTGCTTCTTTGTATGAAATAAATAAATGATTGTCGAGTTCATCTAACGAGGGATACAGAACATCAATCTGTGAACAAATCAGTATTGTATATCAAAATAATAATTTAAAAGTGATTAGCGCTGCTGATGATTGTTCCACATGAACGGAATTATTTACAAGTTTCATTACGCGTTCTTTGTCGCTTTTAAAAATGCTAATTGTGTGTTTTTTATTATTACATTTACAATTGAATTACAATTTTGTCACAATCGGGTGTTCAAGGGTCGAGACGACACATTAGTCGCGTTGGGGCTCGATTCCTTATAAAAACAGTGTACACTATGTACGAGCAATGTAACTGATTCGTCCAATATTTATATTATTTGCTAACCATTGTTTTATCCCCTAATCTGGCTTTGCTGTACTTCATAATACCGTTAATTCCTGCACGCCAAGCTTGAGCCCAGATTTTTAGCCAACTTTCGGTATTAGCAATGCTGGCGAATTCAGCGGCGGCAGCTGTGAACATCAAACTGTATATAGCACCTGATGTGCCTCCCATTCGCTCTTCGGCAATATGCGCTAATTCTGACAGTAACGAGGACGGGTGAGATAAATGCAAATTATCAATTGCCGAGAGTATTCCTGAAAAATGAAATTTTTTTATGAACTTTTAAATACATTTTCCGATTATATGATCATCCACTCCTATTTAATATAAATTCCAATTGCCTTTCCTTTGCATTACTTGACTGAAAAATTGCATTGTTAATGTTAATATATTATTTTCAGAGAATTTTAGTAACTTAGTTCCATTTGCGTCGATTTATTTGTTTGCCAAATGTGCTTTGTTAAGGATTAAGACAGAACTTTTGGTTAACTTTCAAACGCGTTCATTAACAATAAAAACATATCTAATTTTTACGTCTGCACATTATTTGAACCTGAAAATATTTAATGTTCGAGTGAAGAATCGCTATACCATCAAGAGTTTCAAATAACTGGTCAACTATCTTTTTATTGTAATAATTTTCTCTTTATGTGTATATAAAGTTATATAAAGTTCGAATGACTATTGGAAATTTTATTATTAAAGTGTTACGTGATTACAGAAAGGAATTTTTTTTCGAATGAAAATGTTTTCTTAAAACTAACTGTTCAAATTCCATCATTGGATTATAAATTATTTGTAAAAAATTAGTTAACAAGATACTTTTGAACTAATATAGCTGAAATATTTCACTCAAAAGAAAGTAAAGATAATAATTTATCAGGTTTCTTAAATTTACATATTTCAGGTTTTATTGATTATAATAATGTCGTGCTCCCAACGCTAGTTTATTATTATTTTAACAAACATAACCCAAAATTAAAATTTTTCGATTACAAATAAAAATGATGCTTTTACCTTCCCCAAGATTTTTAAGCGTTGAACCGCAATCTCCATCTCCACAACCTCGATCTAAATCATTAATAATTTGCTCTTTATCGATTATTTCTCGACAAGCTTTTTGTAAACAACTTTTCAACAAATTTTCTTGATCAATATTTAAAGCAGGTCCAACTTTTTCGTAATATAACTTGTCATCCTTGATTGTTGTTTTGGAATAGTTTGAGGGCAAACTGTACGAACAACCGGGCCATGCAGGAGCTTCTGTTTTTTCATCAAGAAAGCTCAGAATCAACGTTTTATCTTTTTCTGAAAGCTTAAGAATCGATACATGCACTCCTGCACTGTCTAAGGATGTCATTAACAGCCCGCAATAAACTCGAAGAGGAATAATTTCCATTTTTCCTGAATTAAAACAACAATTTCGTTAAAATTTAATGATAATTAAGCAAAAATTTTGAATAATTTTTAATCAAATGATTATTACTCTTAAAATATTTGCGTAAAAGAAATTCGATAAAAATTATAATTTTCTTTTCAAATACTTAAAAAGTTGGCATTCAGATTCCAGAAAATTTCTCAATTTGATAATTGAATACAATAATATATATTTTATTTGATTAAATACTTAGATAATTATTACATCTATAGCTTATTATATCTAAAGCTCGTATAACTGATTGAGATTTAGCGATATAAGATTATTTTAGTCGGTGCGATTATTGTTTTATAATTTATTTTTGTACCGCTTGCATGTTTCTCTTTATCCCATATCTCTTCCACTCTCTCATTTTAAAATTTTGAAGTGTTCTTTAAATAAAACATTAGTATCTATAATCTTTATTTATAGCAGCTCGTATAAATTGAATTAGTCATTAAATGAAATTAATAAATGGTTAATATGCTGGGAAATAGTTCAATGCAAAACATCATAATAAAATTCTGCATAAATTTATCCAATGCTCTATAGAATAAAATAAAATCAATTATGTTAGGAACAGTTTTTAATTTGGTATTTTTAAATACACTATGACAGTCTGCTATGCATGTTATAACGAATCGCCGCTATAAAAAATTTATAAAAAAATTTTTTAGTTACTTTTTTGAGCTTCTCACTAACTTGAATGTAGCAAATCTTTTTCGATTGATTTGACGCTTCAAGTTCCGCTCAAATAATTTCATTATCTATACAATAACGGATGACTTATTTTATTTATCATTAACAGTTGTGAAGCAGTTAAAGCTTTCCTAGCACAGAGCCCTTGCTGAAACCGCTGATCCGTATTGAATGATCGACATGAACTTCATCAGAATAAATCCATATAATAAATAAAAAGATTATAATTTTCTAACGTTTACCCTAGATGCGCTATAGCAATATAACTTCCTAATTAGTGTGATGCTAATAAATCAGTTGTATGAAATAATTGTAATTATAATAATTAAGAAAAAGCAATCGCTCTGACTTTTTAACAAAGATAAAATTATACATTATTTTAAAACATTTAGGCTTCTTTCCGTTTTCTTCTTCAGAATCTACCAGCCGTGTAATTTAGTCAACATTATTTTGTAGTGAAGGAGTCTCATGCATATGAATTAATGCTAAAATTTGTTCTAAAATGATACGGTCAAGTGTATTTATAATAAAGCTTTGTAAACATCTGATAAACGCGCTCATGAATAGTTTTAAGTGTACTTTTGTTTATATAATAATAATAATAATATAATATTATTATATTATAGTATATAAGCTTCTAAATACTTTGAAAAAGCTTAGAATTTGGGTAATTTTATTTTTAAAAATCGTTCTAATCTCGTAAATCACATTAAACGAATATGAAACTATTATTTGTCATTTTCAATACATCACATTAACTTTTTAAATTCCTATTCTATGAAAAATATAATCTATTTAATAAGTTTTCAACTTGATATTTAAAAAAATATCGCCAACAATCAATAAAACTTAATTTTCGAATCCAAATTTTATTATATACAAGCGAAAAAACTGCCATTAACTTATGATTTTTAATGAGTAAATACAAATTAGTATAAAAATAAAATATTTCATAAGCAAATTAGTTAGTACATATTAAAAAAATTTAATTTCCGCTTTTTTTAAGTACGAGTCATTAATTTTTCCAATTTATACATAATAGTATTACTTTAAAAGATAACCTACATTTAAAAATATTATAAAATATACGTACATTATAATTTAAATATAATAAGAAATATAAGATATTTTATATAAAGCTTTAACAAAATTTATAAATTCTTTTTCAGTATACACCTAACAGTGAAGAGATTCATACATTAAATGTACATCGTTTTTTGAAGAGTAGATTAAAAGGAATTTTCATGAAAATTAATAAAATCATTTAAATAACCAGAAAAATAATGTTGATTTTTTAAATATTATTATTTTTTAATGTGGATAAAAATGTTATCATTATTAAAATAATTTAAACGAATAAAAAAATTTTTTGTCCAATTCGATTGTTTCGCACTGAAAAGGAAGAAACATTTTATTTGCAGATATGATAAAATATTAATTTTTAAATATTATATGCGATTATTATTTCATGATAATGATAATTTATTAATTTAATCACAACTATATATATTTACTAAATTGAATACTACGATTGAATTCTTTTGTAAACATTTTTTTTATATATTGTAACAATTGAAAGCTCATTTTACTATGTAACATTTTATTTTACTGGAAACTTCTTTTTATGAAAATTAAAAAATAATTACAATAAAATTTAGCAATGAATGTGTCGGTGCTACTCCACCTACACACGTTGGCCATAGTGTAAAAATAGTACAATCTTTTATATTAGTTTCATGCCATTGTATTAAGAACACATCGATTCACATATTTTTATTAGCTTATAATAATGACTACACTATAAATTCTCTAAGCGACTAGTAAATTAATAATAAACTAAGAAAATACAAATAAATAATCTTCAATATTCATAATATATTTATGTTTTGCATTTATCCAATACAAATAATTAAGTATTTCTTTGATGAAAAAGCTTGTAGCTTTTACTATGTTAGTACTATGTTTTTATGACATTTATTTATAATCGATCTATTTTATTGAAATAAAAAATGATTAGTTTATTTCTGATTTCTTCATCCTCCGTTCTTATCTACTAAACTATTGATCACTTCAACCACGAATCAAATAACAATTCTGCAGACGCAATATTGATCGCATTATTTCACGCTGTTCACTTTACATTTTACTCAATTTAACTATGATTCAATATGGCCTAACTCATCTAGTTATTTAGTTACAAGTTTAGCAAATACATTATACTTGTCTTTTCCCTTCGAAATTTTATTAATTATGAAAACGTACGTTCTTGCAGAAATTTCTCATTTTCACGTCAATTGCACGATTGATTAATATCTAATTTAGATGCATAGCTAAAGTTTTACTACCGGCTTTTACATTGTTCCGTATGCACATCTTGAAGAAGTATATGATTACTGATTACCAACTGAAGCTTTTTTATTAAAAAACACTTTGGTCATTGTTTAAGCTGTTTTCATGAAATGTAAAAACAAAAAAATAAAACCAAACATATACTTTTTCAACTAATTAAAAAATAAATTTATTATTATAAGTATACTTGAAATAATATTTTTTAACATTAAAATAGTGTTTTATTTTTTTTTTTATTCTTTTTTTATAAAATACTGTCCAATTCTGTACAGCTCATGCAGTCCATAAAATGTCCACATGCTGCATTTTATGTTTTATTCAATATTCGTTTCAATTACTTTCGGTGCATCAACTAACACTTTATTTTTATTTTAATATCACAGTTAGTTATGCCCAGATAGAATATTAAACCAAAATACACCCGTAGCATAAATGTAAAAACAGTAACATAAGTATTAATTATTTTAAAATAGCTTAAATAAAATGTCAGGTGTCTTCTTGATTTTTCTATCGTAATTTAACGAGATAAACACGTCTTCCTTAATAAATGATTTATCTATATAAAAAAAGAAATAAATTTATCCTATTTAATAAATGGATTTTTTCAAAGATGAATGACCAACGAAAATATATATTAATATTTAGTTACCATTTAACAATTTCCATGCAATGTAAAAAGAAATATGTGGAGATAACAATATACGTAGTCTCATTCATTAATGACGTTGCTGTTTCATATTTATTATTATATTTATCCGAATTCACTTTCAATTCTTTTTTCATTTTTAATTAACAATAATCATTAGTATACTCTACATGAAACATAATATGAAGATTGAAGTATTAAAAAAATTTGAAGTATTAACTTGTTAACGTTTATATTTATTTGTAGCCAATCTTAATACTTACATAGATAGACTTTTTATTTATTATTGTTTGTAATAAAATACAATATACACGATAATTAAAGCCTTAATTTTGAATAAGTTTACATACTTCCAATCTTTAATTTATTATTATATGTCATGGTAAGTCTTTTAAAATAAATTACCTTTCTTACGTGCTACAGTTTTAAGGATTATATTAATTTTATTTGATGGTCTTGTGGAATTGGGATTGAAAGAGAGAAAGAGAAAGCGAGAGATTGGATATAAAACGATATAAACGTGCAAGAGCTCGTGAAAAAAAAGAATGTGTATGTAAAGCATCATAACATCAGGGAATTTTTCCGACAAATCGTGTTGATTAGACTGCAGGGAAGGAAAAGTTATTTCAGGAATATTTTCCTCTTCTCAGTACACAAAGAAGTTGTACTCTTATGAAAACGTGAAAAAAGCTTTTATTTATACTCAGTTTTTATTAACTATTTTTACGACTTAATGCTCGTTGCACTTTTATCTCTCACGGTAAGCCTGCCCCTAAGTATTCTATATTTCTATTATTATCAACAGCAAAATTATAGTGAAATCTGTTTGAAATTATATTTTTTTACGGTTTAAAGAATTGTGTAACTTAATATGATCTTTATTAAACAATCATACAGCAAATAAAAAAAATTTTATATAAGTCTTGCGCATATTTCATGAAAATAGAAAACTTAAAAATATTAAATAAAAGTCGCACGGGTATTTTGGGTGTAATTGGTTTCATGCTAAAATTGCATTGTTAAATACACTAACCACATACTGTATGCAGGATATACGCAATAAAACATTTTTTCTCATCCATAGTCTCTTTTTTATGTTTTATAATGTTATAATTAATCTTACAAACTGAGTTTTGGTAAAAACTATTATCAATGAAAAAATTTATGCTCAATAATTTTATGTTTTAAAAATTTAAAAGATAAACTTATAAGAAATTTGTTAATTTTGTTGAAGTGAAATATTTGAATATAATTATTCCGATAAAAGGCACGTTTACACAAAATGTAAGTTTTTTTATGTAATGGGTATAAAACAAAAAATGACGTAAGTAAAAAAACTATACAAAAGATTTTTGGAACAATAGGTAATTTATATAAAATTAATAATATCACATTTTTTAATAATTCTTAATAAGCTCTTGTTTTTGAAGTAAACTATTTCAAAATGTGAATAAATTATTTAAATTCCAATATTATTAAGTAATAAAGATTTCACGAATAAAGACAATAATCATGGGTAATATATTGCAATCTTTTTAATATTTTGTTTTAATTGAGAAACTGCGTTTTCACTGTTAATTAAATTGTAAATTAATAAAAGAAAATTTTTAATTATTATCGAAGAAACATATTTTTTGTGTGTCATAAAAAAAGTTTTTAATTCTAGTCTATAAATTAAATTACATCAAAATTTAGATTAAATAAAATTATTTCTTCAAAAAAATGTAAGACAAAAACTCACGAAGTTGAGTAACGACTTCGTTTACAACAATCCCTTGTTCCAGTTGACTCAGAGCTCCAAAGTTATTTATTAAAATAACTACCGAGTCTTGTTTGAGAAGCTTAAGAGTTTTGGCAATTACGTCGATCATTAACGATACAATTTTCGATGCAGATTGTAATTTTATTCTTTTATACCCAGCTTCTCCATGTAATCCCTGCCCAAATTCAATTTCATCGTTTGGAAGCTCGAACATTCGACCCTGACCTGAATATATTAAATTTTAAAATACATTTTTTCAATTTACAACAAAGTTTATTTGCAGTTTAAATCTCTCTCTCTCTCTCTCTTTTCCATGCAACATAATATTTTTCAAACCAATACTCAATCAAATTACATTTATATAATAGGCTTTAAATAAATAAAAGTACCAGGAATGTTGCATGCTGTCAAGCCAACCGAACAAGATGCAGTATTGTCAGCTATTAATTGAGCATATTCCGTTACCTCTTCAAGACTATATCCTTTTTCTGCCATGGCTCCTGTAACTTTTATCACTAAAATAATACCAGGTAAAGCTCGTTTTCCTGCTCTGCCCAGTTCATTGTCTGGAATGCTACAATCTTCTCCTACACAGATTTGTGCAACCTACATCGAAAATTATAAATAAAAATAACGCACTATTTAAAAACATATCAAAATTTAATATTGCAAATCTTTGACAAAAAATCATGTTATAATATACATCGTATAGAAGAAAAATTCAATATATTTTTCTAATGGAAAACTAGATAATAATATTTTGCATCAGTAAATTATTAACGATTATATTGCATAAACAAAAATAAAACGAGATATCTTCCATAACTGTATATATATATATATATGTTCAAATAGTTTTTTTCTATTTTTATATTGTTCCCTAATTCCAAATATCGGAAAATTTTTTATAAAGCAGTATAGGTAATTTTTATATTCATAAAAAGTATTTCCTTTATTAAAGAAATATAAGTCGTTTTATTTATGATTTCATTTGTAAACAACTAGCTACTTTATTTTAAATATTCTATGCACTTTTTAAATTATATTTAATAGCGCTAACAATATTCTTTTTTCATATCTTAAAATATATGTATTTTAATACAAAAGTTTTTAATAGAAATAATTTTTCTATTTATATTAAGTATAATTTTTCTACTAAAACCAATGCAAGGTGAAACAAGGTGGTTCTTACGAAAAGATCCTAACTAATGGTATTCTTAATGATATTTACAATATAAAAATATAAATATCTCATTAATCTTTTAAAGAAATATACTTCTACTTAAATTTTTTAATTCTATACATAGATTTAAGTATTTTTTAGAATGAATATTTGAAAATAATTTAATATCAAATAAATTAGTAAGATAATCAAAGTAAAAATTTTCATTTCCTCAATGAATTAATTATTAAAAATATTTACTAATTATTTAAACAAAGATTATTTTAAAATAATTTTAGATTTATTTAATATTTAAATTCCAGTATACAGAATTCGATTTGAAAATTGAAAAAACAAAGGATTAACACATGATAATTCTAGTAAGTTTTTTAGATTAAAAGTGTTGTAAAATAGCCATTTAGACTTCTAATTTATTTTAAGCGGGCAATATATAATCTGGATATTGGGTGTTTGCTTAAGTAACTATTACTTGTGATTTATAAAATTACATAAATACAATGTGCCTCAATATTGCTCTGACATATTTGAATTACATTACCATTATTTTGCAATCTATCGTTGATCAAGTATTCACAATACATTCTACTTTTTTGCGGTTTTACTATGTTGTAATATTAATTATTATGCAAAATTGTATTTCAAGACTAATTTAAAAAATTTTAATTTTATAAGTGAAATTTTATAACTATCAGTTATTAATAAAATTTAATATTTATTTTAATATTGTACGACTCTAATGCATTTATTTTTATCTGAATATCGTAGAGAATACTTGTCAAACCTACTTACTATGTTATTCATTTTTTAGATACGTCTACAATTTTATAAAGTAATTATATTAGGTTTTAAATTTTAACTACAATTTTTAATTTTTATAATTTCAATATAATTTATAAACGAAAAAATTAAAATGTAATCATTGTTTTGAACGAAAGGTATTGTTATTTATTCGCTAGTATCTACTTATTTTCTGTTCAAAATTTTTAATTACGAACTAATTAATTATCAAATTTAATAAATGTTTTACTTTCAAACCTAAACGCCTTGCTTTTTCAATAGCTAATCCAAAATTCAAGCAATCGCCTGTATAATTAGGAATAATCACGAGACATCCAGCTGCAAAAATAAAAATAAAAATAATACATTTCAAACTTAGCCTTTTTTTATTTAAAATTAAAATTTAAAACTTTTATATACCATTGTGATTTGTTGAAACACATCGAATTGCATGCAGCACATGATTTGAAGTTGGTGCAGCATATAAAGAACCACATATTGATGCTGATAACATACCAGCGCCGACAAAACCTTTTTAATTTTAAGATAAAATTCAATAGTTGCTTTCATTAAACTATTGTGTAAGTTACGATTCTAATATAAAGAATTTGACTGACCTGCTGAAAATGGTTCATGACCACTACCACCTCCACTTATAATAGATACTTTGTTACTTAATTGATTCCACTAATAGCAGCAATCGAAAGCATCATTTAAAAAAATAAAAATTAAATGATTTTAATATTGAATTCTCTGATAGATTGCATGAATATTATACCATTTATTATTTATAGCTTTTTTATAAATTACATGATGTACCGTTAACGATATCTTGTATAATTATCTTAAAAATAGAATTATTGACTTATTCTTAAACATAATTCTAATTGTATCAATATTTAAGAAAGACTACTGTCATTTCACTAAAGTTTGAATTCCTATAAGTAAAAGAGTTATATTTATTGAAATTTGTAAATTTTCTAAATAAGTATAATTAAAATTCTAATATTCAAATCATAATTTCATCATTACATGAATTTAATTAAAGTAAAATTAGCTGTAATAAATAAGAACAAATAATTAAACTTTTCTCTAGCAATACTATTTTATTATTTTTTTATTACTGAATAAAAATACGTATTGCTAACCTCAAAAAATGTCTAAAATACATTAAAACTAATGTTATTTTGGAATCAGTATCAAACCTGTATCATTAAAAAACAATTAAAATAACTTTTAAAATTAAATATCTTATTATGCAAGAAAACATATTAGCGGATATTCAAATCAGTTTTTTATTTTTTAGGTCTATGATATGAATAATCCTTGTTTAAGACTTCTAACAGTTTTTTTTCTCATTTGTTCTTAAAACACATACATAAAAATTTATTTATTTCTTTTTTTTTATCTACTTTCACTATAACGATAAGGAAAATTTTAGATCCTATATTATAATTTTATCAGGACGAATTATTTTGTACGCATAAAATATAAATCAGTAAAAAAATTTGAATATATAAAAATATATAATAAATATTCAATAATATTACAATTAATAAAACACTTACTGTCGGTTTCAAAACAACTCTTTTCGATTCATGTAATTCAAGGTGTGGATAAGTTAAAATATAACCAATTAAGGATTCATTCACTGTGCTATCAATAGAATTTATGAAATTTTTTCCTGCCATATTTGAAACTTCGAATAACGCTTTTAATAAATAGTAAGTCTTAAAATCTATAATTTAAATTTAAAATGAAACTAAACTTGGCAATATCTAATTATCGAGTTAACAATTAATGATACTTCACTATTTATTCCATTTTATAGTTTTAATATTACGAAATGTCTATGTATATAGTTATTTCAAAAATTGACAACTTATGTAACTTTATGTACAGAAGTAAATTTATCTAAAATACTTGTTAAACGTTTGTGTAAGATAACAGAAATATAATATATGCGTGAATACATATATATATATATATGTATGTATGTATGTATATACAGATTATTCAATGAGAATTAAAGTTGATGAATAATAAAAAAGTTAATCATTCAAGTAAATTCAATAAAATTTAATTTTCATTAAAAAATTAAAACATATTTTTATTTAAAAAAATATTATAAAGCTTACAGCAAACAATACTGCAATTTTTGTTGCAATTTTAATATAAAATAATCATTTTTTTTAAAATAAATTTTGATTACTATTAAAACTATTTAGTTTAAAAACAATTAATGTAAATTCAACTGTACAATTATATTATAAATTCACGTTAACATCATAATTCATCATGTAATTTAAGAATCTTGAACTTTGTTCACTTTTAACTGCATTTTATATTCATTAGCAACTGTTTTAATTTCTTGTAGGCCTTGTTCTAATAGGTTTTGTAGTTCTTTCTTTTCAGATACATTGGAAGTACTCAAAAATTTCAGGACTAAATCTAAAAGTAAGTATTTATCAATTCTTTTTAACAAAATCTTTCATTATCATTATCATTATCATATCATTATCTGTAATATTATTATTATTTACCATGATATTTTGAAATAGTAGAGATAGTTGATTCTTTTAAATACGGATGTAGAAAAGAAATAATAGATGAAACATGCCTTCCAGACATATGAATTGTATTTTCTGTAGCGGCTATAAAAAGTATTGTAGTTGTCAAATGTAAAGCTAGTGCAGCATCCTGTGTATTATTTAATTCTTCTAATAAAGCTTCTCTATGTCCAACAATTATAGATCTATCTTTTTTTTTATCATATTTTCGTAAAACTAAACAACAAGCTGACATAGCTGGTTCTATAGTGTTAAAAAAATCTTCTAAAGAATTTCCTGCAACACATTTATGCAAGTTTGTCAGTGGTTCCTTCACCTCTTTAGGTAAATCCTGAAGCATCTTGTGCCTTGCCTCAGTTGTTAAATTAGGAGGAGATTGTATCACATTTTGATGAGCTGCTAATTTAAAAATCTCTGTTATAAAATCTACAGCTAATGTTTTTAATACATATTTAATCATTGATTCTTGAATAGCTTTGTCTAAGCACCTAATTCCTTTATCAAATACTCTGATGTTTGTTATTAATACATTTACACGATCATCAATTTCATTTAAATTGGTTATCTTACTTTTCTGTAATAATTGTTCAGCTACTTTTGCAACATGCTTATTCAGTATAGGATATAAATAATCTGACAATTCATCAATGAATTCATGCATATCAACTAAATTTTCATCTTTATTTAATTCCTTTTTAATATCATCAACACTTACTAGATTAAAGTCATCTTTTCCATTTTCTAAGCCAACTTGTTCATTATCTGAATCATAATTTTGATTTTTACCATGTTGATACTTCTTTTTTACTGATTTAGTTTTTGTTTCTCTCCCTTGGCTACCACCACCAGTCTTGCCACTAGATGCTTTCTTTCTTCTTTCAGATTTTCTATCAATTTTATGATCTGCAATTTCCATTGTTCTTAATTTTGATTTATGTTCTGCAGTTGACTGAAGCCATTTGCCACTTTCAACAGCCTCTTTGGCTTTTTCTTCAGCTAAAGTTTCCAATTGCTTTTGCAATTTTTGTAAATAAGCATCTGACACAATGACGGTTGTTGCAAAAATATGAACACTAGATTTTGTTTTTAATGCAGATTCTTTTAATAAAATTTCAATATCTTGAGAAGTATAAACTGTTGGTAAAAAAGTATAAATATCAGTGAAAGATCCAGTTGCTATAACTTCTTCAATATTGGCATCAACTTGGTCCATAAGAGAAGAATTAATTGATATTGTTTCAAGATGTAACAAATTTCTATGTGCAAAATGACGTTTTACATAATTTTTTGGATCCAAAATACCCAATCTCAATAATACGTCATATTCTATAACACAATTAAAAAATTAATAAATACAATAGTTAAATATATAAACTAAATATCTGTGAACAATACAATCATTTATTAATAAATTCATACCAAGGTATCCATTATCTTTATAAAAGTTTTCTACCCATTCGTTTTGACTTTTAGAATATATACTAGGAACATAAATACTATTACTACTGTGCATGCCAGTTACAAGACCTGATACTTGATGTTTTCCTTGAAGATTTTCCAAAATTGCTAAAACAAAATAATTTTAATATTATACTTGAATTAATACAAACTTATTCTGATATTAATGATTAAATTACAAAAAAAAATTCTCTCTGGAACAGAACATTGTCCTAAAATTGCTGAAATTTGTGTTGGCCTTGTAATTGCTGAAAGTGCACCCCTTATTTTTGCTTCATTTCTGGCTATATAATCTTGATTATAAAAAATTCGTGGATCTTGTGAATCTTGTTTACCTAATATAGTTTTACCCAATTCTTTTTCAATAATTGATTGCAAAAATTCAGCTGGTAAATCATAAAATAAGGTTAAATCTACAATGCTAATAAAACCATTTTGATGAAGTTTATCATTAATTTCTTCAATAATTTTAGAAATATAATTTTTGTCTATTAACTGTCCTAATATTACTTTTAATCCTTTATTATTTTTTTCAATATCTCCAACAAACTTAGAAATCTGTGATAAATCTATGTTTAAAATATTAGCTAATTCGGTTAAACTTATACGCCCTCCATGAACATATAATTCATCTTTAATTTCTTTTATTAAATGTTGAGGTGTTACATATTCCTTGCCATCATTTGTAAAGATAACATCCAAAAGTTTTTGTTCAGTTAGCTTCATTATAATTTCAATACAATTACGTTCCGAAAGTCTAAAAAAACCAATAATACAAGTTATAAATTAAAATATAAATTTTTCAAATATAAAAATAATTTATCTGATTTTAATTATAAATATTACAGGTAAGTCAATAATAAAATAATCTAACGAATATTTGATTATATTTTAACTTTTTTAATGAAAATATATGCATTTTAAAAATGCTTTCATTTACAAAAAATTTTTTAAAGATATCTATTAAACTTTAAATAAAAAATAAATTAAAATTATATTTAACAAAGAGGTAATAATTAAAAATAAAACTTTTTAACTCAAAATTTTCGTTTTAGTTGATATTTTATTTATAGATTAAAATACTCTATGTCTTTGTAAAAAATATATTTGTAATAAAAAATTAATATTCGAATTTATTGTTATAAATATCATTATTAAACATTATCAAGTACATTATTAAATGCATTATTACTTTTGTAATGTATAGCTTAGTTGTGCTTTCTGAAAATCAGCAGCTAGCCTCTTCACTTCATCCCAATCTGCTGTTGTCATCTTGATAAATGTTTTTCGATTGTGTTGAAAAAAATACTTATAAATTTAGTTTAAAACGTTTAAATTTTGATTAAAAGTATGATATCATTCAATTTTATTCAATAATAAATATTATTGTACATTATAAACACGCAATATGTTTACGACAACTTTCCACGTCAGGTTATAGTCACTATATCTATCTTTTTATTCAGTCTTACAGTCGCGTTTACAACATTAAGCATATAATATACTTCATAAGAAGAGATTCAAAGTGGTGGGAATAACAATATAACCACATGCGAACATTGTCGGACAGATCTAAATAGTATTGAGATAAACCCTTCATATATTTTTAATATTATATATTATTTATATTATATTATTTATATTCACTGGTTGATAAGGAACTCATTTATTTAAAAAATTATTTAATATAAAATAATATATTTTAAGTACGACTTTAAATCAATTAAAAAAATTTGTATTAACGTATGCTAATTAAGGTTTGTTTTGTTTCCTTTTAATTTATGTACAATGAACAAAGTAACAACATAACTAATAAAATAACTAATGATTATATCAAAATTTTAGTAAAACATGTATAATTTTTTTAATTTTTTATCATTTAGTTTTCTAGTACTCTAATATAAATGATTGAATATTATTATTATTAGCATTTAAAATTATAAATAAATATTCAAAAATTAAATACTACAATTTATAAAAAATAAAAATACTATATTTCTGATTTTTTTTAAAGAATAAAAATAAAACAAATACATAATAAAATCAATTTTGTATTTAAAAAATATATGTGTTAATTCAATAATTATGAAAAAACTTTCTCAAGTAATAATAAATTGTTTTATTATTATCATAGCATATGTTTATTAATGATAACATTTTTTATTATTCTTATAGTTCTTTTTAGAATTTAAGTATCTCAAAAATTTTCTTAAGTAGTATAAAATAATTCATGTAAACTGAAGTCTATATTAATTTAATTAATCATAGAAATTATTGAAGTAAATAAATGAAAAGCTTATAAATGCACAAATATTTATTTTAATTACATTTATAAATTTAAGAGAAACAAAACGATTGCGAAATCATAAACTAATTTTAAACACTTTAAATTATATTTTACATTTCTCTAGATTTATATACATGTTTTTAATAATAGTTTTAAATTATACAAATTTAATACATAAATTATGTTTTATAAATAAGAATTAAATATTTTATAATCAAATTTTATTTTACTATAAAGATCACGTTTTAAGTTACAATATTATTGTATGTTGAATAGTAAAAAACGAATTTTTAAACTTTAAGTCTGCATCATTAACATTAAAATCTGGCTTGTTTTTCCATTAGAAAAATTAAACATAATTAAGTATTTTTTCAGGAACAAATTAAAATTTAAGTCTATCAAACCAGTTACAATCCAATAATACATGTAAAATTAAATTATATTGTATTAATTGATTCAGGTTATGTGGTATTAATTTAATCATTTTATAAATAATTGAAATCAATTACTAATTAATAAAATTCTTTAAAAAGTATCATAAAATAAACTTAATTTTTATTAGTGTGATAAAATAAATAAAATATATAATTTATTTCATTTACTTCTTATATTTAATAAACTAAATTGTACAAACTTATATTTTATAATACTACCATCGATAATGAGCATAAGATTTATTTGCAATACATTGCTTGTACAAATCTTGTTTCATCTTTATAACACGTCCCTAAAAAATATATTAATGATTATTCAATTTTACAAAAATTAAATTAATCTGTAAACTTACTTGATTATAAAATGCATCGAGTAATTCTTCTGCTATCCTATCAGATACAAATTCTTCTCTCTTTTTATCCCTTGCAGCCTTCAATAACCATTTCACAGCTAGAAAGGTAGATCTTTTTGGAATAACTGGTGATGGAACCTTCGTAGAAGTATTTTGTTATATTATATTTATAAAATAAATATTGCATTTAGAAAAATAAATTTTTACAAGATTTTAATATAATATGTATCTTAAATATCTTTTTTTTTTAAATAATTACCCTGTACGTTTGACTACCTCGCTTCACACTAATAAGTTCTAATACAGGAGAAGCATTTGCAATAGCTTGAATTAAAATTACTTTTGGATCTAATTCAATTTTCTCTTGCATTTCAGGACTAGATGAGTTATACTTTTGTAATTGTATAATTTTTATATGTTCAAATACATTTTCTAATAAACATCTGGCATTTATTTTTTTTCCATCTTTTGTTAAATAATTTATAAATTTTCTAAAAATCAAACATTCTTTTCATTAGGAAGAGTTAGCATGCAGATATAAAAATTTAGGTATCATCTATAGAACTATATACATACGATACTACAGGGTCATAAAATTCAGAAGAGGTTTCATTTGTAAACGATGGTTTAAAAACCTTATAAGTGAGTTCCTTAAAAACTCCAGCAGCTTTCAAATCTTCTTGATCTTCGGGTCGAAATATAGGTTTTTCATAATGTTTTGGAAAAACACTGTAAAATCTGTCACAATTTTTTATTTTTAATCTGTAATTTATAACAAGTATTAACAAATATAAAGTACGCATTATTATGTAGGTTATGATATTATATTATTCAAAGAAATTTTACACTAATAAGTGAAATAGTGATTAACGATTTAACAATAATAATAACCGATATTAAATTTCATTAATTAATTGATTAATACATGCGATTACCTGTAAATAGATTCAATGTTTATAATGTTAGATATTTTTATTCGAAGCATTCGCAATGATGCCATTTCAAAAAATTAATAAACTTTATATAGAAAAAAATATACAAATTCTTAAAAGAAATACTTCTAATAAATTTATCAATGTTATATATTATAATTTAGGAGTTGCAACATACGTGAAGCATGTGCCATAACGTAAAGATCAGTAAACAAGAATGCAAACAAACACTAGATTAATAATCAATGTTAGTTTTTTATATTTTAAAAAATATCGAAAACTTATATTTTATTTATAACGCTCCTAAAAAATTTTAAATTATTAACATAATTTGGTTTTTGAGTTTTGTTTTTATAAAAATATTTTATAGAAAACAGCTTATTTTTACAATTTTAAATTAATATAAATTAATTATTACAATCAAACGCTTAAATAATTTTAGTATGATTAACGTGTATTATTAATATATAGATATATTGTTCATATTTTATTAATAAATAAATTAATTAATTGTATGATATTCTAAATTGTAATGTTTTGCATTATATTATTTTCAGTGTTCCAAAAATCCATGTGTCTATTTCCCGCGAATCGAGATGGTTTTAAATTAATAATAATAAGGACTTGAAAATAATAAAGCTGCTCCAATGTTAAACAATTATAGACGTTAAGACTCATAAGAAACGAGTTCAAAATGGAAAAATCTAACTTTCTTAAGAATAACTTTGTTTAAACTTGGTAACAAAATTGTTTAAATACTTTTAATTACGCTTTGCTTAAAGTAATCCACGAATCTATGCATGGAATTCTGAACACTTATTTTATAGAGAATATGATAGATCAATGATCTATCTTATAATTAGACAATTTTAATTCAACAATTAATCACAAAAGAGCTGTATCTGTACAGCTTCTATTTGTTATTGGTTCTATAACGTTAAGTGATTTAATCATTGAATGGCAGAATGATCTAAGTTGTAAGAAAAAATACATATTTATTTTTATGGACTTTTTAGTTATTTTATAGAATACAGACCATATGTCTTTAAAAAACAAATATTTAAATTTTCTTACACTGCATTACACTCTACATTACACTTTACATTACATTTCGTAAAAAAACGCAATTTTCACGTAATTATTATTCTCAAATATTAATTATTTAAAACATATTTTTACAATATTATTATCAACTATAATTTTCTAATAATTAGAAGCGTTTATTTTCTTGTTGCAAGAATGCTAAATATTAATAATCAACTAATTTTTACTATAAATCATTATTTAAAAAAAATTTATATAATTTTTTATAATATAAACATTTACAAAGCGATAATATATTTTTACAACTTTTTAATAAAATAATAATTTATTATAAAGATTCTTTACTATGTTTACTATTGACAATCTTCATATTTTTAATTAAACTAATTTATTAACTTCAAGATAAAATATCCACAAAGTATTTATTATCTTTTAGAATATATTTATAGTATCATTCCAAATATAGAATTTATTTGAAAATATATTGTAGATATACGACAAGATTAAATAAGGTAATATATTCGAAATAATTATTATTAAATATAGTGTAATAATTATGTATACTATTAGTAATACCAAATGTGAGTTCAGCGATATAATAAGTGATCAAACCGTTATTTGGAAAGCTACTCGTTACAGGACAGCGCAACAGTAGATAAATTTTGTAATTACAGTTTAATACTTATCCTGAATAATAATAAATATAAATAAGAACGATCAACTTTCAAAGAAACAATAAAGCTCTCAGTAAATTAAATACAAATTTCGAATTTGGGCAGTTGGTAAATCTAGAAACTATAAACAACTAAAAAGTATAATCCATTTACATTAATTATACATGTAATTCTAAGTTTTTAAAAATATCTATTAACGAATTATTTTATAATTATCTAATTAAAATTATCAAAAAATTAATTTTGTTTTTTATTTTGAGATTTTCATACCTCTATTCTTCAAAAATTTTGGTTTGCATATAATAAATTAAATCCTAGACTTTATGAACTTTAGATAATTAATAAATAATCATAATTCAATAATAGTAATAAAAAGTAATAGTTTGGTATGAAATTATAATAAATCATGCAATGATTTAATTATTAATAGTAAAAGCTTGAAGATTTTTCATTATCTGGTAAACATCATAAAATATTGATAAAACTTTATTGATAATAATAGAAAAAATGATAGAAAAAAAATATTGAATTGTTATTATAAAATCTAAAATATGAAACATTCCTAAAACGTCACACATGGATCGACTGATAAAATTCGTTAAATTTGTTGGGAGTATATATTCCTATTTCCAATACAATAAAATTCTTTATTAATTCGAATAAAATCAAATTTATTTATAAGTCGATAGTGTGTTATATGTAATAATTCGTCAAATATTTATTTATACTTAATAATAACTTGAAAATGTAAACGCAAACAAATTACCTAAATTTGCAAACCTTAATTTCAAAAACAAACAAATTATTAAATTTAATAAATTAATTGTTCGTTATCAATTATTTATATAAAATTTATAACTTTTTAATTTAATTTTTTAAAACCAAATACATGTGTGAATGTGTATATATTTTAATCTATTAATATCAGTATATTTTCATATTAATTATAGTTAAATTATATTAAACCAAATATTTACAAATTTTATAATTTATTAATGATACATAAAAATGAGCCTTTTAATTTTATTTTGTTCGTTGTGAAAATTTTCAAAATAAAATTTAATCGAAAATTGTGACGATACAGATTTTTACATGAAGGTAAGTTGAGTTATACATAATGCGCGTGTGTGATATATATGGTATGTCAGAAGCTGAACTGACACACCTACGTCAACACATCGAAATATAGCAGAAGACTGTTCATATGCGCCTGCGCTGTTAACCGTATACATGTGTCTACCATCGTCGTTCTGTGCGGAAAATTAAGAGAATACAGGCTCTCACACAAATGCATAATAATTTATTACGACCGCGCTCCTGTAGATTTTCCAAATTCGCACGCGGCTTAAGGAAGTTTCGTTTCATAACAAAATTACTTTTTATTCAAAAAACAAGGGATAATTCGATTAACGCGTAATAGAAGTCAAGTGGTTGCATACTATCCTTTTTCAACTCAGACTGAGCAAAAAAAGGAACGACGGATCATCAAGCGACGCGCGTAACTGTAGCTTTGCACGTAGCACTGTAAAGTAGACTCGAAGAAGACGAGAACGTCGAGAAAAAGAAAAAAGAAATTATGTCCCCGACGCAGAATGCCTACACTAAACTGACTACTACGTCGACAAGCTGCCGAAGGAAGGGATCCTAAAAGGTCAGGGAGTGCTGGAGAGCGTGGCAGTGGCTTTCTTGAAGAAATAGTTGAGTTAATCGTGCGCCCTACTCCTTTCCCACCGCCCGGAGTGGGCCAACAGAGTCCAACGCGGACATGGCCGAGAATCAGGACAACTCGTTCAATTCCTCGGAGCAGGCCAACCAAGGTATATACCACCACTTCGCTGCAGTTGGTCTTTTTTCTTCACATCTGTCCGAATTAAGCTTTGCTGCGCTTTTTCTTATTTTCTGCAAGAACTTCGCCTCACACTTGGACATTCCTAACCTAACCTAATGTACATACATACCGACTTCTGTATGCTAAAATTTTCATCCCTTGTTTGTATCATATCATGTTTATCATTTGTTTCTTTAAAAACCTGTGATAAAAAAATATTGTGTAGTCACGGACGACTGTTTTACCGCTTCTTCTGTTACTATTTTTGCAAATATTTATATTTAATAAAAGTAATAAGATATTTCATAGATTTTTTAAATATAAAATTTTATGCCACATTAGAATTGTTAAGCTATAAATATTATTTTTAATCTTTAAATATTTAGAAATATTTAGTAGATAACATAATTAATAGAATCAGATAATTTGAATATCCTTTGTATTAAAATGTTGTTAAGTATAATAAGATAAATTGATATTAATTTTGAATCTTGAACCATTAGACTAATAATTAATATATATTTGTTAATGAGAATTTAAAAAATTTGGATGTACATATACATCATATAAGTATAAAAGATTATCTTTATAATTTTATTATATTATTTTATATCGATTTTATATTTTATCACCTTTCAAATTTTCAATATGAATATTAATTTATTTTTATTTATATTTTTTAAATATCAATTTTTACTTACTTTCATAAGTATATTTATTTATTTCCACCCATTATTTAAAAGATTTCTTTTTTTTTATATCAAAGAAAACTTTATTCAATTTATTAATTATATCAATATATAAAAAATGGCATTAAATTCTTTTTTAATATTGTTTCACATTAATAATATAATTCTTAATATTGTTTTAAAAAATGAAACTAATATTTTACTAAAATTTAAAAAAATTAAATATTTCTAAATTATTTACTCAATTAATAGAAAATAAACTAAAGTAAATAAAAAAAATTTTTTAATTAATTGCTAATATCAATTACAGCTTATGATAATTAATATTTGTAAAACAAAAAATAAATCAAAATTTACATAAACTATTTTATATTTGGTTTTATAATAAATTAATTAGAAAAGCATTTCAATCATATATGTAGATTGAACCAAACAACTTTCAATACTGGATGTATTTATTGATTTTGTATTTTAGGTACCAGCAGTAGGCCATTTACCTTTCCATGTTTAGATCTCAGAACCAACACTGATGTTCAAAATGACATGTCTGGTAGGTTAAATTGCTAAATCAAATTAAACATAATAAAATAATTATTTATTTTTTATTTACACTAGCGGAAAAAAGAAGACAGTTAAAGATGAGTTTTCAAGCTCAAAGTGGAAACTTGACACACTCCAATTCAACAACCTCCTCTATTTCTAATTCAACTATTGAATCAACATGTTCACCAATATCGTAAGTTACAATATAGATACTTATATTTATATTTTATTTTGAATTGACCATGTACAAATTTTTTATTTTTTATAACATAATTAACACATTTTTATATATAGGATCACACGTCCAAGCTTGCCTTTAGCTTTCCCAAAGCTTCCTGCAAGACCTCGTGCAGTAATACAACCAGAAATTTTACCTGATAAAGCAAGGTAAATAAATAAATACCAATTAGTATTAAAAAAATTACGAATATTTCATATTTTGTCTTATGCACACATAAAATCAAATATATTTTGTAGAGAAAAATTTAAGATGTGTCAATCAATGCAAAGTACTGGGAAGTTACAATTAACTCCTGATACGGTATATGACTTTACAAGTGAAGATCTTCAAGATTTGGGAGAAATTGGTAGAGGAGGTTTTGGAACTGTAAATAAAATGATACATAGGATAAGCAATACTGTTATGGCTGTGAAGGTAATTTTATTTTTAAATTAAAACATAAAAATTAAGTTTTTGAGTAAATATTTATTTAATATTTTAGTATGAAATTTTTAAACAATTTTTAAATAATTAAATAAATTAAAATTATATAAATATTTATTTATTATTTTTTTTTGTAATAATTTAAAAATGAAATGAAAATAAATATTTATCTCAATAAATCGTACAAAGTAAAAAATGAATTTTATTCATTGAGAAAAATTTTAATTTCAGAGAATTCGTTCGACGGTCGACGAAAAGGAACAAAAGCAATTATTAATGGATTTAGAAGTTGTCATGAAATCCAATGAATGTCCTTGCATTGTGCAATTTTATGGGGCTTTATTTAAGGAAGTATGTTATTAAATGTCTTTAATTAAAGATATAAACTTTTAATTTAAAAAAATCAACTTTATTAAACATATTGTATATATTTTTAAAGGGGGACTGTTGGATATGCATGGAATTAATGGATACTTCATTAGATAAGTTTTACAAGTTTATTTATGAAAAATTAAATGAGAGGATACCTGAATGTATTTTAGGTAAAATTACAGTTGCTACTGTTAAAGCATTAAATTACTTAAAAGAAAAATTGCGAATTATCCACCGGGACGTCAAACCTAGTAATATATTACTGGATCGACGAGGCAATATAAAACTTTGTGATTTTGGTATATCTGGTCAGTTGGTAGATTCCATTGCTCGAACTCGTGATGCAGGTTGTAGACCATATATGGCTGTTAGTACTATTTTTAATAACGTTCTTTTTAATATATCACTTCTCGTTAATTAAGAATTCTATTATTATCGGTACTAAACATAAATTAAATAATAAGTTAATGACTGTTTTAGCCTGAAAGAATAGATCCACAACGAGCAAGAGGATATGATGTAAGAAGTGATGTATGGTCTCTGGGTATAACTTTAATGGAAGTTGCAACAGGGTACTTTCCTTATCCAAAATGGAATTCTGTTTTTGAACAACTTTATCAAGTAGTTCAAGGTGAACCTCCAAGATTATCATCTAATGAAAATGGAAACCATTTTACAATGGATTTTGTTAACTTCGTTAATACATGGTAAATTTTATAAATAATTCATATTTGCAAAAAAACAGTAGTAGAAAGAGAAAGTAAAGAATTAAATTTTCTAGTTTGTTGAAACATTAATTATATAAATTCAATAATAAAAAGTTTAATAATCTTATACATAGTTAAAATCAAATTTCCTTGAAATTATGTACATACATAACCCAAAAATCAAATTAAATACATACATTTTTTTATTGCAAGTTAGGTTAAGACTAATTTTTAAATATTGTGTGCATATGTGTATTCTTATCTACACATTCTAAGTTTTTTTATTACATTAATATTTTAAAAATAATTTCTTAATTGGAAATTTAGTAACTATTTTATTATTGTTAAAGAATTATAGTATAAAACAAATTTACTCATTTAAGCTATTTTTTATTTCAGTCTAATTAAAGAGGAAACTCAGCGTCCAAAGTACAATAAACTTTTAGAACATCCTTTTATTAGAAAATCCGAAGAAGCAATGATAGACGTAGCTGCCTACATAAGTAGCGTTTTGGACAATATGGCTAATAATGGTGTTACTCCTTTCACCACAAATCAGCCTTAAAGATAACAAAAAATAAACGAAAAAATTCTATCAATAAAAGATTTAAATGAATTGTAAAAACAAACAAAAGTTAAAAAAAAGCATGGATACAAAGAGACAGAAAATGAGAAAATAATAGTGAGAGAGGGAGGATGAAACAATGAGAAAATAAGAGAAAGTGAAATTGAGATAATGAGAGAAAGAGAAATTGAGAAAATGAGAGAAAGAGAAATTGAGAAAATGAGAAAATGAGAGAGAGAGAGAGAGAGAGAAATGAAAAAATAAGAGAGCATTCCTTCGTTATTGCAATTCTGCATTTCTCACCCTTATTACAATAATATGTAGAAGGCAAAAAGCCGCTCCAATCTAGTATAATTTTACTTAATTAACGCGAGGTAATTGTAGAGCTCTACCTCCGCGTTCTCTAATACTCGTACACATAGAGCGAGTGTGTTAAGGGGTCTTTATTCACGATGTTATAAATACAGACAGCTAAAAATAGAGGAATTTAGAAGAGAGTAAAAATATGAATCAAATGTATTCGTTAATTAATTAATTAGGAAATAAATATAACACACCTTGGAAAAAATAATATTTCTAGTAATTCAAAAGATTTTTCAAAGGTAATAATTAATTATTAGTTTCAATTGAATATTCAATGATAATTAGAGTAAATATTAATTCGAATTAGAACATTTTTGTCAACGTAGTTATGCAAAAACAAGCACACGACCCCAAATCACATATTGTGAATTTTTTTCGTCCTCTCGAAGCCTCGGTTTACGGAAGCCGGAAAAAAATGATTAAAGTTAATGCTTGTATAAACAATGTGTTAAACGCTTCTTTTGTTTTACTTTTTATGGATTTTTATTAATTAGTGTTATATGAAGAATATTGCATTCAATAACTGCAATTTTTTTCGACTTCTAGAGTACTGTGAATTCTGGTGCGAGTATGAAACAATAATTGATTAGCGTTTCCAGAACGGAAAAGTTATTTCATTCAGTTCCAAAGCAATCAAGAGAAAGATCGTTCCACAGAGGATAGCGTCATTTATTATTATATAACGCGTACATACACCTTTCATGTTTTTTCTAATCAGTACTCGAATATGAAATACACATACGACGCCATACTCATTGAATTCGGAGACGTAGTTTCGCCAAAATAGTACAAAATATTTGTTCTGGCGATTTTGTTAGATTAAAAGCTTATTACAAGATAAAATAAACAAGAAAAATTGAGTACTGTAATGTAAGGTAAATAAATGACTACAGATCGATCAATTGTGATAAAATTCTTTTGTTTGTCGTTATATTTTGTCCCTTGCTCATTCTTTATTTTGCATTAAATCATAAGTTTAAAACTAGAATCTCATATCTTGTATATTCATTTATTTCCAATTCAACTTATTA
Source organism: Platyscapa corneri (assembly GCA_018907185.1). Lineage (NCBI taxonomy): Eukaryota > Metazoa > Arthropoda > Insecta > Hymenoptera > Agaonidae > Platyscapa > Platyscapa corneri. The sequence continues at coordinate 516,910 of JACCHW010000045.1, read as the reverse complement.
AAATTGGTAAAAGTTGAGATTTTTTCTACATAAATTTGCTGATGACTTGAATATACAAATTATATTTCTTTATAATTTTTTTATATCCTATTTTACTTTACAAATTAATTAATATCTTTACCATTGGATTTTTGTTTTTTTTTATAATCTTGGTACACTTTAAATTTTAATATTTGTAAATCTGCTAAACTATTATTCAAAACCTCCATTACCTTCGACATTTTTATATAAGAAATTCTATAATCAAATTATGCGGATATTCAACTAGTATTTACGAAAAATTTGATATTAAAATTTTCCTAAGCTAATAAACTATTAAATTACATAAAATATATTTTACTAACATTTTTCGTAAAAATAAATTTTTATAAAGTGTTAATGCTTATATAATTAACAAAGTAAAAAAATTAATGTTCTGTGATATATTTTTTACCAAGTTTTCACGTAGTTAATCGATAAATGACACATATGATTATCTAGATATAGTATACGAAGTTTGTTGATGATGCACTTTATGTATAATACTGTTTTATAACATGAAGACATTTTATAACATTTTAAATTCATTACTTATAGTTCAAACTATAAGAACTAAAGAAATAGATTAATTTATAGCAAGATATACTTTTAAAATTTTTAAGTAAATTGAAACAACAAAATGCAGTTGAATAAAAATACTTTTGCTAATTATTTTAGTAAATTTTATAAATACTAATGTACATATCATTTAATCAATACAAGATATCTATTATTTTAAGGCATTTCTTTTATAATATCTAAATTAGTTCAATTTTTTTTAAATAAATATATCGTTTAACTTGTTTGAAATTTATTTGAATGTATTAAATGCATTTAAAAAAATATTAAATACTATGATTGGAATATATTAAGTTTCTTAAACTAAAAGTAATCAAATAGTTATATGAAGTTTGAAGTGTTTTTCATTTAAAATGATATTGTGTACATAATATCTTAAAATTGAGATTTTTCCGTTAAGGTGCCTTTGAAATATACCAAAAATATTTTTCATATTCTCTGTGGCGCATGAGCTAGCCACTTTATTTAAGTCGATCCATTTGACAACAATAAAAGTGAAATATAGTTAACATTGGAATAATTTACTTCTTCAAATGTAATTTTTGATCATTAAATTTTGTAATTTACATTTGATTGATTTAATATAAGCAAGAATTAATCACCCTTATATTATTTTTAAAGTTTAAAATACCACAGTATAAAAACAAATTTTTTTCATCGAGAGTAAATATTTTCTACATAATTTTATAATAAAAGAATTAAATGTAGAATTATAATGATGATAATAAAAGTAAAGATATCATGCAAAGATATTTAATAAAGATTATTTAAATTTGTTATTATTAATGAAATATAGATCTACTAATATGTTTCAAAGATGAAATAATAGTTATATAACTTTAACTGTTATTTAGAAAAAATAATTAACTACAATAATTTTAAATAATTCCATCGATCAAAAAGATTTTTATAAATTTTGTTAAATGCGATTAGTATAATCTTCAATAAATGCTTGAACAAATGAATAAAAATTATACGGTTTTTTTACGTTGAAATATCAATTTAAAAAAAAGAGAAAATAACTACCACGTTGAACGAGAATATTAATTTGATAAGTTAATAATAATAATAATAATAATAATAATAATAATAATAATAATAATAATAATAATAATGATAATGATGATAATAATAATAATGATAATAATAATAATAATAATAAGGTAAGATAATATTTTCTACATATTTATAATTTTAATAACAAAAGTACATGAACTGAAGTTCAAATTATGTGCCTATTTACTCTACTCTTAAGTTATTACCAAATTTATATAAACAGATTTTTTGGAAATTATAACATTTTATTTGATAGTAAAATAATGGAAATTAATTAAATTCATTAATATAAAAGTAATTAAAAAACATTTGTGAACGTTTTCAATAAATTGTATCTATTTAAATATACAATTTTATATAAATGCATTCAATTTTGAAAAGAACAGTAAAGATTCATTGTAATCGTAATATAATTCTATTACGTTTAAATATAAAAAAAAATTTAAGAAAAAAATATATAAATTAACTCATATTATTTTCATGTATTTATAATATTACAATTTACCTATTGATCAAAACATAAATTTTTATTATTAGATATCAATTATTTTTAAATGTATACATAAAGTTTAAAAACTATAAATTAGATTCAACTTTAAGAAGAAAAATAAGTTTGAGTGAACTGCTATCATAATAAATCAACAAAGAACAATAAATAAAATTGTATGAAACATAATAGGTTTAAAAAACAAAATGTAATTATTAACAATTGAATAACGTCTTCAAAATAATATAGTACTGTAACGAAAATGGCAACATTTGTAAAGATTGTTAAAAAAAATAATTTGAGCTTTTAAAAGAATAATATTCTTCAGTACATATAAGTTTACGCTTTACAAATATGGAAAAATTTGCAAATTTAGCTTAAATTTGATACGAGGAAAAACGATAGGGTAAAAGTAAATAAAAATTAATTACAAAGTGAATAAAAAGTGTTTGACAGGATATGTTATTTACGTGAAAATGGAACTAAGAACTTATTATAATCATAATATTTAATTATATATAAATTAAATTTTAATTATAATAGTAAATTGTATAAATTTACTATTTAAATTATAATAACATACATTTAAATGGATAAAAAAGTAAAAGAAGAAAAGTAAAGTTTACAATTAAGAAAAACATTGAAGCATAAATTTAAAGGAAAGAAAATTAAAATTTTTATGCGTAATGGAAGTACGTTGATCTCAAGAGCGCCAGCAGTGCAAGAGTCCTAAAAGCTATTAAATATCCACTTGTAAAATCGAGAGATGAATTAAATTTTCTTCTCAAAAATTGGGAAGAACCTATTAAATACCTACTCAGAAAAAATTTGAATCGTCAAATTTCCTTGAATGTATATATATTATGTTTTAAAATACAAATATATTAAAAATCCTTTGTTAAAAAATAACTTTATCGCGATGGTAATATTGTCCTAATATCACCGAATTAGTAATAAGAAATAAATAAAAGGACTCGGTACTTCATTTTTTCCTTGACTCGTTTAAGGATGAAGAACGTTTAAAAACGTTTGCTTGTATCCTTGAATTATAAGTACACTTCAGTAAAGTTGCATTGAAAATTCAGTCTAATTAAATAATCCTTCTTATAATTATTGTCGATTAAAGTTCACCGATATAATTATAAAGCGAATTTATCATTAAAAATAACTTTTTATCAATTTTTAATTTGAAATGATTTATTTAGGAAAACTGATTTTCATTATTAATGAAAATTTAACGGTATCATTTTAATTTTACAATCAATTAATAATAAAAATTTTATTTTTATGATAATACGTTCAAGTCTACACAAGCACAAGTATTGAGTATAATGTCACACATCCACATAATTTCTAATCCATTCAATCGTCTCTAATAAAATTACTCTTTACTTTTCTACTAGTTGACAACGTAAAGACGAATATAACTATTTAAAATTTAATTTTTTATTTAATTCTACGATTGAACAAATAAATGAAAATTTATTTCAATTAAAGTAACAAACTTGGAGTTTCATATTTGTAACTACTTTGCAATATACGTTTTACATGTGTTTATTAGATTATATAATTATAAATATAAATTTAAAATTTGACACAACTGTAATTTAAATTTTTGTAATTTTTACATATTCTTTTTAAAATATTTGAAGATTATTTTTTATTTGTAAAAAAGTCCATTTTAACAAATTATTCGTAGAAATATATTGAGATATCGCGTGCCAGTTTTTATTAAAAAATGGTTGTACCCATACAGGTAGCACATAATGAAAAGATCATTTTGAGGAAAGTTTAAGACTTTTAGTGCTCTAACCGCATTTCTTTATTAATAGAATATTTGTAAAGGATAATTCATGTATGTAGCCACGCGCATGTGTATCTATATACTTCTAAGTACGAATAATTTATTTGTACGTTAATTAGTTTTTTATTAAAATAAATATATAAATAGTTTATAAACCAGTTAAAGAATAATAGAAAATTAAAAATTACATATTTTCTTGACTTTATAAAGTTTTAGAGGGTATGAGTTGAACTTTTTAAGACCATCGTCAATTTGTTCCTCTATTTTGCATTTTCTACGTTACTTAATCATAGTTTTAGTTCATAATTTACTTCTCTAATATTTAATATAAATTTACATTGTATTTTGTTAGATATTTTTAAGTCTTATTTTACAGAATCTACAACATTTACATTATTTCAATATATTTAAAAAAGAAACTTTTAGTTCATCATCTTGTGGTATATTTAAAATTTTTACGAGTCTACATTTTTCATTTTCTGATGAAAATTTATCAGGATTAAAGCTAAGTACATGCAGATGTTTCTTTGAATAACTTGCGTGGCATCGATCCAAGAAAAAGTAACAAGTTGTATGCTTCGCCTTTTTTAATACTATTGCGTTTTTATTTATTTTTTAAACAGTAATTTTATAATTCTCTCTGAATTTTATACTTCTTTGAAATGTTGATATATTATCTATGTAAACGACTAAAACAATGAAATATATTAATTAATTAATTAATTAATCTTTAAATATATTTTTATTCTGTTTTTATTTGTAATGTCATTTACATTTCATCATTAAGGATGGACTGATATTGTCCTTTAAAGTTCAATGAAAATAATGTTTTATTTTATATCGCTTAATTAAATATCCTAATTGAATAAATATCTGTGTTATAATACTATAATCTACTTCTTAATATTATAGAACTAAATTGTTGTTTAAAAAAAAAAGTAGCATACTAAATTAAGGTTATAATCCAGACATTTTACATTTATCAAATGCTTTAAAACTATAATTAGTATTCGTTAATAAAAAAATGAGTTAGCACATTAATTTAATACTTCTATTTAAAGATCTAGATCAATGTCCTCATATAATAAGTCAAAATTAATTTTCCAATATATCCATAAAAAAACCGTCGATGTTAATTTTCGTATGATACAAATGCAATTATTTACTGGCGTTTAAAAATACCTGTATAAGGATACTTTCATGTAGTAATCGATATTATTTAATCGCAAATGCAGTTTTTTTACATTAATTCTTAACTATAAAAAGACTGATCCATTAATATTTTTTTAAATCCAAGCATTTCTATGTATGGAAATGGGCAAAAAAGTTATTAGCTAATTCTTCGACAGAGAAAACGATAAGGATACCCGAAGATTATTTTTTTTTTTAATTATTTAAGAAAATAATTAATTTCTATTGACTTATCACACAAACTTATTGTCTCTTCTACTGAAAAACTTGAGAAAAAGTAACTCAACTTTGTATAAAAAACTTCTTTTCCGAAAGATAAAATAAATGTCATCTCATACATTGACTACCTCCGTATACAATTGTAGAAATTAACTTTAAATTTATATATCACTAATCTGTATTTACTTCAAAGTAAACTATCGATATTTTTGCAGGTAATAATTTGGCTTAACAGGGATTTTTTTCATAAAATATTATTAATTTTAAAGAACATATCGCGTTTATATAGGACAATAAAATTAAAAATTAAAATTTCTTTTGTTGCCTAATAATTGGAAATCAGGATAAAAAATTAAATTTATTCTGAAGCGAATCTATGAAATTTCTTTTCTACATAGAAAACTTAGAAAATACTCTAGACATAATTAATTTTAACAGAAATTTTGTTTTATAGATTTATCGATAATAGTAGATGCGTTTTAAAATTTATAAGTTTTGATGTGAATATTAGTTAAGAATTTTTTTTATTCTGCTCTAGTGTCGTATTTATGAAATACGAAATAGGAAATTAAAACACCCTTATTAATTAAATGAAACCGCATATATTTACTTAACTTAAGTTAATCAGTTTATAATTATCACATAAATGTTTGATATCTGTTAGTTTACAGCAATTACTTCTTTGGGTTTTCACAGCAGACTTTATATTTTTTGAAGAACTTTGCCGCTATTCACAAAAGCGCGTGCTGTGAAATAAGAATAATAATTTCTAATTTAAAACAATTCTCGCATAAATCACAAATAATAACAATTATTTTCAAATAAATAAAAGTAAATATGACAAGTAAAAGGATATTAATAGGAGTAAATTAAGGTAAGAGTAAGTTTTATTATTAAAATCCACCATAAATAATACGTGGAAAAGGGAATTATGGATCTAGAAGAGATTGCACCGAAAATAAATGCACATTATTATTGTTAAATTTTATTTTATACTTTTAGAAAAGTGCAAAGGTTAGCGACACATGCATTTATTACTATAATTTATTTTTCAGTTTTCAGAGTCAAGTGTGGAATATAGTCTGTAAATTCTATAATACAAGCTATGCTTCCAGTGTTGCGTTTAGGAGTTGTGCAAAAAGGAGATAAAACCTCCATACGTAGAATTGTGTTTGAAGTTTTATTGCATTTTTATTAACATTACTGTATATCGCGTTAAGTAATATATACGAGATAAAGCACGTTTTGTAAGAAAAAGTATTTTACTTGAAAATAATCCACATATTATTATTTACGGCGTTAGCCGCGAGCGTAATAAAAAATAGATTCTAGTTTTATAATTCCCTCCGGATCGGAAGATTGCAGATTACGAATAAAATGGAAGAACGTGGGTGTTGTCCTTGATAAGCCATCGACAGAGAGAGAGAGAGAGAGAGAGAGAGCCGAGATTTTAATTTCATAGGAGAAGCCGATCGGTAGGCAAGGCTCGATAAAGTGGTGAAATTTTTGTCCGATCGTATCTCGAAGCCTCCCTTTCCTCTACGTGTCGCAGGGGGTCATGCAGTTATTCCCTTCCCCGTTCTCTCTCCCCTTTCTTCTGTAGTAGTTCACGGACGGGGAGCCGACACCAGCAGCTATACTACCTGGTTCAACGAATCGATAATTTCACCGGCTCCCGAGCGCTGGTTCACCTGTTAAGTCGGGCCAGGAAGATGGCGGCGGCGGCCCTTAACGTACGCTAGAACACAGGGGAATGCTGGCGCGCAGGCCGACTCGGTCTATGTCCACGCTGGTCACTGTAGATCTTACCCCCGACGGCGACGAACGTTCGCCAACGTTCGCGTGCGACAGCCGCGGCTCGTATTGCGCCTAACTTCAATTTTCCGAGCGCAACGGGCCTCCGTGTCTCTCGCTGGGCTCGATTGCCCTCAGCCTTGTCCGAGAACATCTTCCGAGTCTCCCTCGGGAAATTTAATTTCATTCTCGATGCGCCATTAGTTTAGTCGCTGAGAAAAGTTCGCGGTATCGAGGCGCGCGATTTTCACCGAGTCACTCTATACTCGTAACTCAAAAAAGAAATTGCGCTCTCGGATGCAAGTCTGACGTTGCTTTCGCTTCAATTATTGCTTCCTCCAGGTTGTGATGAAACAGGACCGTCGATAATAACCTTTGCATTTGGAATATTGAAAGGATCGCCGTGATCGGAACTCGAATAAGGTGAGTTGTTGCGACTATTTTACGCGCTACGCCTATTTTATTATTTTATTATTTTTCTATTAACTCTAAAACACCTTTTTTATTTTTTACGGTTTTACGGCGAATTTTGTTTCGACAGTGTGGCTTAATAAATTCAGGATGAAACGAATAACCATCGAGAACATTCAAATGTTTCTTATACGATACGTTTATTATTAATTATATACGCCTGGGTATAGCGTGTAAAATGGAAAATTTCAGAAGTGGAAGAGCACAACTTATAGACAGTTTGCTTTAAAACAAATAATGCAGATTTTTTAACTTTCTTAGATTATGAAAAATTAATAACTAATTAATAATAATGTAAAAGATTAAAAAATAAAATAATTATGGATCTGTGTTAATAAATACATATAAATGATAATAAATACATTGATACAAAAGAGAATTTATTTATTTTAAAATATCTTTTTTTCAAATTTATTTCATTTTCAATAATATTAAATGTGTTGAATAATATTTACATCTTTAATTTATCCATTTTTTAAAAATGGTAATTTTTTTGGTTATGAATCAATCTTTTCAGATATTATTTTTTAACAATGTAGTACAATTACACCTATTATTAATGTAACAATTTTCAACTCGTCTAAAACCATTATTGTTATTTGCAACTTCTTCATTATTGTTATAAAAGAACAAAAGAATCTCTTTGTGCTCGATTTTCACAACTGACAATCGTGTTTATAAAAATATATTCAATAGCTTAGCTTTAATTTTTACTATTATGCAGCTTTTCGAAAGTAATATGAAATTATTACAAGAGATTCATCTTCGTCAATTTTTCATAAAATAAAAACATCGACCGATAAAATGACTGCCGATAATAAAATAATCAATCTTAAATGTATGAAAAAATGGGAAAAATTTATAAAAGCTTTACCGTTGCATCGTTATTATTCGTTTAGGAACAATTTATACATTGCTATTTAAAAATATAGACATTATTTCTAAATTATAATCGACATATAACCTCTTTTATTAATTTAATTAGTTCATGAAATATGAAAATTGTCTTATGAATGCTCATTTAAAAAACTTTAGTTTTTCTTCAGTAGTGAAAAGTTTATAAAATTATAAAACCCATAGGATTATAATACATTAGAATTGTGTCATTCTCTATTTTATTAATGCATAAGAACTTCGAGTAATTTTAAGTGTCTCTTGTAATTAAATGTGATACGATGCATGCGACAGAAATTAGTATTTTATTAGACTTGGAGAAGAGTAATAAGCGAGTTTATTCGAGAAAATTTTAAATATATTCAATCTGAGTTTTCCTAAATATAAGAACGCGTTGAAAATATTCGGAAACTCGGTACGATCACAATCACAATTATATTATTCCTAAACAAAAGCACGATTATTTTTTTAAATTTAAATCCAATCCATTTTTTACAATATAATGCCAAATAAAAAAACTAATTAAAAGTTGGCGAGTACGTTATAATTTAGATTGAAAAGTTGGTTCGCCTGTGACTGCTCTTTTTTTGAAAACTAGCGATCATTGATCTTGTTTTTCAATACGCTGTACGATATTTGCCTTAATCGAAACAAAATAAAATACTAGAATAAATTATAAATGGGCCTCGCATTAATAATTGACCGATATCTAAGTTTTTTCATAGAATCTGCCGTTAATGTAATTTCTATTTTTACTTGAAAATACTTTTAACGAAAATTATGTATTGATTTCACATTTTCAGTCGCTATACCTTGATAGTCGCTACCTCAAATCACATAGGTTACTAATTTATTAAGTGTCCTTTCCTGTATTTTATTTATGTGCATGATTTATTTTTGTAGATCCTTGACACGTTATTCAAAGTTTTCTCGAAAGCGTACAATTTGCAAAATCAAGAAACATTAAAGGATTTTTTATCGCTACACCCTTCGTCTTCGCACAATGAATGTATTCGCGGGGGTTACAAAAAGGGATACTGTGTTTTTAAAATGAAAGCAAAATTGAAAATCCACAGCTTTTACACTCGGTATATAAAAAAGTGACACTATAACGAAAATTAATTGACGACTCGACCGTTTTCATGCACCACTAAAGTCAATACGATATTTTGACCCAAAAAAGCGTCGTGTTTACTGTTGGCCCATTGACGTTTTATCGGTGCTCGCTGGGCTGCAGCCACGTCTACTGCAGTAAATAAAAAGATGATGGAATAATTTAAGCGAGCGAGAATAAAAGAAAAGAAAATAACTATGCTAGTGACGAGCGTATCGATGGTCCGGTTGTAGGTTTGAAGGGAGGGGGCGTCGGTTGCGCCGCCCTCCCTGCGTGCAAGGGATCAATTCTCTTGCATATTTTATGCCGACTACGTGCTCGTTCCTGGCCTCCCGGAAACTATACTTGCGCACCGCGCCACTGCTGTACATCCCACGGCTTTAACACTTTTATCCGACTTTTCGACCTCTGAAATACACTTTGACATCATAATGTCTCGAGCTGACCTCGACTTGCTGTATTCTCGATTTAAACTAGAGTAACTAAATTAGCTACTGTATGTTTGACCGGTATGATCCACCTATGTGGATTACAACAGTATTCATTCGCCACTCTTCCTTCTCATTAAAAACCCAGATTTACACTTTACTTCACTTACATTATGCACCGAGAATTAATTTAAATCGTACTGCTTTTTGATATCTAAATGTATTCACGGTCTAATATTTCTTAAGAAAATGATGACGAGGATTAGTGCAATCCAAGTCTCTCTATTACCTGGTAACTATAGTATTTCTCAATCTTATCTATACAATTTATACAACAGTTTCGAGGCTTTAGCATTATATTATTCGTAGGTATGGTATTGTTCGATTTCCCTTTTTAATTTTCATTTTCAAATGTTATGACCCGTAAAAAAGAAATGAAATATGATATATATATATATTTATTCTTTTATGAAGCTTTGAAACCAACTTCTAATTAACATTCAAAATTTTAATAGCTAATTTCTAAATCATTTCTTTGCAAAATAATTTATTACAAGGATAATATGGATTTGTTATTTATATTCCTATTACAAAATAAGAAAACATTTTGCATTAGTTTTTTCACTGATTTTTAAAAATAATTAGTATTTTTCTCCATATAATCACAGAGGTTGACAACTTTAAATATTTTTTCAGGTTGATTTATTTTCAATGCACACAATTTTGTATAATATTATTTTTAATTATCAACTAAATATGTGCATCGTGGAAAAATGTAAAATTTTATTTTATTTCATATTTTATAAGTAATTTTTCCGATTTTCACAAGCGAATTTACAAAAATATCTGTTACATAAAGTAAACTGACTATTAGTATTTTCCTTAATTTAATTCAAATATTCGATGGCTTTAATAGCTTTTATTATACGATTCATACCAATTAGATTTTCATGACTTAATATTGAGATAAAGTAATAAATATATGATAATATTTTTGTATCAGTTTACTTGCAACTATGAATTTTGTACTTCGAAAGTGTAGTTTATAACAAAGAGAGTATTTTTATTTTTTATATTTTTAAGATACCAACAAAAACTACTTTTAAACTTTTTTGAAAAATTTTATTTTTTATTGATTAATTATTATACATTATTTTTTTTTAACCTTTTTAGTATAATATGAATGTGACCTTGAGAAATTTCAATATATTTATAAATTTTCAAAGTACTTATTTTTTTATATTTAATTATTATCTTTAATTCCACTTTTATTTTAACAAGATTAAGCTTATTTTAGACATTTGAAATTGATTTATAATTATCAATTTTATTGTAACTTCATATTAAAAATTTATATCTTTTTTCATTTTTATGTATTACATGTACTGCCAAAAAATTAAAAAAAATCTAACTTAACGTATTTTCCTTTACTTGTTTTTTTTTTTTTTAATTTGATGATCTTCATCGTCTTCACACATTTTTAAACATAAATTAATTAAATGATAAATAGTTACATTAATCCAGAAATATATCAAATTGACAACAGTGTTTATAAAAAATGAATATTATTTTTACAAGAAAGATATTGTGTTTATTAGAAAGACTGTTCATAATCACTATTTCATAAGAATTTTAATTATTAATATCATTATTTGAATGAAAGTCTTAAGTAAAATGATAACAACCATATTTTACCTCTTTTGCACATTTTAATTTTTGGCATAACTATTAATTTATAATAAAAACAAATCAATATAAAAAAAAATAATAAAAAGAAACGAAAATAAAATAAATAAAAATTTTATGCTTACCGAGAATAAATTCAATTCAATATTTAGTTATCAAGTTTTAACAATTTTAATTTTAATAGTTTTATTTATTTATTCAATTATAAAATTTTAATAATTATATACAAAAATCAAATTTTCTGATTACCAAATATTTTAAACAGTAATTTAATACATACATACTTATTCTTTAAATTGAGATAATAATTTATTTTTACACCGACTATCACTTTGCAAATTCATCTTTATTTATTATTTTTATATTTAAAAAGTAAAACTTAATGCAACATATTTAATTTTAACTTTTATCCTATTTTTTTTCAAATATATGCATTATTATATTATTATATTACGTTGTATTATACAATTGTATGATCTAATTAGAATAATAACTAAAAGATTACATTCCCTCTATATAAAAATATCTATCAAAGTTTGACATTTGAATTGAATTTCATTATAATTTAAATACAACAACTAAAAATATAATATTTAATTGTTGAAGCTTTAATATATTTTTGATAAAAAATTTTATCTGGCGCAGAACAATTCTGTTTTATTTTAACCTTTGATGGTATTTTTATAAATTTCATAATTTCAAATTAAAAATTTATACTACTTGATATTGTATACATCAATCACTTAAAATATATATTTTATATAGCGGAGTCCCAAATTGAAAATATTCATAATTACACGTAGTATTTCACATAATTACTTACGCTAATTGAAAAGATAAATTATGTCGATAAAAAAAAATATGTGAAAAAGCATTCGATTTTGTTCGTAATATTTAATCATGATTTCAGCGTAAAAGTATTATTATTATATTATATATTTTATATTATATATTATTATCATTTATACTATATTCGAAGTATAATGATGAATAATTTACGTTTTTTATTTATATGCACAATATATTTTTCACAACAGTATAAATGCTTTATATAACATTTACAATTATGCAAATAATGCGAATTTTGAATTGACAAGACATTGCAGTTTCTCATAGTCGTTTAATTATGCCGGTATATTTTATGTAGAATAACGAATAAAATAATGAAATTATTCATTTAAATTTAATATAACTACGTATATTTATTAATTAATAATTAATAAATTTTATTATTCAAATGCGTACTATATTTTCATAATAATAATAAATACATAATTATTAATTGGTTTTTTAACTCTGTGTTAATGATTTAATAATTATAAAACTTCTATCATATTGTTGCAAAATTAATAATAAAATATTAAATAGCGTATAGAGAATATAATAATTTCGATCGTCTTTAATATATGTTTTTAATGTAAGATAATAATTTAATTCTCTAAAAAAGTCTAAAAAAGTGAAATATGAAAGCAATTTTTTAAAAAGCTTGACATATTGTACTAATTTTCATTCATCGGGTAATTAATGATACCGTAATAAGTAACTAATTTCAGGTAAATTAGTCATATTCCTACATGCAATAAAGAAAAACTAATTGATTTATCAGTGAAGAAATTGATTTATTGGAGGACATCCATTCATGATAAATAGAACGCGAATAAGAGAGTTCCAGCTCTAGAAGAAAAGTAACTTTTCGTTAAATTAATTTATTTAATCGAGGCTTTAAATTGATGAAATGCAACTACACAGGAAGGAACTTAATTTCTGGGAAAAGTAAACTAATCGTTCGCAAATTTTATTAGTTCATTAAACTACCTTCAAAGTACTTGTAGTACACAGCCTTCACGCGCAATTACGCACAGACAATGCAAAAAGATTAGACAATCGCCGTCTCGTTAACAAAAACGAAAACTCATCGGCGGGAGATAAAGAAAATAATAAAAAGAAGCAGAGCAAACAAGAAAGCCGGCGAACGATCACCCCGTATGTCTTCGTGTTTTTCCAACAGGGTTTTAGTGCGTCCGGTGTGTTGGTACAGGTACCCATGACCGGCCAGCCCAGCGATAGGAAAACAAACGAAGGCTCGCGTCCGCCGCGCCGTGTGTGCGAGCGCGTCAGTTGAGTCACCTGACAACCTGACGGGGCTGCAGGAGGCAGGTGCTGCTGCCGGTGTATGCGTGCCGGCTCTCCTCCTTGTACTGCCAGTTCCTCTTCCCCTCTACACGCGCACCCACTCGACCATATATGGACGATGCGAAAGCGACCCTTTTCGTTATCCTCTCTCCCCGTCACTTTTCCACTTCTTTATTCAAACGCGTGTACATTTCTGTTTTGCTGTCGATTGGATTTTTCGGAACTTCTCCAATACCCTCTCTAACTTTTATTTATGCATGTTAACTAACCAATCAAGGTTCTCAATTTTAAGCTCTTTTATTATAATAGTGGTAAATCGCTGAAAGTCTTTCCAGTATTATTATTTTTCATTACCGAAAATAATTTACAAAGTGATCTGTAACAAAAATCTCGGCTATTCTATAAATCGGATCGGATTCTTTTTATTTTCGAGTTTGGCAAAAGAATTTAAAATATTTATATTTTCAAGTAAATCACATAAATAGAACTTTTATTATTATTTAAAAGCACAGTTTAGGCACTTATTATCTTTGTCCTTGAAATCATTATGCATTAGGAACGCGTATTTCTATTTTTCTGCTAAAGGATAAATATCTTCGATCGATCGTAGCTCCAAGATTCGTTCACTCATTTCGTTAGTAACGTAAAGTAGTTATTTGCGATACTTAAAAAAATTCTATGTCGTTATTAATTAACAACCTCGTGGGCTTAAATGTACTAATGAAAGGCACGACAGATATACGTTCGTTATCTAAACAAGTCTCAAAGTAAACATTGATTACTTCGAAGACCCAGACCATTTCTAATTGTAGTTGCTGTAGCTTGTAATGTTTATAATTATTAAGCTAATCTTCTTCACCGAGGCTTGAATGAAAAATTTTGTTAAATAAATCCTCTCTAATGTTCGACTCCATCAAATGGAGTTACAATCAAAGTTTAAAATAATCATCTGGAATAATAATAAATGTAATAATATTCTGGAAGCGTAGTAGGTTGAGAGAAGAGCGATCCCGAGAGGAGAACACTGCTCAACGGAAACGCAGATGGTTAAAAGACATTAGATATGGTGGTAGGTACTGGCACGACTCGTGTCCATGGCTCATTACGCTCCACTACCCAGGGTAAAAACTTTCTACACGCGTGCCCGACAAATTCATAAATGCGTGGATTCGCATATATGCATTTCGATTGCGTATATGCACATGCTACGTTTTCCCGCGCAAATGCAATTACGTGCTTTTGTATTCACGAGACGGAAATTTTAAAGTCTAAGACCGAAGTTTTCCAGACTAATTTTATATTTTCGCTATTTTTGATTCACGGGAACCTAACTACATGCAAATAAAAATGACCGTCAGCATTATTATTATCATTATTGAAATTACTAGACAGATTTATTTAAAAAATTAGTTTCCTTAATAAAGTATAATTTTACTTATAATAATGTTCAAAATTTCCGTTTCATATTTGTTTTAAACTTTATACAATAATTCATAATATGTTGTATGTGGGACACCGAATTAAATAACTTTCTAATTAACTTTTTATTAATATTTCATATTGACTCACATTTAAATATCTAATGACGGTCTTGTAATAGTTTACAATGAAAAAACTTAACCGAAATATTACAAAAGAAACCGTTTAAAAGTTCGTCTCTTTTTCTTTAAATGTTTTCTTCATCGCAATTAAAAAAATATTTTAACATTAATGTTGAAACTCAAATAATTCATAAAATTACTACTATTGAAGTCGAATATTTTCTTTAATTGTAAAAGCAAAAATTTCCAACTAACTTTTTCGCAAGATGGATCGTTATTTATTAATTTACCACTTTTAATTGTTTGCACAATTTATCATAAATTTAATAAAACTTAAAACAGGATGTTCATACTTTTATAATAGATTTTTCCGTTGTTTGGAAACTCTTCACATACAAATGTTTCTTTTCGACCAAGTATACATGTTTAACAAAATTTTAATTTTAAAATTAAATAAAAAGTTTTTTTCTAAACTTTTATATTTCCAGTGGATAAACTCTTAATATCTTGCGTCAGTTAAAATAAGATTATTAAATGTTATTTCACTTGTTTAAATAAAATTAGTCTTTATAAAAAATTATAAATATGTTAAAACTATCATAAAAGCTTTTAATTTTATGAAAATTTTTAATTGACTAAGGCTTTACTTCGATTTATCCGCTCATCAATAGAATAATAAATATAAAAAAGCTTTAGAACACATTATAATCTGAATTTAGAAAAAATCACTACTTCATTTTCCACGTATATTTTATATACGTATTTATCTTTTGTGCAAAATCTGAAGTTAGATTCATTGAAATAAACTTTTTTTGTCATTAAGTAACAATACTATTTATCAAACGATTAAACTATTTCTGACAAGCAGGAAAAAGCGAAGCTCTATAATGAAATATTTCTGTGTAAAAAGAACAGCAAATATGTAACTCGAAAATTGTTATTGATTATTAGGATAAACCTCAAGATGTAGATAATATAGATGAAAAAGCAATAATTTAAGCGAACAAGTACAGGACAAAGAAAACTTTTTCTTTATCTTTTGGGTGATATAATCGAAACTGCCAATTGGAGCAAACGGACAACCAATGACAGCAGGGATAGGGCGGGAATTAGGTGGGAGAAAGTATAAAGAGTGAAAGAGAGAGAATAAAGTGTCTGGAATGCTCGGATGTTTTATGGAGATTATTGATCGAGAAGCAGATACAATTCCACCCTGTACCCTTTGCGGCAGTTCGCGCCATTGACACATGGATGATGACTACAGAAAGATGGAGACTTAAAGAGAGACACAGAAAGAGAGAGAGGAGAGAGAACGAAACATAAAGAAGAAAAATGAAAGCAACTCCTTTAAATTATATACATCTACGGGCATACAAAGGACGATGCAGTAGACGACGTAATGGACGATGTAGTTGGCGACCTGCAAATGATGCATTTCTAAATAACGCGGTACAGATGTACCTGGTATCGTAATGACAAAAAATACTAATTACATGCAAATTTTCATTTTAAATTCGCTAAATTATTAATAATTTCTAATTTTAAATCGCGTGGTACTAAGAGATATTTATAAAAAGTGACCAGTTTGAAAACATATTTTATACGAATATTAATTCGAGAATTTTTCTAAAAATGGATTTTTAATAATTCTAATTACCAATCGGTAATACTTAGGTTGATTTTCGGTGCATTGAATACTGAAAATCATAAATAATCTGTGTTTCAATTACTAGTTTACCTAGACACTTTGACGTACTTACATCAAATATGACTCAATACAAATTATAAAAAATATTAATTTATTTTTATTCGAATAATTTAAAAAATTCATTCGTTTTTTTCTATTACGAAAAATATTATTGCCAAATTAAATATTTAAAAATAAAAAATTCTAACAGACTTTATTTAAAAACTTAAGTCAAGATTCTCTTAATTTTGTTAATAACGAATTCATAAGTATCCTTTCTTTTAATACGAGTCTGAACGGTTTATTTAATATTTTTTAAAAATTATATTCAATACTTACGTTGAGTAACCAGTGATAATAACGGTAACAGTCGCTGTAATGGAATAATTCTAATCATAAATTGTATTAGACTTGAGTGAATTTGCTATGAACTGCATAATAATTTCTTACATTTGAAAAAGTGTATTACACTTTCAGATATATAACTTTGTTTGATATGACGTAAAATACCTAAGATTATAAAGAGAAACATAATTTATGAAAATTGAATTTACGTGCTGTTTCGTGTTGCTCACACATAACTAACTGGTGCTTGTAATAAAATATTAGTATTTAATTATCGTCGATGTATTATAATTCTACGACGTAAAATAAGTAAATTTTTTATTCATATTTGTATAAAAATATTAAAAAAACTTAATTGCTACATAGACAAAAATATATTTTACATTAAATAAAAGAAACAAAGTTGTAACAGAATGAGACAAATAAATTACAGCAAATATGCCAAGTTTCTAATGGTAATTTCAAATTTCTACGGAAAATTGATGTGTATCTGTACACGCTTACGGGGACAAAAAGATAAAATGAAAACAAAATAAAGAAAGAGATAGAAAAGAGAGTGAAAAGAGATATAAAGTACATGCGTCAGTGGGAGATAGAGATAGAGATCGAACCCCCGCCCACAGAAGTGTTCCGCGCAGCAAGTAGAAAAGGGCTGCGCTAAGTCCGGCATAGTCCCACCCTCTTCCTTTCTTTAGCACTAAACTACAACTTTCCATGACCAAACCCCAAGCAAAGAAAGTGTCTAGCCTTTTTCACGTATTTTTCATATGAACGCAAATGGAACATCCAAAACTTCATATTAACTTTTATTTTATTACAATAAAATATCAAATCTAAACTGTAATGCTATTTTAATTTAATAATAATTGTGATTAAAAAACATACTTTAAAAAGCTTTTTAAAAATCTTCGGGATTGAGAACGAACGCCAAAAATTGGTTAAAATAGAAACATATATTTTTACACAATGTTCATTTTAAGAGCAGAATAAAAAAACTAATAAATTTAAGTGCTTTAATTTGCTACAAATCAGTAGTCAAAATGAACGAAAAATGATGACAGTTAACCGTTTGGAAATGTTAAAGTAAATACGCGTACAAAGAAGGCAATAATTATTTCCCAACTTTGTGTGTGTTACGTATGGTTTCGAAATGACATACAAGATGTTAATCTGTCGGTGCTTATTGTTAAAAAAAATTCTCTGGTATGTTCTTTATTTATCAAAACTAGGTAATGTTCGAATGGTAATGACTAGAACACCGTAAAGAACCTTTCAACAAATTGAGTTATTAAAGCTAAATAAATTCTTAACGAAGAGAGGTATTTGCGTATTTGGTCTATTGGTAAAGGTACGATAGATTTTACAAAAACAACTAATTTATCAAATCGTGGAATGATCCATAGACTTTTTTCAATTAAATCGAAAAATTAGAGTAAACTTCAAGTCGATAATAAAAAATATAAGTTTTATATGAAAAATTCCTTCTGATTGTCTTTACTACCCCTCAACTCTAGCACATATCAGAACGCAATCGTTACTATGACGTACTAATGTCGAGTACATTCGAGTATAGAGCAGCGTCGGAGTCCCAGGGCGAGAAACGGAGAGAGACAGAGAGAACCTGTGCGCAAGGCAACGCGGATCCCCGACCCTACCACATCTCTTTGGGGCGACGCCATTCGTGGGTCGCGCGGGCGAATGGCTCGCAACCGCGTCGCCTCCTGTCCATTGGCAAGCCGAGCTCCCGATCAATGGAGGCAGCCAACACCCCCCGCGACGGCCACACGCTAACACGGGGTTGGAAAACGTCATAACGGCTAAAGCAGACGCGGCCGGGGAAACGTGCAGATTTGGGGAAATTCTGTGGGTCATTGGCCAACGAAAATTGGCAAGGGATAACGAACGCCTCGTTAGCTCCCTCATAATTATACAATATGAGATGATTTCGAGTAACTCACCACATTACGCCCTTGATCTATTATACATGGTAGAACAATAAGAAGAAATTTCGTTTCACCATTAACCCCTAATTGACGAGAAACAACTTCTTGCCGTTCTTTTTGTTATTTTCATTATTACGCAGTTCTGGTAACGAGTTAACGGTACTTGAAAAGATTATCGGTAATGCATAGGAATAAAAACGTTTGGAGTTTGCCGTTCTTTATAAAATATTGTAAAACATTCGTTGGTCATTCGGGCAAAAATAGTTTATAATTAGACAGAAAATATAAAAATGTCATATTGATAAGTTTTTTTGTAATATATCGTTTCAAAAATTTATTTAATAGGCATAATGTATGTTGTGCGTAATCCTCCGATATTAATATTAATACGCGTACATAATAATAACGAGTTATTTTTATAAAACTAATGTTCCTGATTATTATTATTCATCTATACAGTTCCTGATAACTTTCTTTTATTGGTTTCGATCCTATTTTTCGATGGGCGTGCCGTTGTTTCGTTCTCTTACGCTGTCTCGTTTTATTTATACATTTAGCTTTAATATACGTCTTACTTATGTTTTACTGTACCTCTTAAATAATTCCCAACTTGTCTTTAGCTACTAATAGGTTTCTCTTCAATTGACGTACTATGTACTTTTTCTTTATTTTTTCCGTCCTTTTTTCTGTATCTATGAATTTTATAAGTATCGATGCATCTTTAAGTTTAGCAATCGTCGATCAACTTCAATTATACGTTATCGCTGAAGCCTAAGACTGTGATATGTTGACAAATTATGTACTAAGAGATTTTAAAGAAAAATTAGACAGTTAAAAACATTTAGGTTAATAAAAACGAAGATAGAGAGACATTTTATAATCGGAGTTAATAAAAATAGTTTACGGCTAAATTTTGTAAATATATTTAACACAGTATAAAAAAAAATAGACAAAATAGCTTAACCATAGTTTAATGTTACAATGTAACATATTTGTAAGGTTTTTACAGTTATTTATAATTTATATCGAATGATGAATTGTATTATAAATACGAAAATTCATTTAATGTGTAAGATTTTTAATTGTAAATAAAAGGTAATAATCTTAAAATAGCAAATATTTTAAGCTCACCTATATACAAAATGAAAAAAGATATAAAATGTAGAATATAAAATACAGTTTGATAAATTAAATAAATTTATTATTTAATTTATTTTTTTGTAGCCTTTACTATTACATTTATCTTGCAATATCTATTTTAAGTATTCGGCAATATTAAACTTTTTAAATTTCTACTTTTGAAATTACCATTATTAATAAAATGTTTAATGTGTTAGTTTGATCACATTGCATCAAAGTTAATACAGTGACCAAAGTTTTCGGTTTCTTAATTCCATTAAAGAGTTGAATACGTAGGAGTTATTTTTATTGTAAAATAATATCAAAAAATTCATAGAAGTTTTTATATTTTTATTAATTAATTATGTATTTAATTAGTTAAATAAAAAATATCATAGTTTATTAGCATTTATTGTTTAATATTTATTTATAAAGCATTCATATCTAACTTGATTTTACTTTTGAGTTCTGGAATTAAATGTATTCTTAAATATAAAGTGAACTAGTTTAATGTCCTTATTTGAATTCAAAATTACACATTAGCAAAAAATAGTGAATCCAAAATAAGTAGATAAAGTCACGGCATATTAAATCATTGCAATTGATTTAATCTTTGAATTAAAATACTTATTAAAATACTTCAATGTACTTATAGTGGTGCTCAAATATACTTCTAGCTGTTGTAAATCTTAAAACAGGTAAACGGTCGATGTTTCGATTTTATAAAAAAAAAAAAAAAAAAAAAATTGGTTGTGTTTAGCAAATGTGATAGAGTTTATCATAAATTTTTATTTTATTAGATTTTAATTAAGAATAAGCATTATTTAAACACAAAATTGTTTTAGTTTTACATACTATCATACAAGAGCATAACACTTAAAATAAAAGAATTTATTTTATTAACATTTGACTTTTGAATAAAATTTTTTTGATTACTAAAATTAGCTTTTAAAAAAATTAAAATAAATTTGTATCGTTTAATTTTGAAATTATTAACAAAATACGATTGTAAGTTATTCTAAGCTCGAAATATTGTATAAATTATACTTTGCTTCGAATAGCTAAATATACGTATTGAAATAGACTATCAGATAAAAGGTCGTAAAATATTGATGCTGGCAAAAGCACTGCAAATATACTTCGAATATACTTTGAAATTAATTAAATTTTAATCATCAATCAGAGTTACAATTTTCAACGTCTTTAACCAAATAAAAACTCGAGCGATTCGAAAAATGATTGTAGTTGATTATTCAAACAGCAATTAAAGTCGCTTTAATTGATGAATGTAGAAATACAGAAATTAAGTAACAAATCTAAAGAGCATCTTAGGCTCCAAGGAGTTATTAAGTTTTCTTAACGAATTTTTCACTCGAATTATTCAGGAACAATTATTAGGTCAGCAAACAGCTATTAGGGTCAACGCCATTCGTGTATTTCATGAATTTTTCTACTTTAAGCATAATTTTTTAAGAATATCTTCCAGATCTTAACTGCACTTGAAAATCTTGCAGCTCTGAGCAAAAGTATAATCTAATAAAATAATATGCAGCTCGGTTTATCATATTTCATGTCGTCAGCGTCATTACGGCCAAATTGCACCACGTGGTCTGCGAGAGAAAGTGCAGACTACATCCAATCGTAATAATGAAAACCCAGATTTTATAATTTCATTACGAGGCAAAGATTGCTCCATTAGAAGTACGGGAGCGCGCAATTAAGATCGATCGGATAATGATCGATCGAAACTCGCTCCCGAACAAAGGGAGCATTCTACCAGGGGGCAACACTCTAGCCGTAAGAAAAGTCAACGAGTCGGGGCGCGATTGTCATGAGCCTGTGCCGATGAGCCTCGAGCCGCTGCACCGAGCGCTACTTTCAGTTGGGCAAATATCAGCGACTCGATCTAGTCGGCCCGACGCGTACCGTGCGGGACGTAAAAATAGACATCGCGCTGCCCTCACTTCCGGGCACCGATCGAGAGCTACCCTCGGCCTAGGCAACACCTGGGCTCGACTGTAACGGTGCACGTGCCACGAGGACTCGCCGATACGCAACGCGCGAATAATTTATGTGGGCAGCGATGCCTCCGTCGCTGCCCGCCGCGGTATCGGCCAAGATACGAGTCTTCCTTTCTCGGCTTCCATCGATTTTGCGTCAGGGCTTGGAATCTTTCGTGCAGACTTACCTGACACGTAAGCCTGGTGTCGAGTGGGATTTTTCGCTTCACCGGAAGCGAACCGTCTTACGCCTTCTTCTCGTCCCGTACCCGTCTCTCCGAACTCTATTTACCCCCCCCCCCCCCCCATCAAAGAGTAACGATGTTGGTTTTAAAACTACGTCCGAGCGGAAAGGACAAGAGGTTACGTAAACCACGTTGCAAATACATCGCCGCGCCGCCTCCAAACCTCAGCCGACGCTTTCGAAATTTTTATTCGAAACGGTCTGCATCGACTGCAGGACACGAAACTGTTCCTGCAGGTGACTGAGTTCGCGTTGCGATTTATGGTAATTAAATTGTCTCTCGCTCGCGAACGTAGATTTGCATGAAATTCTAGCGTTTTCAAAGTGACGCATCAAGAAAAACTGAAGGAGTAACGAGATACCAAGACAATACAAAGAGTATCAGTCAGCTCGAAGGAACAGCTCAAGTGGCTGAAGCGTTAACTTTCGGCTGGAAATCGTTCTCAGAACTTGTAATTCAATTTCGATTGGGATCGAGCACTGCCTACGCTTATTTTATTACTCGGCGCGACGAATAAATTTACGTACAATTATATTATTTGGAAAACGAGAGTTATCTTTATTAATTTAAATTTAACGCTTTAGTGTCGGCTCGGCTTTACTCGCGAGCTGTGCTACTGTACATTGACAAAGCTAAAGTTTTTTAAAGCAAACTTTTGCCGGTTCAAACTTTTCTACATCAATGTTACGGTTTGAATAAAATAAAAATCTTATAAGCGCCATTCCAAGATTCAATTATTAATTCGTACCTCTACAGATATCTTATAAAGCTTTCGTCCAACTTTAAGGATTTTTTACACTTCGCAGAGTTTTTTCTAAAATTACTTATTTTGACTCGCAAATAGAATAGTAATAATAATTTAATTTTTACATTTTTAATTAATCGAGTAGACGATGATTCGAAATTTAATACAGAGCTATACTTGTACTGGTAAACGATAAGAAAATGAAAAAATTTTACCTAAAAATGTATACAGAATATTATTTGAAATCGACGTAATCGTAATTAAGTTTCAGCTAAATCTGACGCACTATTTTGATCAGTCATTAAATTTTAACAATATTTCTCGAAGTCTAGTAATTCCACGCGAGAACATAATTTTATATTTAAAGAATTAATTAACGTCTTGCAAATGAAGATTTTAATTAAATTGAATTGCAAGAAATTCAACTGTTTCAAACAATTTCATTTTAAACGTTAAATACCAAACAAGTTTTGCTAAAATTTAACCCGCTCTTTAGCAAAATACCGAGACTAATTAAACAAACTCATAAAAATAAGGGAATATTCTCGTTTAATTTTTTAATAATAATAATAGTAGTACAAATTTAATTGCCAACTCATGACATGAAAAGTAATTTTTTTAATTACATTTCTTAAAGATAAAGTTTTGCGAATAATGCAGCGAATTCGAAACGCATACCTGTATTTATTACAGATCAAAGAGCAAAGAGAGTAAGCTTGTAATCGAAGATAATTATGTAGAAAATAGGAAAGCTTCTCCATCCGACAAATTTCTCGAGCAGCTATCGCGACGATTCTCGAACGAATTTCGCGAAGAAGCGTCGCGCCATGGACTACGACAAAATCGATGAGCGCGCGAACGCGGCCAGCAACAGTCCCCCACCCCCGAAAAAACGGGGCCCTCTCCAAAGGCACTTAGACCTCCGAGGGAGCGATCACTCGAGGAGCACGGCATATGCGCACCATGACCGGGTGCACGCGCCAAGCGGAACTCCGCGGCTCCGACGCCGCTCAACGGGCTGAAATGGGGCTGGAGGCAATTTACGCGGAGACTGTTCCAGCCGCGTCGCGTGTGTCCGTGTCTGACAGACGGGCTCATAACGTCACGGCGTCAAGACGGCGGTCAAGGAAAGGGGCTATACACGACCACCACTCGCGAAAGGGAGAAACAGGGTCGATGGAAATGCCTTTGTTTGTAGCCCGGAAGCGTCTTCGCCGTTGAGGAGGAAAAACGACCATTGGCGGGTGGTTTTCAATTTTGTTGGATATAATGTTGCAAATCAATCGAGGAGGAACACGTGGCTGCGCGCTCGAGCGATTAGGTTCTTGCCCTCGCAACAGCTCCGTCTTACGCACTTTTGTTATTCGACAGATTCGAAGGTGCATTAGAAGCTTTTCGCAGAATACCAGCCGTCCATCTGAATTATGCATTTATGTTAGCGAATAATATTGGAAATATTATTTCGTGCGTTAGGTTTAACATTTTCATGCTGCGTTTGCTTTCCAATGTTCTATGCAATATACACATAATTAAGGTGTCTGCTGGAGACGAACGTTTGATAGAGATCTGTGAAAATTAAACTATAATTTTATATTTCCACACTCCGCGCTGAACGATGAGTCAGCGAAAGGAAAATTATTGTGGTGAAAAAAAATCTTTATTTAAGCTTAAGACGCAATTTACAATTCTAATATTTCGAAGGCCGAAATATAACGTTTATAATGACGACTACGCGCATTTCGCCAAAGCGCGTGATAAAAAGGAAACTTTAACACGAGCAGCTTGTCTAAAAGTGAAAATCGAAAAAATAAATTTTTATTTTCCCTTCATCGAACGTTTCGAATCGCAATACTACAGCTGAAGTTCGTAATTTTTATTCGATCAATTGCTCTTGCCAAACAAAATGAAAAAATATACAAATAATCATTAGTTGAAATCGTAATTCTAGTCTTTACTCGTTAATAATCGTTGATGATCATTGAAATTTCACGTGAGCGAGAAAATAATGTCATTAAAAATGTATGGGTAACGAACCGGGGGTGAGGAAAGGTTCGGGTGGAAAAGCCGAGTTGGCCGGAAGGGGCAGGAGACTCGAAAAATGAAAGAGCGCGCGTAGAGGGAAGAAGAGAGGAGACGAAAAGTGCCGACGTCAGGTCGGCCGACACATGGCTCCGGTCTGGTCCACCTGCAAGGGAGGGCTGGCGGTGGCAGCGGCGGAGGCGGCAGCACCTGCTTGAGCGGCGCGCGCCTCCACGGCAGTCGGCCTCGGAACATGTTGCGGCTCGGCTCGCTTCGGCCGACGTAACTCGGCTGCACCGCGGACGATACGACGCTCCTGGCGAACACTCGATTCGCGCTTTTCAAGCAGGTCGATTCGAGACGCTTCCACCGGCAGTGCGGCGCTGCGCCCGCGGCAGAGGAGGAGCGACGTTCCCTTAATCGACCAACGGATTAACGTCTCTCGGTGGCTGTTTTCCCACCCGAAATGTTGATTATTGTGCTGATATGTTAGTAAACGGGGGAGAGCAAGAGGAGGATCGATAAGAATTCCGGTAACTCTTTAACGAAGCTGTGCCAATTGTTCGAGTGCGTGTAAAAAAACGGGCAACCTCGTTGTTGACAAACTTTAATGAACCGAAACACGAGCAACTTTTACCTTCCCGAACCATCGAATGCTTTATCGAATACTTCGAATACTAGTTTCAACAAAATTTTAATCGATATAACCGGTAATTTTGATTCAATCCCATCTGGAAGAGACACTAGTCGCGAGCCAATGTTCAAGCAAACGATTTGCCGCGAAAAGTAGTTTATCGTGTGATCTTGTACTTGTAAGTAATTGCCGCGAATTCAAAGACGCAATGTATTAATAATAGAACATTGCACGCCTCCCAATAATAATAAGGTGTAATTTGCCGAATCAGCCGTATCTCCGTTACGGATGAAGCATTGCGATCTGATTTTTAGTTTTCTAAAACGAGCGCACGCCTCACGAATCGCACATCTCGCCGCTAATCGCGCGAGACTCCCATTCCGATCGTCGCAAGCGCGTACATAAAAAAGCAGTCGCCGAGATCACTTGCTTGTAATGAGAAAACCAGGTGAAATAAAACTAACGCACACTATCGTGTTTTCAGGTGAAGCGTCCCTCACTAACCCGAAGGGCTTGTCATGAAAGATGGTGAGAACGCGGAACGGATTGGCAGCGGCAGCGGCAGCCGCTGAGGAAGAGGCACGCGTCCAGAGGGAGCAGCTGGAAAGGTCGGAGGCGGCGGCCACCGCTGCGGCTGTTGCTGCTCTCGCCGCCGACACCATGGAGGTCGAGGACTACGGGGTCGAGGCCGAACTCACGAGCCTCTCCTGGTTGCAGTCGCTCGACATCACCAGTGCTTCGGGCCTGCCGACGCCTCCCTGCTCGCCGACGCCTCCGCCGCCACCACCCCCACCTCGCCCCCAGCCCAAGAAGATGTCACCCTTGCTCAAGGCTCAGTTAGGTCAGTCGCTCTTACTCTCTTTCTTTCCTCTTCTAAATTTGCGCCTCGCCAGAATTAATTTAATTGAATCCAGGTGCATCACCAGTACGTGCGATAAAATATTAGAGTACATATCCGGTCTGCGCTTCAGCTTAAGGGAAATTTACAGTTTAAACGGGAGGATTTGTTTTGATTTGAATAATTATAAATCATTCCAAGCAATATCGATGCATATGTTTTAATTAGACGAATTTCTATTAGAAAATCAATAAAATACTGCTCAATATAAACTTTCAAATTCTTTATTTATTTCATTCAACATTGACAAGTTGACTATTTTTGTATAATATGATAGTACAAATATATACATCTCTACTTTATTCTACGTTTGATATTATGCAGTGATACGATGATTTTGTCGAATAAGTCTAACTCTTGTATGGAATAAAATTAATTACATTTTAAAGTAATATTTTATAAATTGCGCACGAAAGAATAAAATAAGAAATTACTTTGCCCATTTTTAGATTTTTATTTAATTGATCGATAATTAGCTCAATATTAATGTTTTAAATATATAATTAAATATACATATATAATTTTGATTGTTTTCAATTTCGAAAATTTAAAATTACAAAAATAAACGAAATTAATTGATTCGTACGAAATATGAAAATTTAAATTATGATTAAACAAAAATAGTATTGATGTTAGGTATAAATTTACTTTTTATCGCATTCTGTATCAGACCGAATAACATTAGCACTAGGTTATTATGATCTCATTTAACGAAGTATTTTGAAAAATTTTTTAAATTTATATTTGTAATAAATTATATTTGTATTCCGAAAAAATATCGCCATGGTTGAAAAATTTTTAAATTACCTAAAGTACGAATTAATTTTAGGCTAATAATATACAATTACATTAATACATCCTTTTATCTGTGTTTAGATCTCGCTGAGAATGGGGACAAATATCTTACCGATTCCCATAGAAAACCGCCCTATTCGTACGCAACACTGATATGCTTGGCAATGCGTGCTAATAACAATAAAGTTACTTTATCGAACATATATGCGTGGATAAAAGAGAATTTCATGTATTATAAAAATGCAGATCCATCTTGGCAGGTACGTGAATAAAAAGAAAAATTTGTGCTCTTTATAAGTAAAATGAAAAGCGAAGACCTTATTTCACTTTAAATCAAAATTAAAAAATTTTTTTAAACGTCACTGCCATTCGGGTACTTAAAGAAACTTGCGATAATAATTTCTAAGCCGCAACAATATTCAGAATAATGCACGTTCATTTTTCCAATTCAATATGCTCGAACGACGATTGTGTTGACCTGTCAAGTTCGTCACGACTGAGAAATAACTGAGAATAAAATCTTTGCAGAATTCGATCCGGCATAATCTTTCGCTAAACAAGTGCTTCGTAAAGCTGCCGCGATCAAAGGATGAACCGGGAAAAGGGGGCTTTTGGAAACTGGACCTCGAGCGTCTGGAAGAAGGTAGGCGTACGCGGCGTCGTAGTGCCGTGATAAGACGCTCGCGCTACCCACCTAACCGAACGACAACTCCAGCACCGGAGGGATCAGCCAAGCTCAAGGAGATAGACCACGTCGCAAGGATCCTGGGAACAGACGCCGTGTCTGGGCCGAGGTGCATCGTCCTCTACGAGACACCACCCAACAGTGTGTCACCCCCCATACCTGACAGCCTCTCCGAGGTTCCGGAATCCACGCAGGTGCGTATTACTCCTTTCTCTCTCTCACTCTCTAGACTCGTTTGTCCTTCGGTTCAACCTGTTTTTGACGAAATCGACTCGACCCCGTCATATTCTGAATTGCATGTAGTCTATGAAGACCCGAACTACAACTCTAATTACGATCATAATCGCTACAAGAAAATCGTTAATAATTGTTTCCGTTCTATCAAATGTTCGTATCGCGAATGTAATTAGAATTGTAACTGATCATTCGCACGGGTTTAATAATGAATGCATTTGAACGAGGGAGGGTTATATACCGCCACCTCGGGTAACACTTGAAACGATCCAACTATTAAAATTTTCCTAAAATATTGAATAGAATAAAATACAAGGAAAATTAATAAGGAATCATAATTTCGAGATTTTACAGCAGAATATTCAATATAAATTAAAACTAATAAATAATATACTGATATTTAATTGAAAATTATAAAATTTTATTGAATACTTCATATCTCTCTTTTTAGAATCCTTAATTATTTTAATAAAACTATTTTTAATATTTAAAAGTATTTAAAATTTTAATGTACCTTAAAAATATTTGCAACTTTTTATGACAGTTGCATTAATCTAATCATCGTACAAATTCATAAAGATCCTAATCGAATATTTTTTAAATATTTGACCTTTACTTTTTCAACACGTGCACGTATTATTTGTTCATCACTCAAATAAAAATTACTTTGTTGAAATTGAAAGGTACTTTGATTATATTTTGGTGATTAAATTCTCTGAACGGTCTAGTTGGAAAACTTTCATTTTATGTAAATAATAAGATGTACCAAAGAGTATAGCTCACTTTCTCGATAATTTACACGCCACAATTTTTAAATGAACTACATAAAACTAATGAGCACGTTATTGAAATTTATAATCCGTGATAATAATTTCGCTTTAAACGTATCAAATAAAATTTCAACCTGCGTGTATACGTTGAACATGTTTCTTAAATGTAGTGGCAAAATAAATAAAAAGTACCTAGAAAATAAATTTACGTCTTTACCTAAAATGTTTGTACGTTTAATTCAGGTTAACATCAGCGAGGAAGACTTCACCGATCTGCTGATCGAAAGCGCCGCATGGGACGATGGAGTTGAGAATCAACTTGCGCTTTTAGATTCTGTCCTCGATATGCTTTAACTCTCCGGCCCCGCGTAATCATTTTTTACTCCATTGCAAATATCGCCCTTATGATATAACATTTTCCATATCTGTTTCCAAGATGCCGCTAAGTTAACAAATCCAGTAAATGAAAACGAGTTAAAAAAAAAGAATCAATCATTACGACATACAATTACGCTGCAGTGAAAACGATTTTCCGATTACGCAAACAAATAAATTAGAAATATGCCATTTTTTGAACCGTTTAATAAAATGTTTGCAGAGACGATTTATGAGTAATTGTACTTGCTGTTGAAATAGTGTAAATAATAAGAAAAAAATTGGGCAAACTCATAAATTATTAATAAACGTAATGGAATACAATGACGAGAGTAGTACAGCTATTAGACTGTTAGCTACATTCAAAAATAATTTAAAAGAAACCATATTATTTTGTATATTTTTAATATATAAATTAATAATAAAAAAAGGAATATCGTAAAAAATTCTCATAATTTTGGTATACCAAATAATTTTATGAAAATATATTTTTTTAGATTAAAATAACAATTTATAATGTATTTAAGGCAATGTATAATTCTAAATTTCTAAATTTTTTTTTTATAACATCTGCTTTCAAAAAAGTAAAAAAATTGGTGTGTTTCGAAAACTGTCTATTCTTCTTAGTAATATATTATAAGAAATATTATTAATTAATTTACATAATTAATGTTTGTGCAGTCAACATTGTTTTTAAAAATCACTATGACATTTTTTTAATATTCGATGATAAATAAAAGAAGTTTAATTTTTATTTTATATTTGTGCCAATGAAATTATTTTTTAAAGCTAATTAATTGTCATTTACTTGAGATCTACATAATTAAACAAATTTTCCCACCATTGCATTTATAGTTCAAGACGTGCATAAAGTTTGTTTAATCGATGTGTATTCGGTTAATATTACAATTATAAATCCATAAAGTTGTCACTTATTAATAGAATTGTTTTTGTACAGACTTTTAAAAAGTAGATCGTATTAACAATATTATTAATAAAATAATCGTAGTTAATCATTACTAACAGGTTTATTTTTAAATTAAATCATAATTAGATTATCTGATGGAAAAATTAGAAATATTTAAAAATTTTGATATTTTTCTCGTTGTCATTTAATTTATAATTTATAAAAATAATTTATAAAAGGTATTCAATCACCTACATTGCAAAGAATATAATATTTTGTTATTAATATAAATGATTTATAAGTATACATTATAAAAATAAATATAAAATGAATGACTTTTTATTCGATGGGTTAACGATAATTTTTTTGAAACTTCAATTACTACCACAGATGATAAAATATTACATAGTATAAAATATAAAAACTCGTATGCAGCTATTAATTGCGTGACATTCTTGATTAATCGTAATAGTAGTGTTTGTAAAAACAGTATTTTTATAATTCAAGTACTTGCTGGTTAAAAAAATGTAAATTAATCATTTAGTTATTACATTGTGTACTCACTAAAAATACTGTGAAAATAAATTTTAAAAAATAACGTGTTGTAAACTAATATTATTGAAATTAGTCAAATTAAATTATTATACACGTGAAATTATACAATTAAAAGTAGGCATGAAAAAAACATGAAATTATTCATTAAAAAAAAAAATTTTTTTATTTTAAAATGTACAATTATAAAAAAATTTAATAATTAAAAGTATACAATTACAAATAAACTTTATTTTAATTTCATAATAAAAATAGTAAATATGTATTCATTACACGTAAATATGACTTACATTCTTAATGAGTACCTTATTGATACGTTTTTTAAAAAGCTTATTAATTTATTCGTAAAAACAATCGAAGATAACTTCTGTTTACCAACAGCAACAGACGTATAATAATTTAAAATGAAAAGTTCACGGCTAAGACTTCAATTTTGTTATGGCATCACATTAACCAGATAATATACTGTTGTAAATACAATGAAAATGGTGAATCAAATACATATACTTGTACAATATTTAATTTAGCTATAGCAACAATGTACGTAAGAATAATTTAACGACAGCAAGTGAGTCAAAAAGCGCTATATAACGCAATTGCATGTGAAAATCACTGCGCTGAAAAAGACTTATAATGCCTTACAAGAATCCGTCCAAAGATTAGAGTTAGTATGCGATGCTCAACGAATATTGAAATGTAATTCGAGAGTGCAATCGTGTGTTTCAGAAATGAAAAAATAATATAATATTTAGAAATCTCGTACGCATTCATAATTCTTCACTAGCATATTTAAACGATCTTATTTGTACACTGTATGATACCCTATGTAAAAATAGTCATACTCTCATTTAATTTGTTTAGTTATTACCAATGTAGCTAAAATAGTTTGGCTTATTGTATATTCTATTCTATTATTATCATTATTGAAAGAAAATCTTTACCTTTTAAGAAAAATCATACGAATTTTCGGGTTATTATATCATTTGCATTAGGATAATGAAAATATTATCTTGTAGAAAAATAAAGTGTGTCATGTTAATCTTTTGAATCAGTAATCTAGAATGTGTACTCATTGAATCATTCCAACTATTATTAATAATTCATGGGTAAGAAGGTATACGGTTACTGACTTATACCATAATACTGCATAGACTAGATAATTTTTTTGCATGGTATTGTGACAAATAATAATACTCAAAATTCATATTATGGTTACTTATAAAAAATATTTCTTTTGATAAATAAGATATTATTTTAAACACATGCACATTCGTAAACGAATATATAACTTCCAAAGTTATTGATACGTGCTTAGTTATAGTTATAATATTAAACATATAAATCTGCGAACAACTCGTTAGCTATAAGTTTCATTTGTTTTTTTTTTTTTTACTTATTTAAGTCGTACATTCAAAACTATTACAAGGTAGTAAATTTTTCTGTATTTTAATAAAAATCGCCAGTTAGAGTATGTAAAATGATATTATTTAGAACTCGATTTGATTTAAAAAGAAACGCTAAATAAATATCGTCGGGTGGGTGCCGTTTATGAATAATATTATATTATTATATATCTCTAATTGATTGATGCTTTCACGAAATATAAGATGTGCCTTACATAACTAAAATTGATGAAAAACGAAAAACCAATAAAACTATTCTAAACTCTACCGGATTCAACCAAATGTTAAATGGCTGCAATATTTTCTGATTACGAAAATAAATTCAAGAAAACGCTCAATTCAATGTGTGTGTATTATCTACCAATTTGTATCAATAGTTCGAGGTGTATGAAATAATAAAAATAAAAAAAATATACGTAAAAAATACAACTATTTCATTATTTGTGAAATTATATCCTATTGATGACTTATGAAATCGACTTTTAATATTATTACAACTTTTTATTTATTAATTATATCTCACAAACGAATTTTCGAAATGTTCTTAAGCTCATACCATATATTAAATTTTATTGTATAACAATTATTTTGATGCAAAAATTGATGTGTTTCCAAATGATAGGAAACTTCATAATTACCATTTCTTATTTCAATTTGAACCTATAATTTAATAAGCAAATAGATTTTTTAAATAAATATAAATTAAACACTCGGAAAATTTATTTTTTTGTAGATCTTATTATTTTATATAGAGTTTTGTTTAAAGGAAGAATGTGTTCGAATTCATTTGTATGTATTATAAATAATTGAAACTCCGAATAAAAGTTCACTGGATATAAAAAAATTATTAACAACTTAAAGGTAAAAAAAAATCAATTGTTGTAATTAACATACATAATTTTATTTCTAACAAATAATAACATCAAAATAGTTGTACTCTGATTTAATAATAACACTGTAGTACATGTATCGTATCGAAATAAATTTTAAATATGACCTTTTAATAAATTAGATCAAAATATAAAAATATTTTTTTGTGTATCTCGAAAGATGCAGCAAATTCTCTACATTTTTTCTTGTTTTACTTTATATATTTTTCATTAAAATCCTAATATAATATTAAATTTAAATATTTCCATTTCACTGATAGTGATAACCTTTTTCTATATATTATTATATCTCTTCTTGAATATTCAATATATTTTATACATTTTTATTGTATTATATTCTACGCGTAGGATAAAATACAAATTTAATTTATCAAACAATTTTAGTTCAATTATCTCTGGGAGTTCAAATGTTTATAAATTAATAATCATACAATTATACAACAATGTATAATCATTAGTATGTACATATATTATTTCATGCTTTAAAAAATAATTATAAAAATATATGTATATCGTGTATATAACAAATAAAATGGAATGTATCAAAATTAATAGTTATATGACAAATTCACAGCTGTCATTTAGGTAAAAGAACTTAAATGATAGTTTGTACATTGGCATTGAAATTTGTTTGAAGAATGTTTAAGCAATCTACAAAAAAGCACCGATTAAATTTCTACTTGTAATATTCTCCAAGAAATTTAGTCATAAACTGACATTGTCTTAATGATTACTTAAAAATAAAATTTCATTAAATCTTTGTAACACGTATTGATGCTCTGATTCTAACTTGTAAATAATGTTGCACTTATAATTTTTTTATTTATTTTGGTGTGTAATACCCAAAATTTAATCTTAATTTCTCAAGGAACACAAACGTTAGAATTGTTTGTGGTGCAAGGCGAATAAATGCTGGAACATACCCCTGCAAAAAAATATCGAAGTAAATTAACTATTTTTAATCTGCTGTATGTAATTAGCAGTTAATGCAAGCAATTAAATATTAATGAATTCTAAATACAGTTAATTAAAAATATATTATATTAAAAAACAAGAAAGTGTTTTTTACGTAAAACAATCAAATGACAGTCGTAGAAAACCAAAAACTAAATAATTTATTCCAATGTTAATAGATATTTCAAATTTACTTATGTTAATATTTTGTTTATATGAAATCGATTGGAAACAAGTAAATTTCTTAAATTTTAAAATCACGTACAACTAGCACGAAATAAAAATAATTTTTACGTATAACTTAGAATTGAAAAAGCATTGTTGACGTCCAGTTCACATAGTTTTAAAATCTACGATTTTTCATTGAACTTGCCGTCTATTACTGTGTTATTATTTATGTAAATTTTAAAGTGTGTATTACCTTAAAAAAACCAAGAGGTCCTAATTTGGCTGTATATGCGATAAGGTGCGTCAAACTCTGCATTACGAAAAACAATACAAATTAATTTTATTGTGCTTAAAAATTAAATAAGTACTGATTATGAATATACAGTTTTACCGCATTTTCACCAGGCTTAGCATTCATGGCGCGGGTTTTTAATACATCCAAAGGTTGTGTCATAGTTGTAGCAACAGCACCCTAACACAAATAAACATTATTTTAATAATATGTTACACCACGAACCAATTTTAAATAAACGATGTATATAAATTTTCATCTCATTGTGTATGTGTGAAGGGGGGATAAACACTAATGACATCATGCTTAAATAAACATAAGCTGAATATATTTTGAAAGGTCAATATGTTAAATTATTCAATGCCCATATTTATATTAAATTTTAATATGCTAATCTTCATTTAAATTATTATTTACATTTATTTCAATAATATCAATGTATTAAAATGAAATAAGTTTGGTAATTAACAACGAGTAAAAATTACTGGCTATTATTAAAATTATTACTTTTTATAATTAAATTGATAAAAAATGAATCGAGTTAAATATTAATAATAATACTTCATTAATAATAAAATAAATTTAATATTAATAATAATTAATAAGAATGTACATTCTTTATTTTTCCGGATAATTTGAGTAATTGATATTGTAATACATTACTGCAACTTTTTTAGTCAACTACTTTTTAATATATATATTTTTTTTAACATTTAATTAAAAAATATTCCAATTATTTAATATTCAAATCGAACTTAAGCATAACATAACTTCAGATAATTTTAAGCTATCTTTGAATGATAAAGGAATATGGAAATCTTAAGTTAAATTGTCGGTGTATACATTTTAAATAAAAAACGTTCTTCGGTATGTTTTTGTTTTTTAAATATCACGTCTTTACATTCCCTTTCCCAATTTATCACTATAGCCGTTTAAACTAAAGTAAAATAAAAAATATACGGTAACAACAATGACAGAGTAGTTAAAAAACTTTTTCGAGTATAATATATTATATTTATAAAAAATATTTCTCAGCCAAGGAATGACACAAAAATGTTTTTTTAAATTATAATTTTAAATACATCTATTTCTTTTCGAATAATAAGCTTAAAAATCTATTAAAAAATAGCTTTCATAATTTTAATCGTGAAAATTTATTTCATATAATGAATCTTATCAATATATTTATTACTTTTTAATTTTATTTAAAAATATAAAAGAATATAAAAATCAATTTTCACATATAAAGCAATATCTTTCTTGATAATATATTTGTAACTTTAAGATAAATCTCATAACTTATTTTTATTTTTTATAATGATTATGTTATTATAGTAGATATTAAAGTTTAAATATCGCGGTCTTTCACTTACCTACGCGTCTTAATATAGAATATCAAAATGCTACAAAAAATTATTTTTGAACATTTCTTTATAAGAAATATTAAATTTAAATACAAATATTAAATGATAAAAAAATTTAATATTTAAAGACATATCAAATTCCTTCAAAAGTGAAATTAAAAATAACCAAAACACAATTTTCAAAGAAAAATCGAATAAAAATATTTAATATTTCTTAATATATCACCTTTTAACTTTTAATGTAATAATCATTTCTTTAATTAATTAATATTTTTTACCGGAGTGATATATTAAAATGTAGAAAATCTGTTTCTGAATATAAAATTAATGATGTATGATTATTCATTTGTTTCATTCTAAATCTCCTAATTTCATAGCCTTGCACACAAAGTAGATATTATAAGGTAATAAGTGACAGTACTAGACGTGAATGTCATCCAACAACTACTTATATAATGATTGATAAAAATGTAAGTTCGTTTAAATTTTATTTTATCTGAATTGCGACAACCAATATCTTTGATTAATTTTTAAATAAAATTATATACTATAGTTTGCCTTGTCTAAAATTAAAAATATTGAAAAATCTACAACTTGCGCTTGGTTATGCTCGTTTGCTTGTATAATATTCTAAACATAAACTCAAATTATTATTTTCCTCTTAAAATTTAATTTATCATTAAAGTTTTTAAATTCACGAAGGCTCAAATCCATTTTAGATGTACCTAAAAAACAATCTGCACATAAATCCATTTCGGTATCTGAAATTATTGTAAGGCTACCCTAATGTAAACATGATTCAACAAGGTATCTCGGATTTTGTTATTTCTGCTCGAAGTAATATACATATTTTATCAAAATATAAACATGACGTCAACCCCAAGCACAAAGTATACATATTTAAATTCTTTGTCGAATTTAATTCTTTGAATCTTATAATAATTACTTATAATCATACACTCTGTTTCATTTTCATTAAAGTTTTATAATTAAAAAATATTCAAAGAATATTTAATATAATTTTATGTAATTTTATGAAATAAGCCAATAGTAATAATAGTGATTTTATTTAATTCTTATCTTTACTTTATAAAAATTACATACCGCTAGTAAACTGGATATGAAATGTGTAGTCATATTGTCTTCAAAATATTTTGTTTTCAATAAATTTAGTTTTATTTGATCATAAAAACTTAATTGTCCCATTGTCATAAGAACTGCTCGTGCTGTAGCTGTAATACATCCATTATAAAGTGTTTTGAAACCTTCTTGCTTGTAAATCAACAAAAGACCATTTCCAGCCCATGTATAGCTAATTAATAATTAAAAATATATTTTATATAAATTTTTTAATATTTCTATTTCTATGAATAAATAACATCAATCGTCAGTAAGTTTTATACGCAAGCATTGTAATCTTAAAAAATCTCGCATGAATTAATTTGTTTGATACAATTCCAAATTTTTCTATGATCTTTTTTCTAATAATTTAAATAACATTAAGTTTACATATTAAGGTATACAAATTTAAACTTAAAGTATTTGTACTAAAATAAATTTTGTTAATTTGCAAATTTTCCCATTCCATTTTAATAATAATTTTATAATAATAATTTTATTCTAGTTTTTTTAAATGCAAAAACAAATACACAGAAATTTCTCATAAATATAAAAGATTTTATTAAATTTAAATGAGTCAATACAATCTTTTAATATAATAGTAAAATTTTGTACTTACTTTCTTCTTTTTTCTATTGGTAACTTGATGTCATTTTGCATTCGTACATTAACTAAATCTACAGGAGTACCTACAATACCACCACAAGCACCAGAAAATGCAGCTAATAAAAATTTTTTATAGAAAGGGGCTGGATTACCAGGTGTTTCAATATTTTGTTTTCCTATCTAAAGTTTGCATTTATGTCTATTAAAAACTAAATAAAGAAGACTAAAAAGAACTTAAGTTGGTCAAACTTGCCTCATAAACACCGAATCGTACAGTAGAGTATGAAAGTTGTCGTAGTAAAGAAGCGGAAAGTCCTGAATAAAGAGATAAAACTCCTTGTTTCTTTATTATATTTAATGTTAATTTAATTACAGATATTTTTCCTTCTTGTTGCGTTTGCAAATGAACCTGTAATAGAAAATAAAATATGTTATTAATTGAGTCAATAACTACAGAAATGCATGATAATAAATTACTGGAAGTGTTACATAACAAGAAATAAATAAAGAACTAACTGATTAATTAACCATATCATTCATTTAAAAAAAAAATTTTATTTTTAAATGTTTTAACAATTTTATCATCTAATTATCAAATCAATTTATTA
This sequence comes from Platyscapa corneri, assembly GCA_018907185.1. Taxonomy (NCBI): domain Eukaryota; kingdom Metazoa; phylum Arthropoda; class Insecta; order Hymenoptera; family Agaonidae; genus Platyscapa; species Platyscapa corneri. The sequence continues at coordinate 478,138 of JACCHW010000045.1, read as the reverse complement.
AATAAAATAAATAATTTTCTCTGACTGTTAATTAATGCTTTTAATTGATAAAAGAAATATTTTTATTTCGACCAATTTCAAATAATACTCGACAATTTTAATTAATTGTCATCAAATTATATGAACTTGATATATTAAAACAATTACACAATACATAATTAATTACATATTATTTCTTTAAAAATATTAGAATAAAAATTTATTATACCTTTAATAAATCCAATGGATGAGTTACACAAGCAGCACTAGCAGATGCTAAACCACCAAAGTACCATCGGGAAAGTTTTTCTGTTTTATCCAATTCTGTCATTTTGAAACAATTTTGTCAATTACTGAATCTAAGTTAATAACAAAAAAGAATAAAAATTAATTCCCAAAATACAAAAAAAATCTTGTTTAATGAAATAGGTAACATACTTTTTACAAACATTCACACCTATGTCACAGAAAATTGTTGAGTCAGCATGTTCGGCTGGCTAAAGGCACCTTTGGTAGTATTGAAGGTCTGTGATTAGAAAAAAAAAATATTACTTATTCATTGAACGTTTTATAAGTCATTAACTTAAGTGCATACAATAATGAAATTGCTAAATACGTAAACTTGAATAAAATAAATCAATAGAAAAAATATTTAAAAAATCATAATTACAGCAGTAACTGATATCGGAACGTATTTATCACAACATTTCAGTCAATAATGTTATTCTACAAGCAGCTTAAACAATCCCCCATCAATTATCCTTTCGTATAATTTGAACAAATAATTAAAAGAAAAAATCCATCAAAAGCGGTGCATTATTTTTTATCGATAAGAATTTAAATTTTTATATTAATTTTAGATAATCACGTTAAAGGAATTGTATATTACATACAAATTATGCAACTGGAAATATGCAAACTTACAATTTTTTAGCACCAGGCGCGATGTGAAAGCGCCACACACAACCTTCGAGGTGAGCACCGAGCCCCTGACTGATATATGGAGTACGGAATCTAACGAATTTTGCCTTGGAGTCCGATTCATGCACTAAACTTGTATTGACGTAAAACTCATGAAATATTCGTATAATTTTTTTTTTATAATATTTTTAACATTACTTTTTTAATAAATAAAGTTTTTTAACTTTATTTTCAATGCTTATATTAAATATAATATGCAGCCTTTCCTGTGACCCCATTCTATTGAGCAATTGAAATTACTGACGTCAATGTTTTTAAAAGGTGTAAAACGAAAATATTTGCTAAGTGAATAGTTGATCATAAAAGATTAATTATTACGCGAATTTCATTTAAATGTTTCGTTTGTTTAAATTATGTTGCCAAATGACGTTATTCTTCGTAAAATCTTTTTTATGTAAATGAAATAACATTTAAAATTTACTTTAGTTTTTTCCAGATTTTTTCGTTATTTTTCTTAATATACAAAGTATTATATTAATTTAATCTCAAGTATTAATATATAAATAGTAAAGGTAGTTTTTTATTATTTAAAATTTGTACTATTGTTTAAAATTTTCTTTTCAAATATTTTCCTTTGTAATTATAAATAATAATGGTTTTTTCAATGATATATTCATTAAACATTACCAGCTATATTTGTTTCAGCGACGTTTTGAAACTCACAATGTCGTTATTTACTCTAATCTAGTTAGTTACTTAACCGATAAGCTCTTATTGGTAAAAATATCTCCTATCTAGCAGACGCCAATATTTCATCCCACTATAGACAAGCATCAACAAGTTATTTCCACTTATCTCTTCCCAATAACTAATCTGAAAATCGTTAATTTAACCTTTCTTCAAACTTCTAAGCAAATTAAATAAAGATGAAAAGTAGATATTTTATTCTAGAATTTTTTTTTATAAATTATAAATAAATAAATAATAATTATGAATAATATTATCTTAAATTTCAAACACATTTTTTTATCTTGTCTATTATATTTTCGCATATATTTTTAAAAATAAAAAATTGAAACTTAAAATATTCAATTATATAAAAAAACTATTCTATAAAGAAAAATTAAATTTATATAATTTTAATACTAAACAATATTTTTACATTATATAATATTTGATATTGTTTTATATAATAATAAAAATTGAATATATTACCGCAATTTCTTAATTTTTAAGGCATGTATAATTTGTATGTATTTTCGTGGCTTTAATTAATAAAAAACTTTTTTTAACGTCAAGTAACTTCTATACGTATTATTTGTTATTTTATGTATGTCATTCATTATTTTGAAAATTAAACTATTAAGATGTATTTTATCAATACAATCAGAATTATTTAGTTTTTTATACCTTGTGTTGTAAAAATGATATATATTCTTTTATGTATGATTACTTATATTTACGAGTTGATAATTTGCATTTACATTTATAGAATACATGTAATGATTAATATTTTCAAAATTAATATCCTCTAAAAATGTATTTCATTAATGCAATACGATAGTGTGCTATTAATTTTATTATTAGGATTACCTACGTATTAAAAGCATTTTGTTTTTAATACATTTGAAAGTTCTGGTAAAGTTCTGCGAAGGATACACGAATATGACTTACCTTAATTTTACTTGAGAATTAGAGCGTAAGATTATTGATAACTATCACTGTTCTGGATTTTTTAAAATATTTTATGAAATCTAATTTAATATAAAACACATTATCTTACTTTAAATTATATAAAAAAAAATTACTTTAGGTTCAAGTATTTAATAAGTATGATGTAACTCTTACACAATTACTCGGGAAACATATATCGTGCACATATTGTTATCATGAATCATACATTCGTAGACATTGTATGTGAAGCAATTATATTTTATATTAATTATAGAAATATAATGCATACATCCTACAATTATAGTTTAAACTTCGATTGCGCCGATTTAAAAAAAAGTTTATTGTTAACAAAAACATGTTATTTTTTTTTAAACATATTAATCTAGTTTGCAAAATTAACCATTTCTTTTGTAAATAAATTAATAAATATACTCATTGATATATTTCGTTAATAGAAAGACTATATTTACTCATTGATCTAAATCATTAATTTAAATTGCGAGCTTTATACAGTGCGTCATAAGTTTACAAGAATATATTTTTAAAACTACTCTTATTTAACAATTTTAGAACTTGACTTTCATTAGTTAATATGGCAAGGCTAATTGTGTGTTAAGAATAATTGATGTTCGTACTATTATAAGGGACATAAATATGTACATGTGCACACAATCATTATTTTATACTGTAAATCTTGAGAAGAAAAAAATTGATTTATTTTTACTTTATTTATTCAACAAATTTATTAATTCTAAATTACACTATTATTGAATTCTTATAATTTTAACTCATCAACGTGTATCTTATTTTATTTAAAATCTGAATTTATACATTTTTAATACTCCATTATTAATATGTACTATTTTGTATAAAATAAAACTTTGAATGTTTTTTTCTTATATTATAAATTCGAAGTTTATTTTTTTTTTACTTTATTTATATTTCTGAAATACGTTATTGTGTTCAGACGATAAAAAATTTTTTTTATATTTGTTTAATGTATTCTAACGGTCTATTTTTTATCATTTGTTATGCACGTATAAACGTAATATATGCAAGAACAGTTACGTAAACAATGTAATTTCGCACATTATTTCACACAATTATTGTTTTAAAAAAATTGTATTGACATTTATTTAAATTTAATAAATTGAACAAAATTAAGAAACTAATATAAGTTTCCAATATTTTCGATTCTTCTTAAACATACATAATATATATAGATTTAATAAGTATTATTTAAATATATAATCTTTTTTGTTTCAATATTTATATTGTACAACTGAAAAAAATGAAAGGATCAGATTGTATAAAATAAAACACACTAAATATATTTTTAACAACATTCCACTTTATTGTGTAAAAAGTTCAACAGCATATTTTCTTTTAATAAACACCGAATTCCATAGCAATGCATGAAAGAATCGTGAACTACGCGCAAAAGAATCTTCATCATTATTTTGTATTTAGTCATATACATTGATGTAGCATAGATGATAAGTTTGCGATGAAGATACAATATTTTTAGTAGCTGTAGTGATTAAATATACAAATTTGTAGAAAAGATACAAAGATTATTTATGAAATGTGCTGCTCCTTTCTTGGTCTGCGAATAAACAGCAGCGCCAGTTCTGTTTCCAATGCTAAATATATTAAGTAGAGATTCCCATAAAAAATAAAAAGTGCTTTTTCAATAGTTAGTTTCACATAATCACCATTACAAAATTGGTACCCCATTTGTTAAGTCACGAGTGAGGCTGCAAAAATATATGCAATCTCTCTATTATATAAAGAAAATTTAATCTTGTTTCATTTCAACCTCAGTTTTTCACTACAAAATTATTTTGATATTATATATAAAATAGTAAAATTAACAAATTATCTCATTTCGTCTGCACATACTAAATTTTAAATTTAACTAAAAAATATTTGAATTACAATAATATTATAAATTATAAATTTTATAAACGAGTTATTAAAAAGTAATTTATTTTGCTTTGCAAACATACTTTAGCAGTTTAAATCATTTTAATTGAATATAAGATCTATGATTTATAAATATTTGTATTAATTTTTCATAATAAAATTTCTGTTTTAAATAATAACAAAAAATAATAAGTAACAATTAAGTGATGTGTAAATTAGTCAACAAAAAATTAACGAATAAGCATAAAATTCTACTAACCCTCAAATGATATAGTATAATACAATAAAAAATTTTAGTTATTATTATCTAAAATTTTTGTAAATTATTTAATTCATTTATAAATTGTATTTGTTTTAATTTGAACCACTCGGTTTTAACGCTTCTTAAATTTTTTTTTAAAATGTTATTCATAATTTTCATTCATAAAAATAAAAAAATTAGGGCCTTTTTAAGGCATTTAATTTATCTGATAAATCTGTAATAAAGATATTAGTTTTCAAAAAGCCATCATTTGCGATGGAACAGCACAATCACCAATACTCATTCTATGCATCGCCATTTCAGTTATTCCATGATAATGTACAAAGGCTGCTGCAATTACCAATACATGGAAGATTTGATGACTTTGAAACTAAAAGTAAAAATGAAATATTAAGTTATAATATTTTTAGATAACTGTTTTTTTAGTTATTTTAATATAATCATATAAATATTATGGATTTAATGAAAAATTTTAATTAAGTATAAATATTCGTTAAAAGAATAATTTTAAGAACATATAAAACATAAATATTATTCTACACTACCTTAAATTATTTACATACGTACATAAATTTGATGGAAAAGTTTTTCCCTAATTAATATTGTTACATAAAAACAATGAAAATAATATTTTACAATTATTTAGATACCGAGAATCGCTGATACATACTATAAGTAATTTTGTATGATATATACTATGAAATTCATAAATTATATGATACACTAAAAATACAAAAAAATAACGATACTTCTTTATCCAAACAAAAAATACATCAAATTAATAATACAGTATCTGTTTAAAAAAAGTTCAACTTTAAGAAAAAATGGGAGAAAAAAGCGAGAGTGAGATAATGAGGAACTCAGATTATGCGAGAGGAAAAAAGTGAGAAAGAAAGATTGAATGATTTTGATGCTATAAACAACAGCATTAATATTCTTTTTATAAAAATTAATTTAATTTATTCGTACTTCATAATAAACATTTCTTAAACATATAAATGATGATACAAAAGATGTTTCTACTGTGATATGAATGCTAATGACTATAATATTACAATACTATATATTATCTTCTTTAATACAAGGTTAAAATATACAAAATAATATGATATCAAAACTAAATCTAATAATGTAGAGATCAGCTTATCAATTACAATATTTTGTTGTTATCTAAAATTTAAAATTAATTTTATTTTCACTAATAATTTTTTGCTTTTTTCTATATTAATTTAAAGAAAAAGTTAGGTATACTTTTACTTAAAATATTCAAAAATCTTACATAGAATATTATAATTATAATGTAACAACTACATTTTAAATATAAAACAATATTTATGAAATTTGATTCTTACAAGCTATTTATGAACAAGGTGTTAAAAAATAATTATGCTAGACGTTATTTTATAAAACTTATAAAATTAAATAAAAATATCTTACATCATTTTTTTAATAAATAATAGTTTTGTTCTGATTAATTAATTCATTTATTCATTAAGTTAACCAATCACTCCACTGTATGCTTGTGAATCTTTTTATTGTGCATATAATCTATCTATATGACAATTTATTCTAGCACTAACTAAATTAATCAATTTTTAAAAATTAATTATATTCAAATTTGTATTGTATCTACACAAAAATAATGTAAGATTTTTTAAATTTAATTTAAAACATGTATCGTGATTTTTTATGATTCTATCTATTTATTGTTTAATTAATTATATATTTTGATATGAAAATATTACTTACCCAAATGTCGAATTTTCCAGGGAAAAATCTTTCAGGAACACGTAAAGCATAAAACATTGCTCCTAATATATATAGACATCCCATCAATATTAACCATCCAAGTGATGCATGACTTATAGCTTTGAACCAACCTTCAGCAATAGCATAATGTACAGCTGGTATAATCTAAAAAATTTTTATTTTTATTTTAATAATAAAAATTCTAATATTTTATACTTATTTCATTTTACTAATTATAAAAAAATAACATACACCACTGAGCCCGAAACCCATAAAAACTCCAGCGCGAAGAGGTCTATATTTAGGTTCACCAAATCTTTCCCATAAGGAAACTACAATACTAGTTATACCAAGTACAACAACAACTGACAAATAAATCAGCTTAGGTTGATAATCACAGTAAAATCCATAGTAGAGCCATGGTACGAAACTTCCCATGATAAGCATTGCTATTCCACAGTAGTCTAGTTTTGAAAATAATTTTCCTACGCATTCACTATGACAGTGAACAGTATGAAATGCAAAAGACATGCCTAAACATATAATAGCTCCTGCGAAGAAAATGCCAATAACTAATTTCTCCTCCCATCTTATATCCATATGAGATTGTGTTAGGAAATAAACTGCTATACCAATAAATGCCACACACCCTATAAAAGTTTTAATTTAAAAAAAATTTAAATAATATAATTTACTGATTTCCATAATTACATTCATAATTAACTTTTTACATTAAAAAAAGATAAAAATACATGTAATATTATATTAATACATATTACTTTACAGAACATTTTAAATTACCTAATAAATGAGTCCAAATATTTCCAGTTTCTGTATGAATACGAAAAATACTTTTAAAGCATGCATAAAAAGATGGTAATGGTGGTCGGTGACCAGCGTGTAGAAAATCATTATCTTGCAACCATTTAGGTAAGTTTCGAAAATGACATTGCTTCCAAGATGCTTCCCAAACCTTAAAATATAAATATATTATACAGTATATTATATTACTTTACACTTTTTATTATAATGAATAATTTCTAAAAGAAGCTGTTACTTTTTATTAAATTTAAAAATAATAAGTTTACCCCATAAAAATAAATTCATATTGTTTTATAAATTTTTCAATTAATAAAAAATCTTACACTATTCATTAAATTGAAAATTTAATATTACGTACTTTACGAACAAATTCTTCTGCTTGTTCAGCAGCATTGTGTGCTAAGGCTCCAAGATCAATTTCATCACTTAAGACTCCAGCTTTCAATACTTCTGTCATCTAAAACAAATAATATATAAAGATATTTTTATATACAAAGTCAATAAATAATTACATCAAATTATGTATAAAAAAAATTTTCATTTACTTCACAATCCAAAAGACGATCATCTTCTGGAGTAGATGGTAAAGGACAACCAACTCCATCCTCTTCTTCAGCTAAGCAACTTGTGTCATCATCTTCTAATAAATCTTTTACTTCGTGTAAACCTGGAATATCACTGTTCAACGAAACTCTATCACTCCATGGTATACGATGACGCAAACTATTTTCTTCTATATTAGCTTCATAGTCCTTTTCTTCAATAATATCATTTTCATGCTCCAACATTTTGATATGACAAAAGTTTTAAGAATTTGTTAATACCTAGACAATATTTATTATTTATTAAGAACTTTAAAAATACTTTGTGCTCTAAAAAACACTGTATTACACAATATGTGTTATATAAAAAATATTCAATCAAATAAAAACATTTTTAATGTTTTTTTCTATAAAGAGCATTATTTTAATTATAAATATTTTTAATGTTTTAAAAAATGCTTAATATTTTTCAAAATTTATTGGTTAAATTTTTTAAATATTAAATTTTAAATAATCTATTATGTACATACTTATATACTACTTTTAATTTTTATTTATTATTACATATGTTGTATCATAATAAATTAATCATTTATAAAATAAAAATTTATTTAAATATTAAACTTTTACCACAAATACTTCTAATTGTATTGAAAATTATTTACTGAGAAACTATTTAATGAGAAGCCTTACATTATATTATTAAATAAGGAAAAAGGTCAGCTATCGCCTTTTTTTTAAAAAATGCTTGGATTAAATATCACATAAATAACATTTACAAATATTATTTATTATCATACTTATGCAAATATTGAATACTTGTATTCAGAACTGATATATAATTATAATTGTATACACATACATACACTTTTTATGTAAACACACGTACACTAACACGTTTTTTGTATAAAGACTGTGAATAAATCTTAATCAAATTTAAAATCTTTCACGATTAAAATTTATCTAATTTCTGATTATTAAGGAAATTCACAAATCTCAAATTTTAATTTATTTTGTAATATATGTTTCTTACGGAATAACTTTAAATTTATTACTAAAATTTGATTATTGTTTACAAGAAAATCTACTGGAATTGAAAAATGATTGTAAATGTACTATTTTCGCGAAGAATATGAAACACGCATCAAACAAAACAACGAACAAAAGCTATTATGATATCTTAACTAGATTCATAGCTAATATTGAGAAAACTACTGGAACTATTGTTAAGAGAAATGGAAATAAACTATAACTTCTGTCGAATAATAAAAATATAAGATTTTTATTATCTTACATTACGAAAGGTTATCTAATGTCATTAGACAAGCGCACAAAGAAATTTCTATAGAATGTCAAAACTCAAGGATGTGATCATCTCTAATGATTACTTCGTAAGAATAATGGTCAAAAATATTTTGATGTATTAAATGTATATGTGCAAGCGCGCGATATGCCTGCATAAGTGTGTCATCTTTATAGTGACGCAAATTACTAAAAAGAATTAACGGATCAAACACAACGCAGCTATCGCTTTTTGTGATTAAAATCTTTATTCAATGATTAAACTTACCTGACCAACAACCTATAATTACCGTCGCTCATTTGCGAATTTCAGATTTAATATTACAGCAATAAACGCAATTTATATTCTTTTACGATAAATTTAGGCAATTTCTTTTTGTTTAGGAAGAAAATACGCGGAAAAGATACCACTCTGCTTTGACAGCTGACGTGAAAACAAACTATACTCATAAAGTAAACTGTACACCCACAATCCTATTGGATTCTTGGACCTTGGTAACAAGAACTAAAAGACTTCTGTGAACTCTGAACACAATATGATTAGATCGTAAGACTATTTATAACGTCAAATTTAGAAGAATTTGTGACATTATGGTCAAAATAGGAGAAAACTACGTCTTTTTCAATTCTGAATCTATTATTACAAATATACTATGTTTTACATTTGCTTTTACAAACTTTACACTGAATTATTATAATATTAACATCATTTATTATTTCAAATTATTGCGCGTGTAAAAATAAATTATATAATCTAATCATTTATATTTATAATTTAATATAATTATCAAAAAAAATATTTTTATTTGTATATAAATTTTATCTAGTGTTACGCATGCGTACGAAGCCCGCAATAATTCAAATAAATTAAGAGATTACATGATTAGTAACTTTAAAAAAAAAATAAACATTGCAATCATTATATAATAAATATGTTCACATATATACATTTAACTGCTGTAATTTAATATAAATATAATTATAAATAAATTCAATTAAGTAAAAACATCAACCTAAACCTATTAATATAGATTTTGAAATAAGAAATATTAGTTTAATATAATTACTTAGTATAATTAATACATTTACCAAAAAAACTTTATTATTATAATATTATACTTTTACAATGATAAAATTTTTAGAAATGATGTGTATATATATATGCAATCTACAAACATATCAGTTATTTGGTTTAATATAATTAAAACTAAATTTTATTGTTTATATTTTTATATTTTTAATATTATTTGTATACCTAATTTAAATATTTTCTCTGTTTTTCTAATAATTTTAATACTATTTTTGATAATGAAAAAAGCACTGTTCTCTTTTATGTTAAATTAAAAAAACCTGAAAAGCAAGAACTAAAAATCTACCAACTGTTACATATAGTCATTAAAATCAATATAAAAGTAAGAATATACATTGCGAACATTATTTCACCAATTATATTAGTGTTCAAATATTTATAATAATAAATTCATCTGTAATTGAGTAATATTTGTAAAAAAATATACAAGTATAATATGGATCGATCGTATTTAATGTTATATTTATTATATAATTATTGGTTTTATTAAATTTCATATTTCATATTTAATCTTAATTTTAAAGATGCATTCATTATTAATAAGATATGAAATTTAATATCCAATTAAATCTGTTTTAAAATTTTTTTGAGTATTTTTCCAAGTAAGGTATTGTTAATCGATAATTTTATCGAATAATAATTATCAAAAATTTTTTAATTTTTATTAATCATTTTGTTTTAAAATGATTAATTAAATTATATAGTAAATATTAGTTTTTCAAAATTTCATAATAGCAAAACAATTTTATTATTTAAAATATATCAAAAAATCTTTACAACTATAATAAAAAAAAAAAAAAATTTACCTATTAATTTTTAAAAGCATTTATTAACACAAACCTTTTTAATGAAATCAATATTTATTGAATTATAAATTTTATCTACAAATTTTTTAATTAAAGTACATATATCTTTATTTCTTTATTCAATTATAATAAAAATACGTAGTCTATGATTTTTTAATTAATCTTAAAATAACCTTTTGTGCTACATATATTATATAGAACTCAGTTCTATAAATACTATTGATATAAATCTTCACAGTACAATTATTTAATCAGTAACTAATCAGGATGATTAAAATTTGAAGAATTTTTCTGACACACGTATAGTCATAATTATAAATGTGAAATTATAAACGCATCCTTGACGGTGACCTACATTTTCTTATCTTTTAAAGAATGAACTAGAAATGAAACTAAAATAATCGATCTTTAACTTTTATTTTTCGTACATTGATGATTTAACTTAAACAATTCTTTTGTATAGTTTATGAAAAAATTATGATATAAAGTTTATTGTAATAACTTATAAATATAATTCACTTTATTAAAGATATTTCCTTTTATTTAACGCAAAAATTGTTGATTTACTTACTCTTTTTTAATCAAATAGATTACTAAATTTGTTAATATGAATTTTATTTAATACAAATATATTAATAATATTATTCATTTAATTATATTTTTAATTTAAAATACTTATAAATTTACTATTACCAAAGTTATGTACGAATAAAATTAGTTATTAAAGTAAAAAAAAACTTACGAAAATATAATAAATTTAATTACTCTTATTTATAAACTATTTAATTTTTTATTTTTTATTCATTAAAGCATAAGCAAATGAAAAAATTATTGTCTTAAATGTAAATCACGTAAGCATAAGCTGCACAAATTTAAATGTATTCAAAATGTTTAGTAACTATTGTTACATGAGATTTTTTCACAATTTATTTTCCAGTTTTTAATCCTAAATAATAATAATAATAATATAATAATAATAATAATAATAATAATAATAATAATAATGATAATAGTAATAATAAATTTTAATTATTTCCTTACAACGTGTATTCCATGTATATGCATTTAAGTGAAAACAGTTCTATATAGATTTTTACTTGTAAAACTTTTTGTTCTTTGTTATACAGATTTACACTCATTTACTAAATTCCGATAAACAATTTTAATGTCCTTCACATAATATTTAGTATTGTAAGATATAAAAATGCAGTTACTTTATAACTATTATATATATATATATATATATATATATATTATATTAAGTATTATATTATTAAAATAATATCAATATTTTTAAATATATTATAAATTTTAATTTAAAAATTATTTTAAGTCATTAGAAAAATATAAAAAAAAACTATTTCTGTTTCTATTATTTTTATTTTTTATTTCAAAAAGATTTTATAGTTTAAAGTAAACATATATGTAAAAGATAATTACAATATACCGTCAATTAATATTTCTAAAATTATTTGTACTTTTTGAATAAGTAATCTAATTATAGTTAATTCTTTTTTTAGAAAATTCTAATTTTATAATTATTTTAATAAATAAATTATTAAAATTTATTAAAACCATACGGTCATATTTACTTTAAGTTAAAGAAAATTATAAATAAAACAGCAAATAAGAAATAAATAATTGTCTTATTTCTATCAATTTTAAAAAGTTTTAAAAATAATACATATTTTTATAAAAACTACCGATACCTACATATCTACCTATGTAAAGGCATAATTTCTCATACCATAAACGAAAATTTATAAAAAATTTTATCAGTAATTTTTTTAATACACGTTCATCATAATAGTTGCAAATTTACTTTTGTCATTTATTCATAAACGTCATTGTTGTTTATGTTTTGTTTTTTATTTATTGCACATTCTTTACATTTAAAAATTGAGAAGCTTTTTCAATTCATTAAAAAATTAGAATTTACTATGAATATTAATTATTATTTAGTTGCCTGTATAAAAATAAATCGATAAACAAACAAGAATTAGAATTATATCCCCCCCACTTTCCATACTTCTCACTACTTTAACATATTAAGGAAGATAGAAAAGGAAGAAACAAGAAACAGTTATTTACTCATGCCATACTCTTCTAATTTCACACTGTTTTTCTTTTTTATTTCAATACAAATTGCAAAAAGTATTTGTAGAATTAATTTTGTACATTCATATCGATAAATTATCAGGGGATATTCAATTATCTAAAAAATGTAATTTTGATACAAAATTAAAAATTTTAACGTATTAATCGCATGCTAAATATGCAACGTAAATATTTTAGAATCGAAGATACATTTTTACTAATAATTTAGCAATATGAATCTATGGATTTTGATAACTGGTGTATTTTTAAAATAAATTCTGCAGCAAATTAAAAAAACATGAATTACATTCGACGTAAGTATTAAATGTTGTAATGTTTATTTGTTTTATTTCCTTTTTAAAGTAAAATAATTAAATTAAAAATTTTCCAAAGTACTGTAATTCGTTGATTTTATATAATTTTTAAAAAATATTTTGTAAATAATATTATAATATTATAAATTTATAGAAACACCAACAGAAGAATGTCCATTAACCAAAGAGAAAAAAAATTGTTCTGTAAGCGATTGCTGTGGTTTTCGATCCATATTATGTTCTTTTATTACTCTCACTGGTGTTATTACTACTACATTAATCCTTCAATTAGTTTATGATGAAAATGCCTTTCAAGTAATTTTAAAAATAATTTTAACTAAGCATTTCATTAAAATAAAATTATAAAATATAAATATTATTTATAGGGAAGATTAAACATTCATGGTGCTGTTGCAACAGACTATACAAATTGCTCTCAAATTGGAACAAAAATACTTAGAAAAGGTGGAAATGCTGTAGATGCTGCTATAGCATCAACTCTTTGCATGGCTGTTGTTGCTCCTCACAAAACGGGTCTTGGAAGGTATGTTTATTATCATCACATACTTCTTTAGAGATCGGGTGATTGAAAGTATAAACATTTTTATATTAGAACTAAATATTGAGTTATAAAAAAATTTTTCTATTTTTCAAAACTATAATTTCACTTAAATTTACGTTATTTGATTAGTAATTTTCAATTTGAATAAAATTATCAGTTAATAATTCAATGTAAATTGAATTTTTAAATTTATTATATAATTTTAGTGGAGGCTATATTATAATTTACAATCATGGATATGAAGAAATGCCAAAAGTAATAGATTTCTTAAATAATACAGTATCAGGTTTGTTTATAATTGAAATAAATGATACATATAAATGCTAGATAAATATTCCATAATATTGTAGATGAATTTGAGAAACTTCGTGTAAGAATTCCAGCTATGCTTCGAGGATTAGAATATGCACATAGTCTGTATGGAAAATTACAATGGCAAGATTTAGTTGAACCATCTGTTATTTTAGCTCGTAATGGATTTGAAATATCTAGAGATTTTGCTTATGAAGCTACAAAAAATTTTAATTTGGAAAATTTTGGACATATTAGTGCTGGAGAAGTTTTAACTTTACCTAAACTTGCAAATACTTTAGAACTCGTATCTAAATTTGGAACAAATGGTACATTTTTAACATTCTTATATTTGAAACAATAAATTTTTAGAATTATTTTATATCATTTTAGTGTTTTATAATGGAACAATAACCAGTAAGATATTCCTTAATAAAACAATAAATGAAAAATTGTTGAATGAAATGTCAAATTATTTACCAAGAACTATTATAGCACAAAAATTAAAACTTTCTCATTATGCCATCTATTATCCATTAAATTACAATTTTATGCAACCAATCATTGAAGAAATAAATAAATTAAATATTTCTAAAGAAAATGCATCTTTGGCAGAATCAGAAATTATTGTAGCTGAATCTATAATTAATCTTGTACGCAAACTAAAATATCCTTATATCAATTATAGTAAGTAAAATATTAATTATTTCGACATTTACCTTTCATGTTTAAGAAATTTAAATTTATTACGATTATTTCTCTACTAAAATGTCTATCGTAAATTTATTTTTTATTTTGTAGCAGAGAGTAGAAGATATACAGGT
Organism: Platyscapa corneri; assembly: GCA_018907185.1. Taxonomy (NCBI): domain Eukaryota; kingdom Metazoa; phylum Arthropoda; class Insecta; order Hymenoptera; family Agaonidae; genus Platyscapa; species Platyscapa corneri. Next base: position 462,977 of record JACCHW010000045.1, on the reverse strand, counting down.
ATATCTTCAGTGGACTGGCAAGACACTTATGTTTCAATAATAACGTTAGTAATTTATAAATAGCATATATTAATAAATGAATACCTTCTTTACTAAAGTTTAGTATTTTTAATTTGCAGTGGACTAAGCTCCCCGTTAAATTTAGCATATAATACTGAAGCAGGATTCATTTTTGATAATATTGATAATAAAAATTCTCTTTTATCATTAACTCCAATGATATTTTATGATGAAACTACTGTTTGTGGATTACGTGGTACTTTCAGTACTGATGATACAATAATTGCTGCAGAAATGCTATACAATTTACTTTTACGTTCGATGAATGTTTCTACAGCTGTTGAATATCCAAGGTATTGTTAACATAATTATATAAAAAAATAAATATTGAATTATAAAATTATACTTAAAACATGTAAATTTCAAATTTATTTGAAAAGTATCCATTTTTATTCGTTTTGCACAATAAAATTTTTAATTAATATCAATTTTTTTAAATAGATATTATGTACTCTCTGATGGAATAGCAATGGAATTGGATGACAGACATGCAGGAAATAGAGTGCTATACAATAATTTAATAGCTATTGATTCAACATCTAAGGTAGATCCCAACATGTTAATGAAAAGTGTAAATGTAATAATAAAAAGAAAAAATTTAATTAGTGGTCATTCTGATAGTAGAGGAGATGGCTTAGCATCTAGATTTTAATAAAAATGTGATAATATTTGTACTTATTATATTTTTTATAAAAAGAATCAATATTTTTAATACTGTATTTATTCAAAAAATTAATATTTATTTACAATATACAAGATTTTTATAAGAAAAAAATTTGCATAATAAATCTTTTATAAAAACGTTTCAGTGATTTATCATTTAAATTTACATAGTTTTTTTTAATTTCAAGTAATATAATATTAATTCAAAATCATATTTTGTACAAAAATATGAATGAAAATGTTTATTTTATTTTAAAGCCAGTTGCATTTAAATATTATTTTAGTGTTTAAAAAATTATTCATCCTCGGTATTTTACATACTAAGCTGTTTGATCCTTGCATATGCTGCACTAGCAGACAAAATAATAAAATTACTGAACCACCATAAAAAGGGTTTTTCTTCATCATACCAATGAGTAGCTAAAATTGTCTGTACACACGCTTTTGCAGTACCACTAACGTTGTGAGTCAAAGGAGATGTAACTTTAATCTGTAGCATTGTAACATATCCAATTGCAAAACCGCATATTCCACTAAGAAACATAGCAGCCCAAAAATCCAAATCACCTATTTTGTCATAGTTATATACAGTTTCAAATTCTCCATTTATCAACATTAATGGGATAAATAATATAATACTATAAACATTATTATAATAAGAAAGAAGCCAAATTTCTTCATTTACTAGAGGAAGCACTTTTTTTGTATGAATTGAATATAATGAAAGAGTTAATGAGCCTAAAATACCAAAAAAGGTTCCTAGTATGGATAATGAACCAACAATATTTTCTTGGTCAACACCTAACCAAAATCCAAAAACAATTATAGCACAACAAATCATAGTTCTAAAAGAAGTCTTTTCTCCTATTAAAAAATTTATTAAATTAGAAATAAAAATAAAAATTATGGTCTTATGTTTTATTAAAAAAATTTTAATAAATTTCACTTTAAAGTATACTAAATAACAACAATCTGAAAATAAAAAATTTTTTTAAACATACCTAAAATTGTGTACGTAAAAATTACATTAAATACTGTTGTAAGAGACCTTCCAATATAATAAAATGCTACACCAACATATTTTAAACATAAATTATTACTTGCTATCATTCCTGTAAATAAAATGGATACAGGTAAAATCTGTAAAAAATAATACTATGAATTATTAATTTAAAAATCTACATGCAATTTTTATTCGTACCATTTTACTGATTTGATAAGAAAATGGACTGCCTTCTGGAAAATAAAAATATTCTGGAAAAACATATGAAAAGCCTTTCAATAATCTACAAATCCCAACACATGTTATACATTGAAACCAAGTAATAAATAGAGGAGCATCAAGATGTATTGTTTCACTTGATAGTAATATTTTATTCAAAAATACCATTACTATTGAAACAACCCTAAAAATAATAATATGTATTTACAAAATCATAAAATTATCAACAATTTAAAAAAGAATATAATTTCTACTTACCAATAAAGTGACACAACAAAAATTATATACAAATATTTATGAAACATATCTTTTTTTTCATCCATTTTGTTATAAAACATTATTAAATTTGATTTATTTTTGTACAAATTAATTAACATTAAATGTGTACATTATTTATTTACAAAAATGAAATCTTTAAATATAATAAATTTGTAGGTTATATATAACTAAACAAACATAGTTTTCTATAAAAATAAATTCTTTAATAAATCATAACTCTTAGTTCGTTAATAAATTACATTATAATTATATTTTATTTAATACATTGTACATAAAAAAAATGCGCGTACAAAAATTATTTTCAAATAAATCACGTACTTTATGGGGTATCTTATATTTTTTTTATCGACGGTTACAACGTCATAGAGATAAAAAAAATGCGAAATCTAAAATAAATCAGAAGCCATAGATACAACCATTGAAAAATAATAGTAAATAAAAAACATTTATATGTACAATTGCTATTTAAGAATATGTAATAGGACTTTATCAATAAAAATGTTTACAAATTTCGAACTAAATCCACAATGCATTAAAAAAATTCAAATAAAGCATAGGCAAATCAGTTAAATTAAACCAAATGTTGATTTTTTAAATTTATGTTGAGTACAATCGATGTCATTTAGCCTTCTAGAAACTAATCCATATAAATATATGTTAATAAAATAAGCTATATTGAGGCAAAATAAGTAATGCACTAGAAATAACGAATTATGGTAATAATTTAATATAGATTTTAACGGCATTTTAATTAGTGCTGTAAAATTTGCTTAACCCGATATAATACGAGAAATTATAGATTATAAGCTATTAATAGTTTATTTTATTTTTGATTGCTTAATTAATTAATACCTTAATTTCAAAATGCAAATGAAACGATATAATTAATTTCTAACAATATATCAGTACGTATATAAGTCGCGATATAAATAATAATTTATTTACTTTCACTACTTATTTTTTTATCACTTTTGTTATTTCTTTAGTGTTTTATAACCATATTTTCATCCTAGCTATACCACAATCACTTTTTCACAAAAAATATTTATCTTCTGCTGGTGAACAAACGACTTCTCGATATTATAAATCTATTCAAACAATTTCCAATATTCTTATATACACATTAAATCAACTTGACGCATCATTGCTATAATAAAATTTTTTTAATATGTAATTACAAACAGTATAATATAAAATATTTTAAATTAAAAATTATTTTTACTAAGTCTACGTAAAATAAAATATAAAATATGTACGCTACAAAATCAAATTTAAATGTAATCACTCGTAAGATTGTATAGTATTAATACGTCATACTTTTCAATAAAATACAAATAAAAGAATATTTGAAAATATTATTTCATCCAATTGGAGTTATAGAACACGTATGAAAACTATTTGACACATTATTTTTATCGTACAAATATTCTAAATTGATTCGTAGAGAACAGAATTCAAAGAAATACTTTTTTTTCTATGAATTTTGATTAATTAGTTTTAGATGTTTTGAATAGAACCGCTCGTATTGCGTATATCAATATCAACAAAACATCATTGAAAAAAATTTTTTATTTACATAATTCTGAATGTACCAATATAACCACATTACCATTGTAATTTATTTTAAAAAATCCATATAAAATTACAAATAAAAAATATAAAATTTAAAATAATTGAGACTTTTATTAAAGATTACTTTAAGTAATGATTAACTAGTAATGATAACTTATTAGTACACTAAAAGTATTAGTGTACTCTAAATAAAGATACTTTTGGCATTGATAACAAATTATAAATTAGTATTTATAATAATTCTAAAAGATTTCATTATACTTTTAATTAAAAATTAAAAAAAAATTGTCAATATTCGTGCATTTATTCTCTAATGAAATAATTTCGCTACAGAAATAATAACCTAGAAAAATGGTTCATCATATTAATTTACAGCGCAAGTAATGAAAGTGTATTCCAAGTAAAAGATATTTTTGGCCCTGAAAAGGGCCGATTAATTTGTTTTGGAAATATGATTTAAGCACGTTCTCCACGGATACGTCGGGCAAGTTGGATATCCTTGGGCATGATCGTGACGCGCTTAGCGTGAATGGCACAAAGGTTGGTGTCTTCGAAGAGACCGACGAGGTAAGCCTCGCTGGCCTCCTGGAGCGCCATTACGGCTGAGCTTTGGAAACGCAAGTCGGTTTTGAAGTCCTGAGCGATTTCACGCACAAGACGTTGGAAAGGCAGTTTGCGGATCAAAAGCTCAGTGCTCTTCTGGTAACGACGGATCTCACGAAGAGCGACGGTTCCTGGACGGTAACGGTGAGGCTTCTTCACTCCTCCGGTGGCGGGTGCACTTTTCCGCGCAGCTTTGGTGGCCAGCTGCTTACGCGGGGCTTTTCCTCCGGTAGATTTACGAGCGGTTTGCTTGGTACGAGCCATGTTGAATGAATTTTTCGAAAAATTTTTCACTTTATATTAGAATCTCCCGAAATTCTCGATCAATCGCGATTGGTCGTTGAATCGGAAGTGGGGAATAGTAGGATGCGATTCGTGCGCGAAACGGTAGTAGGGGTTACCGGTAATTTCAGTATCCTAGTGGTAGGGGACGAGAGTATAAAATGCACGAATGCCGAAGAACTATCACACTTGGGTTTTTTCCTTCTTACGAGGCACATTTGTTGAGTATCTAAGATGACTGGACGTGGAAAGGGAGGAAAGGGATTGGGAAAGGGAGGAGCTAAGCGTCATCGTAAAGTTTTGCGTGACAACATCCAAGGTATTACTAAGCCCGCCATTCGTCGTCTGGCCAGACGTGGAGGTGTCAAGCGTATCTCCGGTTTGATCTACGAGGAGACTCGTGGTGTTCTGAAGGTGTTCCTTGAGAACGTCATCCGTGACGCTGTCACCTACACCGAACACGCCAAGAGGAAGACCGTTACCGCCATGGACGTTGTTTACGCTTTGAAGAGACAAGGACGTACCTTATATGGATTTGGCGGTTAAATTTAACAATTAATTTACCACACTTTTGCAAATCGGCCCTTTTTAGGGCCACAAAATTTTTTAACGTTGACAAAACTTTTGTCTTACGAAGGTCATGTTACAAAATCATTATTATTCATAATATAAATATTGAAGTAAAATAAAAATAAATTAAAAGTAAAATAAAAATTTATTGTATACAGTATACATTATACATAATTATATACATACATAAATAATATACATAAATATTTGAATATGAAACATAAATACTATATATATATAAACACTACGTAAATACTACATTAAATTATTCGTTGTTAATTTATATAAAAAATTATTGATTTATATTAAATGTATATAGCAATTAATTAATATGTAAATAAATTAATATATATGAAATAATGTAATTGTTTATAGTACTATATTTTTCGTAACAAAATTTATAATAATATAATGTATAATAATATAATGTTATAATAATAAAAATTATACAAACATTATTATTATATTGCTACGCAATGTTCTTAGTTACACATATATGGACTTTTATTTTATTTACATTTTTATTTCTTAAATTTCATTATTTCATTTTTATTCAAATATATCACACAAATATTCATATAACACATGTTCTTCATTATTCTTATGTAAGTAGAGTCTAATTTCTCAAACTATCACTCAAACTATATATTCTTTTATACCGGTCTACTATAGTCTCTAGTAGTCTATCTATTATAGACTTTTTATATTCTTTCTTTTTTATCGGAACAAATTTTATTATTACTATAATAATAAAATAATATATAATTTATATATACAAATTACTATTGTCAATTACATTAGACTATAAATATATATAAATTTTATTTTATTCATTTTTCTATTTTCATCTAATCAAAAAAATTAAATATTTGTATTATTATATTGTATTATATTATATAATATAAATTTAATTGTAAAAAAATAAATAATAATAAATTATAAAAGCAAAATCTAATTACAATTAATAAATACTGAAATATGTATAATAATTTATTATATATTCTAATTAACTATTAATACAGTTAACTATAACTAAACTAATAAAATACATTATTAGTTAATTATTTAACTATTAATGTAAACATCAAAAATAGTATGTAAGGTCGAGAGTTTAGGAAAATTATATTATTAAAATAAAATATATAATGCGCATAGTAATTGTCCCAAAAACGTAAGAAATATTTAGTGGCCCTGAAAAGGGCCGATTGTGAACATGAATTAAGGTTTTAAGTGCTTTTCTCAGTTTTTTTGGGAAGAAGAACAGCCTGGATGTTGGGGAGAACTCCACCCTGAGCAATTGTTACTCCAGATAATAGTTTGTTCAATTCCTCGTCATTACGGATGGCCAATTGAAGATGACGGGGGATAATTCTGGTCTTTTTGTTGTCACGAGCGGCGTTACCAGCCAACTCGAGAACTTCAGCGGCCAGGTACTCCATGACGGCTGCCAGGTAAACCGGTGCACCGGCACCTACACGCTCGGCATAGTTTCCCTTACGTAGAAGACGGTGAATACGACCGACAGGAAATTGGAGTCCAGCTCTGTTAGAACGGGTCTTTGACTTTCCCTTAACTTTACCACCACCTTTGCCGCGACCAGACATGCTATATATTTATCGTAAAGAAACTTCAAAGAAAATATAATCGACTGATGCCAAAATTGAGATTTAGTTCTTTTATACCTTTCAGCCAAGCTACGCCGCATCCAATAAATGAACGCAGCCGCCATAACTATTCCAAGAGTGGGGAGAGTGAACGCTGATTGGAGCGGAATAACTAAAGCATTTCTCTTATAAAATGATTGCAACAGTGGGTCACCATCATTCAATATTTTGAAATGGCACCGAAGGCAAGTGGAAAGGCAGTTAAGAAATCGGGCAAAGCCCAGAAAAACATCACTAAGGGCGACAAGAAGAACCGCAAGAAGAGGAGGAAGGAGAGCTACGCTATCTACATCTACAAAGTGTTGAAACAGGTACACCCTGACACCGGTGTTTCCAGCAAAGCCATGAGCATTATGAACAGCTTCGTCAACGACATCTTCGAGCGCATTGCCGCCGAAGCGTCGCGTCTGGCTCACTACAACAAGAGGTCCACCATCACCTCCCGGGAAATCCAGACCGCTGTCAGGCTTTTGCTTCCTGGTGAACTCGCTAAGCACGCCGTTAGTGAAGGAACCAAGGCTGTTACCAAGTACACCAGCTCCAAGTAAATTTTGGATAGCCAACGTTTTTCTGACAAAATCGGCCCTTTTCAGGGCCATCAAACCTATTAAGCGTATCTACTTTCTATTCCAAAAAGCATAATTAACAATATGAAATGCAAGAAACTGGAAACATAAAAAATATTTATTTGTACATATTTATTTATACGATTATTAATACCGAGATGAAAATAAATAAATAAAAAATAAAAAAACACTACTGAATAAGTATGACAAATAAAGATCTTTTATACGATTGTTATTTTTATTACTATTTATATAATACTAACTTTCCTTTAATTAACAAAAAATATTGTATACTAAGTGAAAAGTATCAAATCAAAGTTGTATTACCAATTTCTTATCAAAACAGCCTTTTCAACAAATTTTAGCAAACTTTAACAATTTTGAATTAAGCAAAAAACTACATGTAATTATAAGATAAAAAAAAATTATATAATGATAAAAATAATAAACAAATAAAAATTTTTTATTTAAAATTCACAATTTGTTTCTATGTAAAATGTTATAAAATATAAATTTTAATGTTGATTACAATGTTGATTTAATTCTTGGTTTAATAATTTTTAATTCATTGGTTGGACCAATTAATTAATGTATAAAAACATAGTAATTTTTTATGAAAATAATTATTAAAATAATTGAAAAATTATAAAACTTAATAAAAATAATTAATAATTCTTAATTAATTAATAGAATAAAAAATATACTGTTAACCTACTTTACCTGTACAATATAAATTAAAAATTAAAATAATTTCACATTTAGAACTACATAATTTACATACATTTTTACAACATACAAAATTTTTCTAATAGAATACTAAAAAATAATAGGTTATTACTGGGTTTTCATCTATTCGTGGATTGCGGGAAGAATGGAATGGAAAAAAATAGTTAAAGGATTCATTATAATTATAACCAATAGACGATCGTACGCTTAAAAATTTGTTGGCCCTGAAAAGGGCCGTTTATGGTATAAACTGCAATGTGGCCTTGAAAAGGGCCGGTGGGCTCTTAAACCATTTTGTAAAAACAATGCTTTTACTTTTTGGATGGTTTAGGCTTGGCAGCTGTAGTCTTCTTGGGCTTCGGGGCTTTGGGTTTGGTTGGCGCGGTTTTGCCGCTCTTCTTAGCCTTCGAGGGCGACTTGACCTTGACAGGTTTGGCAACCTTTGGTTTTGGTGCTGATGTTGGCGCCTTCTTCGGGGCAGGCTTCTTGGCAACCGCGGTCTTCTTGGCCACGGGCTTCTTCGCGGCGACCTTCTTCTGAGCGACGGCAGCTACAGCTTTCTTCGCCACAGGTTTCTTGACAACTTTCTTCTTCTCGCCCTCGGCCTTGGCCGCGAGCTTGAAGCGTCCAGATGCTCCGGAGCCCTTGGTCTGCACGATCGTTTTCTTGGTCACGGCGGACTTCAAGTACTTCTTGATGAAGGTGGACTGCTTATCAACGTCAACTTTGTACGTTGAAGCGATATACTTCTTGATCGCCTGAAGTGATGAGCCCTTTTTCTCCTTCAACGCGGCAATAGCTGCGTTAACCATGTCCGACGTGGGTGGGTGGTTTGGCTTCACGGCCGGCTTCTTCGGGGCAGCACTTGCCTTCTTCGCTGCTGCTTTCTTTGGGGCTGCAGCAGCGGGTGCGGCTGGTGCGGCTACTGCTGTGTCGGCCATTTTTTCGGATATCCGATGAACTATTGTATCTTTACTTTGTGTAGTAACGTCCTCACGAACGTACAGTGAATCTTCTTCTAAAGTCGAAAGCGGAAAAACCGCTAATATATATACCCTGTCCTGTAGCGCGGACCGCGTAGAGAGGCCACTGGACTTTGACGGTTTTATCACTCGACAATTATCACTTAATAGTTTACTTTGATTAACATTTATATAAATAATAGTATTGCAAAATTATTGTTTATCAGATGAAATCATTCGTCATATATTATCGCTTCCGGTAAAAATAAAATACAATCGTACTCGTATCATTTTAACGAAACTATATTAATTATTTAACACGGCATATTCTCAAAATACTGACTTTTTACTAAAAAATAAAAATTACAGTAGTTAAACTGGAATTTTAACGCGATACAAGACAATAATTTTTAAGTTTAAAACCTATACTAACTATCGATGACATTTTATTATCAATCTACAATCTTAAATAGTTGTAAATATCAATTACAGTTCGTACATACGTGTGCAGTTTGATTAGCATGTTAATATCCTCCTAGGATTTGAAATCGAATATAACAAAATAATATATCACTTTTAAATTGTTTTACAATATATGAATTTCCATTTTCTATGAAGTATTCGTATAAATTTTAAGTACCTTACTAAAAGAAAGCAAAAATTCTGGCAAGTAATGCTCCGAAGATATACTATTAAGTGTTCAGATGCTTACTATTTATCATTCATATATTTTTCATCGTACGCATGTGTTAGAATTAAAAAAATTTTAATATTTTAAAAGTCGGTGATAATTTATTTTTACTGAACTTTCAAAACATTGATACTTGTTTGAAATTCTAAAAATCAAATTTTAATGATATTTAGTTACTTTTTTTCAATAGATCATTTCATTACTCTAATTGAAATTAATTTTCACATTTGCACTCGTTACTTCATTCGACAATACTTTGTTTAACGCGAATTTTTTAATAATTTTTCAACAATAACAATAAGTCAATATAAATATTTCAATGGATTATATGATTTTTTAAAGGAACAATTCTACACGATTCCATTTGAAAAAAGTAGACACTTAATTATAACATAAGACATTGTAAGATTTTTAGTAACATACAAATATTCAGTATTAAATGAAAAATATTAACTTTTTTAGTGACTAATAATTAAATATTCATGATAAAGTTAATAAATACTTTTATTCCTTAAAGTTATGCTTTTTACTAATGTTTAAAACTAAACCTTCCATTAATTCTTTGCAAATTTTTTAAAAAGTGTTTCGTATCCAATATTTTAAATTAATAAATGTAAAACAATCATGTACTTCATACAATTAAAAATAGTTGATAAATTATTGATAAATATTAATATAGGTATTCAGAAAATACAAAGCTTTTATAAGTTTGTTTTTATTTAAAATTATTCAGAGCAATAAAAAAGTTTTTATAGACCTATGTATAAATTTTATATTACGCATTTAACAAGAAAATAATTGAATTTATTGAAAGCGTTAAATCTGTTTTTTAACGCTAATTTTAATGTTTTACAAACTTTCAATTATTATTTATTTATCACTTTTATTATTATTTGACTTTAAACAGAAAAAATTTTTTATGAATATATTTCAATTAATAAAGTGGTGTAGGGTGAAACGCTACATAAAATATAAAACTATGTTTCTTCCAAATAATATTAATATTATTTTTATTATGCTCTATTGGTATTAATTATTATGCAATAATACCTCGAGACTCGAAATAAAATCACAAGTCGCTCTCATAGAAACTGTATCAAGATATTGGAGAGCACGTTTAAGTTTAGTAAAAGAATGTATAAATTCGTTTCTTAATTTTTTTTCTCTATATTTAAAAAAATTTTTTTTATCACTTCATTTCGATAATAATTCTCCATTCGCCTATAGCAATTTTCCAATTGATTTCAGACACTGCAGCTGATTAATAAAATAGCTTCAATTAAAAATAATATTAGATAATTGAAACAATAGTCGTTTATTTATATTCTAAATAACATAATATATCGTGTATGTAGATTCATATTCAACTTATTGACGAGAAAGATGTAAAATTTTAAGATGTTTCACTGAAACGTGTCAATAATTTTTACTTTTTCAAATATATTTTCAAATTACGATATATTATTAAAGGTGTCCAGTAGATATTATATTCGTACAAAAAAATTTATTATTTATATTTTTGAATGTTGACAAGTTAGCATTAATTTTACTAGAAAACTACAAATATCTACATCGAGATTTATGTTCATTTTCTACGGATTATTTTTTTATTAATGTTTATTATATTTAGAAATGAATTTGTATCTTTAATATTTTATAAGGTTATGTTTACTTTATTATAGTATATATTACTGTTTGTCATTTATATCTATTAAATAATTACAAGTGTTTTTTGTATTACGAGTATAAATTAGCAGCATTTGTTATTCAGTTTTAAAATTTCAGTATCGACATTCGTAAAAACATATAATCCAAAACTACGATATATACTTAATATTTCTCACAGTCGCTACAATGAGCATTAATTTATTTAACTATAAAAAATATTTATATGATGATTAATTCAATTTTTACAATGTTCACAAAGGCAGTATGTAGTAAAAATAAAACGATAAAAATTAAAACAAAATATTGTCCTTTTTATTGAGAGTACTTTTTCTAAACTATTTTGTCCCTCTCTTGGTTGATCTGCTTGATCTAAAGATTATTAACCTTAGTTATTGACACGGGGGATTTCTATCATAAGGCCAACGTAAAGCTCCGCATCATTCAAAACATTAATTGTATAATAGATTCTAACAATTGATGCAATAATGCTTCCAGATATACAAAAAATTTAAGGCACAGAGATATATACAAATAATAAATTTCTATTAACAGATGATTTCATTTCATTAAACTAACATCGGAAAAATTTTTTTAATACATATTATAATCGAGAATAAATAGTATTTTTTTAAAATAACATATCATTGATTATTGAAGAATAATTTATGTAATATAAATTTACTAATATCTAATATGCTCTAATACTTTCAGCAAGCGCAGTCTTTTAATTTATATTTACAAGGTATTTGTATAAGGTAATAAACTAATAAATTGGTACTATCACTGTATGTAAATCAACGTTACTGATAAGAAAAACGAGAGAATTTTATCATTGCAAGCTTATAAGGGCAGCTTTTTACAAAATATGTTAGCAGAAAAAATTGAAATCTCGATTAAAAACTTGGACTATGTAACTACGTTCGCTTAGAATTTTATCCGATTTAAAGTTTTCGGAAGTTTTTAACATAAAGAAAACAATATGTATCCTTTTATTTTTAATCCGATTTTTTTCAGTATTCATTAGATTTAGTATAGATTAGATTCGTTAGATTTGTAGTCAAAAGTTTAACACCCAAGATGGTTGATTGATTCCTTTTAATTAATGTTAAAATCCCTTCAATTTCAATTAATTCCATTATTTTAATTTACTTATTTAATTCATTTTAATATTTCTTTTATAAATATTTGATTTTATATTAATATTAATTTTGAATTGAAAAATATTATATCCAAATCTTTGGTAGTGTTTTTCAACAAATGCTTAAGCATAAACTCATTTGAATTATTAGCTTTTCAGCTATAAAATATTATTACATGACAAGTCTTTAAGAAGAGCTATTAAAATATTCTATAATAAAACCGTTATTGTAATTAATAAGATTTGTTTAAGTTCAAGTGTAGATTATTTAACTGTTGAAACTAAAAATTTGGAAATAATAAAAAATTAATAGTGTAGTAATATCATTAAAAATTACAAATAATTATAATAATACGGAAGGTATTTTAATTTAGAAACACTATTTCATTAAATATTTAATAAAATTTATAAAATTATTCGCTCTAAACTAAATGATGTTTTTGAAAAAAATTTGTAATATATATTTTTAAATTTTCATTTTAAAATATTATATAAATTATTACAAACTGTTTTCCAAATTGCTATAATATCGAATTGTTATCATAAAAGGTAATAATAACTAATTGAGTTTAACAGGAAAACAATAATAGGTTGATATTTATTCTTAAGTAGATATGTTTCATAGGAAACATGTACTGATTTACTTCGATATTTTAGTTAAATTCAAAAATATTTTCAACTTATTATTAAATAAAATTTTTATTTTATTTTTTTTGCCTTCGAAATTTCGATATGATTTTGCAAAAAAGGAGAATCATAAACTGTAGTAAGTATTATGAAATGTTAATTATTCGACCACAACTAATAACGTAGTTTAACATCGGTATATTTTATAGTAATGTGCCGTACAAATGAGTCAGAGCTAGTAAAAAATGATAAAAACTGTGAAACTGAGGAAATTTCTTCGTGTTTTTAAATTACCGAATAATAGATCGATTAATATTTATCTGATTTTCCATTAACTATCATAAATTAATTATTTATAATTATTTATAAAATAATACTATACTTTGACTATTATTGGTCAATATATCTTTATAGTTTATCAATATTTCATCGATACAATTATTACAGTTTTCGTTTAATTTATGAACTCAAATCTTTCTAGATTAAGTTTATTACAGCATTTAAAAGCTTCATAACTGAATGAATTTTAGAAACTTATTTTTTTAGAAATTTTTAGTGATATTTAAAGTATAAAGTTCACGATAAAATCGACATATTTTAAGTAAATTATTATAAATGTATAACAGGTCATAAGTAATATACGATAAAGATAATAATTTTTTTCATAAATAATGACTGCAATTAACGAACTAAAAACATCCAATATGTAAAAATGAGGTAAACGTAAAATAATTGATATGAAATAAATGTATATTATAAGGATTATTATAATTTTTTAATCTCATTCTTTTGTTTAGTATATATTGATTGTATAAACAACAAAATAAATTTACAAGATAAAAAATGCTAAGCGAGTCCAAACTTTCATGTGCAATATATAAATTAGAGATTGTTCATAAACAAATAAAAATTAATATTAATAGTAGTAGTAATAGCAATAGTAATAATAATAAAAATAATATAAATTATAAATAATACATGATTAGTGGACTTTAAAAACTTATTTCCAAAGCCATTTTTATGATTTTTTATATACCATAAAATGTAAATTAAATAAATATACGTCCGATTGATTCACTCATTTTTTTGTAATATAACATTGGAACAGTTATTAATAATGAAATTTAGATCGTTATAATTAAGTATTTTAATTTAATATTATAGTAAAAATGGTTAATTGTTATAAATAATTAAGAGTACAAGGGTTATAACTCAAAATAATATAAAATTTTAATATAAAAATTCATTTTTTTATAAATTAATTATAAAACTTATTTTAAAATATCATCATTTAATGAATAATTACAATTTTGGTAAATTTTATTGTTTAATTATTTTTTGAATATATGATATATCAGTAGATCATATATTATTCTAATAAGTTAAAATTGACATTCGTAAATGCAAAATTATTCACTACAATTAACTTATAGTTTTATTTATGACTTTACTTATGAATTTATTCAAAGAAATATATGTAACATATCATGACAATGTAGTGTTGTTTAATAAAATATTATACTGTACTACTGTAAAATTAAAAGAAATAATAGTATTTAAATATCTTCTTAATTTATTTAGTTATACTCTTTTGCAAATTATTATTTCAAGTATTTTTTAAACTATAATGAATTAATTTAATGTATGAAAAATTTTCATCTCTAATTCTACTATATTTTGAATACGTAACATAAATATATAAGAAATTATTCTTCAACAATATTTATTTTTTTGTTTCGAAGTGAACAGGTGTAATTGCTTTAGTTAAGCAAAATACTAGGTTTATGTTTAATACGTCTGCGACAATATTTAATTTAGATTTGCTCTATGCAATTGTAAATCGTATGTTACGCATTAGAGTCTTCTATTAGGATGACCCTGTTGCTGATGTTTAAATGCTGGGTTTGGTTAGATCACTCACTACATTATAAATACATACAAATTGTGTAGAAATTTTGCGATAAGTACATTTATGAACACAATACAAGGTCGAAAAAATATTTGTTTCTAATTAAGATGTAAATTCAATACATAACAAAAAGGAATCTCGAATAAATAAAATTTAGGCTTACTCTACTATTGAACAAAGTGTTAAAATATACATTGTAAAAGGTTACAAAAAATTTAGTAACATAATTGATCTTTTATAACCTTATTATCCAAATAATTTTTTACTTAATTATTTTATCGATTGATTTATTTATTAATTTATTCATTATTAACTTTTATACAGGTTCAGAAGAACAATCAGACAACTATTTAGAATGGGTTGCTAAAAATGAAACTTTTTAAGCTTATTGTGCATCAAAAAAACTTCAGTGGTGAAGACCTTATTATTAATCCTAAGGATTATCCTGGGATAAAAACTGGAGATGTTGTTGAAATATATCATCCCGATGATGAATTTAGTCGATTACTCCTTCAAGTCACCTCCTTTAAAGAGGATTTACAAGGCAGAGAGACAATTAGTGTTGAATATAACATAGCTTCCATGTTTCAGTTACGAACATTTGGCGATGTTTATATGAATGTTGTGAATCACGAAAATGTTGCTTTGGATTCAGTAGAATTAACATTTAAAGATCAGTATATGGGTCGCAGTGAAATGTGGAGATTAAAAAATAGTCTGGTACAAAACATATTATTATTTTTATGACTTTTTACCAATACAATAATCAATCAAAAATTTACACGTTAAAATAATATTTGTCATTCTTAAAAAGTTAAATATTAAATAATTTTGTTTTATTTTATTTAATTGATAAAATTAAAATCTTAATATTTTTTTTATCACTCAATTCTTACTTGATTTTTAATAAAAAAATAAGCTTATATAATAATGAAAATAAATTATATTCACAGGTCAATACATGTGTTTATATGAATAAAAAAATTGAATTTTGTGGAGGCAGCATAAGATGTCAGGTCTATGAAATGTGGTCACAAGGTGATCGTGTAGCTTGTGGAGTGATAACAGATGATACCAAAGTTGTCTTTCGTTCATCTACAAGCATGGTCTACCTGTTTATTCAAATGAGTTCAGAAATGTGGGACTTTGATATACACGGTGATCTTTATTTTGAAAAAGCTGTTAATGGTTTTTTAGCAGATTTATTTCAAAAATGGAAAAAAAATGGCAGCAATCATGAAGTAACAATTGTTATTGTTTTCAAGAACTTTTTATAATGCCTCTAGTCTTGAAGAATTCCCCAATTATATGCGAGAATGTTTGCAACAAGATTATAGAGGAAGATTTTATGAAGATTTTTATAGAGTTGCAGTTCAGAATGAACGATATGAAGATTGGAGTAATGTTCTGGTACAGTTACGAAAACTCTTTACAGATTATCAAAAAATTGTTCTCGAGTATCATCAAAAATCAGGCTTTATCATTCCCAAAGCAACTAATTCAACTGCAGCACAAGGAAATTTTTTAGAGGTTTTAAATATGTCATTAAATGGTAGAAACATAATTATTAATTTTTTTAGTAACTTAAATTATAAATTAATAATCAATAAATTAATTTACAGTATTTGAAAAACATTATTTGGATCGTAGTTTTGATAGAACTGGTCAGCTTTCAGTTGTTATAACACCAGGAGTTGGCGTTTTTGAAGTGGACAGAGAATTAACAAATGTCACAAAACAGAGAATAATTGATAATGGTGTTGGTAGTGACTTAGTTTGTGTTGGAGAACAACCTTTACATGCAGTTCCATTATTAAAGGTTTAGTTTTATTTATTTATTTGATTATTTATTTAAATTCATAATTTGGTAAATAGAAAAATGTTAGTAGCATCGATTAGTATTGGGATAAATATTTTATGTTCGTAATAGTAGTAGTAGTAGTAGTAGTTTATTGAACAATATTACAATTGCTATGATTCATTACATAATATATACATAATATATATATTTGTCTTACCTCTAAGTTTTAAAATTAATTATTACATTTTTATGTGCATTTGTCATCACAATTTACTTTCTTTTATCTCTTTTTCTTAAAAATCATTTTAGCTTGATTCTTATAATTTAAAATTATATGTCTAAGTCGTAGTCTTTTAGTCTAAGTTGTACATATTTTGGATTTATAATATTTAGATATTTTATTAACACAATTATTATTTTAACGTTTTTACTTATGATTGATATAGAAGCTTATTTATAAACTAAACAATAAAAAGATAAAAATTGAATGAAAAAATTAAAAATTAAAATTAGAACAAAAGAAATGATTAAGAAAAGTAGGTAAATGCACACAAGGAAAATAAAAAATCTGAAAAGAAAATATAGATGCAAGAGGAAAAATTGTAAGAAAAATATTAGAAGAGATATTTACTAAATTAGTAAAAATTGTAATTAAAATATCTATAGAAAAGTAAATAGAAAAACAAAAAAATTATTTTGTATCAACTTAAGAATAAAGTAAAACAATTGGAAAAGAGGAGTGAGAAGAGGAAAAAAGTGGAGGTGAAGTGTAGAAAAAGCAAAAAAAGATAAAAGACGATTTAATTATAGAAGGGATAAGTGAAAATATAAATTAAAAAAATTAAATTAAGAAATTAGATAAGAATAAAAATATGTTTAGAATTGAAAATGAAAATTACATGTAACATAAACAGAAAAGAAGTTTAAAAAAGAATAAAAACAAAGTTTGAAGAAAAGACCAAATAAAAATTTTGAAAATTAAAATATAATAACGGGAAATATATATGCAAAAGGAAACAATTTTTAAAGAGAAGTTTAATATAGGGATAATAATGAAAAATTTTCGGAATCTGAAAAGGAAAGGTAAAATTTTGCAATAATGAACAATGAATTAATAGTAGAAAGAACAGATGTGTATAAAGCTAAAAAGAGAGAAGGAAAAGGCAGATTCAGCAGGTAAAAAAAAACTAAACCAATTAAGTGATAAAAAAGGATGAAAAGTACTTATTCAGGCACAATAAGATATAATTTATAAATTTGTAAATAATAATAATAATAATAATAATAATAATAATAATAATACTACTAATAATAATAATAATAATAATAATAGTATAAGATGAGTTGAAAATTTTTATTTGTGTACGCTCTTTACTTTTACAGTTTCACAATAAGGACTCATCTATAAATGTGCCAGATGATTATAGCATGCCTCACTGGATAAATTTAAGTTTTTACTCAACGAATAAAAAAATACCTAATTCGACTTTTATTCCGCGCATCAAACTCCCTCAAAGAGTATCAAAATGTTCTAATGAGAATAACAATGGAAAACTTCTTAATAATAAAGCGAGACTTTTGCAAGAAGATACTCGAGAGTACCTGCACAATTCGTTCTTCGACTACGATGCCTACGATGCCCAAGTTTTCCAATTACCACCAATTCACACCTCTAGTTTACAGCGCGTATCAACGAGAACAAAGAAAACGAGCGTCGTTTGCATGGAAACTCATAATAACGCTCAAGCATTAAAATTGTTGAAGAGAAAAATGTCAGATCCAGATATTCATCATCCACCACCAGAGGTTCATCCTTCATCGTTATCAGCGGTTGCTTCTAATTCCAGTTCACGTAGCGCTGCCATATCTATTCCATCTCGAAATGAAAATGTTGCGAGCAATGGGCCTAATGGTGAAACTAATGGTATGGAAAATTGATCGATTTTCTTTAAACATTTCTAAGCCTGTATATGATTTTGGGTTCCTTTTTAAAGATTTTTTTAAAATAATAAATTATCGTAATTTACATATAAATTTAATTGAAGGATTCGTTTCTATTTTTTGTTTCATTTCATAAGATAGGAATGATAAAAGTAAAAATTTTACTTTATACGAGAACTTTTAATACATTTTTTTATCTAATATAATCCCATCATTTTTATGTGTAATACTTTGTTTTCTCTTTCAGTTTCTTTTAACCTTTTTCTACGTTACGATAATTTTTTTTATATTTAATAAATTTTCTTACCATTTTATGATTAATCTGAAAAAAATCTTATTAATTTTCTATTTTCCTTTTTTAAATATTACTTCTAGAATTATGTGGTCAAAATATTTTTTATTCGTGTCAATTATATTTTAACTATTTTATTTATTTTATCGATAAAAATTGCAATGCTTAACTGTTTTTTCATATATAAGCATTGATATTTCGCAATTTTTTAATTAATCCTAAATAACACATTTTATTTTTGACAATGGATTAAAATAATCTATTTATTTATTTCCAGTTTGCTTATTTATTTCATCCCCCTCCCCCATCAAATAAAAATTTGTTGCGATTAAAACAAAAGGTATAAGCTGAGATATTAAAAAAATCTTTAAGCAAAATAACAAAAAATTATACGAGAATTATTATATTGTTGTGGAAAAAAACGTATAAAAATCTGACAATATTGGAGATAAAAACACGGTATTACACCTGTTCAAAGAAGTAAAAGAAGATAAATATTTTTTGGCTAAAAACTCTTCTTATTCTTTCTTGTGATGCTCTAAACTGTATACCGACGTATGTTACATCTGTGTTAGCACTTTCGAGGACGCCACTGAAGAGCGACGCGACTGACAGCGAAATTTCGCCGCCGTTTCGTCCGGTAGTGGGAAGCGCGGGTAGCCCCACCAGCTCGATGGTCCAGCAACCGGCAGCGGTGCTACGGCCCAGCCGTGCCCTCATCAACCCCTTCGATCCGTCCCACGTGACCATCAAGCTGACGAGTAACCGCCGTCGCTGGACCCACATATTTCCCAAGGGTCCGACTGGCGTCCTCATCCAGCAGCATCACTACCAAGCGGTACCCGCCCCCGCACAGCAGCGCGCCGTCGAAGCCCAGCCAGCAACCGACGTCGCCTCCCTCCTCAGCACCTCACCGGGTGAACAGGGCCCCACGATGTCACGGTCCGCTTCACAGACCTGCTTCAACGAACGTACGTTCATACAGTCTATTATCGATACTTTTTGTGAAAAGTTATTCTTTTACATTGGAAAGAAAAAAAGTACTGGATGAACAATAGTTAGATAAATTGAATTCTAAGCTAAAAGATAGAAAGCGCCGTTGACTTCGTTACGGCTCTAGATGTGTTTACGAAGAGCCGTGTGTTCAATAATACGAAAAATGCAAAATTAAATCGACAATTACGGTCGGTTAAGTTTGGTATAAAGATTAGATTAAAAAAATTGTTTCTAACAATGTTATCTTTTAGATTTATCTTATGGATAATTTATATCATGGTTATAAAAAATTCACATTTGTGCATATATAATAAAAATAGGGACACTTACAAACCATCTTTATTTTAACTAAAAGCAGTCATGAGAAATAATCGTACATTGTCTTATTCGTATAATCACGTTAATCTAAGTTAATGAAAAAAGAACAAAACAAAAACGAACAAATAATTTATTTGTACGACCGTTAATTGAATTGTAAAAAGATTATAACTTTATTTTTGGGAAAAAAGCTTGGTACTCTTTGAACAGGAATAATTAACAATACAAAGATGTGAGCTGGTATACAATGTATGTGTCAGTTGCCTTGACTCGAATTCGTGTATAATTTAACGCATCACGGTATCTCCATTACAAGCTTTTGTTAAAAATTATTTTTCATTCGACTAGGGAAATTAATCTAATATCCTTCAAAATGTTCCAATGAATTGAGATGATTGATAATTTAAGATTCAAAAAATAAAACGAAACCGAGAGCGAAGGGATTGCCGTTATGCTTAGCATTTCAAATTGAAACAAATGGAAGCCGAATAAAGCCTAACATTAGGTTTTTCGTGAAAACTTTGGATCTTTCGACGAGTGCAACTGCAATTAACCGACTGCACCACTGATTTGAGAATCGCCCAAAATCCTAATGAAGGAGTTGTATTGTGTTTGGATTAACTGGTCTACTATTATAATTACGAATGAAAGTATTAGTTGGAGGGAGCAAGAGTAGACTCCAATTCTCCAGCTGTACACCGACTGCAGCTGGAATTTTCTCCAAAGTGGGACTTTGAGAACAAAGGCTTATTGTTACATTTACGACCCTTCCTCCCTAAGCCATTCAAATTTTTCTGCTTTAATTTGTCGGGGGTAATTTGGATTTTCGAAAGGTTGAAAATTTCCTGAAAATTTAAAAATTTGGGTGAATAGCTTGGTTTGTGGAAACTTTTCAACCCCGGTTTTCCATCGAGGAGCTTTACTAGCTACAATGTACGGTACACAGATTAAATTATAACAAAAAATCAACACGCATTTGCGTCCGCCTGTACACGTATCGAACCTATGAACGTTCACAGATTGTTTGTACAAAATACTTTATAAGTTTTATTCAATCAGCTGCTCTGCTCTATGCTTCTGCTATTTTAATAAACACGCGCGCGCGTATATTACTAAGGGAAAAGGTTTTTCGGCAGACGGGATGGAAAAGGGGGCTGGCGAATAGGAAATCTTGAAAAAAAACACCCAATGTGGTAAAAAAAATCGAAAATCGCTGTACAGCTATTAATGTTAATGGTATTCGTGGAATTGCTTGGAAGTTGAAAAATGAGAATTTTTGGATGAATTAGGCGCGGCAAGTCGTGTCAAATTTTCCCCCCATAAAATTTTAACGGAAATATTCTCATCGGTTCTTAACAACTGGCCCTTGTATTTCAGATGCGAAAGGTAAATCGCAGCGTATGAATCTACCGCTGACGAACAACATCGACAAGAGATCCAGCGGATCGAAGAGCTTGACCTTGCTCTGGGGTGCAACCGGGGAGCAAGAATGGACGCCCGCACTCACCACGGGTTTGTATTTTTCAATTGAAAATGTAATACAATCAGTACAGACTACACTCAGTTGTCAACTTTTGCAAAGAACGACCGAAGAGTATATCGTTATTTATTATGATCATTACATTATCTCTCAATCAACTCGAAAATCTCGTCGGGTGCGTCATGAGAATGGCATGCAGCGGATATAATTAACAGGAAGTGATGCAATAACTCTTAAAAGAATGTTTTTTTTATTAAAATTATCTGGAAACGAGTATGATGGTTGCAGAATAAATTAATCAAGATATTTTTAGCTTTGAATATGTATACGAGTTTCATTCGTGTCGACGTGTCAGGTGTTAAATTTTAAATCACCGAATCTACGACATCGCTACTTTTTTAATAATCATTCTACTCATAGCTTGTAAACCTATTGCAGCTGACTAAGCTTGAATTATATTAATTATCAATAATTTGTATAAAAATACTTGTTGTTATGCGTTTAGTTTTCAAACGATGAAAAAAATCATGCAAATTTCTAAAATCAAGCTTTTGTATTTTGAGTTTCATTTCGAAAACTAGAAGAAGAAAACTGCTACGAACTAAGCTTTATTACAAATAAATTTTAAAAAGTCAATTATCCAATTAACGCAGACATTTAAATAAATCAATTTGTATTGGCATTAATAAAATACAAATTTACTTTTGGAACTATGAACCCCCATATTGTAAATTATAAGGCAATTTACGCGTGGAAACATGACAAATATTTCATACGTTATTTATTCAGTGATTAATTTTTTATTTGCAAGTTATAAAAATAGCAAAGCCAAAGAAAAACTTTAGACGGAAAATATTCTATACCTTTCAATCATATTCTGAAAATATATTAACCCGAACGCTCTAAAAAGAACTAGTTAGTTTCAGTAGTTCACCCCTTCGGAAAAACTGCTATATTGTTATACAGCAGTTGTACTTTATAATGCAATTGTATATTCTATTCGAATTGGCGAGCGTTGAAAATCTTGCGGAACGGATAGAGAATTGAAATAAAACGGAAATAAGTTACTTTTGTAGGGCGCAACTCGTGATTTGTCGGTTGCAAAATATTTCATTAGCCGAAAGTCCGAGCGATTAAAAATCTCACACCTGACCAACTGACGCGAAATGTCACACGTTTATATTAAAAATATATTACAGGCTGGAAAGTATTTTGGCATTTGATTCTTCGATAATTTTTATTCATAATTCATAACGCTCGCTTCTTGTGTGTCTTCATGCTAATCTTCATTTACAACGGCGCGATCTCATGCTTAAGGGGTCAAGTCGCTGTACTACATTAATTCTTATAAAGACATTTGTTTCAAAGCTGCATTATTTATATAAGAATTTTTATAAGCAACTCGGCTCGCAGTGAACATTCTCAATTGTTTTATTTTTCCGTAAACCTCGCGAGCATCGAAATTGTTAAATTCAACGAATACAACGTCAAACAATCAGCCTGGTATTTATTTGAAAATTCTGGCTTTTCTCATATCCGACAGACGGATGCAGATTTAGTTTTAAAAGTATGTTTATTTTCAAACGGTAAAGTCGTGGTTCTGATCAGCCAAGTTATATAACACGTGCATAAATTTTCTTTAATTTTCAAAGTATCAATGTAACAAAGTAAAAGTTATTTTTTAATTTAAAACGATAAAAGTGAAAACACTTGCTACGACTATTTGAAAATCAAACCCAGTATAATATTGTTTAACGTTTAGAAGAAATTTGTCAAATTTTAAGACAAAATTTTTGCGTTGTACGAACAAATCGATGTTCGCTACACGGTGTGAGCTCTGCTTATCTTCATTGTAGACGTTGCGAA
The DNA here is from genome assembly GCA_018907185.1 of Platyscapa corneri. Lineage (NCBI taxonomy): Eukaryota > Metazoa > Arthropoda > Insecta > Hymenoptera > Agaonidae > Platyscapa > Platyscapa corneri. The sequence continues at coordinate 439,081 of JACCHW010000045.1, read as the reverse complement.
ATTACAAAAATTTACGACTGGTAAGATAATTCTAATATTAAATATGGTTTACGAAAAAGTAAGAGCATAGGATGTAAGATGTTCAGATATTATAAGACAAATATTTTTAATATTTTTAATTTAAGACGACTTTGTTTTCAGACGAATAACGGAATAACAATTGATGTTTTTGTTCGGTGTCTTATCCCCTTACATTACTTTAAATGAGTGTGACGCATCGACGACATTCGTATATATTGTATTGAATGCACGGAGATTAGTTTGCAAAAAGCGCCGATATGTTTTGTTACCAAATAATAAATCAGAAAAAGATGCTGGAGCATTATTTGTGAAATATTTATTATTTTTATTTTGTTTAAGGTTTAACGAACCGAAATCGATAATACCAAAAAATTGAAAAGCACATAATATCGAGATGTAAAAACAGCTCCAGTGTTTATTACGATCTTTATTTTTTATTATTTTAATTAGCACTATTTGGTGGTAAATGAAAATTTTACAGAGATTTTATTGAGGATGAGAACAATAACACTTTGGAAATAATACATGTTCAATTTATATTTCCATGCTGTGGTACGTTCTGTTGGGGATGCAACGCTGGATGTATCGATGCGTGTTCGATGTACGACTATGATGTCACTTTAAACAGCGATCATAGGTTAGCGACACATACATTACCGAAGGGTTTGCTCGTTCGGTTATGGTATACTATACACTCAGAATAAAATTTTGTTCAATGCTGTCAGGCCTAATTTAGAATATTCTATTTTACTTGGATCTGTACTATCGTCGTGATGCCTAACTATTCACCTCGACACTTCTATTCGGCAGTGCATGAAAATCACAGTATTTTAAGGAGACGTGAAAGTTGTCTGTCTTACTAAAACAATATATATTGCATGTTTGGTTCTTAACGAGACTATGATTAAGCAGCGCACGAACTTTTGTAAGAGAAAACTTGACGAGACATCACCGTGCGAATGAAAGTGGTTGTAAATATGCTGATGCAAAAAATGCATGATAAATTATGTTATGAAAATCCATTGTATCCATGTACCTTTTAATAAATTGCAATTCCATCCAGTGCATATGCGAGCTGAATTTATTAGATTATAATTTTTATAAAAGGAAAGTGGCGTGTATTTGGACATGTACGTGTAAATGTAGTTCTTGAATCAAATGAATTTTAACCAGTTCCTTTTCACAGTACGGTATAATTAGCCAAAGTCATAAATTTGTTGATTGCAACGATATTTTTGATATCTTTCTCTGCATGATAGTCATAAGGTTCAAAGTACAAAAACCTCAGCATTAAAATAATAATAATAATAATAATAACTGTGGCAAAATGAAAGTGGACATTCGTTTTTGTAGTTTCTCGTCTCCTTCAACAGTACTTTAAATTCGTAACTAACTGCATTAGATCACAATTGTAGAAAAAGTAGTATTTTCAAGTATTATTTACGCATTTACATTTTTTTTGCAGTTCACACGTATACGTATTTGAGCATTTATTTCAATATCTGCATGTGCTTTTCTCACTCTGTATTTATATCTCTTCTTTCTCTCCGCTCTCTCCATTCTTATCTCGCCCTCTCTTTCTCTCGCTCCTGTTCTTATTCTCTTCCCTCTTTTTCTTCAGTTACAAATTACATCTGTTAAAATTTTTAACAACCTTTATTAAAAAAACATCGAACTTTACGGTAAATTTGTGTACCATACTGTATTGTAGATTCTTTAGCATTAACCGTTGAGGCTATAAATCAATTGCCACGGTTCGATATTTTTTTCGTAAAAGCGTTGCGTAGTTATTTTGTCTGTATTTTAAAAACGTAAATATACGTTAGAAGTATTAATCCTAACAAAGAATGTACATTCTAAGTATACGATAGCGAACTTTATATGTATTCGTATCACCAAATCCGCGCGTTTCCCATTATTTATATAAATCATTGTCGTGTTTTCAAAACGTAATGGTAGGCGTCGACTGGAAATCACTCACGATCTCGGCCTGTCTGCCGATAACAACGGACTACTTCCCTGACAAGAGGAGTCTTCAAAACGATTACGTCGTCTCGGATTATAATCTGCTACCGGACGATGTGAACGCCGACTTCGCCCAGCAACGCGCGATCTACAGGAAGCCGCTGTCTACGGGTGAGGTGTTTAAAGAGCTTGTGTCGCAACGACTTGCACAGGTGATTCACCGCCGCTTTTTCTTTACGCTTGTTCTTTCCTTTGCGATAAACTTAAAAACCGGAAAAAATTCATTTTTTTATTCACCGATCCGTCCAGGACTAATTTGTTCGTTTCCACGCTAATATATTGCACCGAAGTTTAGTAATTTAAGAATTTTACTTTTTTCAAGAAAATCTTCGAGTCGATCCGTTAGCGTCTAGTTTACAGTTATAAATTTATCGAGTTAGCTGATATATTTTGGACACACGGTATTGAATTTGACCGTTATTAATTTCATACAGTATTGCATTGGGTAAACTTAAATTCCGCTTACGATATTCAAAATAAATTTTAGATAAATTATCGAGATCTTCTTTTTTAGGTGAAGTGCGAAAACATGTTAAGACAATATATTACTCGCAAGTTATACGTTTATATTTTGGAGATTAAAAAAAAAATTGTTTAACAACGCGTTTTAATGCGAGTGCACTTCGTATTAAGATACGCTTCAACAATCTTTTAATGTGTCTACATTATTTTAAAACAACATACTGAATCGGTTTTAGATGCAAAATTTAATATTTTTTAAAAACATTATTCCATCTTATTTATATTTATTTTTACTGCAATTTTACTGTATTTATGCATTGATCGTATAAAAAACTTGGACGATTCATTAGATGTTCGAGAACGAGTTAATCTTAATATTAACAATCGAAATTTATATCCCCAGGCACATTTTGTTCCAATTTCTTAATCTAATCAGATATAAATTAAACGTGTAATTAATATCGCATCATTTGTAATTTCGCAGGGATTCCAACTTATAATTTTACCTCTTAATAAGAATCAAATTTCAACCCCTGGATCTAATTCGGTGCCGCCCATAAGTTCTGTGATGCGAGGGAGACAGACTGATTCGGAACACAAGGAAGAGTATTTACTGAGTATAGGAAGAATATTTCATAAAATTTCTCTGTGCGGCAATTCAATTAGTGTAACAAGATATAGACCAAGGTAATTGTTATTTGTGTTTATAAAAAAATCGTCGCATACCCATTAATGCATACACGTATATACTTGGAATAAAATTAATATTTTTTATTAATCGTGCAGTTTAAACTTAATTATGAAATAAAGGTTTATCTATGTTCTTTAAAATGAAGCGAAGGTATATTCTTTGTAATTATTTTTTAGGCATCCATATCCACCTTTCAATATTCATTATCGTTATCGATTCCACGCACCTCACCACGATACCTACGAAATTTCGTGGGTTTCTTTTAGTACCGAAAAACTGGAAAACTACAACTGGAATTATCTAGATCATTATATTTGTACGAGGGGTGACACAGATTTCTCTTTAGTCGAGGTACAGTATTTCACGCACGCAATTGCAAGATCTTTGAATTTTTCTGTAATACTTCAAAAAGTTGTAATACTAATTATTATCTTTCAATAATTGGGAAATTTTTTATTTCCACGATACGACAGGCACTGAAGTATTGGAGGTTTAGGGTGTTCTTACTGCCTTTGCACAACCAAGCGACGCGCAAAATACTGGAGGGTTCCTCGCACTGCGACATTTACACGCAGTCTACCTCGATAGAGCAGACCTCGTTGATGGATGGCTTTTTACGGTTCATCGAAGGCTGGCTCAACAAAATTCGTCGACCTCATCCGAACAAAAATTGGGTATTTCTGCGGGCATTACTTTCTCAATTTGAAATGAGCTTTCTTAAATTGGTTTTAAGATAAAAGATTCTTTTATAACTGTTGCTATACTTTCAGTTCTCAAGAGATTTTTACGTTTTTCGTTTGCTAAATTTTTTGTTCCACAGCACAGTCAATCCAGTAGCATGAAAAAGCTCGATAAATCACTAATGACAAATAATATAATTATTGTCGCTTCTTTAGAATGATAATAACAATTTGCTGTAGTTTTTTTACACGCTAATCAATATAATTTTATTTAACAAAATACAGTAGCTGTTGAAAATAGGTTATACATAGATGGTCGTTTAATCATTGACGATTTTTCTCTCTCATTTTTCATTAATAATTTCTGTTTTTATTCATTCTGTCGTTAATCGTAATTTAACAATAAAAGTAATCGATGAAAACTATCAAAAATTTACAAGTAATAACGATAACAGACGTATCAATGAATAAAACTGGTGGATTTAACAAGAAAAGCGACAACCCTTTTTGATCAATGTACAATTGCGATACAATTTTAAAAATCATTATTAATAATTTTACAATTTGAAGGTATTGATAAAAAATTTTCATCACGGAGTACAACTTGCTTGATGAAAAAACAACTTTACAATTTATCAATTAAATATTATTTATAATTTTTTATTTGTAATTGTTTTTAATCATTTTATTAAAGTATATTATTTTTATTGATTCATAACGAAGATGCGATAGATTTTAAAGATCGTTTTACCATAAGCGAAGTTTGTTTCTTCTTATTTTTAGTTCACTGATCGGTAAAATTAAGAATTAAGGTTTTTAAAGTTAAGAGTTGTTAAAGTTTTAAAAACATTACTATGATTTAAGAAACGATCGTTAATTTAAAATAATTTACTCGATTCATATTTTAATAAATGCCATAAATTTATTATTTTCCGTCGATTAACAGATGTTTTATCAAAATTTTAAAAGAATGTTAATACAGGTTTTTAAGAAAATTTACGCCAATAAATAGTCGACCTATTTGGTCGGACCGCATAAAATGGTTGACGCTCTTCTCATTGACCTGTAGATAAAATAACAGGAAATGAATGTTATAAATATTTTCGTTATCGGGAGGTTGGTCCTTTGGAGTTGGCTGGGAAGAACGACCCGAGTGTCAGCATGATATGTTTCAGAGCCCAACAGCTCTTGGCGGTGTACCCCCGAGAGATCCTGCCTCCCACCTGACCAGACGCAGGCACAGCACGAGTCTGGTATCCCTCACTAACCAGGTATTTTTCTTGATACCCCACTCACCAATTGCGCCAGATGATGACGATGATAATGATGATGATGATAATAATAATAATAATAATAATAATAATAATAGATGATGATGATGATGATGATGATGATTGATGATGATGATAAATCTTATCTCCAGCGAGAAACCACATTTTGGAACCGTTCTTTTTTAAGGTTTAATGTATTATTTAAAGGGAGACGCAACGACACCTATGCGTATTTATACATATATACTTGCATTTATACCTAATTTTGCAAATTGAACAACCTACACGAAATATACGCTCGATTCGTTTTTTTCATCGTTTGTTTTTATACCTTTTTTGCTTGATTTACTTCACGCTTCGAAGGCTAATAATTGCAAATAAACTCTGGTATAACGTCACAAAGCGATAAGCTACGAAGAACTTGTACGAGCAACTGACGAATATAACTTTGAAAGCAGAAAGCTTTTGTTAAAATTTTTCGTATTTTTGAATGTGCGTGCGTGTGCACGACGTGTGTGTTTCTGACATAACTACCAAAATATATCGTTAAAAAAGTGTTTACATCGACGTAATTATTAAAATAAATTGCTGAATATATTATTGGAAAATGTTAATTAATTAATCGCACTACACCATAGTTCATTTGTTTTTTTCGTAATACAACGAGTGTTTGTACGATACAGATTTTTAATTATACGTCATTAATCGAAATTATATTTGTAAACGTAGAACATATTATTTCAACAGAGTTGATGAATTTTTTAATACTGCAATCGGATACCAACAACATGAAAATATAATATTTAAGATTTGGGAACGAAATCTGTTAATCGCTATGACTCAATATGCTCGTTAAACATTTAAAACTTGATATTTGTCCGCTTCAAGCGAATCATCAACAATTAATTTTTTAAATTTAAATTTTATAAAATGGTCGTGTTAGTTGCACTTTGTGAATTTTTAAACGAACGTTACCGACAAAATTAAAGTGAAGTACGACGATAAAAAGGACGACGTTTCAAATAATAGAAAGAGACATTATAGGCGATGATTAGCCTTCGAAGTCTATACTTTTTGGCCAAGCTTGTTCTTACACGTGGTGTATCGTCGTTTGTCACTGTATATAATATCTATTAACCATAGTAATATTACTGGCGTGCGTACGTTTAAAACGTACACGTGTCCGTACGTACGTGTGTCTGTATACGCTTATATAGATGGCATATATTTATTTATATGGGCATAAAAAATTGTCTATATAATGTATACATAGACGTATGGTATAATTTACGGAGGAGAGATTTGGCGAAGGACGTTTGGCCTTCTCGAAATTTCGCCTCAAACTTAGTATCCACGCCTCTTGGGCACACCCAAACCAAATTTGAAGTACAGTGGAGTGGGGTGCCCTGTAACTCTGTGTGATTGATTCAAGAACTGTGGTCTTTTTTCCTCGTACTTTTGCAGACCAGCTTCATGGGCAGTTCTCCCTTCCGGGAGCGTCTCGGAAGTAACCGCCTGCCCGAGAAGCCGAGACCAAGGTTTGACATTACACAGACCAGATACGGTAGACGCATATTAGGCCTCATTAATAGCTCTAATAAAATTGATGTTTCTTGCTCGCTTTTGCTCTCTTACATTTTGTTCTTCCATGGTCTTGCTCGCCGAGTTATTTTTATTGCCGAGTATTCGCTCTAACGAAAGCGAAAATACTGCTACTTAAATTTACAGTAAATCTCGTACTCCATTCGTCACTAACAATTCTATATTCACACGTTTTTGGCAAATATATGTAAAGATCACATTCAATGTAATACGCAATCGCATGGCCATCGTTTTTGCTTACTCATTTTTTATAGCAATTATACACTTATTTATTTTTTATTAATTACTTAGCTGTTAATGTCCGTTTGTAAAAAAGCGAATAGGCGAATGGCATTGTGCTTTATGGATATTTAAGAACAATTTACTTTAAACGAAGTATCAGTATTTTCAATGTAATAGAAGTAATGTATATAGAATGTGGTTTATTGTGTAAAATACACTTAGAAACAACTATTCTCTCGTTTATTCGTAATCTATTTCTATAATATTTATTTGTTTGACTTTATCTTTTAATAGTAAATCATTTTTTTTTTTTAAATTATGGTGAGTATTATCTTTAAAAAATCTTTAAACTTTGTACGTATTATTTTTAATAATACGAAAAAAACAACAGTCAGCAACTCTTTCCTGAAATTTTTTAAGCTGTATTTTAATGAACTTTCATACAAAGAAATTTTCTATCAAATGAAAAATATTTAATAAAAATATATTATTAATAAACGAAACACTTGATTAAAATATTTTAAGGTAGTGAGCATTGATTTTTATTTTATTTTTTGTAAATATGCATTTTTATACATACATCTTAGGTTGCTGATTGTCACTGGCATTTTCTTCGTTTCTTAGTTTTCCGGATTTGGGTCTTATTTTTTAGTTCCCAGTCGATATTATTGTATTATCATTATACTATAGTTTTATTAACGCATGATTATATGAAATATTAACAAATGATTTTATTTCCAAGGAAAAAGTACTATTTATATATTTTATTTATATAATTTTCATTCTTTGAATTATAACAATGTCAGCTATATAGCCAAACAGCTCACGGACAATATTAAAATAAACAAACTTTCTGTATGTCAAATTTTTTTTTAATAAATCATTCTACTTGCTTCAAATTTTCCGTCTATATTTCAACGTAATAATACTTAAAATAACAAGAAATTATGATTATAAATGTTGTCCAATATAACAAAATTTTGTATTCGTTAAATTTCAAATTTATTAAAAATTGATTTATGAAATTTTTAAACGTAAATGATTTCAATTCAAAACATATTCGCATCGAAGAAAATTTAGATAAATTTCAGTACTAATATATATTTATGAAAAAATTTTATTCACAAGGAGTTTTAATAATAACGAATGTTAATGAATGACTTTTTCTTTAATATCTATATGTATAACCTAATCACTAATCTATTAAAATCTTACAATCATCAATTAACTAAAATTACGAATCTCTTATTTTTACTTTTTTTCTTGTATATCTTGTTATACTATATCATTTTCCATGAAGGTTGTGCGTGAGAGAGTGACGGGGTTCTTTGTACAGGAAAAGCACGCAGTGAATACATCTGCGGCTACTCGCACGTCCCTCGACACTCCTCGCCACATACCAAGCAGGTTTGTCTCTTATTTTTTCTTTTTTTTCTTTTTCTGTTGCAGCTAAATTGACACTGCGTATTACGAATTTGATTGCCGTCAAGTCCACCTTAATACAGTTAATATTTTTAGATTGTAACTTTGACACACAAATATATAAGGCAACATCTACCTACCGATGACTATTTTTTTTTTTTAAATTATATTTTTTATTTAATCGATAACCCGGGACTATTTATTCTTCTTTTTATCAAAAAAAAAAATTTAAGATTGAATAGTTCAATAATTCATCGGTAAATAAATCACGTACTTATATTGTGTAAAAAAATGTTAACTGAAAGATACACCTTGATGATTTATTAACTAATTATTGATAAAAAAATAGAATTGTGCACGCATTTTTATTTTATGTTAGTAATTATTCGTAGATATTAAATAATGAGTACAAAAGTTAAGCAAATATTTCTTGATTAAAAACAGAATGGAAATTTGTTTAACGAACAAATTGTTCAATACCAATATAAAAAGTTCAAAAAGTATCAAATAAAATCACTCGTTTGGGGAAACATAAAGGATTTTATTAATAGAGTTCAACGAATCCAACACCCCATTATTATTATTATTATTTCGCTTATATAATATTTTTCAGATAACATTGCCAGAAATATTTATTAATGAATTTAAGCATTTTATCACTTTTTAAACGCATCATTTTAATGATTTGTTTTCGACTAACCTGAAAATTCTATTCAGTGTTCTGTATTAACTTAACTTTCGTCCTTTGTAGAAGAAAGAAACGACTACTTTTTCTAATCACAATTTCGTATTGGTGTTGTTATATTTTTCTTATTTACGTAAAGCAAATTTTCGATATCTTTTATTTCTCTTATTTAGTTTATTAATATATCCAAAAATACGTGCTTACACACATTTACAAGCATACACGTAACTGAACATAATTTGCACTTGCATTAAAGCTATCGCTTCTTTCTTGCACATAGCCGTAAATAAATCAGCATGCTTATTCTCTCTTAATAAAATAAAAATTTGATTGGAAATTGTAGTTTATCCACACTCTGTATAACATTCCTCGATTTTATCCTCCATTCTATGTTCGCTGTTTTGGTGTTCAGATCAGGTTCAAAGGTGATGGATCGAGGAAGAGTATCGCCAGCCAGTGACGCTGTGCTCCCCCTGTCAATGGATCAGCATCAGGTATATCAGCAGCAGCAACAGGATCACTTGGAGATCAACGATGAGAAGTAATTAATTGCTCAAAATATAATCATCCGTGCACCATTTTTCATACACGCAATGATTGATTCAATACCGATTTATCGATTAAATATAAATACAACACATATCACTTATTATCTTTGGACCATTAAAGACATTATCGGATGTAAATTAATAAAAAAATTCGTCTTCGTTTTTACTTCAAATAGTTGATTATTGCATCGGGCAATGTGCTTGCATATCAATAGACATTGTATTAAAGATAAAAGAATAAAGCTTTTGTACTTTAATACACATCTAATTCAAACGCACAAAATAACTACTGCTTTTTAAAAAAGTCGTTGTTCGATTATAATGACTATTTTCCATTTGTTTACCTATGACTTTAGTTTTACCACAGAGGTAACTAAAATAAAGAACACCGCGCCGTCCACCGAGATACTCGAGGCCATGAAGCATCCGCAGACTGGAGTCGGTTTCCTTACGCAGCATCCGTCGCTGCCGAGCCAGACGTTCGTCAGTGCCGACGCCGTGCAATGGCTAAATAGTCATATCGAGGGTGGTATCTCTGTAGAAGACGCCATTAATATAATGAAGGTCATTTTCTTCGATAGTCTTATAATAATAAATATAATCTAATATCCGTTCCGTAATCATTAATTTACCCTCCGTTTCAGACGAAATCATAATTTTTATAACAGTGGAGATGTGCATATTTGTTGGTTTTTTGTTTTTAGGCGATACGTAATCGCTCAAATTTTAATTTTGTTGCTAATTATCTTGTTAATAATTAAAAACATCTCGAGTAAAAATATTTTCCACGCATATTTATTAATATACGATATAAATCATTTTATTTATTATAATTTTTAAGTAAATCAAAGTTTCATAGTTTTATTTTATTAGGCAATATAAGGGAATTTTTAAATATCTTTGCGAAATTTTATTTTTAATTCTAATTTTGTTAAATACCCGAGTTTTTTACACTTATTGTATTTTTTTTTTTTTTTTTTTTATATTTATTCATAAATATTTAATCTACTGTACTTAAAGATAGAAACATTCCAATGATCCATCAAAAGAAATTCTACGTAAATGCATTAAATACACAATATTAAAGTTATTCTGTAAAAAATAGAAAGTTTAAGTAATTATATACTTATGTGCATATATCAGGTTATATTTAAAATCGTTTTTTTGTTTCCGAAGCAGTCATTTTATTTCTATATTATTTTTATGATACAGAAATGTTGAAATTCCGTTGGTTTGTTAACAAATCAAGCTCTTAAAGCTGTCATAGTTGAAGCTTTTTATTTATTAGAACTAATTTTTGTACACAGTTTTTGATAATGCAAATTCATAAATCCATTTAATAAATTGCTGAGGTTTGGATGAATTTTTTTTTTCAAATCAAATGTCGATAAAAATTATTAAGCTCCATTTTTAACTTTTTCGGTTAATTAAACATGTATCGATTAAATACAAAATTTTTTATTGGAAGTTACTGATAAAAGATAATCTATATATATATATAAGTTGTTATCCGTATCGAAGTATAACGTACTTAAAGAGATTAATCGAAGTATGAAGTTCAATGGAATCATTTAAATTTTAAAAACACTAAAGAGTATATAAATTACCTTTTCCTTCTAAATCAATTAATATATATTCTGTCATTTGCGTTATCACTTTCTTATATAAATTATCCATATTTATTCATATTTAAATATATAAAGTAAAGCAAAATTGTGTTTACAGATTATAACAATTTATATTTTAAGAAAACAATTAATTAAAAATTGAAATTGAACTCATAATTTAAAATATTACAGGGGATGATTCAAGAGAAACTCATTTGCCATGCATCTGGTGATTTTTCCAAGTCTTTTATTTTAGGATTTTATTTATACCACATCGTACAGGAAAAAGATTGCCAAAAAGGTACTCATTGTTGCAAATATTCTTTAAAATTTATTTTTTAGTGCATTTGTATTGGTATTTTTTCTTTAAAAAATACAAGTAAAGAGTAATGAATGTACTATTTTAGCATGCATTAATCATAGAAAATGCGCTATAATTACGATCATTTCTTTAATATTCAGCATCTTGTTTGTTATTTAAAAATTAGGGACTGACTATTCTCCACCACTTGGTGACCTGCAGAGTTTCGAAAATGAATGGGTCGAGGTCGAAATGAGAGCTCCGAAAGGCTGGTGTGAGCCTCAATCTAACTTCAATTCAACCAACCTCCTATCAAATATATCTCATCCCATATCAATTCCTAGCTGTGATACAATTGACGAATCAGACGTTCCTGTTTTTCTTAGAAATGATTTAGACTTATCAGATGTCTCAGACGAAAGGGACTGGACAAGTAAGCATTCGACTTTAGTACCAAAATTAATTTTAAATTAACGTTTAACATAATCAAATGTATAAATATCAACCGCTTTTATTGCTAAATACATATTTCACATTTTCTTCGTTTAATCTGATTTTGGTATTTTTAAATCCGAATTTGCGTCTTTTACGTTGCAGTACCAATGTACAAACACACACATCTTGACATTGATATTAACAATAAGAGTGACCGAATAGAATGGGGACATCTCAGGTACCAATCAATTTTTAAACCCGAACATTCGTACGAATTAGTCGTACAGTGGGTTGCTGCATCGGGTAGTATTGTTGCCGACCTTGTAAGTACTTCATAAGTATCTCGTAATCTCGGTTTAAATACTAAACAAAAAACTACTTTTAACTGGTTTATTAGATTACGTGTATTTATTTTTCAGATATTTATTTGGCAACGGAAAGCACAATTATGTGGAATTCAAATGATACCGATTCCAAGCGACTTGCTTGCTTTGCCATTCACTGCGAAAAGCGATCCTCTGCGCGGACCAATTTTTATTCCCTTAGACACCGTGTGCCTGATGAATGGCAAAAGATATCTTTTCGAAGGTATAAAAATTAGACTTTTTTTTATTTAATAAATTTTGGCTGAACGCGCATCGATCAATTAACTCGAACTCTGATTTGTTGACTATATTTTGTTATTAATAATCTTATTCGAAAGAGCCCTGCTTTTTATATTGTCTAGGAGTTAATAATTAATCATCATTTATAGTCATATGTATATTTACAACAATTTATTATAACATGCAAATAATTAGGATTTTATTACAAACTTTTAAAAGGGCTTTAATAAAACACGCAATAATCTGCTTGAGTTGACATTGACGTAAAGATAAAAGTTAATCCTTCATACGCTTCGAACAGAATTTCGCGAGGATACCTACGCCCAGCGATTGTTCCTTTTCCAAGAAGCCATTTTGCAGCGCTTTGGCTTTCTGCGCTGCCTCGTCGAGGGCAATGAAAATGCCCATCAGTACGTACACGTGACTGGTAACGCCTTCATTCTGGTGCCGTCAACAATGAATCCTCGGCCGCGCCAGTACACTGGTACAAGTATAACGCGACGCAGTGCAGGTCAAAAACGTTACCCAGTCCACGCTGAGCAGCCCAGCCCTCATGAAGCTTATATTACGCGGCACGTTAGCGGCAAGAATAAGGACGATTACAACATGGATCGGCGAGTGAGTACCAGAGTACTACTGTACAAATTAATACGAAAGTTTGGACTCTTATCAACAGGCACTGAATTTCTAAGCTCCTTACGATTTATGTCGATAGCAGGATTACTTATATTCTATTATATATCGAAGAGTCCTAAAAATATCAGATTAATAAACGTAATTACGAAAGATTTAAAAATGAATAGAATTTACGATTTCTGTTAAGTACAAAAATTTTAAGAAATGTCTTGTCGCTTCCCTTAAGTAGTAGTTGCCACGTATCTTGGTGGATATAATAAATTCACGTATAAATTTCTTAAAGATTAAAATTGTACATAGACTACTTATTAATGGATAACAAAATATATCTGTGGAATATAAAAGTATTGCTATCTAACTATGAAGAAATCATCAAAGTTATATCTAAACTACTTAAATAATTATTAATTATTTAAATTCATGTTTTATACAATGATCCACAAATAAAACTGTAATTATTCATTTAATTCATTTAATCTACCACTTCATTTTTTTTAAAGTTTAAAGAATTCTTTCATTCCAATTATATTTTTTTGTACACTGATACTTTATATTTGCTTAAAAAATTTTCGTTTTAGATGGGATTTCTTTGGTCGTGGAATCATATGTTGAGTCGAAAGTGGAAATATCCTGCAACAAGTACTGGAGACGAACTTTTCCAGAAGAAGATTATTCAGGATTTTCGACATTTTTGTTCAAATGGGGACAATCGCTTAAAGAAATTTTGGGAATCATGCTGGGAAATAAAAGAAAAATTTTGTACAAATGCAAAGTGATACGTGTATCGTATTATTTTTGTTTATACAAATACGATACTAGTTTTCTAGTCTATTAATTCTGAGATTAATTACTATGTGAAATGTGAATACTAAGAATATTAATAGGTAAAACAAACATCAGTTATAAAATAAACTGAGTTTTTTTTATCTAAAACAGGATTATGAAATATTTGACTGGCTTCAATTTATTGAGCCTGTGTGGGCCATTGTATACTTTTTCTATTTCTGTATAAGTATATATTACTAAGTGATGTTATTTTTATTAAAAACGTTGTTCTTATCGTTTTGTACATACTGAGACTAGTTATGCTAGTTTAATAAGTCATGTTTATATCATACCTCAGTCAATATATTTAAAATTATATAGTAACAAGAAACATTTTGTACCGCCAATATACAATACAATCAAATAATAAAAAGCTATCTCACGCATCTCCAAAGTTTTCTTACTTTGAAAACTATATTATAAATACTTATAAACAGAATGTTTATATTAACGTTATTAGCGTCAACATAATATTATTTTATACGTGATTATAAAGTACATTTTATACACCTAGTGATTAAAAAACGAGTTAAATTACAAGTTACTTTTTCAATATATCTGTTTTGAAGGCGGAGTTGCGAAATATTTTCGATTTTTCCTCATGAATGATTTTCTGAAAGAAAAAAATACGAATGATACTTTTTATTGAAACAATGAAAAAACAAAAAAAAAAGATTAAATTATATGGCAACTTACGAAGTACTGAGTGGGGTATGGAAGAATCCTCTTGAAGCAGTTCGCTTTAAAAGTGATTCCGTTGATGGTGTATGTCTAAGCTGAGCATGTTTAGGTGTACCAATGTCGTGGATGTGTTCGGGATTAACAAAATTTGCCCAATAATCGGATGGTATCCTCAATAAATTTTCGACGATCTGTAATTAAAATATACATTATATTTAATTTATCACGTGTGCACATGTAAATCGAACAACGAGAAAGTGAAAGCTTACTTTTTTAATACCAAAAAAATTAACGAAGGTTTCAATATTAAAAATTACGAAACAAGTAAAAAAGGTGATCATATTCTTAGAAAGACAAAAAATACTACTTACAGCAACTTGATTCTTTGTTTCTGAAAGCATAGACGAAGGCGACGGATGTTGACTGCTGTAACCAACCAAAGTCGGTCCAAATACTTTGGCGAGATTTGTAATAGGCATTTTACATTCAGGAGTGCTGGAGACTCTTTGCAAGTGTAATATGAGGAAGGCGAGCGTATCTCGATTAGGTTGTGGTAGTTCTGAAATAGCCTGATACAGTGCCGCATCAGCGTCCTGTTTGTCCGCGATAGCGGTCGCCCGTGCAAAATCGGCCCAAAGCCCAACGGTGATAAGAGGCTCCTTCAGAGAACGCAAGAAATCCTTGAGCGTTGAGCATATTGTAGTAACATCGACCTCGGACAAGTTTGGCGCACCACGACCCCTAAGGAACTTCTCTTTGAGACACTTGACTTCAGCCATACCGCCGTTCACACGATAAAGTCCCTGCTCGGTCATTCCTCTCAATTCGACCTCATTAATGCAATGCACCACGAGAGATGGCACCATTGGTGGAATTATTGGCGTGTAATCTGCTATCGTACCCTAATCGAAACATTTAGTTATAAGAATATGGATTTCGTTGAACACATTTTTTGATACTCAAATTATCCGATTTTTTCTACCAGGAAATTTATTACGTAATACTGTAATGCAAGATACTATCAAATATACGTTTTCGCTGCTAATTTTAAATATTAAAATTTATTTTGTATAGAATTTGTAAAAATGTACATAAGAGTTTACAGTGTATATTAAGTTTTCTGAAAAATACATGAATTTAAAAATAATTTGCGTTTTCAATATTATTTAATAATAATGTATAAACGTTTAACATATTTTTATTTAAAACTATTAATATTTAAATATTTGTTTATGCTCATTTTTATGTAAATGAGTAATATTTTCAATTTTTCATTTGAAACAAATAAACCATATGAAATATAAAAATTTACTTGCATGCTTTCACAGTAGTAACAGAAATAAGTAATTTGAATCATAATTATTAAAAGTATCTCTTAAATGAACAAAAGACGTCTTTTTTTTTAAAATGTTCATCGTTACTTATAATATTTTTAAAACATTTATACTTTAATGAATATTCTAAATCTTTCAGAGCTAGACATATTTTTTATTACGTTTTGTATCAATAATATTTAGTTTTGGTATAATGAATTTACTGTATTAGGATAAGTCATAATTCGTTGATATTTTATTTTGTGAATTTCTTTGTTAACGAAATATTAAATTATATTTTACTAATTCTAATAAAATATCTAATTTTTCCATAACAAAAGAAAGGTTAAAAAGTAAAAAATTTAAGTAATTAATTTCTTATATTTAATATTTCAAATAATACGTACTGAAATTCCGCGCATCGTGGGCGTATTTCCTGTAGGAATGCATGGAAGAGGCACGAGAGATTTACATTCTAAATGACTTACTGCTCTACAGTCTCTGCACTTAATAGCAGCCTTACCAAATCGTATTCTAGAATTACAAGCAAAAAACATTATAAATAACTCCAATAATGCTATTGAAAGTATATAATTAAAAAATTCGACATTACCTTTTACCACATGGAGTGCATATTTCTGGTTTTATAACAGTTTTTCCAATAAAACTGTGGCCTCTTGACGTTTTGGCGGTTATCGTGTAGCCACCGATATTAGGACTAGGTTTAAAAACATTTTCCGAATCGGAATTGGAAGTCGCAGTTTCTGCTTTTGGTGCTGAAGGCTGTAATATTCAATGAATTTTTAACTTGATTTACTTAAGCTCGATTAAATTATGTATTTTATACTTAAGAATACTATAATCACGTAAATACAAAAAGCAAAATAAAACTGTAATGTTTACACTTAATTTCGAATATCCTGACCGAATAAGAAATTAGAGTACTAGATAAAATTAATTTATTCGTTTAAACTAACTTTAAATGAAAAATCTTTTGGAAAATGCAATATATTTCTAGATAAGTATCGAACTATAATTAGACGATAAAACATTGAAGATAAATTTCTGATCATCTTACAATGGGTGTCAGGTCCTGACTTTTGGATTTACTACGGTCGCCGCTCTTTCGTCTTTTACGAGAACTACTTTGCCCCGAGGTATTTTGTTGAGGATCCTTGTTCTCGTCTCCAGGTATTGCCTCGATGACCGAGGATGCGGTTATTGTACCCTCCTTCGGCATTACTACCGTGGTAGTGGCCACTATCCTATCCGAACTATTGAGATCGATGGCCTTATGCAGAGCACTACGATGCCTCTTCTTAATTACGTATTCTCCACTGGGACGATGTTCTTTCCATTCGCGCTTTTTGTTATTCGCTTGGAGGATGATACTCGTGTCTAGATCATCCTCGGATTTAGAGAAGCAGCTCAGATCGCTCAGCAATGAACCGGTGGAGTCCAGCTCCGTTATTGTGTTCAATCCGCTTAGTCTTCATTTCGTTATGAAATGAAAAAGAAAAAACGTCACATATAAATAATATAAAATAATTGCAGAAGATAAAATATAAATAAATATAAATATAACTATAAAACTATAAAATTTTTTATTATTATTATTATTATTATTATTATTATTATTATTATTATTATTATTATTATTATTATTATTATTATTATTATTATTATTATTATTATTATTATTATTATTATTATTATTATTATTATTATTATTATTATTATTATTATTATTATTATTATTATTATTATTATTTTATAAGACTTAGGTTTTCTTTTAATCATGTTCCAATCAGACTCAATTTGATACATTACTCAATATGATTATACAACATTTAATCAGAAGGGTAATGCTAATAAAATTTATTTTTAATTACGATGTAGTGCCATGATATGGATACACAATATCGATTAAATAAATAGATGATTTTATTTTATTATATTTATCCACTTTTAGATTTCGTTATAGTTTCAATATTAATTATGTATAATCGATACATTTATATTAATATAATCGATACATATGTATGATTTTTAGTCACATATGATAATACTTTTCTTACTGTGAATGAAAAAAATTCAAATTCCACAAATATTGACATTAAATTTCTTTTAGATTTTTCCAATTAATTTCTCATAATTTACCTTCAAGTTACCAAATCAAATTAATGCTATAGAAATCTAAAATTTTTTAATATTTTATGTTAAAAATTATAGATCAATTTCCAAGAGTTTTATATAATATGCATAATAAATTTTACTTTAAATTACATTAACAAATATAATATTAACTTATTCATTTTGAAAATGAATAAAAATATATGAAAATATGTATTTATTTATTTGTCTGTATATTCGTAAAAAATTGGGATTTCCTTCAAACATAAATTTTACATAACATTTTATGTGATTAAAATTTATGAAAAAATGAGAAATCCACTATATTTCAAAGTTAAATCTTAATTTATACTTTAATACTATTTGAAGCACGCTAAGTGCTTTGGTTTAAAATATCAAAATTATGTACTATCAACCTATTTTTATAAAATAAATTATTTTACTTATAAGTTTTATGAATACTTTAATTGGAATTAGAAACTTAAATAATTATAAAAATCTTAGAATAGTAATAACATTTAAGTAGCTATAAAAGTTATAAACTTAATTATTAACAATTTTAAGTTTAAAAAAATTCATGACAAAATTTTTTTTGTAGTTTTTGAGTAATTTAGAAATATCTTCAATATTGAAATTTAAAACTTACTTATCATGACCTGCATCCTTTATATGAGTAGAACTATGTCTTCCATTAAGAGTTGTATTATTTAAAAATTGAAGTTTCTCTCTGGTTTCATCATTCAAATTTCTGCCTCCATCATTAAGCAAAAGTTCTCTAACTAATGCAATTTGTCGTTCCTGAAACAATGAAAGAAACAAAATATTTAATATAGCAATATTTTAATAATACAGATACTACAAATTATTGTTTTCTTTTTTACTAATAGAATTCAAATTTGTAGTTAATTATTTGAAAATCATTACCCAAAAATATTTTCTCATACTAAATTAACATTATATTATTTAATCTTATTATTTTTTAATATTAATTATATTGAATGAGTATTATTACTTAGTATTAACAACTACATTCAATTATTATAAATTTAATATTAGTTAAAATTTAAATTTAATTACTATTAAAAAACTATATTACTTATTCTTCTATTAAAGATAAATATTATAGCATTAATTTTTTATTCACTTTAACGATAAAAAATTAATATGACTAAACTAAAAATGCTGCTATACTTGTTTAAAAATATTTTATATTTAAATATGAAACAAATTATTTTTCAATTATCGCAATTTTCTCTTAAATATTATTAATTTATATTTAAATATTATATATCACGATTGCAAATATAAATCAAATAATGTTTAATATAAAACTAAATAACTAAAGATAAGTTTTTCAAAACTTTTACTAAATAAAATTTATTTCAAGACAAGAGCAATAATATTATATAAATAATTTACATTTTTTTCATGTTAGTATAATTTATACCATTAAAAATAAATTTTCAAATTTTTAGTTATAAAATAGGGTATTCAATTCTATCAATGTAATATTCAATTCTATCAATATGATATTCAATTCTATCAATAATGTTAAAGTTTATCATTGCTACACAATTACTTTTTTACTTATAATAAAAAACTTTTATTTCAAAATATTGATTCATAAAATAATATATAAATTATAAAAAAAAACTTGTATAAACTTCTAAATTAAATATTAATTATTTTACAAATGTTACATATTATTTTTTATTTATCTTAGTCAATATTATAAAAATTTACTGCTTAACTTTTAAATATGTAATAAAATATGTATGTACAATATTAAAAGTTGAAGTATTTATCATATTTAGTAAAAATTAAAATGTTAATTTATTCTTACACATGAATTACGTTGTTCTTCAGCAGCTCTCCTTCTTCTTTTTTCTTCATCTAATAATCGTCTGGCATGACTTAATTTACGATCCAAATCTACTGCTTCATGATGAGCCTGTTCTAAAGTTGAATGTAAACGCTGACATTCTTGCACAGAAGCTAACCACTTCTGCCGCATTTCCTCTTGATTGATTGCAAACTGAAGAAATTCTAAGAAAGAGTATGTAAAATGTTTAATGACAAACTATTAACGATTAATAATTAGTTTTGTTTATTCCCATTTCATTTTGTTTTTGATCTTTACCAATTCTTTCAAATAAATTAAGAAAAAAATTTTTATTTATTTCTTATTTACATAATTAAATTATTATTTATATAAGAGCTCAGCAAAAAATTAGAAATAACTAAATTTAACAATTTCAATACTATTTAATGTTTAAATATAAATAAATTATTATTTGAAAAATCAAATAAAAATAAGCGTGATTATATCATAAAATCCGAATTAGAAAATTGTTATATGATAAAATAAGATAAATTGAAAAACTAAAATTTTGCAAATTTTCAAAAAATGAGAAATGCTATGAAAAAAGGAAATTTCTTGGAAACAGTATCACGGATGGAAACAAATAAAAGAAAAAAACGCTAACCTCCTTCACACGAGCCATTAACAAGAACGTTTGTGCATCGTACGAGCTCATCGTGGGTTGCTAAAATTGACAGAGACGTCGACATCGTCGTCGTCGTGTCCGTCGTGATTACAAAAACGTAAAATAATACGTAAATTCGCGTTTAACTTTGAATAAAAAAGCCGACAACAATAACTTCGCACTCACGCGTCTCACAGAAACGAAAAACATCCGTTGACAGAATAACGCCGCCAACGAACATTCGTACGACTCCACGAAATAGCGGTTCGAATTCCACCAATAGCGATCAGTTATGGTGCCTTGACGAACAAATTCAAGTCTACGTGGAATGAGTTACATTCATTGGTCAATGTTACGCCGCGTAATGCAAATATAGCTTCGCCTTCAACTACATGACACTGAAGAAAACTAACTTAAATGCGTAATTTTCACAATAACAAAACACAAAGATTATCTAACTCAAAGTAAACGTATTCTATTAGTTTTTTTTTAAATAACAATTGATTTATAATTAAAAAAATTTATATATTTGCCTATTATATAATAATGCTTTGGTTAAACCAGAAAAAAATTGACGAATTTATTGATATATATGTTACTTTTTAAATATAATTTACCATTTTATGAAAGAAACAAAAAATTAACAACAAATTTAAAATAATTTGTGCTTTTTTAAAATATCTCGAAATAAATTTTTTGCATTATCTAACTTAAACATAATTTTTCAATATCTACAGTTTCAAATCATAAAATTCATTAGTTATTTCATAAATAGTATGCAAAATTAGAATATATTTCTCCAGTTATATTTAAAGAATTTTATCAAAAATTAATCTTTTATTTATTCCTTGTATAGTATTACCATCCTGTACAACTTAAAACATCAATGTAAAATAAGGAATCTGCTAAAAGATTTTCTGTTGTCAGAAGATCTAATTTCATAAGATAAAATTATTTATCTTCTCTAAACAAATATTTATGTAATTTTACTGGAGTTGATAAAGTTTTATTTATCACAAAGGGGTACATTTATACAGTGATTTATTTAAGTAAGATTTATAAGATTTATAAATCACTCGCTATTTATTCAAAAAAATAAAATTTTCTCGACCTTTTCTAAAATTTATTTTCTACCTGTATTTCTGATCGTTGGCTCATTAACACCTTTGGAACTGAAACTTTCTATAGCTATACATACCGCTTAAAAGGTAAGTCATAAATCCCGAATTACAGATGAATTTTCTCGGTTATACTCTAGAAATCATGCATTATGCTCTAGTCAGGTATAAATGAATGTTACAATGATTTCTAGCGCAACTATATCCGTACTTAAATATGTATTTCTATGCATCAAAATTCAGAGTATTGTAAATAATAAAAGGCGAAGAAAACGAAATTTTAAACGATAAGGCTGATGATATAATAATATATTTGTTATTGATAATATAATAACTTTATTTATTTAAAAATTAATAATGATTTGAAAATAAGGCAATACGAATTCACTGTTTTTTCATTAAAATTTTCATGTTGATCTAGGTTTTTCATAAGTAAAAAAATCCAATTATAATTAAATTTAACATTTATTAATTTTAAATATTCTGCACAGGAATCAAATACAATTCTTATTTATTACAAAATATATTAATTATAAAAATAATATTTTCGTATTAAATTTTAAATTACGAATTACAAAAATATGTAATATTTATAATTTTAAATTGTCACTACCCTTTAAGTCATATTGATTCAAAAAGAATTACTTTAATATTTAAGAAAATCGAAATTTTTTTTATTCTGTATGTTCTATTTAATTTATTTTATTCATTGATTTTATTATTTCTGTTTCTAAGTTGAATCAACTTTTTATTACTATCTTATTTATACATCTTAATTAAGAAACTCTAGAAAACAATTTTTTAATCATAAATTTTAATTCTTATAGTATCAATTTTATGATTAAAATATTGCAATTTTTTAAAATATTACAATAAATATAAAAACTTTTATTGTTTGATTTGATTTAATTATAATATAAAATAAATATTTAAAATAATTAGTTTTGATATTTAAAATATTCTGCTTTCTATTCACGAATAATTGCGATGTAAATATTTTAGAGTTATAATACTTATAATCTTTTATTTCGTACAAAAAGATAGTTTGTAACTGTACACAACATAGGAAAAGCAGAATATTAATTTGCAGAATGAGCTTCTCTACTGAGAAAAAAAAAAGGGAGAAAAGAGTAAAATTGTTACTTTTTAATATATTAATGTCTTAACAAAATTTTGAAAAAAACTATAAATTATATTAATAATTATTATTATTTTCAAGATATAAATACTAAAAATGCAACAAAATTATTTAAAAATTTTTTATTTATATTTTTGCTTTTTAGATAATTTGAAAAGCATGTTTCAGTATTATAAAAATGAGCAGAGTAAATGCAAACATGAAATTAAACTTTTTTTTATATTTACATAATTAAATAATAATTAATTAATAATTAAATAATTAATAATTAATAGTGGTTGTTTACTGATTTCAATTCAAACAAATAAGTATAAAATAATATATTTTCATTTATAATTTTTTCATATGCTAACAATAATTCAACGTTTTCTATTTTATTAATCAAAATTTTATTGATTTATACAATAGGTTTCACAATTATTTTATTGTATTAAAGATTCTTATAAAATTCTTTCTAATAAAATAGCCAATTTTTTCTACTACATTCAAAATCCGCGCGTTTCCTACGATTAACCCCGAAAAAGTTATTCTGCGCAGAATCGGAAAGACCTTCGGATACACTGCTGCCACCACTTCCAGCTGTAGTACATACTTCACACTTCGCGTTGCTGTTGGGTCATCGCGTCGTACAACTCTTGTTAATGGTGTTAGAATACGGAAGGAAAAGAGAAAACAATGAGTGTGGCTATGAGTTCATCACCTGCAGGTTAGTATTAAAATTATTTTTGCTGATTAATTTTTCAATTTTTCCTCAATTATAGCAAAAGGTTATTAAACGTCTTATGATGCACTTTTTAGTTGTGTATAACGATAACGCCTACTTTTTGATAGTGTTTAAGAACCCTTAACGTAAATCGAATTTGTACATTTTCGACGTATAAAAACGTGCACAGACGTAATTTTTAAGGGATTTGAAAGAACGTTGTATTTATTTTGGACGTTATTTACTTTAATGGCAAAATGGAATTATTTTAGAAATTATATCACAGCATCGTTAATCGTTAACTATTATATTATATTTCTTTTGTATATGGTGTACCACTTATGTAAAATTATATTTGAAGTAACATGTATACATAAAGTTTATTACATTTACAGAAGATGAAAGACGAGTTGATACTATCAAGAAAGCCAGATATTCATGGTACGTTACTTTAGAAAGCGAATCTCCAGTACCTACTGATGAAGATGAAGAATCCGTTTATACCGTACAAGGAAATGAAACAGGTACCTAAAACATATTTTAAATTTATACCTTACAATCCTAAGTATAATAAGAAAAAGAAAAATAAATCCATACATGAAAATATAATTTTAATATTTTAAGATATTTAAAATACTTACTATAAATTTATTTATATTGATTAATGCATTAATTTTAAATAAGAAATTAAAATAAAATAAAATTAAACATTTAAAAATAATAATTTTCATTTAAAAAATCATTTCAATTATCATGTTTGCATTGATTAAAAAATATAATAAATATTGTTTTTTTATTTTCAGAATTTGCACGTGATACTTCAGATACATCAACTACACATACATGGGTTAGCAGTAGTGAAAGTGATGTTTCTATTAATGTGGAATATGAATTGGATGATGAATCAGAAAATGAAAATCCATTCATGACCATGTCTTCATCATCAGAACCTGAGGTATCCTACTTTGTTACTTTAATTGTAAATTTTAAATTATTAATTTTCTGTATCTTAATTATCCTACTAATTTTAGAATAATTTAGCGGTTGAATATATAAACTTCTGTGATTCAGAAGGATTAGCAGATGATAGTGATGATTCAACGAGTTCTATTGATAGCGAAATCAAGAAAGTAGACTTTTGGACATGTGTACAATGCAAAAATCCAAATAACAATCCTTTGTTTCGCTATTGTGAAAAATGTTATCAGGTAATTAATTAATTTATTTTTTATATAATTTTCTATAGTTTCTATGTCTATATATTTTTTAATCTAAAGAGACTTTATACATTATAAATTTGTGTTAGAAATTATACAAATAGGAATTTCTGACTTTTTACTCTGATAAATATATTAGGAATATAGGTATCTTTAGGTACATCTTGTAATTATGAAGTCTCAATATCCTAAAAAACAAAAAGTTATTAATATTACATAAAATTTTAATACTCATTTAATAGCAATTTATAATGATTTATATTAGTTCTATATTGAAATAAAAATATATCTATAATATAATTTCTGTATATATCAAATTTTTTAGCTATAATATATATAATCTCTGTATATATTAAATTTTTTTAAATTGAATTATATGTTTCATTAACTTTATTAAAAATTAGATAGTCTCTTATTTAGAAATAAATTTAACAAATAAAATTTCAAATTTTATAGTAAAAAATAATAAAATTATAAAAATTATTTAGTACAATATTAAAGATAATAAATTGAAATGCATGTCAAGTTGTAAAAAGTTTTGTTTTAATTTTGATTTATTTTTTAACATAAATGAACCTAATGTAGGTAAGTAATTTATCTTATAAAAACGATTTTTTGTTTTTGATAAATTTAAAGAATATTGCTTTGTATTATACTTATGGTATATTATTGTATAAGTTTGAAGTAAGCATATGTAAGAATAGTCATTAAAAATATTCTTCTAAAAAATTTTGTTTTTATAACGTATTCAAAATTATTAAAATATTTAATTTATGGAAGTATTACAAGTAAATTTAAGTTTACAAGAGCTAATATATTTAGCTTTTACACAAATGTAAATACTTTTTAATTAAAACTGTTTAATAATATGCAATACATGTTGCAGTCATGATAAATATTATTGCATTTTACATTAAGAGTTTGATTTACAACTATTTTAAATATTATGAATTAATAAAAAAATGCAATCAATATTCTTACTAAAAAAATATTAGTACTCTAAATAAAAAGTTTGAACAAATAATATTTTTAATTAATACAAAAGAATGTAAACTTAAAAAAACAACATATTACCTTTTTTATTATAACCCAAAAAATTTTTAGGTAAAATAGATTTTTCAAAATACCCGTAAACCTTCATGATCGTGTATTTTTTCAGACTCGCTAATCTATAATAAAAAACCTAACTAGTATTCTTAATACACTACAATTGTGGTGTATTTTGGCTTTTAGAATTATATTTTAATTCATTCATTTGGTCGTTATAAGATACGTAGATATTTTGTTACGATAATGTAAAAATTTTTTTAATGCATCTGATTATTTAATAATTAGTATTTTAAATACGTGATATTTATAAGAAAGAAAAATTGTTATATTGTTTTTAGTACTATAAAATAAGAAAAATTTATCAATTATAATTTATTAGTATAAATACGATCCGAATAAATTATTTAGTGGTTAATTGTTTTTATCGAAATATGTTACGCATATATATGAATAAATTATAGCTTTTATAAAAAAAATTTTATCTTTATTATTACTATAATTTAATATTTCTTTTAAAATAATTATCGCAGTTAGTAAATATCATTTAAATATATCAAAAATATGATTATTTTATTAATTTAATGCGATAAAGAATAGTATAATAATTGTAAAAATAATTTTTAAATTTAATGGAATCTACAAAGAAAAAAATTAGTTATTAAACATTTCATCTTTTTTTATTATAATTTATTATTGAAAAAATAATTATGTATCAAATTATTTTTGTATTTATTGTTTGTTTGAATGTCGTATTAAGTGTCAGGTAGAATATACAAATATTAAATATAAGATATAAAAGTATTTACTTTCGAAACAAGTATATATTAAACACAACGCAAGCTCTTATATTATAGTCAAATTTTAATATGCTCGGTCAACAAAAAGTTAAAAACGAAGTTACTTCAAATAATTTTTCAAAATAACTATTATTAAGATCAAGTTTAATTATTCTTATAGATATATAGTAATGTTTGATTGAAATAGCTTTCTCTTAAATAATAGTAATAAAGAATCGAAAAATGGCAACCACTAAATAGGCTTTACCTATTCAACAATAACGGTTTTTATTTTAAAAATGTAAGGTACAACAAAATTAAAACGATTAATACCCTACTTTAATATAATGTAAAAGTTTTTATTTTAAAAATTATTTTTATAAATGCAATTTAGTAATTATAAGATATACAATTATCACAATTGTATTTGTAATGTAACAAATTTGTTTTTAGGGCGCGATTTAATTTTTCAAGTGATAATTGGTTTGCGTTTTTGACTAATATATTAAGCAACATAAACTAATATTATAGAAATGTTGCGTCAGCATTTTTACGATCACAATATTTAAATTTTATTTGCTTATTTATTTAATATATATAAGCGACTTATACAGCAAATAATAAAAGAACTTCAATTTTTCCGATAATAAAAGTTCAGAAAGGTAATTAGAAATTAGTATTGCTACTTTATAACAATTGAATTGAATTAATATATTTTGCTAATTAAAAAAATTTCTTAAATTTATTTAAGATGAAAACACGGCGTAATTGATATCATTGTCCATGATATTTAATACTTAGATTAATTAAGTTGCCGCTAAAATTTGTCCGTTCCGATTAATTATAGTTTATTGGTTTTATCTTATTTTTAAAGCATTTTTATAAGTGAATAAAAATAAAAATTTTAATCATGCTCTCGAAACGATGTATTTATTTTATAAAAATTATTGTAGTCATAAATGATAGCTCAGATAAGCGTTATTTTAATAATAGAAAAGCGAATGAAAAAATTACATTTAAGCTAATTTTATATAAAATTAATTCGACATTCGGTATCGTTGCACTATTTAATATATCTCGTTTCACTTGACTCACCCGTCTACGTAATAGATGCTTCTACTTGATTCAGGTTCGAACACGTTCGAAGATACTAATCGTTCTGTAGAAGCACAAGAGAAAACAGACGGCTAAATTCTGTCTCGCCGCTAAACAATAAAATTTTATAAAATACATATTAAAGAAAAAGCGATTAATAATTCTGTGTGAAAATTAATTTAAATGAAAATGTCTCGCGATCGCAGTTGAGGAAAACGAATTTTATGGGCAACCGCCCGAGGCGGAAACGTCGAGCGCAGAAGGACCAGGGCAAAACATTGCGGACGGTGGTCTCATCCGCTATGGCTCAGGAGCTCTGCGAGATGGATTCCGGGATAGCGTCTAGTCAGGATTTGGAGAGAGCGCCCTCTGATTTTCGAGGCGGCGAAACCACCTCCTACGGGTCACACAACCATGTGGTTACTGGCATGATATTCGAGCCGAGTAACCGCGGGATAACCACGAGACCGGCGACGAGGGTCTTATCTACGGCCGACATATCTCAAGCGTTGGACAGGGACGAGGTCGACTCGATATTGCCATCGAAGCAATACAATCTGGGCAATCAGCCTTACACCACGGATAAAGTGAGTGAATCGGGAGTCCAACGGGAGCAACTCCATACTTTTAATTGCCAAGGCGATCGGTTAAAACATAAAAGGGGGGAAAATAGCTACGACTTTTTTGCTGCGTATCCCGATGTTTTTCATCTCCTAAATCTCGCTGTCCAAATTTGAATCCTATTTTTAGCAAACAAAGACTTTATTTTTTGAACGATCATTTTCAATCGAATGCTAAAATTTTTTTAATCGACAGGCTTAAGCTATCGTTCTTATAATTAAACAAAATCTTCTCTCTTAGATTTACGATTTGCCGTTTAAAATATTGAAAGATATTTTTTTACACTGTAAATTCTTGAAATTACCGTCACTCGCAAAATTGTACTTTTTAAATACAACTGTAGTTTCTATATTTAACTAAACTTTTTTACGGATTAATATTTGTAAAGAATTTTTTTTTTTTTTTTTTGCTTAGCTACATTATAACAATTAAAAAATGTGATATCTTGCATATAAATAATTAGTGACAATTAAGCCGTTTACCTGTCAAATTGCACGTTGAACAAAATTAAAAATTGTTTTTATGCAAATGAAAGATTCGCCGGGGAAAAGCAAAAAATAACCCAATAATCCTGTCCCCAAACACGCCTTGAAATTTTTACATTATCAATTAATTTCTTTTATAGTTTTTAATTAATCGAAATAGTTATATGTTCACGCCATTCCTACAATGTGCGTGAGGTCAATGGGAGATCTCATTGTGCCTCCTACAACTGAGGGTCTAGTCTAATCCACCTGTTTTGGCGCCGGACACAACGGGTTACCATACAAGGATAGTCGCATCGATCGCCTATCGTTGCTTTGCCTTGTATCAGTATATCATATAGTTATCCAATAGCCGGTATTTTGGAGGGCGGAAAATGCGATTGCTCGCGCACTTTTCTCATCGGCCAGCCCCTTTTTAGACGATGTGGCTCACGGATCAGAACGTCCAAAGCCTTTTCGCGCTCTGGTGGGCTGGTTCTCCTCTATCAGACTACCGCCGACAGGGCGACTACCGCCTCGTTGTATTCAAGCTCGGGTGAACGCGTTGACCGCGTGCTATCCGTGTTTGTAATTTTTTTCTTTTCATTTACTAAATATTTGAAGTTTAATTTGATACACACACGAGTAAAGCATCTTTACATTTTTTGATAAATACTGAGATGCACGTACATGTCACGAATTTTCTTTTTTTTAAATAAACAGCAATGTATTTTTTTAATTGACTAAAGTGATGAGATTTTAATGCACGTTTAAACTGAGATATAAGCATTAATTTCAGTATTTAAATTGTAATCCGTTTCTTTTATTGTTAGATTCAATCGTGAAATTTCGACTTCGCGTTTAATAATAATAATAATAATAACAACAATGATAATAACAACAGCAATAATTATTATTATGATGATAATGACGATAATGATATGAAGCATAGTCAGAAAATAAATTAAATATTGTGTGTCAAAGACTAATATACTCGTGCACAAGTTTTTGTGAAACAAAGAAAACAATGAAAAACTGCAACTGACGTTAAACTTTAATTGAAGCAGGGTAGCAACGGACTGAATTTCACCAAAGATAATGCCGAGGATAGTGACGTGAAGATGAGCCAGAAAACAGAAATTATGCAGTCGCCTCTTAGCATACTATCGAAGAAGCTGGAGTCGCTCAAAGAGGAAAGTAACGACGTGGTAGCCCCGGGCGATCAGCAACCGCAGGGACTAGAAAGTCTCTGTCTCATCTGTACCGTGAGGCCCAAGAACGGTGCCTTCGTGCATGGAAAGATAACACACATATGCTGCTGCTATCCTTGCGCTATGAAGGTCTGGATGACCAATGGTAATCGCTGCCCCATTTGCAATCGAAAAGTCACTCAATTATTAAAGGCGTTCTACGCTTAAAAGCGCCCATTTATCTTTGAATCGCAAATGTTAAAATGATAAGGGACGCAAATGTCGCTAAATAGTCGTAGTAGCAACTTACGTATTCGCGCGAATAGTATCAAATTAAATTGCAAACGAATAATTTCTAAATTTAATGTTTTCCTAGTTTTAGTCGGATAATTTATTTAAAGACGAACATTAAAAAAAGTTATTGCTTTTTCCTTTCAATTTCTTTTTTAGACAAGTATGAGGTAACGTTCGTTAAATGGACATGATCAAACAAAACTGTATATATGGCTATTGTGTATAGCTAGAATAATCTTTGTTATGCTTGTTGATAAAACGAAAAAAATTATAGCCCTCTAGAATTAAAAAAAAAAAATGAATAATCCAATTGTAAAAATTGAGTAAAAATTGTAGAGTCGCAAATCGTGCCATATATGTCATACTTGTTTATTATTTTCTCTAACAATCACGAAATTTCAGTTTGTTTCCCTTATATTTTATTTTTGTCGTTTAAAAGAATACCAAGTTATTTTATATTGCACAAACTTCAAGAGACAAAAGTCTATAAACAGAAATCATGACACTAAAAATTCAATTAATACTGAAAAATAATTCTAATGGCGTGTTTCTTTACACTAACACTGATAAAAAATTTATACAAAAAATTATCATTATACTTCTAACATTTGCAAAAAAAAAAAATAAAGACAATTATTAGAAATGAATAAAATTACAAATAAAAAATTTCTAGACGCATTAAACAATATTATGTTATTCTAAAAATCTTTTATCATATTAAACTATCAACAGTAACACGCCATCGTTTCAGTATCAATACACCATCTTATTAAATAAAAATATTAAAACAATTAGATTTGAGAAATCAAAGTGTAAACATCGGAGAGATTTTAAATAATTTTTGTATAAAATGAAAAAATTCTTTTAATCGTATGTATCGTATTATCTTTCACTTTGTAAAATCAACTGTGAACAAATTCGTTGCCCATTTTGGCCAAAAAACATTTTTCACTAAAATAAGAGTTTTTTTTCTGTATTTACAGTACTTCAGGCTAAATCATTAATACAAGGGCATTCTAAAATCATCTATAACCAATTATTTTTAAATTTATATGGTTTAGTTTTTCAAATTTTAAACTTTCGTCAACTGAATATTATTACAAATATATAATTCTATTTTATAATTACAATAATAATAGCTCAATATTGAATATTGAATGATGTTTTTCATTTTTATTCACTAAATTATTTTTAATTAAAATAAAAAATATTGGTTATAGATAATTTTAATTAAACGATGTCATAAATGAAACTCGTACTTTATCATTGAAAAAAATATAAGGTTATTGAGCAACAATATATCTTACATTCGAGCATTCTTCTTTTCTTTTTATTCATATTTTTTGTAAATTACGCAAAATAACATTTAGGAACGTCAAATGCTTTTTATTTATCAAACAAAAGCTATATGACTTGAACTCACATGTATAATATTTTGTGCATATTGTATATAATTTCACTATTGAAATCAATAATAATCCAAATATGTACCAAGACAAGGACTAATAAACTATAAATTTATAGTTCGCTTGGCGCTATCGATATCGCTTATGCTTATAACAGAGTAAATTATACGCCTTGGTCAATTACGTAATTTAAAATACTTTAATGAGAGATTCACGTAAAATTTTTCATCCTGTTTATTTTCATTTTGTGCTTTTACTTCTGAAATGTAAAAAACATTGATATACTTTCTCTTGGATCTTATTATACATAACTGGAATTTAATTTCTGTTTTGTATTTATGTAAATTTTTCATTTTGTGAATAGGTAATAATGTATGATTTTTATATTAAATTGATACATGTATATTTTTATATTATAATTAATTTAATCGTTTAAAGTAAGTAATATGCAATAACGTAGATAAGAATATTGTTATCTTATAACTTAAAAAATTCAAAAAATTTTAAAACGGTTAAAATTTAAAAACAGCAATAATTTCACTAAAACGTTTATCAAAATATAAAAATTAATATTACTACCTATTTTATTGAATATATTATAATTAAAAAATATTTATGCAACTACATTACAAAAACCAATTTCTAATATTAAATTGTCTTGATGACTCCACAAATTGTAAAACACTTATGTTGTATGTTGCATAAGTTCTTTCAATTATAATTTAAAATATTTAATTCAAATTTTTAAAGGTTGGATAAATTAAAAATTTAAGTTACTTTTAAAATGAAATAGATGTTAAAGTTTTCAATGAATTACAATTTTAATAACTAGAGGAATTACTTATTTATGTAATAATGACAATTACAATATATCTTAAATATTTAGTTCAATTATATTTAATAACGAAAATGACAAACAAATTTATCTTGATACAGTTCAACTCACAATTTTTCTCAGTTTGGGAAAAAATTTATTTATTTGTTATTTACGTTAAATCAAAAAACTATTTTGCACAAAAAGTATAGTGCACTGTAATTTTTTTAAGCCTTTGTGTAATACTTATCTATGTGTGAATAGTACTAAAGAAATGCTAAAAGTTTATAAAGACAAGCATTTTCTTGTATTTTGTACTGCATCTCTTGCTTTTAAGTAAGAATTTACTAGTAACGTAATTGAATAATTTAATTTAGGTCATGATTTAAATTTTTCATACAAAAATGTATTTACATTTGAAAGTTTCTTTAGTAGTAATAAGACAAAAACAAAGATTTAAGTTTTTCCAAAATTTTACATTGTATACAGTGTAAAGATAATTAATTAAAATTTTGTAACTAATACAAATAAAAATATATATGTATTATATACATATAATTATACATGTAAATATATATGTATATATATTAGCAATGAAAAAAATTATGAAACATTTGTTCGAAACAATATGAAAAATATTAGTTAATATAAAATAAATATTTTTATATTTTCTAAGCTGTATAACTTCAGCTATATTTATCCATTTCTAAACTACGAAATTATTGTTTTTTAAACGTGTTCTGTGTAAATTATCAGGTCAAAATAGTGAAATCATTGTAAAGGTTAATTTTGTATTTGTCTTACTAAATCTTATTATTTTGTAATAAGAAATTAATGTTCAAAAAAACTGTTATAGAAGTATTTTACTTCCGCATAAACGAAATTAGATTCTACAGTACTAAAATTAAAACCTACTATGAAGTTAAAAAATTTTATTCTTATCTGATTCGATAATTTGAAAACTTTCACCACTTTGTTAATTAACTTTTTTGAAGCCTAATTCATAGACTTGATTATCTTCATTTCATATTAGTGCCTTATTTTATAATATTTATATCTAATTTCCTCGAATTTGTACCCACATTATCTTTCCAAATCTCTTTCTCTAATTCCTCTCTTTATCACTCTTTCATACACACATAATGTTTGTGTTAAAATTATTTAAATTAAATTAATTTAAATAATCAACAATTAAAATCAATGAAACAAATCAATACGTAAATTTGTAATATTTCGCACAAACTTGTAATTTAGTTTTAGTTAGTCAAACGAATTAAATTTTATATATATTAAATTTTTTGTTAATTATTGTAAAGAAAGATACAAATGTACAAATAAATATTTTTCGTAAAAAGATATATTTTCTTTCTTTGTTGCATAAAATTATACTGAGTAAATTATTTGAGACAGAGTATTTTTTACGGTATATTTCATTTTCTTAAATGATACACAACACTATTAAAAAATGTGTTTTAAGAATCATATATTTGAGAAAAAAACGTTGAAACAATACATGAAATTCATTCTCTGCTCAAATATACTTTTCTCAGTGTATAAACGGTTTTTCTTGTTTTTGTAATCATCAATTATAAAAAGTACGTGTGACTGTTTTGTAAAGTTTTAATCTTCTATTTTATTTTTACATTGAATATATTAAATTGAAGTAAGTAATGATAAATTTCAAAATCGTAATTTTACAAAAAGAAAAACCTAAATGATTAAAAAAAATTTTATATTTTATAACAGCCAACTGTTAAAACTATACTTTTCAGAAAATGTCAAGATCACAGTAATTAGAAACATCGTTTTGACTGATTAATACTTTTATGTCTATATTATCATAATTTTTGCGTATTTCGCAAACGTCAAGAAACGATTCGAGGTAATTTTAAAAAATTAACAACATTCAAGAGATCAAAGTCAATTATAGAATTATTATTCGCATGGAAGTGACTTAGAATTTTTAATAATTTCAAACATTATATGCATCAATTCAAAGTAACCTTACCTTGTACATTTAAGTTTGTTTACAATGCATGACACCTACAAAAGAATCAGTTTTTTTGTTTTTTTCAAAGTCGCGGGAGTACTTAAATAAGTTCTTGATAATCCAATAATAAAAAAAGTATCTCGTGCATCCGCGCGTCACTCCCCCACAATCTCGTGTTTTGCGACCCCTGTACATGGAGGATGCAGCAAACAGAAATGTGGCGCGGCCAAACGAAGCGAAGACCTAAAGTTGATCTCTGATAATTTTTACAAATAAAAGTAACGTAAGCTGGAATTTCCTCGAGATCCAGCGCCGTCAGCGACATCAGTGTCCTCTACTACAATTACGTCTGTTTTATTTTTCAGGTACGATATAAGTGTAAGTGATATAAAGCAAAAAATTTGCGAATAAGCTTGCGCTTAGCTTGTGAAGAGTTTCGCCTAACGGAACGAACGAAGTCCAGGAAGTCATCGTCAACCCATTAAATCTCAATCTTCAAGTCAGCGCGACGGGAGACGACTACTTATGGATTTGCCCTGATATATCGAAGGAAACATTTCTTATTTAAAATGTATTCTAGCAAATTTTTTGTTATAGAATATTTTCCAAGAATGGTAAGCAACATTTTTGTTTTAGAAAAACAAAAGAAGTGAGGAGTAATTTATTGTATAATTATGGGACAATTCCCATTTTAATATTTTAGGTTTCGAATTTTAGTTATTTATCATTGGTGCAAGTTATATTTGTCTCATACTTGACAAGATTGAAAGTAGTTGTTAAATAAAAGTAAATTTATTATTATTATTATCACTAAAAATTTTGTTAGATATTTATATTGAAAATCAGACCGTAATACAATATTGTTTGTGTTGTATTATTAAAAATGTCGAGGCGTTATATTCGTAAATCTGAAAGTAATAATACTCAATGATACTTTATTGTGGACTTAAATGCAGTAAATAATAAAGTTTTATTTTGATAATAATATGTTAGAGTGATACAGTTAATTTTTTTTTTTATTAAAAGAATTTTGTAAACTATTCAGTTTTATATCCAATAAGAAATAATTAAAATAAGAAAATCTGAAAGGTATAACTAATGTACCCATGATTAATTAACTGTAGGTTGCACTTTATAAAACAATAATCTTATTATTCAAAGCTTATTAAAGTTATGTATTGATAGTTCATGTAGCAGTCAAATTTTTCATACTTAAATATTTTCAAACTTTTTTAAATTTCAGATTCCACGATTGAAAATGCTCGTAAAATAGAATCGATGGCTTAACTCAGAGTCTTAGGTTAAAAACTACACAAAATGATTCTTTTTGGCAAATATTGAGATAAACTTTTAGAGTTAGTCGCGAATTTATTTAAAATTTTGATCGGAAATCGATTCGATCATAAAAACTAGTTAAACTTGTTAAATGACATCTATGTTATTATTATGATATTATATTAATAGTTTAACAAATGTAAAATTCCACCGAGTGGAAGTAATTGATAAATGTTCAGAATGTCACTTTTGGAGTATCGAAACGAAAAATCACGTAATATTAGAAAAAAAAGTTAAAAAGTAAAAAATAAATAATTACAATTGAATATTTGATAAAGTTATTGCTGTTGTTAAATATTCGTAAAGACAATTTTAACCGAATATCCACTTGATCCAATGACTATTATTAATTATAAATTTAATTGAGCTTTCAAACCATTAGAACGTATTTCAAAATCCAAGATGGTTTGTTATGGAATAATTTAAGAGCCAGTAAGCGGACGTTTAAAATAATAATTTGAAAAGTATATTTATTAAACAAAAACAACATTATTTTCAGGGATTCTCCGTAATACACATAAACCACCTAGTGAAAGGTAATTTACGTTGAACGGTAGAGGTCCGACGGAGCTCGATGATTCTTCTCGCTGCTGGTGTTACACCGTGGAAGTAGGCTTCTCCGTGTCATCGTCGGGGAAACTACTTTTACCTCGAACTCGAACTGGTGTCGGCATCCACTGCACC
This sequence comes from Platyscapa corneri, assembly GCA_018907185.1. NCBI lineage: Eukaryota > Metazoa > Arthropoda > Insecta > Hymenoptera > Agaonidae > Platyscapa > Platyscapa corneri. The sequence goes on along the minus strand of JACCHW010000045.1, from coordinate 402,535 downwards.
GCACCGTACGATCTCCGTCAACCAGGCGTCGACGTTGGCGGTCATTTGACGGACGAAAAAAGTTGGTTCGGGCGGGAGGCGAAACTTCATGGTTCACACGCGCTCTCGTTGTTGGACGCAGCGCGACATGGTTTCCTCTGCGCCGAGGAAACAAAGACAACAGTCTCAAATTTCCGCATCTTGTTTACAAAAGTATTTTTTTTTCAGTTGCTTTAGAACCGCGTAATCGGTACAACTTGTTTCATCTATTATTTCTTTGGTATCCGTTTACAACAGCTTCCATTGCTAATTACGTTTACAGTTTTATTGCATTATAAGATTTTTGGATTGAACTTTTGGAAATAAAGCTTTTTTACCACCAAACGAACGATACATTTTTTGCGACCCATCCTACAAATACATTTACAAAAATTATTTGATGCGATGTTTGGAAGTCAGTGCATTATTTCTCAAATAGTTTCCGTGTACGTTGACGACCTATTATTGCATTCAATTATCGTATTCGCGATACTATTAAGTACGAATTAAGTTAAAATTACACAACACATCATGACTGTGATCGTCTCAAAATAAATTTATCTCTCGTTTATTAAATATAATAATGTTGCGTAATTAATTGTTAGGTTGGAAAGGAAGAACGATATGAAAATAAAAAGGAAACGTTTAATGGATAGTTTTTAAAGATTAACGCTAAAAAAACCATTGTAAGCGAAATAATGTTTGCGGTTACGCTGCTTTCCCTTGTTATACGTAAAGATGAGAAAAAGCCGCTTTTTAGCACATCTTTACGTAATACGTTGAGGGCCACACGATCGCTCGGCACAATCTGCACGTTGACAAGGTTATGGAAACTAAGACTCGAGCTCCGCACTATCGAATTCACTAGGATTCGGCGGCTTATTCTTGTGCTACCGACTGTCTCATACATAATCCCAAAGATATTACAAGATTGAGTTTAAGCTTCATGCTTTTTCTTCAGTCGTTACGAAGTTGTATTTGCAATTAATTCAGTGTCTAATATTTTACTAAAAGGTACATTAAATATTATGATCCTTGGAAATAATACGCATACTATTTATATGCGTTATTATTAATTTCAAGTATCGATATTTAATGCTTCTATCATTTCTTCAGAAGAAGTTTAGAAATGTAAAGATTAGAAAATCGATTTTGTATTAATTACAATAATTTTAAATATCTTGTGCTGAATTTTCACACCGTTTGAAACTTAAATTATATGTCGGTTAAAATAATTTTAAAAATATCTGTACAAAATCTACTACGACAATAGATATAATTACACCATTTGATTTTGTATGAAAATACTTAGAAAAATTAAATGTTAAGTATTGCAAATAAAATTCCAATTTCTTTACTTAAATAATATTTTAGTCGTCGAGTTGAAAATATATTCTTTCAGGGATAAGAAATTTCATGTACATTGAGCACTTTAAATATTTATTCAAAGAATACTACCTTTTACAATTTTTTTGATAAAGTTTATTTTGCTAATCTATTATTTAACTTGTATACGATTTGACTTTGTGTCTATTAAGCAAAAAATTTTATTTATCCTCATATTTCACTTTTATATAGCTTCGTGAATTTATCTTTGTTTTGTTCCATTCTATTATTTAATAAATTAAAAAATATAGTCTAGAAAATTACTTTTATTATATGAAAGTATGCATTTAATTAAAACGGTGTAATCGATTGATTATAATTGATACAAATAAGTCTAATATTTCAATACTATTATCAATATTAATATCGTAAACTAAATCTAAAAATCTAAAAATGAATAAAAAATTTTAATATTCAACATTTAAACAACTGAATTAGTCAAATAAATTTAAATTAATTTATAAATGAATAAGGTTTACTTTATAGTATAATTTGTTAATTTAAATATTTACAAACTTATAAAGGATATCTTTGTATTTTTTTATTTAGAATGAGCATTTATAAATTTATATCCTTGAAATTGATTGCAATTAATAATCGCTTATATTTTTAATTTTAAAAGAACATTCAAGAATTGGTATTTGAATATCATATCGATAATAAAGCGATTTTACAGATTTTATCTAAATAAATGTTGACGAAAGAAAATTTATCGAAAATAATTAACAACGAAGTGTTCTTCGCAAATAAAATTATGTTAAAATATATTTAAAAAAAGTTCGTAAAATTAATGTTTTATAAAAAACATTTAATTTTATTATTTATTCTATTTTTTTTCGTTCTCTGAAAATATGACTTTAAATTCATAGAAAATGCACAATATAGTCTCTAATGATAAAGGCAACGTGAAGAGAAGTGGCTTCGTCCGAGGGATTGAAAAGATTATAAATACTTTGTAAGTATAATTTATATATCGCTTTAAATTCAATAGTTTGCGACAGAAAAAGTTTCTTTGAAAATCCTTTGAAATAATCTGCGGGTCGGTGTTAAATTTTTAAACAAACGAAGTTCGTCGGTAGCAATAATAAATAGGCCACCATTGAATAATGCAGAGGTCGTCTAATAATTGGATTTGAATTTCAGAGCAGTAGTTAACAGAAATGTAATAATATGATGAGACACGAACACGCGAAGACAATGATGATATTTCTCGGTAGAGGCGTGAGTTACTGACGAAATATTAATGCACCGATTGCTTCGAGAGTTCGCATGAAAAGAGCCCATTACGAAAAATCGAAGTAAAGTGGAAAACGAGGGAGAAACCTTTCCAAGATGCTTTGGGCTTTTCAGTGGGCATAGCAGCGCGTAATTTACGAACGGGACTTATGCGTGCGACGCAGATGTTTCATTATTGCAAGGCCGCTTCAGCGGAGAAAGTTTTAGTAATTCAGTTTTTTCGAGAATCCCCTCGTTGGCTACTATTTTATTATTTATTTGTTTATTTATTTAGAAACTTGCTATTTACATTTTTGTGCACTTCTTAAATTTACATTTCTTTTTCCTTACGGCTATTACTTATAATTGAACACTTAAACATTTAATATTTATATATCACGTTTATTTCTTTATTTTATCTTCTTTTTTCACTCTTCTTCTCTCCTTCCACCGCCTTGCTCCTCTGCTTCGTATCTTGTACAATACGTTTATATATTTTCTAATAAAAAATCACCTTTCCTAATGTTCCCCACTTGATTTATTATTTGGAGCCCGTAACATTGCACTCCTCTATAATGTGTTTATTGTTTTTCGTTTCATTGCCCATTCTGAATGTTGCCGATAATTTCATTCCTTGTTTTCTTTTTTCGCCTACCTTTTTTCATATATACATTTGTTACTCTGTGTGTTTTTAATTTCTTACGCGGACTTAGCCGTTTTCAGTTTATTAATCCAAATTTTTTGCCGCTGTTCTGTTTTTATCCTTCGTATCTATTCCCATTGTATTTCACCCTCTTCTATTGTTTCTCTCCAATATTGACCAGACCGCTACCGATGCTGTTCCAAAAGTTTATTCTTTTTACTTCAAAATTCAATCTCTCTTCCTTTTTTCGTTTGCTACTATCCGATATTAGATTTTTGCCGACTGGCGGATCCTCCCAGAGGATTATTCGAGCTATATAATTTGTGATTCAATTTGTAATATACAATTTACTTAATGGTGGACGCACCGTATAAAAACTTAAAATCATTTTAAACTCTAAACGAGTGTTTGCTTCTCAAAGCAAGGATAAAATGTAAGGTACTGTTTTCAACATATTTTATCAATGGATTAATGCGTGAAAAAGCAAAAATCGCGTACCGCTAGAAGAGGAGAGTTTGCATCGACATTTCGCTTGGGATGGGAGTCATGCGAGTTTTCTATAGTTACCGTACCACAGCATACTTTGTGCGTATACGAGGCAGAACGTGATTGATGTCGGCTTCGGTGTCGTGTCTACTGTTCTAGGAGCGCACGCTTCTGTGCACCGTAAGTCTGGATTTGTAACCGTAGCTTCGGTGCGTCGCAAGTTTGAAAGTCGACTCAGACTGACGCCAATCTCAAGGGAAACTTTTCCTTGGTACTAATAGCCAAATAGTGCTAGACCTGAACTCGGGTTCCTTCCTTATTAGCCCCCAAAAGAGCTCCGTCGCACAATTAGTACCATTTGCATAGTATTTACTCAAAATTTGTATCGCGATAATAATTTCAAGGAGCTCGACGATTATCTATTCTTTCAATATAATAAGCGTTCAGGTAACATTCATTCTAATACTTCAAAGAAATAGATGTTAATTAAATAATATAGGTAAATGTCCATGAAAGTCTTTCTAGATACTTACTCTACGTGGAAAAGTTTAGTGCAATTTCGATCAATTTTTTCCGTATTGTACATAATGTTCACAGATGAGTTGCATCTTATAAAGTTTGTTATCATGAAAAAAAAAACAAAAATCTAAACCGAACCGTCCATATTTCCTATAAAATTATTTTAATGACAAGGCAACCTCTTCGTGCGAAAATCAGATTTCTAACTTAACTTTTACATAATTTTGATAGACTTACATTATATAATTATATTCAATACATATGTTTATAAATTTATAACGAACCTAGGAAACATATACATAACTTATTATTATTTTTACATGCTTGTGTTTTTCACTAGAAATTTCCGTTTAATTAGGAATACGAATATTTTATTTAATGAAAGTATATTTTTTCATTTCTAGGTTTTGTTACTAAAAAAATTTTTCCACAGGAAATAATTTTACTTTTTCACGTTCTCAGCAATTGCGTTGTAAATTGCCACGTCCCAATTTCCGCCAACAAAAATTCATCAGTCATCGAAAGCTTCTTTAAATCGAAACAAAATAATTTATAACGGACGAAGCTGCAGCCGAAGGACCGAATAACCAAATAAATTAAAAAATATAAACAAAATTTATCTACGCACAAATTTTGCGATAAAAAAATCTATTTTTAAGCAGTTACAACATAAACGAAAAAAAAAAAAGAACTTCGTGAGAGAATACGAAGACAATGAAAGTAATAACTGATTAATAACTGATGCAAATACTGTAGTGTCTAGGAGTTTGAACAACGCTCACAAGAATCTGATTGAAGTTACCGGTAAAGTTAGGAGCAGCACAGACTTCGATCGAAACACATTAAAACGAACTGGTAGCTTCAGTTAAGATTTTCATTAATTCACGTTATACTTTTCTTCATTTGTTACACAATGTAGCTACGATCCTAAAGTCTACAGTAGATTTTTTTACCTTTAGTATTTACAGATTTAGAACACAATATTTAATGCTCACATTAAATATTTTTTTCAATCTTCAAATTATAACAGAAACCTATGAATTTAAAATATGGATGCGTTGAAGGTTTCAAATGTTCATTGAACAAACGTTTGTGAAATTCTAGTTAATCGTGTCATTGAATTATTGTTATGAACGATAAAAATTTATTTTTAACTATTTTTAAATAACTTCGCTCTATTTCAACAAATGCAATGAATTGTAATAATTAGTTCCGTATTCATGAAAATTATGCAGAAGTTTTTAAATCAAATAATTGTCTTTATGTTAAACAAGTACGGACTTGTAATCGCTGCAATTCTAATACGTTGAATAAAGTTATAAATTTATTGTAAGAAATAAATTTTTTTCTGTGTAAGATAAATCATGATTCATAAGTCATGAATTCAATTTATAAATTTTTTACTGAACGATTCCATTCATTTTTCATTTATGTGATTAAGAATCATTTACTGCGACCGAAAGTGTAAGAACGGCACGAATAGAATAATAAAATTTAAATACTTTGCCCAGATGTTTCAGAATAATATCCGAACTCCCGCGTATAATATAATAATATTTTATAAAATATAAACGTCAATAACGTCGGTAATCAATTTTGCGAAACTTTTCGAGCGGCACAATTCTTTAAATGCTCCGTGATGATTAAATTTTAGCTTTAAGAATTACCTTTATTATTGCTTCAAAATACAATTGTCAACTTGATCGGTATAATAAAAATAATGGCGGATTTAATATATAAGAATGATTGAATAATTAAAAATGTCAGCCTATCTGATTTGCGCTCGATCATGATCTCCTATTCAGAGGTCGGATCCACGATCGCCAGCATACTAATCTGACTCCATTTCGACATGAACTGAAGCAAAATGAATTGAAATAATGAAATAATTAATTTTATTATTATTTAAATAACGTTGCAGTTTAAGCGTTTATAAGGGGGGTTTCTTCTCCGAAGACGAGCTTGTCACGTCACGAAAGCGCTTTCCGTCACGTCGCGTGTATTGTCTCATCGGGGACTTGGAAAGGCCCCCGAGCGCGCGACTCGGTTCAGTTGATGCACGCGACGATAGAACCCAATTAGCAGCGGAAGCGGCGATATCTGTTAAGCAGTCGTTTAACGAAAACTAGGAGAAAAGGCAAACGCTGCGATTGAATAGATTTAATTGGACAATGAATGACCAGGCGCGTGTCTGAGAAAATTCTTGAATTTCGCCAGAATGGAATGTGATTACGAGACGTTACTCCCACGTTGTTAAATTGCAATTATAAAAGGAAAAGGGAAGTCGGCTCACCTACGCACTGCGATGGAGGAGGCGCTCCTCTGCTCACTTTCACTCACTCTCTCACACTTTCTTCCTTTTCTTCTCCTCGATCTTACCATTTTTTTATTTTTTCTTTCTCTCTCAACCTCCCTCTCCACACTGTATTCTGCATTTCTGACATTTCTTCCATCCATTACTCCTCTCGTCGTGTCGCCATTTCTCTTTTCGATGTCGATTTTCGATTTTTGATTTTTTTTATAAACTGCTCGAAAGCTTGAATATTATCAATCTGTCTTTTCGGAAGTGCCTTCACTTCTTCTCCTTTCGTCACGAGTCTCCTTAGTTCTCATTAGCATTTCTCGTTGTCTCTCACGAGACGTAAACAAATGTCGCGAGACCGTAACAAATCTGCGGCACTCGTTACCTCTTATATTTGTTATACCTATTAAATTCAATTTATTTAAAAAGCCTATGATATATAAAAATTAATTCATTTGCAAGTTATAATATCGTGATGGAAAACGGGTTCAATTGTGTGTTCGACAATTTTATTCTCAATAATTATTTTAAACAGCATGTATATGTTATCTATAATATTTCATACTTTTTAAAAAATATCGCATTGTTTAATCATCAAACTTTTATTTTCAATCATTAACTATTTTTACTTATACTTTTTATGTTTTAAAATGTAATTTTGTTAATTTTCAATATCAGAGTATCGAATTAGAAAAACGATATCTGATATTATCATCTTGTCTTATTCTTTATGATAAATTGATCTAAAATGATAAATTTATAATGTTTTTTATTCATAAATGAATACGATATTCTTTAATAATGTTATGTTATTTTATGTAATTTTTTATTTGACGTTTATTTTCGTTTTTTCTTCTTTACTCTTAATATTTTTTGGTTCTTTCTTTCTCTGCTCTAGTAAATGTTGTTTAGTATATTTAAACGTCTTCTTTCTGCTTTTATTATTTCATTTCAGTTCTTTGTATTACTTCCTATTTTATTGCACTTCTGTAAAGTAAGGTTCATTGTTTCTACGCCATTCTTTAAAATCTACATATTCCTTTTCTTCTTCCGCCAACCAGCGTTTGTTTATTCGATCTCGCTTCATTCTATATATTAAAAATATCTTCATTTTAATTTTATGTATGCACTTTTTCTTGTACAGTTTCCAAGATTACATATTTTACTTTAGCTGCCTATTTTGAACTTTTTAATTTTCGTTGATCTATTATCGATGAGTCTATGTACATCCATATGATTTCTCTTGTTGTGAATAACCCTTTCCAATAACAGTTAGACTATTCAATACTTGGCCAGAAATGCATTCTTTTTGTTTCGTAGGTTTGTTGCTCACCTTTAATTTCGTTTATATATATTTTATATAAATTTCCTTCTGCAATTCTCAATTTTAGTCATTATTTTATAATTTCTATGATTTTGCATTTTCTTACTTTGTTTAAAAATCTAATTACTCTTTTTTTTGCTTTTATTTTTGTTCTTCTTGCCTCTAGCATCATATTTATTGAAGAGTTTTTATCTAAATTAAACACCTATTTTATGTATTTTCGTTGTTTTTTCTATTTTTATATTTCTGTCCTATATAGTTACATATTTTCTACGGCTCTGTCAAATATTTTTATTTTTATATTTTATTTTACCATGTCTAAGCTTTGGTACATAGCTATGTAACTTGTTAATTACCATATATGCTTGTTTGGCCACGAATATTGTAAGTTCTCCATCCATTTTTTTTTTTATTTAAATATGGAGTCCAAATACGTGATTTTATATATTATTTCTAACTTGTTTCCGACTAAAATCTTTTGTTTTCTTTCTTTTTTCTGATTTTCGAAATTTAAAGCCGGTGAATTCGTTGATTTCGTCATTTGCGTTTACCAAATGCATAATTTCTTCTTTTTGAGCTGTTCTGTTCGGAAGTCACAGTATAGGATTTTTAAAGAAAACTAAATATATAAAACTTAAATATATTAAGCATAAACTATGTTATATTAAAAGTCATTTTGAAAACCTGCCTTCGATAAGCTTTGGCTTGTAAAATTGAAATACGTCTTTCTTGAACGATAGTTGAATTCAGATTAAACCTGTCCATCATTCACGTGTATACCAATGGTGCAAGTGCATTTGATTTCCTGGAATTCCGCTGTCGATTTACTTAAATCCTCAGTTTTCTTAATGACTTTGAACCTTCCCCCCACCCAACTACTTGACTCTGTCCCGCCTCTGTTAATGCATGTATACACGCTATACATATTTTACTTTTGTGCAATATTATTAATAAATATCATTCTAATATTATAAATATATATATATATATTTAAATCGTTCTTTTATGAAATGATTTTATTAAGTTATATCGTGGTTCTATAAAAATAATAATTTGTACTGATAAAAATTATCACGAACTGTCTTGAAAAAAATCTTTCGATATTTTGAAATCTTATTACACAATTATATCTAGAACATAGTCAGAAAATTCTTTTGTTTGCCTATAAATGTGAGATAAAATACACTAGGTGCTATAATCATAATAAAATTTTCCCGTAATATATAACAATTTAATGGTAAAATCTTTCAGTATTAATATGAAACTAGATACGCTAAAAGAAATTATAAAATTTTTAATTATTAGAAATTAATTAGAAATGAATCGATCCCTTTATATTATTATATACTGGGCTATATCAACACATAACAAAAATATTGTTTTTTTTGAACAAGTATTTTGTCTTTACTTTCTTCCATATGTTTTCTCCTCATTCGTATTTCTATCTACAGTAGCACTTTCATCATTTAATACTTTGCCAGAAATTTAATCTTTTTGTCCCGTAATTTTTTTTTTGTCATTTATCATCTTGCTTCTATTAATTTCATATAAACTCTTTTTCTATATAATAATATTTAAATGATTAAAAAATAACATTATTCATTATTGGTATAAACCTTTTTTTATTAAATATGAATTTTTTTCAATTTGGAGAGCAGAAAATTAGAAAATTTATTTAGAATATTATTGCTATAATTTGAGCTTGCAAAGTATACAGGAATAAATTGTCTTTTAATATATAAAAATTAAAAAAAAAGGTTCGTTAAAAAACACACTTTGATATGTGCCGCCCATCAGTGGTAAAGTCTACCCAACACTCGTATGGTAGCGTGGAAAGCGTGTAGGTGAGCGTGTGTGTACAGCTGCTGTGCCGGCCGTTACATACTAATTGTTTAAGTTACAATGTATAATATAAATAAAATTTTTTCAATGCATTTGCACTTTCATTTCATATTATATATTGTTATACTAAAAATCTAAGAAAATATTTTGTTTCTGCACAACATTCATTATAATTAAAAAATATATCATATTTATTTTATTTATTTAAATTTAAAAATTTCAACAAATAATAACTTTAATTTTATAATTCATTTTTTATCAAAATTAATTCACATAATTTTAACTGTACTTTTTCATTATAACTAGACGTTCTTTTACAACACTATATCTGCCAATTAAAAACATATTATTTATATTTCTATCTTCATAATTCCATAAATATATTTATGTTTATAATACTTTTATTCTAACTGTTTGAATACGGTAAATATAGTTAAGATCGTATTAAAATTTATAAAATTCAATCTTGTATTAAACAACGTGTTGCAAAATTTTAAAAAAGACAAGAATATATTTTTTATTTAGTAATGTCGAATAGATTATTATTTCATATATTAAATAATAATATTATATTTTAAAAATTTTATTAATTATTGATAATATACAATATACAATTAAAAGTAAAAGTTATCAAAAAATTAAACAAAATAAGATTGTATACGTTGGTAGTCCTATTGTATTTATTGAAATTACATAAAACTTGTATTTCTTTGAAAAAATAAATATCTCTTCATTTTTTTTCGTATTTTATTGTCTGTTAAATAAATCATAAGCCATATTACTTTGTATGAACAAAATTCATAAATTTTACCTACCAATGACAAAATATCAGAAAGTGATTCAATTATTTATAGTTTACTAATGATAAAGTATACATATTATAAGATTAATATTATGCTCTTGGAGAAGACAGTGTAAATACATCATCTATCTCATAAAGAACGTCTTCTTGGATCCAGACTTGAGAAATTTTATCTTAGAATTCAAACGTAATAATGTATAAATATATTTATATTTATTATCATTTCACGACGTCATAAATTTATACGTATATTTATCTTTAAAAAAACAAGCTATTTGCTTGGAATGTATTAAATAATTTCTGAACAAATTAATAAGCCATAATTATATATTATTCTTGAGAGCAGTCGAGTTATAGTTTCAAGATAGTAATGTTTATTAAAAGTATCATAAAATCTATGTTACTGGTACAGTGATTTGGATTAAAGTATAAAACGAAACGCAACGAAAAATAATAACAAATATGCGTTTAAGTTATAATAGTAAATTAAACATAAATTTAAATGCAATTACTTGTGAGGTTTGTTAATAGAATAATATACATAAAGTAATAACAACAAATTATGAAAAATATACCAATAAATCTGATTTTTAATTATATCATATTTGCTGGAATTGTTGTGTTGCTGCAGAGTCGTAAATTTGTGCTCATTCTGGCTATTCTTATAAATGTACATAAATGTATTTTTGAATAACTTTACAAAATACTTTTATATAATTATAACGCTGAGAATATAAAAAAAATTTAGATTTTTAGAATCATAAAAATCAATAAATTATTTAAAACGTTTTTTCGAAGATAAATACACTGTTTTTTTTTTATGTAATATGGATTTAAATTGTAATTTCATCATCATTTAAAATTTTTTTTTAATTTTAAATTAAATTTGTTAAAACATTATATCTGCATGATTTTGAAAACTTGTATTTATGAAAATTCCTTTAAATTATAATATGCATTTTTTTTTATATCAGCATTAAAATTTATAAGTTGTCAATTATTATGATATAAAATTATAAATTTTAAACCGAAAATGATAATATAAAGTTAAAAAAAAATTTTTATTTTCTCAAAATAACTTACCTAAGGAACGAAAACATTCAGTACTAATTTTTAAATATTTTAAGATATTGATGGTCCACGCAAGCAATATCATCACAATTCCTTACGGCATCATTACGCGGTTACACAGAAGTCATTTTCTCTATGCAGGAAATTCATTAAGCTACTATTGTAAGAACGTGGAGTATACAGGAAATGATATTTAGTGTTATATTAAATAATATACATGACCTAAAACTCGTTTTTTACATCATTTAATTGAATAAAAAACGTTATATGAAATGAAAAAAAATCATGAATTTTATTAATTTTACTTACTTGTGGATGTGTAATTTTTTACAAATAAATTTATCATTTTTGAACCTTAGAAGTTATAGCTATCGATTGCTTATGTCGTAGTTGATATAATATATTTCCAGTATTTCCACAAATGAAATAAAATAATAATATTCCTGAGTATAATATCGAAACAGTCATTTTGAACAAAATACAAACGGTAATAAAACAAGTACTGCTCTGACGATATCGATTTAAACAGAACATAAATGCTTCTTAACTAATTATTTAGATTTATGGTACATCTTAATCTATTAAGCTTTATACGTCGCGTTTTGTTATCTTAATAAAATTATTTGTAGATTTGCAGGACTTGTAAATATAATTTAAGAATCGGAAACTTGGTGGATTAGATTTTGGTCTAAACATTTTTCAAATATTTACAGAATTATTTCACTGAAATTTAGTGAAATATTGCTTTCGAGTATTAAAACGAAAAATGGTGTTACTGTAAAAAGTTTGATAACGTAATGGTAATAACAACCAATGCTATAAATGATATACATAGATTTATTCAAAGGCAATTATTAGAACAAGAAAATAAGTAATTGTCGCCGAAAATGGATGAATTTATAAATTTTTAAAATTTATATAACTCATTAAAGTATTTACAAAGATTTGAATCGGAGCTAACGCGGGTTGAGAAAAGTGAAAGATACGCATTCATTTATAAAGTATCCCCTCCATTCTAGTTTTCTCGGTATACGCCGCGGCTGGGTTTTCTTACGAGTAATTATTATTATTAGATAATGCAAAATGAGTTAAAAGAAGGAATAAAAGGTTGGTAGCCGAGTAACAGGTATTAATGAATAACGAGGAGGAAGGTGGCCGAGGAGCGTGTCAAAAGGGCTCCAGGAATGCTCGCGTGAATCGATCGACAGACGGATACATTAGGAGCGAGCGAGAGCCACAATCTCGTTTGCAGAAAAGCAAGAAAAAAGGAAAATATCCTTTTCCCTCGGTGACCCGGCGCAGCACGAAACGCCCTCCCCTCCGGCGTCGGCCGCGGCACTCGGAGTACGGAGGTTCGTATGCGCAGGTCGCGCGGTACCTATGGCAACGGGCGGCGCGGGCACGTGTCGCGCAACCGCAGCAGCGCCGCGACGACGCGACGCAGTCACAGCGCAGCCGAGCTCTGCAGCGGGAGTAGTAGACGTGCGCGAGTCGCCGTAGCACAAGGACGTGATCACGTCGGAAGAGGCTCTCGTCGGAGCCGAGGTCTAACAGTCGCTCCCGGGGTGCCAGTGTTTTCAGACAGCGGGCGGTCCACCCACATCCAGCCGAGAGTCGAAGGAGGAGGGAGAGAATCGATAGAGGACAGAAGACAGAAGACAGACAGCCAGGATGCCAGCGGACGCGGAGCTCAGCACGCTCCTGAGCAGGCGTCAGAAGATCAACGAGGACCTCGAGGAAGGTCGCGAGGTCAAGAAGCAGTACAAGTTCGTCAACGTCTACACGGAGTTTCACGAGCTGAGCAGACGCGAGATCAAGCAGTACGAGCAGACCTTCAACAGGTGAGGGCTCCCCCCGAGGAGGAATCGCACCTTCGTCCCCGGCCCCCTACTCCCGCACCGTCAGCGGATCCTGCTCTTCTCTCCTGTGTCTACTATTCCGGCTGCTGGGGTCGCCGGGACTAATGCAGCGTGTGTGTGCGCGCGCGCGGCCGCGTGTGCGTGCGAGCCCGTTGCTTTTCGAACAACAGAAACGGCCGGAGGTAGTTTTGCCGCGCGGGAATTCCGATGGCGGGCCGGAGTGCGAGCGAGCAACGGTCCCTCGGTACCCGATCGCACTTTTCGCATTTCAACCGATCCGCTGCCCCCGAGCAATCGATCTCGGGACACCGGACAAGGTGATGCTCGTGCTCGACTCTCCGCGCTCCGAAACACGTTAGCGGCGTTTGAATTTTGACCAACACATTGCGGCCCGCGCGTTCCCTGCCTTCTGTTGCCTCTGTTGCTCCGCCGGGCTGGACTCATCGATCCCCTGCTTTCGTTCTCGCTCCGAGCTGTTGTCCCTCCTTACATCTGCTCCCGAAATCTCTCGTAAAATCTTTTAAAGCTACCGATGCGCCCAACTCCCGAGTCGTTTGCTTTGCTCTGCGACACAAATACGTTAGATCTTTCGTTATATAATGCTAGACACGCTTCGGGTTCTCGCGAGAAACCCGACTTGTGCTGAAAATTTTCGATTAAAAATATCTGCCCTCGTGTTGGTTGTCTCGACGCTATATCCGTGTATTTGGAAACAAATAAACTTGGGCAATTAAAGATTAAATCCAGGCGGTAGAATTTTTTAAAAAGTAAATTCTAGGCACGCGGAGACACGTGTAGTAGCAGCAGCAGCAGCAACAGCAGCGTTAAATAGTATGAAACAGGTATTGGGTGTGTTGCGATTATTGCCAAAAAGACATTCCTTATTTCAAAAGAAGTTTTCACTACCTGAATACCTATAGTCGTTCGCACGGTTAAATAAATGGATGAAACGAAATTCCGATTTTTACAGATCGTAAAGTATTTTTGTCATTTTTGGACTTATCCGGAGATGTATCTAGAATGTAGACCCCGTTAACCAGAAAATAAAAGAAGTTATTCGAGCACTGCATGTATGTAACCGTTAGTATTGTTCGTTAAAATTCAGCCGGGATATCATATTCTCACATAAATTCGATGAAGCACGTAAATACGGTTACGAACTATAGAACAGTATTTTATTTATTTGTAAACTTGAGCAAAAATTAGAATTTAAATTTTGTGGAAATTCTTCGCGAAACGTGTTCGCTTTCATCTACAATTTCAAACGCTTAAACCCTTTGTATGCAACATCTACAGCCTTTAAATTCCTCCAATTAGCAGTTACTTTGCACTCATTAGCAGTTACATATGAAGTCTCTCATACCCGCTGCTTTAGATTTATTATATTAAGCGGTTTACAACTACGAATCGTTAGACATCTTTAAAAGTGACTCTTCTTAAAGTTTCAAAATTTAATTTATCCAGGACTTTTTAATTTTTTGGCTGGTGCGTGTATAAGAGTGTGCGCGTGTAAAATCGCGCACGTAGGCTCGCGCAAACGTTTATTCAAAGCTTGAAGAATATAAGATCAGAATAGAAACAGTTGCTTTCATTCTAACAAGAAAATATCTACGTGCCTATGTTAAGAAAGTATTACCTTGTGAGAAGTTAAGAATCCATTGGTTTCTAACGTTACGACCTTTTAGATTAGTTTTGCTGATTTAAGGAATATTCATTGAAAATATCTGTAGTTAGATCACATTAAAATGTTTTCTATATCAAACGAGTCCATCGATAATAAATTTAATCTACTCACGCGCGTACGGATATGACACACGACTTGTTAAAGTTACATATGAAATATTCTTATATTTCGTAGACGACGGTTACAAACAACTTAAATTAATCAATGATTTATACGCGCGTGCGGACTGACGCTCAAACATTTTCAGGAAATCAGATTACTCGAGTAATGAATTCAATTTATTATAATTTTGAAGCTCTTCTCAGCTAATTCCTGTTGTAATCAATTTTTTATCGTGTACAGCTTAAATATATAAAATCTAAAGAACAATTCGATTCTTGCAACGACAAAAATCTTGATAGAGCAAAGATGAAAAGTAGTTTTTGATTTTTTCATAGGAATAAAATGAATTATACATCGTTATATTAAATTTCTTTTAAGAACCACCCAATTTTTACCTATTTTCAAATCATTAATCCTGTGCATTAAATTACTGCGCAATGGAAACAAGTTAAAACAATGCAACACCAGTGCCAACAATTTTTTAATAAAATCTTCCGTATATTTGGTAATGTACTTAAAAACGTAAAAGAGAGATTAAATAGTAAATTCTTTATTTTTCAGTATTACAAATTATAAATTAATTTCTTGTTATTTCACAATTGAGAATATAATTATTAAATTTATGCATTTTGTCATATCAAATCTAAATACGACATCGACCAAAATGTACGTTCCTTTTTGCATACAAAAATATTATCCTTCATGGAGATTATAATTTCACCGACTTAAATTGAGACTTGTTTGAAGGAGAGAGACTTTATCACTCGTAAACTATTATGCCCTACGAATAGCAGTTGTGCATTTATTTGGTGCATGTAAAAAGCACTTGGCTCATGCAAATGCTCCTTTATAATGTAAGCCGTCAAATAATGAACCCACGCACATAAGCATTTAACGAGCTTCTTAAATATGTATTCATTTCCGTAATAAAACGAAAGCAGAATTGAAATTTGAAGAAATAAAAATCAAACGAATTTGCGTTGTTTTTTTACGTGCGCAACTGTCTATGATATATATTCGTGCGTAAACACTATTCTGATTCCAACGTCCGTCAATTTTCACTTGTAATATTGCAGATTTTTCTTGGAAACCACTTTACTGTAAATGTTTTCACTCATGCCTAAAATGAAAATTGAGTTTGCAGTTGGCATCACAAGTATTCGAATAATGGTCCAGTGCTAAACCTTTGTAACCGTATCGTTTATAATTGCTAATAATGTATTGTCTATTTAACTAATAAGCAATGTGTATCTCAGAGTTTTAAACAAAACTTGCAAGGACTGACGATGAAAGGGCATCATCCTGTTTGTTCATTTGTCATTTATAAAAGTGAGTTTTTAAAACCGTTTCTTTAAGTACTTAAGCTTTACAATGGTTTTCACGTAAATTTAGTTATTTAAATAATAAAACATTAAATAAGTTATGAATTAAAGAGCTTAAAACACTGTACTTAAGAAGGACAGGTATCGTATATATTATTTGCGTATTTTCAAATTCGGACGTGCACTTTGACGTTCTAATTATGTGCTTGAGAAATAAAAGACGAATATGATAATTAATTTAGAGAATTAAAAATACAATATTCTACTAATTTTTTAAATTTACAAAAGCAAAGTACCCGTAAAGCAGCTTCTATGCGTTAAATTTTATTTTTAAACTTAAAATATTAAAGATTGCCATCTTCGTTACAGCGAAATTAAAAATAACAGTTATTTCTGCCATTCTGCTTTTGTTGCCTTAATTTGTTCGCGTTATTCCACATTCATGAGATAATGATAAATTTGAAAAAAATATATTATAACAATCTTAAAAATATGTAAAAGCGTATCGCTGCATTATAGTAAGTGATATATAATCTATTTTTGTGAAATTTAATACACTGTAATCAATTAATGATATCTCTTCTAGGAAATATAATTTAAATAGTCTATCTTCGTAATAAACCTGGATTGTATTTATATATTGAAAAGTGACTGAATGTAATAACCATGATTCGGCAGTCAAGACTTATTAAATCTGCACGCGCACATAAAATAATAATACCGCACTTTATATTTATTTACAAACTACGTCAAAGGTTTATTTCGACTTGGAGTTGAAAAAAATTAACTAAATCATTTATTGGTTCTGGTTATTATTTAACGGTAATAGTCAATCCCGTTACATCCAGTAAAATCGCTAAACTGGCCATGAACCAGTTAAACGATTATTTATGACAAATTTAAAGCTAATTATGGATCAATGCAATTAGAATTAAAAAACCGCAAGAGCATAACATCATTATTTCTAAAATGACTTTTCATCAATATTGAAATAAATAAGGCAGATTGTTCGTAATTTTTATCGACACTAAATTGAATTAACACTCGAGTATTTCTATCGTTATTAGTTCCTCCGTAATACAAGAATCGTCCCGAAGTGTCAATTACCATCCATTAGATTTTTAACAAAACTGCAGAAAAAGCCTCCGATTGCAATGGTGGCATTAAAAGTTTCACGACTGCACGCCGAGGGATTCAATAAGTCTTAATTTCCGAATGGGTCGAGGTCTTCGGAACAGACAACAAGCATAAGACGGTAGTAAAGCGGAGAGCATAACTGTGCTTGTAGAAAATGACATTTTCGCGGTACCGTCGAACGCACGGATAAATATGAATAAATCGTAAGATGGTGTGTGGATAAGAGACGCCGATCGAGTGCCGGTCGGTTCCCTTAGCTCCAGCAAACCTCGTTAATTTTAGAATTGGATTCCGCTTACCGGGCATCGCCTAATACAAACAGCTAGGGAGCGTTCATTGACTTGGATTTAGCATTAGCAGAGGCCATCCTTGCCTCGGGTATCGTCTTGGTCCGCGACGGCGACGGAGATGGCGACGTCACTTATCTCGGCCGCGTATTGAATTACTTGAAACGAGCTCGACGTGCCCTGCAATTGAGCGCCAATGCGGATCATGGGGCCAAAGCCCAAAGAATCCGATCAATGGAGTGCCGTTCTAGGAGGTCTGTTTCTGGGGCGGAATTTAATACGAGGAGCCTAGAGGCGCATGCGCTCCCGATACAACAACTAGTTTACCTGCGTCTCCGTCGAGTCGAATTCGCATTGTCGAAGGAGGAAAAACGATTATTACCACTGGGAAACCGATGCACCCAAGGAAAAATAGGACGCCACGAAAATAACAGCCCGAGCTCCACGCGAAAATAGGAGTATAATTACGATAATAAAATTATGCATAAGGAAAAACGTTTCTTTTTCTTCCAGCCTTGTTTTTCCAAAATGATTGCGCGTACCGTTAAAAATTAAGAACATCTCTTTGTTTCTTAAACGAGGAGCGTAGATAAGGGAGTCGGCGAAATTTGTTTGCGCGTTCAACTGTAATTTTAAACAACTGCTGCAAACTTTTGTTTGACCAATGCGAAAAGCGCAGTGCAAAGCTCGCGCGTTTTGCTTCAGGAAGAAATCAGCACTGGTTTATGGAAGCACCGGAGCACCGTCGACCGTGAATTTTGCTCTTCGACAATCTTGTCACTGCGCAAAAGCACTTTGCATAAAAACGCTCTCTCGAATTTTTGGCACGAAGCAGCGGAGTAAATCACAGACTCGGCAACGAGAACAATGTTTATTATTTTCTTAACACCTGCCTCGTACGCACCTCGTTCATTCATTTTATGGATGTAAGTTCGTCGACGTCGGCGAGCTCGAATCATACGCAGTTTAATTAATGTTTACATCGCCGTAGCGCGTTAATTTGTCGTCTTCCTTGTTAAATGTGCGCATGTATTGATATTCAAATTAATATTATACCGCCAATTTATCGCTCTCTTAATTTGCAATTCCGAATGAGATACTACATAAAACAATAAATCAACGAGCAACGGGAATTAAAACTCTATTCTACCATGTAATTAAACAAGATTATTCCTTCGACTTGTTTTCTTATTAATCCCGATAGCAATTTTGATTTTTGCTCGTACACTTTTCCACATCGTGAAATCATAACAACGAATGGGCATAAATTATACAGCTACGATAATACATCAATGGTTAACCATTCAAAGAGCAAAAGCTAAGCGATTTTTCTCCGTTTTATATTGTCCGCGTGAAAAAGGCTGAATCTATTGTGACATTAAATTCGTATAATTGGTCATTTCAGTGATTTGAATTTCAATTTGAAACATATACTTTGTACAACAACAAAAAAGTATCTTGTAAATATTAAAAGCAGTCGAGAATTTATTGCCCAATTTTAATTGTTTCAGCATCGCTTAGCTTACCTCTACAGCTCTCCTTGTAACGATAAGATTTTAATTGAAATTTTAACTTGGTGTAAAACTATTAGCGGGCCGTTTCGTTAGTACGAACAAAGAGAGAAAATAGAATTTGACGAGCCGTCAAGGGGTTCTTAATGCGCGAATCGCTCAACGACATTGAGCGCCTACGTACGTCGACTACAGTCGAACTATAGTTAAAGTACATAGAAAAAAGACTCACATCCGGACGAATGTCGCTGCTGCCATTAGTACAAAGAAAAAACACAAGAAGGTCTTATTGGGCCGAGCGCACGTGTGTACGTGGACGTTATACGCGGCTATGCGCGCGCGAAAATAATAGAGACGAAAGAACGCATTCGCAATGCGAACAGGTATTGCGAGCACGTAAGACACGTCAATGGCGCACGATTTTGCGTTCTTTCATTTTTTTTCTGCTTGCGTTAAAAGCATCGATCGCGAGCTGCACCTGTGTGTGTGTGTGTGCGCGCACGTGCTGCGGTAAGAAAAAGGAAAGGAATTCCCCGAGAGACATTACGGCGGAGGCCCGTTTACGGCACTAGGGATCCGGTGCACGTCGATCGGTTCCGTTCGCATCGCCGACGCACAGTCGCGCGAATCCACGGACGTCCCGTTGCTCTGCGCGTTCTGCTCCTCAGCCCCTGGAATCGTTAGATTTTGCATTCTTGCAATTTTGGAATTCGGTACGAGCTGCTGCGGCGGCGAATCATCGCGCTAGCAAGGCCTTGCAGAAGCGAGAGCCGGAAACGGCAAATTTCAGCCGATCGAACGCGAAATAAATAAACTTTTGCCTTTGTTCTTATTCAGCGCTTCCTCTTCCTACGAGTACTTTTATTCTTTATTCCTGATAGTTACGACCTCTTGGCGCACGCGGAATTACGAAGAAAGCTTATCTTTCGCAACGAATATTAACGTTGACGATTACGTTAAAAACACCGGACGACGCGTTCCTCGCGTTTTACCGAGTGCTCGCGCGCGGTATTCCTTATTCGTAAAATTAGAGTAAAAACGCATTGCTCGTAGATCGATGTTTATCGCTGCAGGAGTACAGTGTGTTGATAAAAACAAGCGGTCAAACGGCACATCGCACGTAATAAAATCAATCAAAACAAGCTAATTGCTCCGCAAAATATTATCGCTCTAAATTAAATATCAATTCGGCAAATGCAAAATAATCGCCGCTGAATGTTTTTAAAAAATTTTTACGCCAGGTCAGCTTTGTGTTTGCTTAATTGCTCTAATTGCCGGGTAGCTGTTTAAAGAAAATAAATTTCGTCGCCTTGAAAAGATGAATTATAGTTAATTCGAAACGGTTGTGCAAAGCGTTGATAAAGCATAATGTACACAGCGATGGAGCCGAGCTAAAAGAGCAGATATCTAATATAGCCTTCTTGTGTTGTGTTTGCTGATGCTGACGCAGTTGATGCTCGGCTCCTCTCTCTGGCGCAGGAAGTGGACCTTCCCAAATCGTATTGCGTAAGCTCTTTTGACAAACTACAACAAATATGGGATCTTCCTCGCGCACGTGCGCGAGGAGACCAAGCGAGACGAGTTCATACGCGTCGTTATTACCATTCCACGCAAGAACGGACTTCTTTATTTCGCACAGCCGTGTTCGACGATCGCATCGTTGAATTACGCAGCCATGATTTAGGATAAAGAAACCATTGCGATGGTTTGCGAGTTTGCGAGGTTTTGCCAGGTGAAGTAAGCTCTTCCGAAGAAACTAGAGGTTTCACCTCGAACGAAAGACTTGCTCAGCACCCCCCCCTTCTCCGTTAAATTTAGGTCAACAAGCGAGAAGAGGAAAATCGAAGAATAGGGCGAGTTGATCTTCCACCCTCGAATGTTTTTAGCTGCGATTTTTAAATTTTGTCGGCTCCAGCCGCGTAACTAGGCGTCCGAACTCGGTCCCGTGCGAGACGCCTCACCTACGCGTGTGCGCAGGCGCCCTCGTAATCGCACCGCAGGCTCGATTCACGAATCCGAAACGAAAGTCCGTGACAAAGCGCGCCTAGGTTCCTTTATAAGCGTCGTTGTGAACTTTCCGAGACGCGACGTGACGCTCTCCCTCCGAGAAGCGATTTATTAACGGACGCGGAACTCTCCTCTTCCTGTGCTCGGGCACATATCTATATCCAAACGAGGAACGAGCGAGGAGCGGTGCAACGGTACCTCCCGGATTATCCCCCGGCGACGATTTTCGTCACCGTGTTTCGTCGCGTATCTAAAAGCGGCCGGTTTACGAGCGTCCGGCCTCAGCGGCGCGGACCCCCCGTGCGACCGACGAATTTAGACTCGACGACGCTGAGCCTCGAACCGCGTTCGTCGCCTCCACTATTTTAAGGGACACGCTGCGCGATTATCTTCTGGCTCGACGCCGTAGACGGGAAAGGAAAACTGCGCTGCTCCATTCGAGCCGAGAGAGATGGTTATCGTCGGAAAAGCGGCTTTTCTGACCCCGAGGAATGCGACTTGTAAGCTTACGCGCTTCTGGAATACTGCTGATGTGCAACGCCGGCAACTACGAATCACCCACCAGTACTCTTCCTCGTATTCGTGGATTAGCACCGATAAATTTATCACACATTGCGTAGCTTTCATTCATTTTTCTTCTTCTAACGGTCTGTGTTTATTTCTGATGATGTTATCGAGCAGCCGTTTCATTGGTCGTAGATGTTTTGGATATTCGAAGGCTTCCCACGTACACGTATTCTGCATACGGGTTGCACAAGTCGACAGTTTTTTAATGCATCCTATACTTTTTTAGACGGTCATAATAATGTTCATTACAGCATTGACAAAATTTTATTTCTTTCATACTTTCTCTCCTTTTAACGAGGATAATACCGAACGGCCTTACAGTGCCATTCAATCAAGTGTGTAATTGAATTTTACGCTAATCAAATTAAGTTTCAAGCGTCTTAGCAATCTCAATCATTTAACACTTTAATTTAATAACCGTGTAAACTTTTACTTTACTTTATTTCTTTTTTGGTGGTGAAAAGTAAAATATAATAGTTTCAAAGCTACTTTCTCGGCCTATACCCCCCCCTCTCTCTCTCTCTCTCTCTCTCTCTCTTTACGGTTTGCTTAGTATTGGAGTTTTACGTGTTTGTGTGTATACATTACGCTCTTTGTTCCTAACAGCACTGATCCACCCGAGATTTGCCGGATCACGAGGTAAAAGTTCGTTCATAATAAACACAAATTGTTCCTTTTTAAAACGTAGTCCGAGATAATAAATTTTGGTTTATCGACCAAAATTAGCATTTGTATTACTTTTTATTGAAGAAATAATTTAAAAAAACTCGAGTTACATAAAAATACTCGTCAGGATACAATTTCTCGCAATAAAATAGTTTGCTCGTTTAAATACACAGATTTGTTTTTGAAAAAACAAAAGCAATTTAAAGACTGCATCTTTGCGTTGCGATGAAGATGTCGAATGACAACTTCTTTGTTAACACTGCAGCTTGTTACGGCACCTGCTTTTTTCAAATTGTCTAATTATTTTAACACGGTAATAAACAAATATTTTGAAAATTAAAGACCTGCAGACATCTTAGATTCTTGAAGAGTAATTTGAAAAGTCCAATGTGCTGATTGAAGAGTCTACAGACCCTTTTTACATTAGGTATCAATTTTCTAGGAACTGTAATTTACCAAGGCGTAAAGCTCGTGGTTATTTTCTGCAGTTACCATAAAGAAATGATTGCGGTTTTAAGTGCTTTATACTGTGTCTAAAATTGCACGAGAGCTATTTTAGGGAACGAAAATTGATAAGTCCGGCAGAGCCGAGTGAAGTTATTGTTAGACATTTGCCATTAATTTGTTCAGCGTCTTTAAAAACATTAGCCTACATTTTAATTGCAATCACCTGTCATATTAAAGATAAAAAAATAATGGAAAGCTGATATTACATTACGTGAATTTGCTCGAATAAACTTGAGGAAACGGAGGAATGAAACGAACTCAAAAAACACGATAACTTATTGGGTTGTAGTATCTCTACCGTACGCTTTATTTACATTAAAGATAAAAATTATTTACCAAACAAATGCATTAAGCGAGCAAAATCAATTATTG
Organism: Platyscapa corneri; assembly: GCA_018907185.1. Classification (NCBI taxonomy): domain Eukaryota; kingdom Metazoa; phylum Arthropoda; class Insecta; order Hymenoptera; family Agaonidae; genus Platyscapa; species Platyscapa corneri. The sequence continues at coordinate 378,906 of JACCHW010000045.1, read as the reverse complement.
ATGCTCCGATAAAATCGATTATGCCGGCCTCATTTTCGAGTTACCAATTAAAACAAAATTACAACCATCAATGCTTGCAGAAAAGAAAATTTTCGCTCGAGCAGTACTTTCCCAGCAATGTCTCGTGCTGGACCGCGTTGCATTTAATTCCAACGTCAATAAGAACCAGAGGCCTTTTCATTTTCCACTGGGTAAGAAAAACTTCTGCGCCTCTAAAGCTGCACTATTGTTTTCTATCGTAAGGCCGCATCACCATCGTTACCATACCAACACCGTTTTCTTAGTATTTGCTCGCGCACTCGAAATGCCACGGACGTCTCCACTCGTCGACCTATCGCCTCTTTTTCCGCGTGTCCCTGCAAGCGTCCGCGATATGCGCATCGCCGTGAAGGCCAATCGATATGCACGTTGGCGTGCCAAATATACCTGTGTGCGACGCAATACAGAAGTGCGGGGAGAAATCGACTCCGACGACGGACGTTACAATTGGAAGCGACTTCCGATCGCAATACGCAAGATTTATCATATATGTATAACTGGCACTCGATTCAACTCGAGCCGACAACTTTCATGGGTTTTTGTTGGGATATTCTTTATAAACTGACTTTCGAAGGGGAAAGTGTTTTTAAGGAGTATCGTTTATTTGTAGTTTAAATTTGAAAATGAGCGAATGCTTCGATGCCCCTCGACTTTTCGTTTTTCGCTGCTTCGTTAATTTTAGACGCATCATTTATTTGTCCAGTTTATTGATATTCTTTTTACTATCTGATTACCGTCACGTCGAGTCTTTTTAATCCGCAGTACAAATTTGTACTGGAAGTTTAGCAATTAAAACGTTAAGCGATTGTGCCCCAAACATAATGCCGCGCTTCAAAATTTATATTTGGTTGTTCGGCGGCGACGAGGCCCTAAAATACTTTATTTATTAGCACTTAAAAATGTATTGATCTTAAAACAGAAGTCATTTTTCTATAAATGTGTCGCCGCTATTTAAAAACATTTATTCGCTCAACTACCGTATCGAGCAATAATATTCCGAAGCAGCAATAATCTTTAATGAATGCAAACGCACATTAAGACATTTATTTTTAGAATTTTCATTGTAAAATTGAATAATCGAGAGTTGTAAATTGTTAATGGTAGCGTTAAAAAAGAAGGTTAAGCTTAATTTAAAATATTAAAATTTACTAATGTGTTGGTGTGTAGGGACGTGTTACTCGTATCTTCACCTAACGGCCTTTACTTCAGACAGTTTTCCAGAAACCATTTATATCTCCCGAGACTTAAATGATGTGCAAAAAGTGGTAGGCTTATTTTTTCAGCTACCAAAAATGGTTTTTCGAAAAACGTTGAAACAATGACGAGAAATCGAATCGAACGGTAATTGTAGTGTTGTCTTGATCTTTTTTACAACTACTATTACGCTTTTGTACATTTATTTTTATCGAACCTCTTAAATAACTATTTTTTGTTGTAAGCCAATACGTTTCGTCTTGCATAAAAGATAATTATATTTTAAAATGTTTTTTACCTCTAGTTTAAACAAAAATCTGCAATATAATTTCGCATTTTATGTATTTCTGAAAAACCGCATTAGATTTTTACGCTTTAAGTGGCTTATTAAAAATAAATACGAGCTTTTAACAAGAAATATTTATCATCAAATGCTATTAAAATCCAATTGTTGGCGTTTTTTCTGTTTTAAAAAAACAATGCACTAAGTTTGCTTCTTTAACTATATTTATAATTTGAAGAATAAATTTATTGCGAAGAAAAAAAGGAAACGAATGCACGTGCATTTACTTTGTACTGCATTTAAAAGCGCCATATTGTATCCTTAGCTTACACTTTGTAGTCAACAAATTAACGAAGACATTTCGTTTCAAATTTTATATTTTTACAATAGGGTATTATTTAAAGCGACGTTTCAGCATCTTCATTGGAACGGAAAACATTGTACTATAATCGAGCAATAGATTTTCACCTTATCTACTTTACGTCAGAGTGAAAATCTGCTTTTTAAAAGTGAAACGCTGTCGAACATCGTCATTAATCACATCAAGTTTTGCTCTTTTTTCTCAGAATATGAAAAATATTTCCACGGATAATTGACATTTTTATCGAAGAAATGATGATTATTAAAGTAATTGATACTAGAAAGTCGTAAAAAGTGCATAACAATATTTATTATTTTTTACATTATTTTTGTCAAATTGTATTCTCGGTAGTTTGAATCGGTGCCCAACTTTTCTAACTCCTCGTTCTCTCTTCGTTTATAAATCATTCGTCCCACTTTTATCCATCCCGCTTTAATATTTTAAATCAATAAATGATAGGACTTTTATATTTATAGTTACATTTTCAGGCTCGGTTTTACAGATTACATCCAAGTTTTGGCTTTATCTTTGACTCAGTTGCACCTTTTCATAACGCGTGTCATTGTTTCTTTTTCTTGTCCGCACATGAATAATGTATTAACAGCGAAAAGCGTTTATGTAATGTAAATACGACGCAATTACCTCGGCAATAATCGTTTCAAAATATCGTAAACATTATGTTGCAATTATTAGTCAGTCGTGCACAAGCGAATAGCCGGCAAAATAATAAGTGCCGCGCGACGCCCATCGTCGAAACGTGAAGCGGCGTCGCGTAAACAATAGGACAACCAAGAGTTGGCTCCCCGTAACCGCGTCGTTCGTGAATGATTGCGGATTGCCGACGACGAGCGCCGTCGGTGCGAAACGATCAATTAAAAAGTCGCCGTCGGCTAACGTAAGACGCACGTCGCACGTCGCATAATGTCGTATGTCGCATGTCGCATGCCACGGGACTTTCACTTCGGCGCAAGGACGCCGCCGCAGGGAGCGAATTATTTTCGCCTGTCCCGAGGTACCTATGTGCACTAACTAGTGCTGCAGCCTCGGCCGAAAATGGCAAGCCGATGCTGCGCCTGTCCTCAGCAGCCCTCGTGCGAGTAATCGTGGCCTCGCGCGAGGTTTTGGTCGTTTGCGCCGCCTTGTACTTTGCAGGGCCTCGGCGTGCAAGGTTTTCTTTTCGATGTGTTGGAGATAAACGGCCCGCGGCCCCCGAAACGGCCGAATTCGGGATTTTCCTTCGAGCGCTTAATTTGCGTGTCTTAACAATTACAACGTACACCTGGAGGCTTGCAATTTTTCGACAAACTTGTAAACGCTTATCGTTATAATTCGCAAGTGTCGATACCTTTTTTAAGAGAACGTCGAGAAAAGCATGAGCTCGTGTACTAATCAGCTCTTGGTTTTGCTTTTTGATTCGATTATCATCCCCGTCGCAAAATTTATACTCGCGCTTTTAACGTTCGTCAACATTTCTGATATTTTTTTATCTGCGAGTAACGAGCGCGTATTCTAATATTCGCATTTAACAACTTATTTATTTATTTGTAATAACAGCGGACATTCGCAGCCCAGCGCATGACTTATCAGAAAATGCAATGCTGCCTTGCAACTAATAAGTGGAAAAGTTTCGTACTTGAGCTTCAATTTTTAAGAACGCGCGCATTGCATCTTGCTTTTGAACAGCCTACTTGCGTGAGTCGTAAAATAACACACGAGAATCGAAGGCTGAGCATTAAAATCTCTTCCGAGATTATTATTATTATTATTATTATTATTATTACTTTTAATTATCTGTATCGATATTATAGTTATCGATGATATCGAAAAATACAATAATTTAAAGTAATATTTGTCTGCTCGAGCTCAATCGTAAAAAGTTTCCAACTCCTTTCATTAAAATATCTCCGATTTTCTAAATTAAAAAAATGTTGCGGAATAAATTTATAAATTACCTTCGATCTTTTCTTGTAAAAATACTTTTGGAGCCTCGTAATTAAGTATACGCGTATGCAAATTTATAAGTGTGTATGCACATATATTTTAAATATACACAACGGAAGAACTGTTTTACGGTAATGGCTTTTCTTTGTATAAACGTATAAATGTTTTATATTTGAAACAGTGTGAAATAATAATAACGCGTGAAAATAATAATGCAATTACATAAAATATATTGTATTAAATGACGTTGACAATAATTATTTTAAACTTTTTCCCTTTCTCTCTCTCTCTCTTGCTTTCTTATTTGTCACGTGTTCGCGTATCGTAAACTGCATTGCAACGTTCTTGTCCTAAAAAAATTTCCAAGTAACAACATTTTCGAGCGCGCGAGCTTCGATCAATATATTATAATTTATTTCACGAATTCATTTTCCGCGTCATTCAGAAATTTTTCAGTTTCACGAATGCACATTGTAGCCTGCATTATAAATTACAAGCAGGTCTTGTTAGTATTTTTGCTTGTTGGCACGTTAAAAGCCTTGTAACGTAAAATCAATGAGCTTGCTAATAGAGTTGGGCGACGCGAGTCCCGAGGATTCCTTTATCGCGAAAAAATGACGGATAAAATATGCACGGTAGATTGCGGATTAAAATGTGAAATTTATGAAAATCTTTCTAACAAAGCAGCTCGCGGACGGTAGTTGCCTAGCGCGAAAAGAGAAAAGCTCGTGCCATTTACTCGCGAAAATACCATCTGCAATTCATTAAGTAATTAAGAGGAGAGAGCTGCTGTGTATTTACTTTTTCTCTTTCATGATATATTACTCTAAACATGACACGATTGGCAGTTGACATTGAACATATCGGCCTCCGGGAAAGAAAAAGCGGTTCTCCACTGTTCGAAATAGCCGGCGCCGCGCATTCAGATTAGACACGGTGTTGTTAAAATGCGAAAGCAACGTCTAGCTAACGCTACCTCCTGCAGATTAAACACGATACCGGGATTTAACGAACTCTAGGCGCTCTTTTTTTCCATTGGCCACGAAACAATATACCTTGGACGTTTGCTGGCGACGTCCTCTCGCCTGCAACGGCAAATAGCAGCCAATTCGCTCCGGCGAATATTGGGACACCCAATACGTGCGTGCATCTTCGGTCATTTTTCCTCGCGTAAGCGCTTCGTGTAAACTAATCGCTCTTTTTCTGTATTTCCCAAGTGCGCCTGTTTCACATTACTGACGCAGGTATATGGAATACGCGCGAAAATACTCGGCGACTTGCGAGAAATAAGGTCAATATGGTACGTAACAGCACAGCGGCCACTTCAGTCTCTGATATTAATACCGCATTGTTGAACAAGAATCAAAATCCAAGATGTAGATTTAACAATAACGCCGGGCTTGTCAGCGTCGAGCTTTACTGCTATGACGAACGGCTTGTTTCTCCACAGCTCCTTTACGCGCGGACGCTTATTTATACATATACAGGCATCATTGGTTAATAAATAAAGGCACAGGCCTTGCGATGCATTAATGGTCGAGATAACTGGAAAAATGAAGTCGCAAGGAGCATCTATTAAACGGGCGCACGATAATTCCGTGGCGCGTAATCTGTGTCATAATGCGAGTAGCGAAATATGTGGATACCAAGCTAATAATTTCCTTTTTACGAGCTATGAAAACTTGTTCGGGTACGCAGGCGCAGCAACTTAACTCAAAAACTTTTAAATTCTTCAGCGATACCACTTTTGCAGAATTTATCGCGACACTCGGATCTCATAAACTCGCCCACCTTTGTAAAACTCTTGAATTGAAATCCTTATCAAATTTTTGCAAAACCTCGCGCAGGTACGATCTCTTTCACTTGGCTCCGCGGCGTTACGGATCGACACGGTATTACATTGTTCCTGAGAATTGCTCTCGATCGGGGATTCTCAGCTTTTCGTAACTTATTTTCTTCCGATGTATCGGCGACCTTGAAAATGACGCATCTCGACGGTAAAGAGACATCCATTCGTCTTCATTGCCGCTTCTGCCTGTAACAACGTACGTTATTTAATCATCGACGTTTACGAGACAGTCGATTATGAATTATGCGTACGTAAACATCGCGCCCGTCCGAAATAACGATTTACCGCGTATCGAACGTTAATACGGCTCTTGCGTGGCGCGCGCAAACCGAAGAGATGAAAAAATTTTCAAAGAGCGCTATCCGCTTGTTTGTAAAGCCGCTCGACGAGTAATTGAAAGGTTACGCAATTACCAGCGCCGGAGCGCCAATTATTTATAAACTTCAGTTAAGCAGATAAAATCAAAAAGCGAGGGCAGCTATAAAAATAGGAGTCGATTTCCCTTATTTCCATTTCATAATTGAAAAGAAAACCCAGCAAAGAGTCGAATCATTAAACGGGAGTGCGGCTGAAATCTGGGCGTAACGATTTCGCATAAAACTGATAACGAGGCAGCGAAATGTACTTTGGCTCTTAGAGCTTATCGAGACGGAGGCATAATAATTTCGGAACGGGCTGGAATCGCATCCTGGCATTCGGAGAATGTTAAAGAGTCGCCCGGAAGATAAAGGTGTGCACGGGGGAATCTGATTAAAGCGAACCAAAGAGGCGTCAATCCTCGGCCAGATTATCGGGAACTCGGAAGGAAAAGCGCCTGTAGCGGAGCGCAACGACCTCGGGTGCGACGTCGCCGCCGGCTTTCTCCGCAAGTCACACCCGCGTCTAGAAAAAATGCTCTCGTCTTCGCGGCTTTTTCGAGCAGAGCACGGGGTGAGGCACTGAAACGACGGCGAAAGCTCGGCTTACTTTCCTTTTTTCATTTTTTGGCAGTGCATTCGGTGACGATCCGCGCGCTTATCGCTCGCCGCGCGATACCACCCAGTCGATTTCTTTGTGTGATTTCTTACACGCGTTTTTTGCGTTCGTTGTCTAGATTATTGTCTCGACATGGCTCTTTTGTTTCAAGCGATAAAGAAAATGCGGAGAGATTTGGACGCGTGATTTAACAGTGAAGTATAGCGGAGCCCGCAGATGTGACGTCTTATTATTGCAACTGCGATATTCAAACATTTATTCAAACTTCATAAATTGCGTTTGAAATGAAAGGGATAATTCGCACTCTCGTTTTGCTCTTTTTCGCTATAACTTTTGAGTTTCATAATGGAAAAAAAACCAATTGTGCCAACTCGTCGCTTACATCTTCATTTCTCAGTGCTAAAAGCAATTAATGCCAACGTTCAACACTTTATTGTCACAACTTGTACAATACAAAATACAGCTAAAGCTAATTTGACGATTAATTAAACCAAAAACTCATTAATTTAATGCATACGGTAGAGCTGAGAAAAGCAATTAAATTAAATAAATTTCCTTCGTTGGACGTCAAATACAAAGCGTCGTCGTACAAAATAATCGATCGATTGTAAAAACAATGAAAAGGTATCGTTGTAAAATGTGCGGCTGTGGAAAAAGTTTTTTCTCTGTTGTCTCGAAAGATTTTGTGCCAACGCCGCCGATCAACCGATTATTCACACGCAATCATAATTTATGGAACGAGATAACGCGACGCGCGATATACGCGATACTGAGATAAACTATGAACAAACTGAAATATGAAAATAAGAAAATGAAATAAGCTTTCGGCTTACAATTACACGCCGTTCTATCGTCCATTTAAAAAGTTCGATTAACTTTTGGCTTTTAAATTCTGCATTTGATACATCGTCGCGTGTATCGACAAAAGCCGACGAATACGTTTTCCGAGATTATTATACCTTAGAGTAGTTGCATCGTTTCTCTTAATGTTTAGCTTTGCATGTAAAGATTAAAGACTCGTTACCAATTTGCAACTTAACGACAATTTTTGTGACAATATGAGCAAAACTCGTGTAGTTAATTCAGTTGCGAAAACGGCAGATCTTTTAAGTGATAATCGCAAAGAGTAACGTTTCTGGAGAGCTAATGTCGCGAGGAAATCATTAGGATAGATTCGGCTAAGCTTACAAATGTTAAGCAGCGACATTCAAATTCCTCGTCTAACAGAAACGGCAAGGCGGCTATTTATTCAAATCCACCAAATCCACCCGAATTAAGTTTTGATTTCGACCGGAGCTCGTTTGCGCGCCTATTTTTAATCGCTTCCTTAAATAGTCATCCAACGATACCTGTTTTACAACGTAATTAGACATGCGCAAAGAAAGAAATCCCATCCTTGAAAGATCTCGGCGGCGAATCTCTTTTTGTCGTCTCGGGCACCATAACAAGAATCAGCCGCGGGACTAAAACTCGTCGCTCCTTCCTTCGTCTGCGTTTTCATAAACGGCGAAAGGCTCCCCCCGTGAGATTGCGAAATTGAGCTCGGGAATTATTGTCAATTGTCAATTGTCGCGAGCGAGCGCAGACGAGTCGTAATTCTTCGTTATCATCTCGGTGTCGATTGCTCCTCTCCCGGTTCGTTTCTCATTTATGTAATAGTAAGCGTGGAGGAAGAGAGCAAGAGCCAGACGCGTCTCGGCGAGTGAAGTTACCGGAAGCGCCCTAGACCGAGAGTTTCTACGCGGGAAGATAATTGCGCGTCATTCCTCGCGAGTTAGATTACAATTTTCAACGATTTTCAGCAGATTTCGCAGCCCCTCCCTCCCTCTCTCTGTTCGCGCGCCGGCCCGAAAGAAGGTGCGGAGTTTTTTTCGCTCGCACCGGCTGCGGCATTAGCGGCAGATTTAAATTAGCGCTGCCGCGGTCTCCTGGATTTGAACTTCGCTTATTTGAAACGGAAAAGTTTTACGGGCTCGGCGCTAACTGTACTCTACTACTATCTTCTGTACTGAGAAAAAGCAGTTTTCCTAAAAGCGAAAAAATAATTTCCAGGAAACGCATTTTTGCTGGAACCGCTTGGCTGCAGTCGCGTTTAAAATACCGCCGCGTTAACGAATAATCGTAGAGACGCGCTCCTCTTGCTTCTTCACTCGATGGTCTTGTATGTGATATTCCTCGGTTCTGTCGCGCCGAGAAAAATAGTCCTAATTACGCTCGTCTTGTTTATTGCCGATTATTTATCTCGAGCCAGCTTTGCGCCTTATGCGAAGATCACTCAATCCGAATAAAGCCCGAGAAAAACTTACCTCGTTCACTTTTTCATCAATTCTCGCATCTTTCCTTTGCACATAATGTAATTCATCCAATAAAATTGCAGTTGTTACAATTGCTAATTCAATTTCGGCAATTAAATTGGCCTCAAACTAAGTGGATAAATGATAAGAAATTACGCGACGGGTAGTGCGCTAGTGAAGAGATATTAGAAGCCAAAATTACTCCACTGCAAATGGATCATCGAAGCCAACAGTGGCAGGAAGGGCTCGAGCGAATAAAACTTTTCAATCGATCGACATGTAGCAAATAACGAAAGATTTTTTAATCTACAAGCGTTTCAGTGCAAATATTTCAACCGCAATTAAGGAAGCCAATGTTTACGTTTAAGCTGTATTAATAAAAGCTAATGAATATTCGTTTCGAGTCATTAAAACACGAAGTAAATTTCAATGTGTAATATAAGTCATTCTCAAATGACTGCATAAAGCAAATACATAAATTAGTGTATACAAATAACGTGGACTCGCATCTCAGTGTGCAAAGAAAACCTTGATCAAATTAATATTTTTAATATTGCCTTTTAAGTACCTACTTACACGACACAATAAAAGCTTAATTGGAAAAATAATCGTTCGTAATTTATAACGCATAATTGCGTGGGTTTCGTGGAATTTTATTCACCGTTATTAATTTATTAGCAACTAGTCCGCGCCGCACACCTTTGTTACGCAACTCGTAAAAATATTAGCAACTGCATTTTCCAATTCAATTCAAGTTTACGTTGTTCACCTACAAGCATTAATGCCCAGTCAAGTACCCGACGTACAATGTATTTGTTAATTGTTAAAATTGGTAATTATTAATAGACTGTACGCGCAATGAATTTCGACGAAAACCGGCGTATAAATAAAAAAATTTACATCGCGCGAATTTTATACGAGGTACAATTGATTGGTTGTCCTTGAAAATTGATAGCAGCAGCACCCGAAACATTAATCGACAAAATTAAAAATGAACTTGGAAAGAGTCTGTCGGCGATTCGGATGCTCGCGATGCTCCAATCTGCTTCCCTCGGGAATATTTCATAAAATGGTTTTGGAGAAACAAATGGAATGAAAAAGAAATAGCAGAGTTTGCATGGCTCACAGTTCAGCGACGTTATCATTACATTCGACTATCATTCTAATGTGACAATAGTTAGCTCCTATTGTAAAACGAAGGTGTTGGCGTTAATTTTCAGGTTCGACGATGGCCACGACGGGTACCTCGACCTTGCCGAGCTGAAGCGCATGATGGAGGTGCTCGGGGCGCCTCAGACTCATCTGGGCCTCAAGGCGATGATCCAGGAAGTTGACGAAGACCGGGACGGGCGTATCTCCTTCCGCGAGGTCAGTAAACTCCGTTAATCGGCCTACATTTGCCGGGCCGAAAACGACGAGAAAGCGCTTTGTCGGTGCGGGCGTGCGCGCGCCCAATTCCGCGTCGGCGTTCGGCGTTTCCTGGCGAGACGATAAACCAGCCCCCGCTCGCGAGTATTTATTGGAAAGCGATATCAGCGTCGTGCGCGCGCTCTGCTCGGTTATCGTATCGTGTGGCTCGCGCTCGTATTGTCTCCTGGCTCTGGCTCGGTAATTGTTTTCGAAAGTCTTGCTAAATCACTCTGCGCCGCTTCGAGTCGCGGACGAATCGACGTAACACGTAGTGCGCGCGTCACTTGCAAAAGTGCGCACGCGTGCGCAATCCAGAGCGAAATTACTTCCGTGATCATTTTATAGTTATCCGCCGACTCGCTTTTTCGACGATTGCCTTTTAATTTTTTCTTCTTTATTTAGAGATTGGGTGTAGTTTGCTTTTTGCTTCTTTTTCTCGAACACGGGGATTGCTCGTTATCGTTAAATAAATTTTCTTTATTTTCATTGTCGGTTAGAATGTTGCCTAGATTCGATGGATAGTCGATAAAATTTTAAATAGACTCGCGAATTACGCGAGGCGATAAAAAGGTGTGGTCTACTTTTTAAGCCTTGAGCATTTTATTACAAGGCAATTAGCATCGATTAAAAATAATAATACATATTTTCACGAGTCATTTACTTTCCGCGAACAAAAAGTTTGATAAAGTCGAAGATTTTAATTAATTACTTTCGCTTCCTTTTTTTATTACGGATTGTCTTTGTTTTATTAAATGCTTGAATTAAGCGAAATACTTAATTTAAAAGAAGTTTGTTACGTGTACATTAATGATGTTATTCGCACAACACTTTTCTCACACAACGACTCTTTACTCTTAAAGTATTGTGCCAATTTAATTTTCATTTTTTATCAACGAAGTTGATGGTTTGCTCATAAATCAATAATTGAAATTCCTGTAAAAACTTGAAACACTTTTTATTAGTGATCATCGTGACACAGCTTCTGTCGAGTAAATTTATTTTCATTCAAGGATATTATGATTAATTTTACGAAACTCTTTTTTATTTTCAAAATTTTTTTATGCGTAAATCACCTTTTTTTTTTACTAAACCTCGTTCTATTTTATTAACTATTTTGAATAATCAAACGTTCTTTATCAGGCAATAAAATTTTATCGCGTAAAATACAAGATTAATGCTCGCATACATATCTAATTATAGAAACATCAACTATTTATTCACTATGAATTTTTTATTTTTAAATCGTCGATAATAGTACGTTGCCCTAAAAGATAAACCAAGCAAATTGGTTTTCCAATTAATCCTAATTTTCATATTAAAATATAATTCAATAAATTCGCTGAAAACGAAGTCTTTAAAGATATCGTTCATAGTTCGTAATTAGGTGTGCGTGGTAGAATCGAAGAAGGCTAATTAGACGTTTCGATGGTTTAATTTCAAATCTAAAGTTAAACTTATTCTGTAATATATCATTCAATAATTAAGCCGCATTGACAATGTTGATGGATTCAATTACGATTATTGCTCATTGGGAGATACAAACTATTGTTAATACATGCACTGAATTTGCATTTCAAAAGTTCGAGATTAGATTGAGATGTGCAATAACCAAATTATAACCATTAGTATCCGTGATTCAACGAACTTAGGCTTTTTTTAGACTTATTTTCCACGATATACAAGAAAGATTTTACTAAATGTATATAAGTGAATCTCCGATATTAATGACTACGACACTTCGTTTAAAAGATTTTTTAAAACAATATTAAGTTTTAAATCACTACGTATCAATGCACTTTATTTCTATTTGAGAGTAAATTTTAAATTTATCGCGCCAGGAAGAAATGTAAAATTAGCTAAAATAAATTAAACGATTAATAAAAACGAGCCTCGGAAATAACATCAAAGCTTCGTAAATATTGAAATAAGTCTTTTGCAAAATTGAATACTCGGATTAATTTGAGCTTTTGCGTAACGAAGCATTTTATTCTTGAAATGATCTAATGAATGTGATTCAACTCTATTACTTAATCACATAATCTTTCCAAGATTGATTAAATTTTTATTTGCCGTATCTTAACTGGCCCACTTTCAATTTGTTGTATCGAAAAATTAAAGTCTTTCTGTACAATATATTATTCAATATTCAGTTTAAAGTTTTAACATTTAACCTTTAATCTCAATTATTAAATTATAGCATAAAAACGATTTAATAACGTCGAAACCAAATTTTTGCCTCAGTCGTTTTTTTTTTAGAGTTTTTATTAAACTTATCAAATATGAATATTCAAATTGTCTTGAAATAAAAACTGCCAACGTCGTTTTGAAAATGAACGAACGATTAGTTAAATTTAAATTTTAAAATATCGTGAATACAGAAATTGTCCATATTTATGTATTCGAGTCTATTTTTTAAGGCTCTGGATCAATATTTATGATAAAAATGTAGCTTTCCAATTCAAAAACTGAATTTACTCTTTCGTAGTTAAAAAAATTGACGAGAGCCTGACATATTTTTTGATTCGGTATTGTAGATTAATCATCGGTATTAAAGGTATCGAAAAACTATGTAAATCCGTTAATATAAAGAACGACCGAACGAAGGCGAACAACCACATGTTTTCGTTTTCTGACACAAGACTGTAACAAGTGACCGGTCAAGCCGAGGGAAAAATAATACGTGGGTGTACGCGTATTCGCAGTATCATGGGTCTGCGTTTTGTCGTTCAGAGGCAAACGCACGTTTATGTGATGTCCTGGAGGTTTGTCACAATGTCATAAGCTAATGTTAGTGATTCATGTGTGCGCCAAAGAAAAAATACTGACAATGTTTTTTGCGGTCTCGCCCTCTATCGATTTCTCGACACTTCTTTTATTTCACTCTTTTAGCGACTCTTACTTATGGCGATTATGCTCTTTTCGGAGAAAATTATGTTTCGTATAAAGCGTCGAAAAATCAGATGCTTTTAATCGATACATTTATTACAACACTCGATTGTCCATAAATTGTTGATTATTTATACCGCGAATAACGAAAACATCGCACTCGGAGTGTTTTTAAACATTCACTTTTATTTATTGTTGTACGTTTGTAGGTCATTAGATTCGATGTCTTAAAGTTTTCGTAATGGTTGTATAAAAAATTAACAACTTACGTTACAAATTACTGATACAAAAGCAAAACATTTTTTACTTCGTAATATAATATAATATAATGTACGTTTACAAGTTGCAAATAAAGACATATTATATTTTATTATAGCGTTTTATAACATCTTATAGATTTATGCCGATTAAGTATTATGATAGCATTTATCAACATTTACCGAAATAGATTAACAACAATGTATTATATCAATGTAAGTGATTAAAAATAAATAATAACAGATATGATAATTTCAAATGATAACTCTATTTTATCGATTAACATAAAAATACAAACATAATTGGCACAATTTTCTAATATTAAAAACTATCTTATTTTAATTAATTTTAGACTCTTTTAGCAGCATTTTACGTCTTTTTATGTTAAAAAAAATTAAAAATTAATTTTAGATAAGTTGGAGTGTAAATAAAATTAACATTTTTAAAACTTTAATTGCTTAAGAATTATTGTTTTTATAAAAAAAAGTATTGCCAAAATACTTATTGGTATGTTTTTTTAGTTTATAATGCACATTGTTTACAATTATTATTTCTGACGGTCATTGTGTCGAATATTTTTAGTGTATTAATCTCATGATTCACTTATCGTTCAAATAAAAATGACCTGAAACTTTAATCAGAGCACTTTAAATATAATTTATTTAAGTAATTATATAAAAGAATTATATCAAATTGATTTAGATATCGATTAAGATTTATTTTGATTTGAATTTTGCTAAAACATCAAGCAAATTAACTCGATGTTGTAGCTAATAATAAAACTTAGCTAATCGAATTAAATCAATTTTAGTCCGATAATAGGATTATAATTTCAGCAGTGATGCGAAAATAATGCTCGTAATAATTTTCACACCCTATTACCTATTCATTCGATCATAGCTTAAACTCATTAATAAGTCAGAGAAATTAGTTAAACAAATGTAACGAATTATACAAACACTAATTTAATTAGCACGAAACCAAAGCACATTTTAATCCGACTTATAAAATAATGTCTGCCTTTTGTATAAATTATGCGATTCGTTTGCTTTATTTTTCGTGATTTAATCGCATTTAATATACATTGCGCTGAAAAAGCTTCTTTCGCATTATCTGTCGTTGATTCACTTCATCTGACTCTTGGAGCTGCAGTGCAATATTTCTTTTTTGCTGTCCTCCTATTCGATGGATAAAATGTTTAGTTCTCCGAACAAGAAAAGAAGCCCGATTAAGTAAGTGGAACAGTACTTTATTCTTTATTGTAAAGAATAAAATGTGTAAAAACAAGTTATAATGATAACAACGACGATGGCATTACGTGTGTAAGGATTACTAGTTCACGCGTCGCTGCCGCAAACACGTAGCGAGAAACCATTGGCTGAGTTTTGTTCTCGTTGCATACGCGTCAGACATCAATAAAACTTCTTATTCTGGTCGCTCATCGGCTCTCCGTTGTACTCGTATATCACTCCCCCGCTCTTGTCCAGCGCTCGACAAATAATACACACACGGTATCTTTCATTCATCGTGCGATAGTGTTTGACGCGTTGTTACTCACCTCCCTCGCGCAATGAATCATACGAGTGCAGATGAAAATCAGGAGTCGCCGTCGCCGTCGCTTTCCTCCCCCGTGCGGACGCACGCAAGGAGGCCGAACAATGCACTTGACTTCGGTTATTTTGGGACAGCCCGAGCATTATCTTGACATCGCGCTGACCTTTCGCTTTCCGCATTTTCTTCTCTGTCCGCTTCTCTTTTTAATCTCCGGTCTTTACCGACGCTGACTCATCGCCGATGCAGCAAACGCGAAAACGCGCGGGAGACACACCAACGTGTGTGCATGCAGTGCATTATCGAGCGCTTGCTCGTGCGCACGGAATGCCGCTGCTTTATTTTCCTTCACCCGTGCAAAACGTTACTTCAGTCGGCGTTGCGCATGAGCCTCGTTCAAGGGAAATGATTCACTTTGCGAACGATACGCTGATTTTACTCGTTGTTACGCATTCGATGCTAAAGGCGAGCCGGACTCCTCTCGGGCAGACGCAAACGAGGCAAATGCGTGTGTCACGAGCGCATCCACTTATCGCCCGAGGCAATAAATCAGAGGAGATACATTTTTCTCCGTGTTCCTTATGTATAATTCCGCGGACGCGCTGGAACTTGCATTAACGAATCCCCTTTTGTTGCACGCGAGCTTGTCGATGTAGTCCCTTGCATATTAATGACGTTGGGTTTAATTCGTTGGTAACGAGAAGGACGGAAGTGGCTACTGTTGGTTGGCTCCACTGTTTCCGTTCAATGTTACGAGCTCGCACGTGACTGATGCTCAGTCTACGGCTGGGCACATTTGCGTAGGTGTCGTTTTAGTTGGTGGCTACTAACTACCGTCCGAGTGCTGATCGAGAAAACTGAAAACGCTGCTCGACATCGGCGATCGGATGAAACTCGTCCGTCAAGGCACGGCGTGTTACCCTCGATGCTTGTATGGCTTAACTAAGCTTCGGTAGACGCACTATCCAATATTGACCCCTGGCAGTGCACTTAAGTGTCTGAATCTAATTAAATTTTACCATTTTATCGGTCTTTGTGTTAATTTAAACAAACGCCGCGTAGCGACCAATTGATAAATTTATATTACAATGAATCCGACGAAGCAAAAGCCCGAAATTATCCTTTCCCTCAGACTTTGTCAATAATTTCGAAAACAACGAATCGCTTAAAGTATTAGTTTGTACTAAAATTAAATAACTTCGCATAATATTTCTTTTTTTAATTTCATCTTTTTCTTTTACTCAGCACTTTGACATACTGAGAAAGAAAAACACAGATTATAAAGTATATTATTCAAATTCTGTTCATCGGCGAGTTTTGTTTGTGAATCTTATAAGTTGACAAAAGAAATTTCGGTAAAAATAGGATGCAGCATATATGGGCGAAAAAATTAATTTTATTTACGGTGCGGTACGTCAGTGCAATGTCTGCACAATAATCGAAATAGGAAATTCTTGCTTTATCGGTATCATGATGATAGTTTAGGAAAGACAATGAGTCATTTAGTTGAGTATTATATTATGCTATACTTATTATTTAGCTTGGGTATTTATTTCCAGACAGAAAAATAAAAATCAATGAATCAGTACGGAATTTCTCAGTTATGTCAATTATATACGATATATTTCGTACGACTAGATTTGCATTTGATCACGTCTTACAATATATTTAAAAATTATGAACATATGTTATTAAGGCAATTGAACAAAAGTGTTTATATTGCAATAATATCGCAATTAAAAATAAAATAATTTTTGTGCGAAAACTTGAAATTATCGATTTAAGGCAATGTTGCTTTTAAAGATAAATTTACAATTTCAACTCTCAAATTTTTCACGCAACGGCATAAAATTTTTAAAAGAAGACAGAAGGTTTGTTGTATTCTCTCGAAATAAATGTAAGCGCTTGAATAAGATCGACGCAGAGTATAAATTTTCTCGTAACAATGGGCATATAATTTCATCATACTGGAACCATAAGAAATTCGCGAATAAATATATTTTTTAAATTTATAATGTTTTTGAGACAATTTAACGAAGCAAGCATTTGTGTAGACGTCATTTAGATATTTCATTGCTTCTGGAGTAATAGCAAGTGAAAGCAATTCTAATCTCAAATAAACCACATTTTAAATAAATCGAAATTCTAAATTTCTGAAAGAGCGGAAAGCATAGTTATATTTATTGATGCATAAAAAGAACTCGATTAATTCTTGGATACTCTTGGATTTCATATAAATTTTCTTTAAAATTCTAATTAATTTAAGTATTGGTGCTCGCAATTTTGTCATGCGATTTCATTAAGCTTCGCCAATAAAAATGCAGCATTGCGAAATAACTCTTAGTACTAAATGGAAATTGCTTGTTCATTTCCAGTTCCTTTTGATCTACCGCAAGGCCCGAGCTGGTGAACTCGAACAGGATTCCGGCTTAGGTCAGCTCGCCCGACTCACCGAAGTAGATGTCGACGAAGTTGGCGTCACTGGTGCGAAAAACTTCTTTGAAGCCAAGGTAAGGCGGCCACAAGCTATTTGTTTAACCATTTCTGCGAATTTTAATACTCATTTTATTGCCTCATTGTCTTGTTCATCGTGATCAATTAAAACACCGACTATAACATATTTTTGTCCGTGTCTCGTGTTTCTTTTAACGCGGGAAATCATATGTTAAACAAAGAAATTAAACGCAATTCGAAAAAAATAAAAAAATAAATAAATAAATAAAAAACGGAAAACATTTAGTAGTGATGACTAATTTATTTGAATTTTGAATAATAAAATTATTGATAATTAGTATTTTTATCTCATCGATGTCTGTTATTAATCGAAATCTTGTTTCGTACTTTCAATGGTACTATTTTAGCGGTTGTATAATTAAAAATCAAGTTATTTTTCGTTTTTATAGAAAGGCATAAAGAGAGTAAGATAGAAAAATTTGTCGAAATTTAATAACTGCAATTTAATAATATCAACACGATTGGAGATTCCAGTAGTGTTCTGGTGATTAATTAAATTTTGCCGTGAAAAAATCTGTGGATCCGAATGAGAATCGAAAACTCGTTGTATTTACTCAGGCAGAATAAGTATAAACTCAATATTGTGGGAAGCTCGTAATCAACTCGTTGAAATTGTCAATAACATGGTTTGCCGTCCTTTTCTCGAGAAGAATAACAGAAACATATGTTTAAATATTCTCGAGGCCAGGTATGACTAATCTAAAGTGAAACAGAATAACGAGATCTAATGCACAGGCATCTTACGCATCGACATCCAAGTGAAAAGCAATTGGCGCGAATAACTTTTCTCATACACAAAAGCCTAAAAACATAAAAAGGCTTCTCACGGCGCACAATAAAATCGGTCTCGCCTCGCAAAAACGGGGAAAAAAGAGAAAAAATGAGAGCGAACGACATTCGCTAATCACGTGCGACGCTTAAAAGGGGTGAAAGGGAGAAAAGGGAAAACAATGGGTCTCGGAAAAGTCTTCTCTTTTTGCTTCCAGATCGAGCAGCTGAGAAAATCGAGCAAATTCGAGGACGAGATACGCATGGAGCAGGAGGAGAGAAAGCGCGAGGAGGAAGAGCGTGCAGCGAGACGCGAGCAGTTCCGTCAGAGAGCCGCTATTTTCGGGAAGAACTGAAGCTGAAGAGGACAATCTTAGATCGCTTCTTGTCCAGGAGGAACATCCGGGACGGGATGGGACGGTTTAGGTTGGGAAGCGTTCGCGGCCGCTGAGGACTTTTTCCGCGTTTCTCTAGATGTAGCCGTTGTTCGAGCTGTTCTTGCTGAGAAAGCATTCGTGTTAATAATAAAATGGCAGAGTGGAATGCATTGTCGAGGAATCCGAGCGTTTACGAATTGAAAATTTCAAAGCGCGATTAGCCGAGTTCTTTTCCGCCTCTGGAGCGTTACTTTTTCCGTACAAAGATCGAGCGGCAACCATGAAAAATGAGCCAGAAAAAGGTATTATATACAAAGCCATGTATATGTATACGGTTTCGTCGTTGCTCGTGTTTTTCTTCTTCTTCTTCTTCTTCTTCTCTTCTTCTTCTTTTATTCTTTTTATTTCTTTAGTATTAATATTTGATAAAAGAAATGTGTTGCAGCGTGCAATGCTATATTACTGAGTCAGAATCACGTTACACTGTTATTGTGTTGCCGTGGCCTGGTACATGCTTTTTTACAGCCTTTCGATCTCAACTCGATTGTCAATTTACATTTTACCGGAAAAAATTAATCTGTACATAAATTATACATGAGTGGTATACGTGTTATACATTGATGAGTGTATGCAAGTCCTAATCACAAACCACACGTTAAATTAAATTACATATTGTTTTCATGTAAAACTCAGTATTTGTCTCTGCGTGTGCGCGCGAGTGCTTACATGTGTGTACATATATACGTATATATTTTTATTAGTCTACGATTCATGTATAATTTATTTCTTATTGCATTTCTGCCTTTTATTCCGTTTTTTTTTTAACTCCGCGCGTAATGAAATTGTAACATAAAGAGCGGTTAGAAGTAAGCAAGATTTTAAAAAGCATTTGTATTCAGTGCATTTTTTTTTAAATGTCGAAACTAGATGGAATTTTTAACAGGTTTACACTTTTGATTTTATATTTTTTAAGAAAAGTTTTTTTTTTTAAATAAAATATTAAAAAGGAAAGAAGAACTCATACAACGTCTTACGCACACAAAAATGTACATCCCAAGCCTCTGCGCGCCTAATTTTAGCCGTTTTTAGATGTTTAGGTTTGTTTGTATGCAGATTTTATCGCCGAGATAAAATAAATCAATGATTTTGGAAGGCTCTACAAGGAGATAATTGTATATAAACAGATTACAAGCAAGCGTCGCTATCTTTATATGTATGTAGATTTTAACGAGTTTCTTAGATTCATTGTTGAATTAATAATTATTATTAGTGATAATTAACTGTCTACCGCTTATTGAAAAAAGAAAATGTATCTATTATTGTAATAAATAAAGTTTCAAAAAATACAATATTTCGTTATCTTTTATTTTTATAACTTTAACTATCGACTGTAATTATAATTTTTGATAAATATAACAATTTACTTTACAATTAAAATGTAGAATGTTGCAATTAAAAAGATTTCGTTGTATTTAAATTCAAAAAGTAATATATTTTCTTAAATAGTTTTATAAATGTATTATTTATACACATTAATTTTTATCATTTAAAATTATATAATCATTTCTTATCGATTATCTCTCACGAAATTAAAAAAGTTTTCTTTATTCCAAGTATTTTTCAGTTTTGGCTTGTCATAACACTATCCATTATTGTTGTCAGTAATAAATATGAATTCATTTTTATAAATAAAAATATGAGTTGTAAAGAAATAAATAATTTTAGGTGATAGAGCTAAATATATAAAAGTATTTTTTAAATTAAAAATTTAATGACGGTTTGGTAAAACTGTTAAATAATTCATAAATAACATACAGTATAAATGTTTTTAAAATTGTAAAAAATCAATTATTTACTTGAATATGGAGTTGACGATAGATACTATAAATTTCTTACCAAATTAAGCAAAACAATAAAAAATAATAAATAATAATTTATATCTTGTCGAAAGTCACTATACGTTGCGATGTCGGTCCTGAAATTCATATCCTTTTCTGACTATTTATGTTGGAGATTTTTAAATGAAAACAATTTAGCATCTTACATGATCAATTAACATCGACTATTCAGATTTTTAAATTAATACGTTTTTTAAAAAAGAAAATGTAATACTTGTTTCTATTTAAGATTTGTTTAAATTAAAAATTATGAATTTTAATTTTATAACATTTCTGAACAATAAATATACTTGTAACGATTGATTTTAATATTTATCAACGTTATAATTTATTAAAAAATAGTGAATTGTATAATTTCTTTTTAATTTGAATCAGTTAAATATATATTTTTCAGTATTTGCATTTATTACAGACTGTCTAAAGTTTTTTTAATTGTTAGAATTAAATACTAAAATTAGATTATTTAATAAATTTTCATATCCTTCTAAAATATGTTATACATTTTTTACTCTGACATGTAAAAATTTAAAATAATTTGATTAATGATAAAAATAGTTATTTTTGTTTTCAAATAATTGCAAATTTTACAAAATATTTAAAAATTACATAAAACTTTATAAAAAACTAAAATGTTAATTAAACAAATTATTTTACTGATGTTTTTGCTATAAAATGCATTTCAAATTCGTCATTTTTTACAATAAAAATGAGAGTATGTATGTAATAAGATAATATAAGTAAAAGTTGTTTATACTTTTATAAACTAGTAAATTTTTTAAATGTACAAAATTTTTATTTAAAAGAAGTAAATAAAAATTGTAATAAATATAAATGGGCTTTTATGGAAATATTTTACGTAGTTAATTGCGTAAAATAAACATATATTGCAGAGTGTAATTTTTCTTTTTACAATTTAGGATAATGTCATCAATTTAAATTTAAAAATAATGTGGGTGTTTGATCGTTTATTAGAATTAATGATTAAAAAATATAAACTTTTAATTATATAATAGGAAACTCACAAATTGGAAGCTTTGGTAACTTAAATAATTTTTCCATATTTCTAATAAAATTCACAAATTATTTATTATTACTGTAAAATTTACACTCGTTCTACCCAGTAATACAGGTACAACAAGTATTTATTAAAAGCGAATTATTTTATTGTTCTTCTACATTCGTCAATTATTATTTTTCTTTTAAAAAAATGGTATTTATATTTTGGAACAATATTTGAGCCATTATGACTTATCGTTTTTAAAAACATACAAAAGCTTTTAAAAATGTTGGATGGTGTTTCAAAACGTGGGTCAATATTCATTTTTGATTTAAATAACTTGATGAGTATTCTATTAAATACGTTTTTCATTTTCATTAATAATATTAAAGGAAGAAATGAAAAAATTAAAATGGACAAGATGATTCCTTTTTAATTACGGGTAAAATGTTAATTATGAATTATTAATTAATCATTTTTTAAAGTATATTAAAAAAATTAATTTAAAATATAATTTCAAGATAATAAAAATTCAAAGCACCATTTATAATATGCAGGAACACTGTTACAATAAAATAAGCCCCTTTTTAGGTTGAGGATTGGGATATGCACATCCTTCTTAGATAAGAATTTTAAAATAAGAGATTTTTTAAATAAAATTTTTAATTAAATATTTGTAATCTTTTAGAAATGAAAATGCACTTAAATATTTGTATTGAAATAATCTCAAAATTTAAATAACTTTCAATCTATTTTCTTTAAATATTTATATATATATATATATATATATATAAATTTTCAAAAATAAACCGTTTTTGTTTTACTCGATTTATTTAAATTGTGAATCAAATATAAAAAAGCGAAAAATATCTTTAAAAAAATTATTTTCTTACAATCTTTCCAAGGATTTTTTTTCAAAGAATTTTGATGAATGACTTGGCTTATTCAACGATTATGTACAGAATCTGGTAAACCGTTGAAAATGGTAAAAGTAAATTGCAAACTTCGCCAATACAAAACAAGAATGCAATTTATCGACGGTATTTAATAAGGAGCTAGTCGTTAATAGAAATAATAATAATGATTATAATAGTTTGTTAATTGTACAAATTTCAGTTAAATAAGGCTAGGTAAGCTTCTTGGCTTTCTGATAGAGTGTGTCCACAACTTTTCCCATACTGTGTACTGTTTCCAAAGCTATTTCATAGGTCTTGTCTCTTGGTGTATCTTCAAAGACTATCAAAACTCCTTCGCCTTGATCGAGAACACCACGTAATTTTTTATCCAAAATCATCTGTGATAACTTCTTCTCAACTTGCGAAATAGAAAGAGAAATGCAAGAGGCTATGTGACCCACCTAAGTAGACAAATTTTTATTTTCATAAATACTACGTTATAGATTCTTAAATATAAACGTATAATACACACACACACACACACAAATACGCACAGGTATTATTTAAAAAATTAGTTTATATATTATACCTGCACCCGCGAATAGGGCTCAACAATTCTACAAAGATTTTGTTCCAGCATTGTGTCATATAGGGAATCAAGATGAGCACGTACAATAACGTCTTCTTTCAGTTCCTGACGATATTGTTTAACAGCAGCTTCAAAATCAGCAAGAGAACGACGATGACTTGCTTCAGCTACGGCTTTCATTGCATCTAAATCACGTCCAGCGTATTTTACTGCTAATTTCCCTGACATAATGGTTTGAACATCTTCTGGCGCACGAAGCATAATTTTTGACAGTAACATGTATTTTAGTGCTGTAAGGGCTTTAGGACTTTCTACACTATCATATCTGCAATAAGACAAAAAATTATTAAAATAAAATGGAGAGAGTAACAATAAAATATGTGTTATTTTGAATTTAAATAGAATATCGAAGTATTAATTTTTTTAATAAAAATATATTTTATTTTATAGAAATAACATATATAGAATATAAAATTAAAGAAAAAACTTAATATTTGTACCCTTCAAAAGCTTCATAAAAATAAGAGTAAGCAGTCTTAAAGTCTCGTTCATCAGCAGCATGTAATATACCAGACTGTAGGTCTAGTGCAGCTTGCATTTTAGGTGGACAATAAATGGCATTTGCAGTTGTTCTAGCACTTGTTAGCGCAGCTCTGGCCTTTGCAAGATTACTTAGTGCATGATAAGTTTTACTTTCAAGCAATTGTACTTCAACCAACAATTGTTTATCATCTAATTTCTTTAGCTCTCTTAAAAGTGCAGAACCAAGTTGAAGTGCTTCTGCAAACATACCAGTATCAAAGTACAAAGCAATCAGTCTTGCTTCCAGGCTCTGTCGCAAGAAAGTACGGCGCTCTTCTTTTGCCCATTCTATACATTCTTTGCATAGTTGTACCTATTCAAAAAAATTAATTAGATTGAGATTTATAAGCTTAAGTAAGATTAAGTAAAAAATCATAAAAATCATTAAAAGTTATGTTTATGATACTAATATACATTTATATTGTTAATATTTAGAAAAACATTTATTTCACTATATAAAAATAAAAAATCTATCAATGAAAATATTATGTCTACTTTATTGAAATTAAAATTTAGCTAAATTCATTAAAATTAATAACAATACTAACCTCGATTCCAATGCCAGCTTCAAGGTCTAAAAAGAAATCTACAAGAGATCTGACGAGCTTTGCTGCTTTGGCTTTACTGATCAGGCTTAAAAATGGTCTTGTTGCCTTTATAAGATCTGCCAATTCTTTGGCCTTGCCTTCTTTTTTATAAAGTTCACCAAGTTGGAGTATACCCTGCTCTTTCACGCGGATACTATCCTCGTCGTCTTCTGTGTTACCGATGTTGGGGTCCGAAACGATTTCATTTAACAAATTTATACCTTCACTACGATTTGTCATGGACACCGCTTGAGCTCGTTCGAACAGCATTGCGCCGGCCATTGCAATACGAAATTCGCCCAGTCACTCTGCTAAATGTCAGAATAAATAACTGTTTACATACAATAAACATATGAAATTTCAATTTTATATTTGTAAAAAACGTTCTCATATTTTTAAAAGATAGTATAATTGCATATGGATGTGATTATAAATATTTAAATTTAAAGTCTCTAAAAAATATTCTAACCTCAAAATACGATAATCAAATACAACTATTAGAAACTAAATCTAACTTATGATTTTAATGATTTTTATAACGAATAATTTTTTATAATTTACACTTTAAAATGATGATTTTTTTCAAAATTAAAAAAATCTAACATATTACGCAGACTCTCGACGTACTTGTATCTATCCTTGTTGCTCCCGTAAACTTCAATTAATGAAACGAGCGGTACATACCTCAAATTCCTTTCGCTATCTCTCTCTTTTTCTCCGCTTTCTATATATCCGCTGCTCCTGATTGAGATGCGCAAAAAGTTTTCAATTTTCTTTCTCGAACCTGGAACTACTATTCAAAAATTATGAAAGGTCGAAATAAACGGAAGGAAATTGTGAGGTTAGAATTAAATAGTTCTTTAAAATCTTAATTGTAAAAACTGGTTAGGTATCTTCCATAGAATACCTACACACCTGTCGAAATCGAATATGAGTCTTTTTTCTTCTCTACTTCTTAAATTTCAAATATAGAACAAAACTCATATCACGAGCTCATGCCTGCGGATGTATTACAATCAGATCCGCACACTAGTATACCCGTTTAAAACATGAATAAAAAAAATTGGAAACTGTAGTGAGTCGACTCAGTACTTTATACTCTAGAAAAATCGCTAAAATTCAGAATGACAGTATTGTAGAAATTTATAACGAATCACTTTTAATTCAGGCTTACCAACATGTAACTTTCTTCTTGCATTTATTTTTATTTTATTATTCTTTTTAGAGGTCAGTGGGCGTGGCAATATATTGTAAAGTTTACATTTATCAATTTTTAATTATATTGAATTAAAATTTATAGTTGATAAATAATCGGTTATAAAAATTTAAAATTTTTTAATTTTTTCACAGTTTTCGAGTACTGAATCGAGATATATCGAATTCACGATGGATGAAAAAACCTGAAGTTACATTTAAAATGATGCGGCAGATTTGAAAATGTCCAAATAGAAAATGAAGATGTAACAAAGATTTTGTCTCATTGTTGGTACAAATGTGCATATTGTATACATATATATCTGTGTGTGTCACATGTACGATTTATGCAAAGATGCATGCATATATCAAAGTATCACGTTTTATTTTTAAGTTGTATGAGAAACAATTGATTTTCACTGTTTTTCACGTCCTTTTCAATATTTGAAACGAATATTTAAATTAATATAAATGAATTTTTCAAGCTATGAGTATATTTGCTTATAATGTATTAAAATTATTCGTATAAAAAATATTTCAATGAAAAAGTATTTAATTTAAAAGCTTTGTAATTGAAATATTGAATGCAAGACAAAGAACTGCATGATTAATCAAAATATTTTTAATACACAATACACTATCGATTTGCAAATATAATTAATAATATTGCTACATACTTCTTAATTAAGAATACTTCTTAATATAATTGAAATATAGTAAGTAAATAAAATAACATATTTTCCTATTTTATAAACTGTAAAAATTTATATATATACATTAAAAATAATTATATTAATAACATAATTAAAAATAACATACATGTACTAACAAATTTTAAATAACACAAATAAGTTAAATGAAATGTCTAAATTAAATATTTAATTATTAGAAAAAAATATTGTAAACTTAACATTAAATAAAAACCATTTATTTATAATAAATAAATATTTTCGTCCTTGGTACTGGAAATAATTTATCTTATTCAGACATAATTTGGAAACATTCTAACTTTGTAGATAACATATATTTAGTATAATAATTTATATATAAATTATTTAGGATTAAAATTTATTTATTGTATATTATAAATATTCAAAAATTTCAATTAATCTATTGCACTGAGTTATTTTGTTTTTTATCATAAACAATATCAATAACAGATAAGAAATATTATTGATAATCTAATAATATTGAAAAAATGAAAAATGAAAAAATTAAAATTCAAACTTTCCTTTTAATTAATTATAATTGATTGCAATTTTAGATCTTATACATAGTACCGAATAATTTAATACAGGTATTCGATTTTTTAAGTATTTCTTGAATAATATTAAGGTATAAAAGAATACTTTTTAAAGGTCTATTATTTATATATACTCATCTTTGTATTTGTGATAATAAATTTTTTTTTATATTCAATATTTTCAATTCAATGATTACTGCTTTTTTATTATGGAATCTTTTCATTTAGTTTAATTAAATTATATTAAATTAATTTACATTAATAAAAATTTGTTATTTGTATTAAAATAAATTAGTTTTTATTAATATTAAATGTAAATTTTATTGATTATAAATTTGTTTCACGATTTATAAACTTTCTATTTTATTAATATGAAATATTACGAAGAATAGAATTTAGTGTAGACTTTAAAATCATATTGAAAATTTTGTAAGATAATTTGGTTTAACAAATTTATATTGTATTTAATTGCTTAATTAAATTTAAAAAAATGAAGATAGTAGAATACTAAATTGAATTATATTCATCATACTCTTAATGGTTTACAAAGGTGACCATGTATCGTCTCAATATTCAGTTATTGTAACCTCGGATTAAAATGAATTGTTTTTACAATTTTGATTTTTAACATTAATATATTTAATACTTAAAATTAAAGCTAGTAAATAATAACAACATTAAATACAGTTATAAATGGAACTATTAATATTAATTTTTACAATTTATCGCAAACTTTTACTGCTCAAAATTTTTATATCAGTTGTATTTTGCATTTAAAAAGTTATATGTATTGAATCCAGTATAAAAAATTCTTTTTAACGGAATTGCAAACTTTTAATATTTTTTGTATGCGTGTTCACACGATACGCAGGGATAGACTGACGTCATGAATGCACATGCCAATTCGTTGCAATGAATTTCGTACAGCCTGATGTAAGTTAATTTCCTGTAAAGGAGCTGCGGGATTGGCCAAAAGCAAACAATCAGCCAATCCAAAAGTAAGATCCACTAGACTAGAGTTAAAAGATATAGCGCAAGTTACTCATGTTTATAGGCACTCTCGCGGAAGTCGCGAGGTGTACAGTAAGTAAAGGAAGCATCACTTTCATCTCTGTTTCTCTTCCATATAGGCCTATGTGTTCATATATATATATATATTTATACATGCGTGCATATACTTATATAGGTATATAGAAACATATTTACGTTGAGCGCATACTATGTGTGTATATTGTATATATACATAACCGTGCATTCGACGACAATGTCGTTTGTTCACGAAAGATTACATTGCTCGTGTGTGCCTTTTTCCGCGCATGTACGTGTGTAAAACGCGCCCGGGCGAGTACTTTCATGCTTCCCTTTCT
The DNA here is from genome assembly GCA_018907185.1 of Platyscapa corneri. Lineage (NCBI taxonomy): Eukaryota > Metazoa > Arthropoda > Insecta > Hymenoptera > Agaonidae > Platyscapa > Platyscapa corneri. The sequence continues at coordinate 350,853 of JACCHW010000045.1, read as the reverse complement.
CTTTCTCTCTTTCTTTCTCATCTGCCACTCATCGTATGCTTAGAGAGCGGACCAGGGCAGATCGAGAAACGAGAGAAAGAGCAAAAGGAGAGGTGCACGTCGCCGAAAAGATATAAGAAATGGTGGCAGCTACATATACGGTTGAGCAGCGAGAGAGTGTGTGCCCCTCGTGTTTCATTGGGTCGACGGCGGGCGTGTGAGCAACGCACCAAGGACCCAACAACGTCAGCTACGCTGAGGCTCCAGGAGGGATTTCGGGATCGCGAGCGCGCGCGCGCGCGTTCGCATGGCTACGACGGCTTTGACATAAAGGCCGAGGCAGCTGAGGCTTAAGCGGAAAGACGACGACAACGTGAAAAAGGAGGCTGCCCTTCTCGTTCCCAAGGTAAATACGGTGTCTTCCTGACCAGTGTCGTCCTTTAACTTATTTCTCGTTTTCGAGGATTACCGAAGGTTCGACGCACCTTAACCTAATTTCCTCTCCTGGGATAGGGGGGAAGAGACTGCACAATTAAATGAACCCTAAAGGTCTCTTTTTATCTCTTGTCGATTTTTGTCATCCTGTTTGGTTGCTGCGTTTTATACAGCTCATCTGAGAGAGCGAGAGCAAGAACAGTAGAGAGAAAGAGAGCGAGAGAGTGAGAGAAAGACGTAGAGATCGAGCGCGAGAGGGAGCAAGGCAAGTCGTGAGAGAGGGAGAGAGAGAGGAAGAGAGAGAGTAGCAAGTGCACGACGCGATATAAAGAACAGCGACTCCTCTCGTTTTTTTGTCGCAATTCGCCGTTTCATCGCTCGTGACGGAGCCCATATGCATAAATGTTTATGAATATGTGAGTCACTATTGTAGCTTTACGTGAGCTGTTTCATTCGGTAGAGAGAATGTCAATAGAAGCTGATGCGTGTCGCAGCTTTACCTTGAAAATTCAGCGTAATGTGTAATAGTATTTTGTTTTAAGAAGTTGTCACCTTCTCGTCTTTTGAATTTTAGTAAGGAGTCAAAATGCCAGCGCCACCTCCGCCTCCGCCTGCACCAACGTTTAACCTGGGAGGAGGTTCAGCAGATCAGGGCAGAGGAGCACTATTGCAGTCTATTAGGGCTGGAAAACCCTTGAAGAAAACAGTAACGGTTGACAAAAGTGCTCCTGCAGTCAGTGGTAAGTTTTTGATAATTATCTCAATCATAAATACTGCTTTTATAAAATTTCAGGGATGAAACATTTTTTCTTGGTATGTTTTTTAAGGAAAAATACGTGGAGAATCTTCGGGTACAACAGTATTTAATACAAACACAAAGGGTTCTGGATCAAATTCAAATATAGGAAATAGTATTAATAATGGCAATCCAATTGGTTTGGGTGGACTATTTTCAGGTGGTATGCCTAAGTTAAAACCTACTGGCATGAGGAGCAATCTTACCGAGCGTGACAATGGCAATGTTCCCTCGAATATAAGTTCTAGTACTTTACCAAGCATAAAACGTGGTCCACCACCTATACCACCACCTGCTGCACAAAAACCACAAATGTTTTCACCTATTCTGCAAAACACAGAATCTTTTATAAATCACAGTGTGGAAATACCTAGAAGCTCCTTTGGTAAGCCAACATTAGCACCAAAACCACCAACGTCTTCCAGCACAGTGCAACAAAAGCCTTCACCACCACCTAAGAAACTTAATCTCACAACAGGCAATTCTGTGTCTAGGTAAGTTAGAATAAAAATAATATTTCATTTAAATTACAAAGACCTTAAAATGTTATTTAGGGTAAAAGTGCATTAAAAATATATAAATTATAAAATTTTTATTAACAAATACGACTATTCAGAATTATAAATTTGTAAATTAATTTATTAATTTTAATTATTAAAATGATTGAATTAATTATTGCTAATGTGAGACAGTTATTTTCAAAATTGTGTAGTGATGACAATTTTCTATTCTAACAAATGCTAATGAAATTTTATTTCATTAAATTGAATTTTATTTAATGGTTTATCTTTTGTAGTTTCCTTTACTTTTAGAAAAATTTGTTTCTATTATAAATATTTTTATTAACGTACAAATATAATTAATTATTTAAAAATCTTGATGATAATTAATTGAAAATTACTATGTGGTCTATAGTAAAGTGTACACAGCGTTGATAAAGTTTTTTCATATTAATATATTTACAGGTACCTGCATATAATCTGTAGTAAACGATTTTTAAAATGTTATAAAGAAAATTCTTTTGTAAATTAAAGTAAAATACTTTTTGTGTATAATAAATATTAGTTTAATTTTTATAAAAATAATATATATCAAACTATAATTTTTATGTCATTGTTAATGAAAAGATCAAGGAAGCAATTTTTGGTTAAATTATTTAATAAACGTAAAGAGTAAATTTATAACATCTGTTTTTATTGTAAAATAAAAATATACCGTAGAAATATTAAATTTAAAGAATAATTTTTCTAGTAAAAGAAAAAAAAATATTTAACCACTTAAAAACTGAAAAGTAACTTTCTTTAATTTTAGAAAATATAGAACAAACAGAAACAAAAAAATTATTTTATACCCACTGAATAATCTTATCTATTCAATTTTTAAACAAAAAATTCAAACTTTTATTATTACGCATTACGCCAGTTAGTTAATTAATATGTAAAATATGTTTCGAGCGTAATAAAAAATTAATGATAAATAATTTGAACAACGTCAAAAGACAAAAATTTTTTGTTATTCTAGACAATTTATAAAAGGAGAATACGGATTTTTAAAAGTGCAATTTGTTTCTTTACTAAAGAATTTCAATTTCAGCAAAAACTCATTTTGTAATTAAATTCTGAAAACATATGTTTTCGTCGTCTACAACGTGACATTTGGAGAATATTTTTTTAAAAATTTAGTTTATTGCGCCATAAAAATTAGATTGCTTGTCAAAATTAGATGGTCTTGAAAAGAGCAATAAAAAGAATCTAATAAAATGAATTTGACATGATTGTCACGCACTTTGCTCGTAAGTTACGCGCCTTAATTTTAACAATACGCAATAAAGTCTATTAGCTTATTGATCGAAGAAAAAATCTTTTATTTTTAAATCCAAGTGGTCGCGCGATACGAATGCGCGCGTACGGTTTTCTCAGCATGAAAATGATTAGTTCAATTAGCCATCGGAGAAAACTGTTTTGCCGCAAACGTATTCCCTATTGCTGGCAATAAAAGCTGTCGCAAGTGCGGGCAATGAGATGGAATACTAATTATAATTGGCCTTGAACGCGAAAAGCGGGACAATCGCACCGAGAGCGCGGGCGCAACGTTGAAGATTTCGTTATTTTTCAGAGCGCAGAGCATGCGGTTAGCGCGGTCGCCGGCGGTGCTGGCACCGTCGCCGCCCTCCCTCCATCAGTCCCAGGACTGTCTGAACGAAGTCCAGCAGAGGCCCGCGAACCGAATCCTGAGGCCGCCGGTGGTGCGACCGCCCTCGCCGCCGACCTCCCGCAGTAACGGCGGCGCTTCGATCACGAGGGTCGCGCCGCCGCCCCCCTGCCGAGCTCCGACGATGCCGCCTCCGCCGCCCCCGTTGCCCCATCGCTCCTCTTCGGCCAACACGATGTCGAGCGGCACGTGCAGCTCAGCCTCGAGGCTGGCGCCGCCCGTCCCCCCGCCTCCCACGCCACCAACCCGGGGGCAGTCACTGCTGCAGCAGCAGCAGCGCAACGGCCAGATGCCGATTGGGCCCGCCGAGTTCGAGGCCCGGTTCGCTGAAATGTTCCACTCAATAGCGTCCTTCCCGACGCCCGAGCCTTACCGCGGCATCACTAAGGTCTACAACAGCAAAACCGGTGAGACGCCTCACAATGTCAGGCCCTTAGGAGGACTGCTGTCATTCGCCATGAGGAGGCAGTCCTCCGAATTCGACGTTTAACCGCGATGGCCTTTACTCTCTTTTCTCTCCTTCTTACTCTGTCTTTACATTCTTGCATTAGGCTTTCTGTGCATTATTCGTATTTTCTGTATTAATTCTTAGGCGCTCGGAAAAGATTTAATGTGAGATTCCAGTACTGATACTTCGACCGACTGAGTACCGATGAGTACCCCGTAGATTCTTTTTAATGAAAGTGGCTGTGGTATTTACGTTTTTCATTATAAAAGGTTTACGTAGTGGTTTAAGGAATTGCATGTCATTGCTTTTAAAAGCACAGATTTATTAGAAAATACGAAGGTGTATTTTATATTAATGTTAACCGAAGCCAGACACGAATATTGAAAAGTTACACATTTTAACGAAAGAAAAAAAAAAGAGGAAAAAATATCGCAAATCGTGCGAATGTCTAAATAAAATAATTTAATTCCCCTTGTTTATTTATTATTTAATTTACTGGGTGTTAATTGCACTGTTAAACAGCGCCTATAAACACGATTCGTTGATTCAGTAACAATTTTTGTATGAATTTCACATTAAACTTTTTTTTATGTAACTAATGCTTTTCAACGGAATAATAAAATGCTTTTGAAGTACAATGGCATATGGTCTCGGTTCTGCTGGGGATGCATGATTTTGACCAAGAGAAGCAACTGTTGGAATAGAAATTTGCTGCAACAGCATTAAATATAGTTTATGAGTCAAATTCAAATGCTAATCCATTTTGTTATTTCTCTTGGTATATATATGACATGCATGGCATTATATATTTTTTGTTTTTTTTTTTGTACACGCATGCTACAAAGGAGACTTGAATGATTCATACTTGTGTTTTCTTTTTATATTTTCTAAATCGAGAGTTACGCTCTACAATATTTTTCTTTGTATACAAAATTAGTTTTCATTGCAAACATAATTGTTTAAAACACACATGGCTCAGTTTTGTTTGTAATAGGGAATAAAATCTATATTACGTTGGTAGATATATTAACACATGGTTATAAAATATAGGTATAATTTAATTTTCGTTTTTCGTTTCTTTTTTTATTCTGAGATTTATTAAAATTTTCGAAATCCTACAATTAATTAAAAAATTTTAATACCGAGTGAGCGTGTAATTTTTAATTCAATTAGCTCACTAATTTTGTACGAATATTATTTTATTTTGAGTACAGTGTTGTTTAATTAATTTTCTTATGTGTGAAAAATATAACATAAAGCGGGCGCGTAATTAAATTTAAAAAAATAATCAATTAAACGTTAAATTTTATAAAATTTATTTTTACATTATCTAGAACAGTTCTAGTTTAAACTAGAAAATATTTGTACAATAGTCATTATTCAGTTGAACTTAATTTCTTAATTTACTGCAGCCTTGACTATTTTCTCATGGGTGCAAAAAGAATTAAATTTTCCAGTTTTTCTTAAATAAAGAGGTTAATGACACATAGTTATTAAAATAATTTGTTTTCAAACAAAAACTTTATATCCAAGCACCTATGAAATTACAATATCTGTTTTTGTTTTCGTTTTTTTGATGCTTATACACGTGAATATAACGTAAATAGGCATTTTTATTCTTTAAACGTTGTTATTCTTAAATATAATTTAATTATTTTCATCCTGCATTTATTTAAATTTCTTTTTAATTTTATATTTGTAATAATATTTAAACTGATATTCTATACTTCATATTTATAAAAGACTTCACATGTAAAATACGCAAGAAATATTTTAGATTAATTTAGAATTAAACGTACTTTTTAAAAATGAGCTTTAAGTTGATTTCTTGTCAGGTTTTTCTAGTCTACATTAAAGTACGGTTATTTAATATTATAAGATATGCATCGCCAAATATCTTTATATTAGTATGAGCAAGGATAAAGCGTGAGATTTAATTATAACAACTTGCTAATTCACTTGATTTTTTTAATTTGGTTTTGCGAGATATGTACTGTTGCTTATTGATTACAACATTGGCTGAAAGAGGTTAAGGCTTTGTATTATTTAACTTAAACGTTTGATCAAATTTTATTAATATATATTTCAAAGATTTATCAATGTAATTAGTAATTTTTGTTTAGTATATTATAGGTGAATGTACATGTAAAACTAGATACGATACTTTTAGTAAGATTATGGAAATAATGCCGTACTCTTATGAGTGATTTCAAGAAGACTGGAAATCTAAATTAAAAAACGTTACACTTTCTAAGGGTGGCAAAATAAAGTCAAATTAAATTGTCAAATTATAGCGAATAATTAATAGTTAAAGTAAGCTTTGTAAGTCGCAAAATATTTTTGACTCAATATTAACAAAAGGTGTAATTGTAATTAATATACATGATCATACTCAGCATAACTAACATCAACACTGCTATCACGGTCTTGTTTCACAAATTATAAAAATTTATTGTTAGTCGAATTATTAGTCTAATAAAAATGTAAATATTGAAAAAAAATTATAGTATTTAGTATGTGCATGTACCAATACCTCCCTAGCATTCCTTCTTTCTTTTCACACCTAATCAAGAACAATGTCGGTAATTTAATTTTGAAGAACTCAGCAGTCCATTTGAACTACGAAAAGAAATTCTTTTCTTAATATACGCACAACTGCTTTTTACATATTTATTCGTTCATTTAATTAATATCTAAATTAAGTAAATTAACGTTAAGAACGAAGACTATCATTTTAATAGCAAAATTAAAACAAAACATGTCTTTTCTGTCTCAATCGAGTGATTTTTATTTTTTAAATTCGAAGAATTTTAACGCCAAATTTTGAAACATTTAAAACTTTTATTGAAATGTTTTTCTAGAAAATATGAATCAATTTTTACATGTATGTACAGTTAAATTACAATGATGGTTTTTAGTACTTTATCCATTTAACTAAAAAAGAAAATATTTTTTTAAACATACACATAAAATGTGCGCATATAATTGATTGAATTAGTTGATAATTCATTGCCATTCGATCATTATTAAAAAAGCTCATATTAATGGTGTCAATTAATCGAATGCAACATAGGCAGGCAAAAGTATTTTTGGGTGCTTATTTACTGTATACAAAAGCGTTATTTTCATAAATGTAAATACTCTTATTCTTCACTGATTAGTAACTATCTTTTTCTCTCTGGGCATGAAGCAGTATCTCGCATGTGTATATACATGATAAACATATAAAAAGTTCATTGTAGTTGCGATCACATTGTACTAATAAACTTATTTTACTTTTTACTTTACATATAAGTAAGAATCGAAGTTACTCTCGATGGTGTTTAGATAATACATAAAAATAGTAGTTGGTATATCAAGAACCATTTCTTTAAAAAACGTCGATATTACAATGTAAAAAAAATAGCAAACTAATACTACTACTATTAAATATGAATAATATCGTGACGAATAAAATGTTTTAATTTTTATCGAACATCATTATTTATAAAATGGCAATTAGTAAATTGGGTATTTCGTACAGTCAAGATTTACCATATTTCAAATAAGTATTTTTAAGTATGCACTTGCAATGTGAAATTTTGATAGATTCAATGATAGATAGCCTTTAATTATTTTATCTAAAAATCATTTAACGATGAAAGGGAAATTAACAAACACTATCTAATAAAATTAATAATGAATTTATAATTAAAGAATAATTCGAAAAAAATTTGTATTATTATTACACGTGTCCACAACGATAATAAAAAAGAATTGTTTGCAGTTAAAAATGTTTAAAATTATCGTCCATTAAAGTTCATAAAACAGATACAAAAACTAAGCTAATTGAAACAACTCGATGTATTTTTCACAATAAGTCTGCTTTGCTCGCTTAAGTGTTTTTATACAAACTTATTTGATTGCAACTTGATTGACACGTGCAGCAAAATAATATAAAGAAGTATTAAAAATCGTTACTCATATCTGTTTTACGGTCCGCGTTATCTTATTTAATCTAAAATAGACTTATTTAATTTTTATTTATTTATAAAAGTTTTTAAAAAGATGAGAATGTTTTTATTTCTCGATAAGATTGAAATGCGATTGATTCGATCTATTTCTGAACTTATATTTCTGAAGAAGGCAACGTCAAAAAATAAGAGTTGAATAATTCATAAACTCGGTTTAAGTTACTTCAATCCGTCAATTACCGGAAATGTCGAAGTAAAGTAAAAAATGAACAATATTATAAGAAACGGCGGTACTAGTTTACCAGTTGCCATTCTATTATTCGCGCGATTGGCTCAAATTTTAATCGCATTGTCTAGAAAATTGATTTGTCCTTGTCCAAGCTTAACTAAAAATTGAAAAAGAGTCGTAACGCGGACTGGTAGCCAATGTTAGCGGAGGGAACAAAAGTAAAATATAATGTCGCCGAAAGATGAGGAGCCGATAGGGAGAGGGAGCGTCCGTAAGGATACCTAAGATATATCGGCAAACGAGCGAATAAATATAAAAAACTTGTTTCTTGACAAATTGCAGTAGCTAAGCAACAGGCGCCCGCACCTCCAGCCCGATCGGTGTCGAACGCGGCTAACATGCTGCACTCCCCGGGTGTGAGGCAGCAACCCTCGCAACACCAGTCGCCGCAACAGCAGCAGCAGCAGCAGCAGCAGCAGCAGTGGCAACAGCAACAGCAACAGAACGCCGCCTCGTCGGCTTGTTAAGAAAGGCTGCGCTCTTGTCTGTGCTTTCTTCTTAATTGTTGGGGAGAGCCGCGCCATCCGGACGAACTTCCTTCGCCTTATTTATGAACGAGTTTATTTAAAAGATTTATAAAGTAGAAAAGTACACAAAGATGAGCACGCCAAGAGATATAGACGAGAGTCGCACATGTTGTATGTACTTTATAATTTGATGGCACATAAATATACATATACATATGTATGCGCGGAGCAAAGGACTCCGGCAGTGCGCGCGTAGTAACGCGCGTGCCTATATTGTGTGTATGAGAGAGAAGAGAAAACGAAGAGAGAGAGAGCGATTGTGTGAAGGCCTGTATATGCGTGTGTCTATGAGCTCCAAAGTGCCCCTTCGCACAACCGATGCTGACAAGTGTTTGAGATATGGTCCTTACGTACGCGAAAGCAAGAAGGAAATCTTTCCCAAGTTTTGAGTGCAGCGAGAGTTTCAATTTATGTTGTTAATGGCCAAAGGTTTTTCTATTTTCTTTGTGAAGATTGAATTTGAAAGTACGTTATACAGCTGCTTTAAACGCAGACGATTTATTGCTTGAAAGCTGTAAAACTCAATTTATTTATTTGACTGTAGAATAAGTTATTTATTTTGCAATTGATATTTATATATATGAATAATATTCGAGAGAGCCGAGGGGTTTTAAATGTACGCTCGTCTAAAAATTTATTAGCCTTTTAAATCATATCGATTGAATAACGTAATTCCTTCAAAAGTTCAACTAGTTATCGCTGTTTTTCACAAATTGCTAACTGCAATATCGAACTTAATGCAGTGATTTTTACAAAGTGTTTAGAAATTACTTTTTAAATTTAATAAACGTTAAAACGAAGGTTATTAATTTAAAAAGATATTTTATCGTTTGCATATCATTGATAATTAAATTTGTATAGGAAAGAAATTCACTTAATCTCGATCTCAGTGAGTGTTTAAGGCTTTATTAGCGATAAGTGATATTAATTCTTGTAAATTAATATGCTTATCAATTTATCGAAGTATTAATAAGATTTTAAAATTTCAATATAAGATAATTTTAATTGTAAATTTTTTAATATTAATATTTTTTATACCTATTATCGATGTTCAAGGCATATTTTATTTTAATATTCCTATATAATTGGCAAGTTATGGACTATCAAATTACAAGGTAGTTGATTATTTTTTCTTCGATGACAATTTTATTTTTAAATTTATCGACAATAACATTTAAATCTAATACCAAGAATCGAAAATAGTAAAATATATGGTGTACATAAAAGAAATTATAAAAAGTATTCTAATGTGTAACTCAAAGGAAAGATAAGATTAGTCAGTCGTGTTAATTAAAAATTCTACGACATATAAATTATAAGCAATGTGTTGTAACATATATCGAACAAAGCAAAATGATGCCTAATACAAGTTGAGGTGGGTATTTCCGTTGCGCATATATAATATACGAAATCTATAAGCACTAAGAAAAACTAAACACTTAAAAGCAATATGGGCTATTAAATTATCTGATAAGCGCGACGTTAAATGAAAATTATATTTACACAAAACACTTGGATTGAACGGAAGAAAAATTTATTGATATAATTTTGGATGTGCATTTAATAATTCTGAGAGGTACAAAATATCGATATTATAATGCTAATAATAATTTTGACTCGTTGAGATCGAGAGGCGAAGAATTTTCTTCAAATTATACTCTATGCGTGTTTGACAATAAATTGTCACTTCGACGAATGAATGTCTCAATCACAAATTAATTCTATCTATTTACTTGTATTTGAATGAAACGCAAATATTAATGATTTTATAATTAAATTAATTTTCTTAAATAAATTACTAGGGGATATGAAGGGAGTATAATGACAATTTTACTGGGATATATTCTAATAAATAATTAGCTAATTTTAATCAAGACGGTTTCAAATATCCCGTTTATTTTCTAAAACAATATTGAATATTTTTCATTACATAACATCTTAATTGCATCTCTAATCGACAGATTTACAAATTATTGATATTCTTCTATATTATAATATAGAATGCTTGTATTCTTATAGATTAAATGGAATTATTAAACCGTTATTAATGTTTTAAAGATGAAACGTACTCAAACGTGAAAATCCGTAAAATCGTGTTCGAGTGGAAATTCGAATGGATAAATTAAATTGTCTTTTTAAGATGTAGTCGTTTTAGTTTAAAAACTATCTTTTTTTATCTTTTTTCTTTTTTGTAATGTTAAAGATAAAATATATTTAAAGTTAAATCGTGTATGTCCAAAGGAATTACAAAAGATAATGTAACGTACATCAAAATCACAAAGAAAACTTTAATTAGTCGATGTAACGTTTCTTCATATTTTATTGTTAAACGAAACTATGGTGAAAGCATGATAATAAATAATAGTATATTATAATCGATTAGAAATATTTCTATCTAACTTCACTCTTCACAAGTAATACTTGGGTCTAGACTAACACAAAGATTGCAACTTTTGCTCGGTAAAATGAAGCTAGAGGATAACAAAAAATATAACATGTGCGTTATGACGCATAGAGGAAATAAAATTTTTCCGGTCTTCGCTGACTGGAATAACAATTAGTCAACAATTTTCGTTAAGTATAAAAGTTTCAAAGTTACTAAATCTAACATAAAAAAATGCGAGTCACCTGATTTTTCAGTTTGTTTTTTTATGTACCACTCGGATCTATACTATTTAACTAATACGTCAAATTAATTGTATATGTTTTTATAAAAGTTAACATTAGTAATAAATTTGTATCGAGTTATAATTTATGGAAGATTAAGCATTTAAGAACTTTCTATGCATAATTATAGAGTATTTACCGTGGATATTAATAATAAGTTAAAAACTAAAATACAAGATTGCAGTGCGATCACAAGTTTCTGGAAAAATAGGTGAACTCCGTTAACATGCAATCCAATAAAATATTTCAAAAAGCAATTCGAATAGCCAAAATATTTTATTTTATAAAAGATGTAAGTAATGCGTTTTGAATGTTAGTTAAAAGATATAATTTATACTATAACATAAAGTATTTTGGTATTTTGCTCTTAGATATTTGTTTTTTAAAAAAATTGTCTAATATAATTTCTAATATTAATCTTTCGAAGAAGTAAATTGTGATAATCTTTATTTTATTAATACTAAATAAGTTTTATTTTTTCTCTGCGTCTTCAACACTTTATGTACAGAAAATATTGTAAATATTACATATCACAGAAGAAATTATTAATAATCTATTTAAGAAAATAAGGGAACATTTTAAAAGATCATCACAATTTTATGGATACTATGGCAATTCTCTTTACCTAAAAATTATCTATAAGAAATTTATAAATACTTGTAAAAAGTAATTTTTCTTTTATCAGAACTGCCAGCGTCAGTCAAATTATAAATCGCGCATTTGTTTGTATAGAATTATATTAAAAGTAATGGATTTTCTTTGTCAAACAGTTGCGATATCAATGAATTGTGATAGAAGAGAGATTTGCAGTGTCTATAGTAGCGCCACGAACGACGTAGTTTAAAATCTATCTTCGTTCTTTTTTTCCTATATATCATAAAGCATCACCGGCGCCAGGAAAAGCATTTTTTTTTTTTTAAAGTATATCGATTAAATTGTATATGGAGGTTGTACTGTTTGAGATTTTTCTGGCATCGCTGATAGCATTTACACGAGAATATATTAACAGTGCTAGAAAAAAGATTTTTCCTATGGAAAGCTTATCTAAAAATTATTATATATCGTAAAAAATTCGTAAAACATAATTACCGATTATGATGATAAATGTGCAGTTTTAGGAAAAATAAAAATTACTGCAATTATTTTTGTTAAACTAGAACTTAAAGGGCAAATTAGTGCTATTAGAATGTTTATTAAACGCAGTGGGTTTTAAAATAAATAATTGTAGTTTTCCTAACAAAGACAAAAATAGCAATTTTTACTTTTTGCAATAAAATAAATTAATGGATTTATCAAAATCTGGTCTTGTAACATTTAATCCTGGTTGGTCGAAATCTTTTTTCTGATGCTGCGGAGAGCAGTGCTCGAGCAGTCGCAGGATGCAACGGCGCACTTTTTTCGTAGATCCTACAAGTGCGTACAAAAGTGAAAAACAAACTAATGCCGACATAGTTGAGACGACACACATTGAATATATGTGCATAAATAATTATCTTGTAATATTGTTGAAAATATAGTAATAACATATTTTAAAAAAGGATAAAATGAGAAATTAAAAAATTTAAACATCATACATAGTAATTATCGATTTTATTAAATTAAACGTACAGAAACGAATGTGTTAAGATTGGAGCGTAAAAAACCTTCACGCCTCGAGCTCCTTTTCTATTATTTGACGGTATTCATCAAAACCGCCTTCCATACATTTTACAGATCCCCCACCGCACACCCACAGTTCCTGGCACACCATTCGAATTAGCCTTTCGTCATGGGAAACTAAAATTACTCCAGCCTGGAAATAAGCAAATAAATTTTAATTCAAATATTCGTTAAACCACCTGTTTAGTTTGGTAATCGGTATAAAAGTTGAAGCACTTTTATTGCATTCATTATTCGTAATTCTTTAAAATCGTGTAGCAATTAAAATCCAAGCATCCAGGCATCGATGTGAAAAAATTAAAAGTAAACTCACTTGACAACTGTTTATGGCTTTTCCGAGAGCTTCAATTGATTCAATGTCCAAATGATTTGTCGGTTCGTCCAATACTAAGAAATTGGGCATGGCAGCGCACATTAGCGCAAAGGCAACTCTTGATTTTTGACCTCCCGATAAAGAATGTATCGTTTGAAGTGCTAAATCTCCACTAATACCAAAACTACCCAACATCCTGCGATACTCTTCAGTTGGTTTACCTGAAAAAAAAAAAAAAAAATTAAAGTGGTTACATTTATGATTTTTTGACATCTTTTAAACAATAGTACTATAATGTGAATTTCAGTCCATATTTACTACGTGAAATATCAGTAAATTTATCGACAATTTATTTTACACGTACAAACAACACAAATGTAAGTGTTAATTTTGTAGCGTATGGTGCATATCATATTCATAGTTCAAATTAATAAGAAATAAATGGATAAAATTTCACTAATTTGAAAACAAATAAATAAATATAAATATTTGAGATAAAATTTAAAAACGTTTGACAATTTTTCAAGTTTCGTCAAGATTTAACTAATTATTGATTATTTTGTTGGACGGCTTAAAAAGTATTCTGCAACTCGTTACTTTTATTATTTCTAATTATTGTTTAGACGACAGAGAACGTACGTCACTTTCAAAATAGTAAAAAATCCTTCAAACTACTGTAAAATCTATCCTTTTGATTAAACCACAATAGAGTGAATCTCAATTGCAGGAAGATTCGCGATATCAATAATTATTTTAGAAGCAAAAGATAAACGTAGCCATGTTTACCTGGGAAATGATTCTGCAAAAGTTCAACAGGACAGACCCGGAGGTCGAGTTGGTCGACGTGGTGTTGGCTGAAGTAGCCGAACTTGAGGTTACGGTGCGTGTGGACGGTGCCGTGGCTCGGACTGAGGGAACCCGTCATTATCTTGAGGAGAGTCGTCTTACCAGCTCCGTTCTCACCCACGATGCAGATGCGCGACTGCAACGTGGCACTTAGGCAGACATTCGTGAATAAGAAATCGTTGGTGTTTGGATAGCGAAATGACACTTCGTTGATCTGGAGTATTGGTGGATTCAAGGCTTCAACGTCGGGGAATCGTAGCGTCACCTCGCTTTCTTTCTCCATTGGCTTCAGTTCGGGCCTAACAAAGAGAACGCGTCAACTTTCATTTGCTTTGCTGAACCATAAAAATAGCGAACGAGCATTTCTAGTTAATCGGCTCCACTTTTCGGTAACAAACCGACGAAAGCTATTGAATTTATCCAGTGATTTTTTCAAAAAATATTTACCGAGAAAAATGTTTGAATTCGGAAAAATGCCCTGATACTAAGGTTTGGAGTGAGTTTTGCATAAATTTTTCATAGATTTTTATAATTTCTTGTTTACACAGCTACTATAGGTCTAGAAATGTATTTGCGCTAAAATGTAAACCAATGGACAGAGCCTTAATCGATCAAAAATCAAATTTTCTGCAACGAATTTTTAGCCTGCGATGTAATAATCGACAAATTCATTGTTCACTAAAATATTCTTCTTCAACTCGTCGAGCCGCGGGTGCATTTTTATTAATTAAAATTACCAATAAGTAAAACTACAAACGTCGTTTAAGATAAAATCGGTAGAGCTCGATGGCCGCTCAAAGTGTCTTTACGATAATCTCTAAATTTTAAATACTCACAGCTTCTCGAGCATCTTTATCTTGCTTTGCACGCTCGAAGCACGGTTGGCGTTGTAGCGAAATCGATCGATGAACTCCTGGACATGGGCGCGTTTCGCCTGCTGGGCCTCGTACTCGCGCTGTTGGTTCCTCTCGCGTTCGCCTTTCGTCTTGGCGAACTGCTCGTAGTTGCCATGGTAGGATTCGATCTTTTGCGCTTTTAGATACAGTATGTCGGTGGGTACCTTCGCGGATTTTTCATAAATTAGCGTTAGATATTCGTTTGGCTTAACGTGAGCTAACGACTAGCGAGCCAACCGATACGGAATCAACACTTGTCTTACCAAAGTTTTAATAAAGAATTCCCGAGATTATACCTAATCTCGTAAACGAGCCTTTTTAAACTCACTTTTTAAGTAGATTTAGCACGCGAAACTTTTTGAAATGACAATTGCGAAACCGTAAACAGAAACACTAATCATTACGATATAATTGCTCCTCCAGAACCATTCCGTTTTTTCGCCCATCATTATTAAATATACAATTTCGTTAAATAAAGCGTAAATAAATATTAAAAATAAATGTTAAAAAAAAAATATTAAAAAATCAATTGCGATACAAATGTAATAATGGATAAGGTAAAGTTTGTTCTGTTGGGTCTTATTCGGCGTCACATTTAGCGAGCGCATCTACCGGGGAGTTCAACAATATTGGCTCTTACTCCACAGCAATGTTTTCAATAATTTTCCTCGAAGAAATTTTTTACAACTTCAAATGCCAATAAAATCCAGAGCCAGGCTTTCACTCGGTACGAATGAAACACTACGAGTATTGCATGGCCTGTCGCAAGCGCGTCCACGAAGGACCATAAAGTTTAAAAATGAAACTCACGGTGTCGAGGAAGTTGCGGTCATGTGAGACGACGAGGAGCGTCGTAGGCCAGGACTGCAAGTACCTTTCGAGCCAAAGGATGGCCTTGATATCTAACATGTTCGTAGGCTCGTCGAGAAGGAGGAGGTCGGGCCTGGAGAAAAGCGCCCGAGCGAGGGCGAGTCTCATGCGCCAACCACCGGAGAAGGCCTTGGTCGGCCAACTCTGCCGCTCCACCGAGAACCCGAGACCTGAGAGGATCGTGCTCGCCTTGGCCGGTGCCTTTTCCACCTCCGCCATCTGCATCGCCTCGAAGACCTTCGCTGTGCACGCGGATTTCAAGGTTAAGCACACCCATGACAATCGCGAGCAAAGGACCAATCAATTACTATAATTGCGTACATTTTATCAGCGCTAAACGTTACGCGTAAAAAACAAGTGAAAACGCAAAACACGTCCGTGCATTTTAGCAATTCTAGGCAATTGTTCAACCGCAATTTTAGAAACATGCCTGTGAAGCTGGTTTCAAATTCTATAAATCACTTACAAAATATTACCTTAAAAATTTTACCCCCTAAATTATAATATAAATTTGTAATATTTGGTTTATTCAATTTATAGCAAATATTAAACTAAGTTTTATTACACTTTGTAAATAATCTTATAATTTTTGCATCTTCCAAACTATTTATCTATTCTTGCACGTTATTTGGTACTAATAAAGATTTTATAACTATATACACACACACACATATATATATATAAGCTCTTATTTATATTTCAAATTACGTGGGGATCTTATGAAAATCAATATTGTTAAAACGAAATATTCACTGTTTATGTGGTATATTTTTTAGGAGAGTAAAGTTCTTTCCTGTGTAAAGAAATCGGATTGTTTTAATAGACTCATTTGAAATTTTGATCGCAGATATCTTATCAAATATACATTTTCCTAAAATGTAATCTCAAATATATTGGTGTTTTTTATTTTTTTATATTTGCAAAATAACACCGAATTATAATGACAAATAAAACTGCGTTATCGTCTTTTTTAAATGTCGAAGGTTGTTCTTTATAGCAAATAAATTGCAATTAAATTTGTAAAAAAGTATTACCTCATATGCATGTTATTCAAAAGAAGGTAAGACTACATTGAATAACCGAAAACAAATGATTTTGTATAAAAAAAATTATTTTAATTATAAATTTATTAATATATATTATTTACAAAATGACGTATTATGTTGAAATTTGCAATAGCAACTTTTTTGTTAATAATAATGAAACTGCAATATTAATTAACGAAATAAAACTACGTACAAATAAAAATACGTTTAAATTTTAAAAATGTCTTAAACATCATGTTGTTATTTTGTTGTTATTTTTCCCGAAATAAAATTTCGGGAAAAATGTTAATCATTTTCTTACATTATAAATTAGTGAACAGAAACTTTTTCTTACCTAAAACAATCGAAGAAAATATAAAAGTTTTGTTTCTATCGCCGTTTTATTTCAGAAGTTGATAAATACTATATTTTGTTTTACATTAATATAAAATATGCCTTGATTAACATCTAAAACTAATTTATATTCATTTTTCTGTAACATATTATTGAAAGTTTCAAAATATTGAACCAATATACATTAATCATTGTCTGAATGGTCATTTATTTTAAAATTCAGAAATTTTACGATTAAATTTTGATTTTTGCAGCTATTTTCATTCAATTTAAACATAGTACTAAAAAATATAAGTTCGAATTTTTTGAAATTCTAAATTCAAAGAACATATTAAACGTTTAAAATTTAATAATTATTTATTTATAAAAGAAAGTTTATATATTCATTTTACATATTAGATAAAATAATTGTGGCTGATCGGATTTATATATATATTTTTTTTTTATACTACGTAAAATATTTATTATTGAAAATACTTTTTAAAATATCAAGTAAACCATTAGTCAGTAAGAAAACTGTTGCACATTATTTATGCCGTCATTCAAGTTTCTTTTGAAACTTCAGACACGTATGAACAGACTACCAAAGTCGTAGAATACCAACGAACGCTTTTACTTTCCAAACTAGGGAAAAGAGGCACATACGTTTCTTTTAGTCTTATTATCGGTGTTATTAATTGAGTATTATTATTATTAATTATATTAATAATAGTTCTATTATTAACCATTAAATTTTAACCATTTTTGGCATTTATATAAAAATAAGTATAATAGAAATATGCATTATTAGCTTATAAAATTAAACAGTACAATTTAGGATAATATTTTGTTGTTACAGTCGTGTATTTTTATTTTACCTTTCGACAGACCAACACTGGCATAAATGGCAGTTAATGATAGAACAATTATTTTTACATTATAATAGACAAATAATTATTTTAATCGATCATTTTAAATCGAGTGATAAAACTAAATATTTTAGGATTAAAAAAAAGTTTTCCAACGGAATTAGATTAGTAAGACGCTACGAAACGTATACAGATTTTATATAAAAACTCGGCTTCGGGATAAAATTGATATTTTAGAGAAAGATATTTAAATTCTGTTGGATGATAAAACGCATGTAGAACAAAGTATATAATAAAAATGTTCGTAATTGATTAATAATAGAAATTTAGCGTAAAGTAATTAAACTTGTTTAATTAATTTAGAATATTAAAAACTTTTACTATATGTATTATTCAATTTCTTAACGTAAAAGCGTCAAATATGCCATAAATCTTAGTATCTTATCGTTCATTACTGGAAATATAGTCAATATCTAAAAAAGACGAAAGCATGTATTTGATAAGCACAAAGCCTTAAGTTATTGATTTCACGACAATTAATGCAAAATTTATCCAAAAATATACATATTTTAAACATTTACTATCATGATCGAATTCGACAATACTTTTATAAACTATTTTATTGCATTGAAATATATTATTTGTAAATTTTTTAAAATTATAAATTATATATTAACTTATGTGCTTTAAATTCTCAATGGATATTGTGATGAAATTTTCCATTAACTATGCTACATTTAGGCAACAATATATATTACAATAAAAGGGCAAGCATTTTCATGTTCCCGATTTATGATATTGCACGAATATTTTTATTAAAATATAATATTATTAAGTGTACGTAAATCCATCTTTGAGTAAAAAAAGTATTTTTAATTTAGTACATTTTTCAAGTTCTTTAATAAATATTGATTATGAAATAATTTTTATGATTCATAATTAAGATTTGTTACATTTAAAATCGTTTTACAAAAAAATTTAAGTGTTGATGCACCAACATATCGTAACTAATTCTATTGAAATCGCAGTCAATTTATATTACTTTTAAAATAATTCGATAAAAGTACCTCTTATACTTTTGTTTTAAATAGGTCTCAATGAAATATTTAATTAATTATTCAGATATAAAGGTTTTAAGTTCTAGCTAGTTTATAAATGATTTAATATAAGAAGGAAAGAAATTTTGAAGAGAAAAAAGATAAGAAAACTTGCACAATGTTAGAAATAAAAACATTATAGAAGCAATAACTTTTATTACTTGTATAAACGTTTTTTTATTAAAAAAGAGTTACAAACAAAAATCAAAATGAAACATTTAAAACTCAATAAGATTCCTATTGAAGAACTGCACATATTTAATAAACATGCCAAAGTATGTAAAACATACAAATTTCTCACCTAATTCTTCGCCCAAAGTATCATTTTTTCCGCCTTCTCTTTCGATTGCCGCTTGCAGTTCCGCTTCTCGACTTAACAATTCGCTTCGCTCTTGGTCTGATTGCAAAACAGATTCAAGGGCGGAAGTATCATCTCCGGCAACTTCCTGCTCGACGTGTAAAACTCGTACATGCGAGGGAATTTGTAATTGTTTACTACGTAAAACAAGAAAAAAACGACATCACGTTTATTACGTGCATTTTTACAATTTAACTGTGTCACATTCAGTTTTATTTTATTGATAAATGCTATTATTTTTATTACTTGTCTTGACAAAGGTCACTACCGACAATTTCAAGTTCACAAATAATATTTTATGTAATTTTTTGTTTATAAAAATTAGTCAATTAAAATAAAATGAGCTAATTATAAATGAAGAACAATTGATTACAGAAATGAATAATGTTTTTTTAAAAATAATTTAAATTTAAATTTAAAAATTAATTATATTCGTAATCGTATTAGAAATACAATTTTTGTAAATATATAACTTACGTAGAAGTTCTTTTTTGTATAAATAAAAAATTATAGAGAAGTAATTAAAATATTAATTACATTTACCTAGATATCATTCGAAGTAATGTAGTTTTTCCAAGTCCATTACGTCCAACTAATCCATACCGCCTACCAAAAGCCAAAGTTAAGTCAGCCCCTTTCAAAAGGACTCTGTCTCCGTATGCCACATCAAAATTCTCTATCCTAATATCATTTGTTCTATTTGTACCACCTTTTGCTTCCATTCTATTGTCTTTTTTACTTATAACTTGACTAACTGTTGCAGTTTCCAATGACGGTAGTGCATTGTTATTTCTTGCAGAACCTAATTCACTACGAATTTCTTGTTTCTGTTTCAATTTGGCTTCTGCCTTCTCTAACTTTTTTGCATCTACTTTCTAAAAAATTTTAAAAGTTTAATTATATGAAATAAGCTGAAAATTTTTAGTTTATTAACAAAGTATTTAAAATATATTTTAAATTTAATGACAAAAATACAAAAAAAATATGCGTCATAACGTAGGATTAATTTTTTAATCCATAATAATTTTAATACAATACTGTGATATGTACATTGTTCAGATGTATTTTATAAAGTTAATATTATGCAATATGCAAAATTTTTTTATTAATTATTTAATATTATATTTTATTAAATTGTTATAAACTCACCATTGCGTCATCTCTTGTTGTAACCCATATACTTTTGATTTGATCGACTTGTTCCTCTAAAGTTGAAACCATTGACCCCATATGAATAGGTACATTTAATACTTTGTTTACTCCATTTTTTCTCCTTTCCATTCCGCCGTTGGTACCACCCTTCAACATTTCCAATAATCTCCTGCATATTTGCCTACGTAAAAAAAATAATAATTTAATATACGTGAAAAAGTTTTTATTATTAACTCGTAAATTTCGGTTTATGAAAAATGTTTAATTAATAAACTAGACGCAAGTTTACTCACCTAACCTCGTTTTCTGACTTTTCCTCTACTTCGTGCAAAACTTCACCTATTGCTTCATAAACTTCATCTGCGTCCTCAAAATCGTCCTTGGAGCTATCAAGTATACCTGGAATCACATCAGACATGCACATATAAAAACACGTGTACATATGTAATGGGGGTATATATGTATGTACACATGAAGGAATGCGTTGTGTATACCACACACATGCACGACTTACCTAAATTTGCATGGAAAATAACTTATAATTATAAATTTTATGTTTGAATATCGCATTTTATAGTAATAAACAAAATTTGTTTAACATTTTGACGATGAATATTCCGACGGCAAAAATTTACATGAAGAAAATAAAATACACCAACGTAACAGATTGATTACAAATTTGAACATATTTACTGATCCCAAGCTATTTAAAAATCTTTTATGATTGTGAAATATGTATCATATACTTATTTTTCAAATTAAACTATGATAAAAATTGAACGTGACTAAAGCGAATTAAAAATTTTTGTAGTAATATTAAGAATATCAGATTTATAAATTGGAGCAAATTGATTAATCTAAAATTTTGAGGTTATCTACCTTCAACATACTGGTACAGTTCATCGTCGATCGTCGGGAATAGACTCCTAATGTAGGTACTGCACACTGCCATCACAAAAGGGAAAAGTAAAAGTATTTCGCGATAAGCACGAAATCACGAAATTATCTCTCCCTTTGAAAAATCTCTTCGCGGTGTATTTCCGCGACAGTGGAGAGTAAATGTCAAAAAACTCGAACGGCACGCCTTCTCAGTGCTTAGCTTTTTCTCCCTCCCCTGATCGTGACTCAAATTATGCACGTTTTACACCGAAAAATATGCAGTACCTGCAGCGCGATTTCTTGTCAATGTCTATTTCGTATCGCTACTGTACGATCATTTTTGTTATCTCTAATAATTAAATTTTTATAAAAAATGTTTATTTATAAAACTTATGCAGTATTGAAAAAACCTTCAATAAATTTTTTATGTAATAAAAATCATGAAATACTATTATGTAAACTATAGATCTATAAATCGCATTTTATTGAACTATAATCTATATGAATATTCTCTTATAAGGAGACATTTTAATTATACTTAGTACAATTTTTTTCAAAAATAAATAGCACAAACAAAAAATTAAATAAAAAAGTATAATAAACATAAATTCATCGAATATAGAAAAGAAAACAAAAAAGTTTTATGATAAAGTCATATTAAAAATGAAATAATTCATTTGTTTCTAGAATAAGACCATTAATTTGTATCAGTTCCTTTTTCATTTCCAATATAAAAAGAAATTTTAATGTAAATATACAAAATAATATTTGTATATGTGACTTTGTAATTAATTTATAATTTATTCAATTCAACATTTGATTTAATCTTAAATGTTTACTGTTAATTTGAAAATAAACCCTCAAGGGTAGATATAATTAAGGAATTTAGCATGGCATTTATAAAAAATGTTATCTTGTATCGATTACGCGATATAAGATCGAATCACGTACTTTATCGTGTTTTAGAAATATGAGATATGTAAAACCGGCATAATTCCATTCATCATCTTTCTGACTCCACTTCTATTTAGCCCCTTCCTATTACTACTGTTTTATTCGCTCACTTACCAATTTGCTATCTCCCTCTTTCACTCCCACTGCTTTTTCTTTCTCTCTCGCTCTCTCATTCCAACACGAACACATGTTCGCGGGAATTATTCACTAGATTGCATTTTGAAATATTCCGCCCAAACAGAAAACAAACGGTCAGCTTGGGGGCGTGCGGGTATACTGCGCACACGTTGCAGACTACTATCGACCAAGAAATTCTTATTTCTGTAAAAGAATTATTAGGAAGTTTAGCAAGAGATCAAAATCCTACGTACAATCCGCATGGGATTCCGGAGCTCCAGCATTCACTACTGCGACGAAGCAGAGGAGTAACATCAGTAACTCGCCATCTTGGATCCGCCAAGAGTGCGAAAAGATGGTCTGCACAAACTTATATTGCTTCGCAAGAAACGTCCTTTATTCGTGACCTGTTCTCGGATGAAATAGAAGTTCTTCAGTTCCTACAATCAATAGGAGGTTCTCCTAAGAATCTCCGTAAGCTTAAGCTCCTACAACGCCCTGAAATTACATCCTTTGCTTTGTCCCTCGCTCAACATTCTCTCATCAATGAGTGAGTTTTAAAAGATTAGTTTTGTACTTGGTGTAGTTGGGTGAGCGAGGAAAATTGAGGGGATGGCGACAGACGTCGAGGAGTCTGACACAGACGAACACGAGAAGCCCGGACCTGCCAAAAGGCAACGAATCGTTACCCAACCAGTCGTCAGTCTTAATGAAAACAATCAGATAGATGTTAGTAACTAGTCCATTTCACTCTATTTATTTCGATGATTTAATTTTTTAATTGCAATTTGAGTGATTTTCACTTTATTAAAAAATTATTATGCTTACTTATGTATTGTCAGTAGTGAAAATTTGGAATTTATGGAATTTTTATACTTTTAATTAGAAGAACTAATTGCTGTGTTTTTGTAAACGAACCTGTTGTTTTAAAATCTTTGGCAGAAAAAATTATTAATACAAAAAAGTTATAGTACGAGAATTAATGTAGATTTATGCAGCAAATAATTAATATTTGTATAAATAATAAGCTGTGCCATAATACGTATATTTCTCATTATGATGGTAAATTAACCTATCTTGTTGGCAAGATGTAAACATTAACCAACTGATTTGTGAGTTTATTAAGTGATAATGAAATTCTGCGAAATAATTATTCTTTTTATCCAGATATTAAATTTTAAAAGTTTTACAAATTTTGTTTTTTTAAATTTAATATAACAAAAGAAATAATGATTATTAAAAATTTAGTTAAATTCAAATATAGTAGTATATTGAAAAACATAATATAAGTGTAAGTATTTTAATTTCCATGCATTTATAATAAATTACATTTACTATTTTAGCAAGAGCCTGAAAATCCTGTGGAGGTTATTGATGAAGAGGAAGACAGACGTGCAGGAGAAAAATTACGGCGCTGGCAAGCCTGTCAGGTAGCAAAGGGTTTTATTGATAACACCATCAACCGTGTTGTTGAAACGTGTATTATGTCTCCTTATGATTCTGATCCTCTTGAGGATGACGAAATGGAGGACACAGCTGTAACAATGGCTATTTGTAATCATGGTTTAGTTCGTTCGCAAGACTTTAATCAATCCCCATCTTTTATTAGTGAAAAATTATCTAATATTTCTCAAAATTCTATAAATGCTCAAGCATCTCGAGCAACTAGATCCTCTGAAACACTTCTATTAGCTGATTCTGAATTAGCTAGTACTAGTGGAGAAGGTAATCTTTAAATTAATTAATTTGTTGATATTATTATTTATTTATTAACTTATGTTACTGTGAAAAGTCGTCAAAAAATTTATTGTGTAATTTTTTTGCAAAGGTGATCATCTTAATAACACATATGACAGTGATCATCAGCAGGACTTCCTAGATCGCGCAGTTGCTGAAGCCATAAAAAAGAAAGGATTAAGTACACTAAGCGTTGACTATGGTTGAACCAAGCGTTGTATAGCTTCCATCCGATGGTTTATTCGTTATTGTTGAGCAATTTTGAGTCTAAATGCATATTTACATATGTATACGCATGTATATATGTTAGTGTGTATGTAATATAGCATGCATGTATGTGTGTATGTATGAATGTATGTATGTATGTATGTATGTATGTATATTCTCTGTGTATATATCTCAACTAAATTTTTGAAATACCTAACCATCGATGAGTTAATTTTTCTTTATTACTGTATGTATTCAAGGTAAGCTTCTATTTTAAGAAGAACCTGCTATTTTAATTATCACCACCATTGACAGGATTATACCCCTTGTCTTGTATTACTATAATGCAAATATATCCTGCTATAAATTTTTGTGAAATGATGCATTAAATTAATAATTGCATATTATTGATATGCAACGGTATTTTTATTTTCGCTTCTTAAAATATTTTTTATTGATTATTTTCCAAAATTTGAAAATATACCAAATTTGTTCTCTGTATACATTTAATAATGTATAAATATTTACTTGAAAGTCTTAAAATTATTTAACAATAATAATTATTGTTTTCATTTTAAGATTTTACTTTGTTTGACAACTGTTCCATATCTTATAAAAATTAAGAACAGTGTGTAAATTTTTAAAAATCATATTAATATTTTTTAAATATTTAATCTTTGATTATATTAAAATTAATGCTTTAACAAAAGTATGCAGTACTCTAAAAAATTAATATCATATATTTATAATAAAATATATAAATAATAGAAGATGACGTTAAATAAAACAATAAAAAATGATCTACAAAAACATTTGCATGCATTTAAAATAAAATTTACTTTGAAAATAATATTAAAATAACAGCAATAAAAATGTGAAAAAAGTTAATATTTAATTTGTATATGATGTTTAAAAGTTGAATCAAGAAAATGAAAATGTACGTACAGCCATTTATTTAATAGTCATTCAGTTTATATTCTAACAAGAATAGACGAGTGTCAATGGTCTTGTCTATATTATTCATAGTGAAATAGTCTGAGGTGCTTCCAAGCCCCCTTTTCCATTGACAGACAACTACTAATATCCTAATTGTAAATTATCTATAGCCCTATATACATGTATAGGGAGCAAACAATAATGAAATGTTTTTATATTGCTCTACTGACTGAAATTGTGAGAAAAAGCAAAAATGATACATGTTGTTTCACTAAAAGTATTATTGTATCAATGAACAATATGTAACAATATGTATTAAGAATAAGTTTTTAAATCAGTTCCAATAACTATGTAAGTAACTTTAATTTATGTAAAGAGAACATTCCTATTATAGACTTTAATTCTAGACTTATTTATTTTATCAAATATGAATTTGAATAGTTCAAAACTGTTTTTAGTAAAATTAATTTTCCTTTTTTTATACGTTTGAAAACTTAAATGTACTACAAGTGTCATTTAGTAATCAAATTAGTAAGTTTAGAGAAAATGCATATTGTATTTTGCTGATTAAAAATTTTGCTCGTATTTTACAATGTATTCTATTTTTCGCAAGATGAAAAAATTAATACATAAATTATCGTGATAGAAACAAAAATAAATATAATCAATTTTCTTCTCTTTCCGTTAAAAATTATATCAAAATTAATATTTGGTGATAAAATTCACTTAATAAACAGTATTTATTATTTAAAAAACTATAAAATAAAAATTTATAAAGTAATTAAATTACTTAAGTAATGCTTTAAAAATACTACCAAAAATTATAACGTTAAGGATCTATTTAATAAATTAAAATACTTTTCATGAATTTTGATTATATTTTTTTTTAAACTTCAAGAAAAAATTATATTTAACTTTTGATATTATGTGTAATTAAATTATATAAATTATAATAAATTATTGTACTATTGCACCATTTTTTCAGGTAATAAAATGAATCTATTTAAATGTATAAATTGTATCAAATAAATCAATTATAAATTTCTTGACACATGTACTCAAGCAACTATGTATAGATATCGGATCTATAAAATTCATAATTAAGCTTATTAATAAAAAATTGGTAAATTTAAAAATTAAAGACACTTATGAAGAATAATAAAATAAATTTAATTATTTAAAATTAATTTTGTTGTTTTAATTAAAAAATATTTCTATGCAAAATTATAAATGGTTTATATTTAAAAAAATGCTTTTAGTTTTAAATGTAATCATTATTATATTTTTATAATTTTACAAATCTTATACTATTCTTATTATTGAGATTCTCAATCGACTTTATTAATTTAGTTAAATAATTTAAAATAGTTGAATTAAAATTATTTCCATTTTATTGCTATTAAGAAAAAATTAAAAAAATTATTAATTCTATATTTTACAAAATTATTTGAGATAAAACGATTAATGATTTAACCGTTATTTTTTAAATTACTGTTCAAAAAAATTAGTTATTAGTAAGTAAAAAAATTTATCGTAATAATATTATATTTCAAACGAATAAATACAAAATGTTTAAAAAAAATTAATTCAATACATATGGGTAATAAGATAATCAATAATAATTATTTATAATAATTAATATACATAACGTTTTAAGTGTATATTAAAGAAAAATAATGACTAAAGTATTTTATATGCCTAGCTTCTTTATAAATAATTTAAATATATAAGAAGAATACAAAAACAGTAATTGGTTAAACAGATATAATCATTTCTTGCAAAATCGGGCAGTTACATCATGAAATAATTTGCTGTGGATACTAAAAGAACAAGTACTAATATTTATAGTTTTACACACATATTTCAATTCAAAATTTTTAAGTTTTGATAGCATCATATACAATTATAAAATTATACAATTACAAAAAAAATATAAACATTTTAATAGTACCAATACGTTTTAAGTAAATTTAAGTAAGTTATGAGTTTAAGCCTTTTATTTATTTGTAAATAGCCGATTTTATTAAATGAATCTTTCACAATTCAAAGTTATGAATCAAATATTTATTTTTATATTACTGCTCAGAACGTAAACAAGAACATCGGCATCTAACGTAAACCACTGCTAAATTAAATCACAACTAAATAAAATTTATTTTAAAAATATTATTATACCGTAGACGAGGCACTAATTTTTTAATACGAGGTTAAATTTTCGCGCTGTCTAAGAGGTCTTTCGCGTTACAACGTATCTTCGCGTAATTGGCGGAGCTTTCGGTCAATCGCGTTTCGTGGTACCGCGACTCGTACAGAAAAAGATAGAAAATGTACTCTCAAGTGAAGGGCGAAAAAATGAAAAGTCGCTCTTGGCGGGGATAAATGCGTTGGAAGGGGGGTGCAGAGAAAAATGTGCACAGTAGCAGAGAAGAGTGGGTTCGCCTCTTTTTTTTATCGTGTATCTTTCGGTTGTATTGGTTGATTGTAGTACAGTCTCATTTAAAAGTGTCTAAAAACGATACATTTTTGCAATAATAATATTTTAGACACCGTTGTTTTTATAAGAACAATAACTAATGCATTAATATTTTTAATATGATGTAGTTTGTATATCTCGTCTTTTTTGCGTGGAATTAATAAATTATATCATTTTTTGTAAGATTGAAGGCAGTGACGCAAAAAACATTTGAAGCAAATAAAACTCTAGCGATTAAAAATCTAATTTTTTATCGACACTTCAAAATAATTAAGAATATAAAAATACTATTTTTCAAGTTAATATTTAAAAATTTGACTTGACACTTTTTTACTTTAAAAACATGTATGGAAGTAAAGTAAATTGAAGCGATAAGTAAATTGATTAAATCTAAAACTAGGTTTGAGGAAATAAATTGTAACTTCAAGAAAATAATTGAATACTAATTAAACAACATAATATTGACACAAAAGCAATAAAACTATTATTATATTTAGCTTCGCATTTTTTAGAACATAGTTAATTGATATTCTTTGGAGTAGTGCCTTTATTCCTTTAGTTTATATAAATTATGATAATTAATTTCTGAATTAAACGAGACCAAATTTAATAAAATTTTAACTCCTAGTGAAACTCGGCTAGTTATCTAATTGTTGTAATCGTTAGAATCCATCTTGGTTCAATAAAGTATATTAATTAATATATTTATTGAAATTAATTAATACACAAAAATATATTAAAAATACATTAATAAGATGCTTACAATGAAAATAATATCGTTAAAACATTGTTTTATTTTTTTAAAATTCAAAAAAAATATTAATTTTTTTAATCGAATCAATATATTATAAAAACTTCTGAAAGTACAAACATTGTTAAAATAATACATTTTTAAAGCCAAGAAATTACACAAGACCTATCAATATATTAGAGGTTGATTTATCAGATTTTTGTTTAATTTGTTCCTGCATTAATTTTAGATATTCCAGCTTCCGCTAAAGATTATTTTTAATTTTAAGTGCATCTAGAATTACGTAGTATCAAAGATATTAAAAACTATTCCGATATTAAAATATTATTTATAATTTTTTAAGTCTCATTGCAGATTGATTTTAAAATTATAATTATTTTGAAATTTATGTCGACTATAATTACATCATTTACTTTTGTGTGTCCAGTTATTTGAAACCGTTCATGAATATGTGTACGTAAGTGCAGTTTTGTAATAATGTCTAACCTAGGATCGAAAAAGTTAAAAATTGATTTAAACTTTTAAAATAACAGACATAACAGATACTGTCACAAGCTTCAGAAAAATTTTAATGAGTTTAAAAAAATGTTCGTACGAAATTTGGAAATATGAAAGTGCATATATGTATTTATAGAGGCTTGATATATTTATCAATGTACGAAAGATGCTAGTACTTATTTACTGTTTGTGAACATGTACAGTCTACGTGAATCTAGTGAGGTTCAACTAAGTTAATTGAGAGAATTAATGTTATTAATAAGATTTGTAAATTAATATGAATAAATTATAAATCATATTTTAAATAATTTTTATGTTATTTAATAATATGAAATTTTTATTAAAGATTTTTTCGAAATATTATTATATAATAAGCAAAAGTGATTTTAATATTCTTACCAAAGTCGTAGTTAACATTCTTAAAAAAAAATTAATTTATAAATTTATATTATTAAAATATATTCTTATATTGTATGTGTATAAGTTAACTTAATCAACGTGAATAATTAGTATATATAGTACAAGTAATTTTTCTAAATTTGGTTTGTTTAATATGTGTTACGTATTAAATAATTCAAGATTGTAGTTTATTTCTAATCTTGTTTTATCAAATTATTTTTTTAATTCTTACTTATGCAACGTTAAATATCATAACTTAATTTACTTATAAAAAACATATTGAACAACATTTTCTTAAAAATAATTAACACTGTTAAATAAGTGTAATATTGCGTTACGAACATTTTTATTCATTATTCACAAAATAAAAAATGCAGCTGCACTTCAATGAATAATGACTAACGAAGTCAATTCATTTATAGAACTTATTTTTATCAAATAATTTTTTATGTTTTTTTCAGAAATAGTTAGCTTACATTTGGTAGATGTAAATTAAATTATATACTATTAATTTTGTAATTATCGAATTGGGTAATATTTATATTTTTTGAATATTACTAACTAAGTATGGTTTAACAATAGACATTTAAAAAAAAATATTATGTTGATTAACATATATGAATAATAACATCTATTTAATTTAGATAACTTTTTGAACAGACAGTACTTTCAATGCATTCTTAAAATAAAAATACTATATCTCCATTTCTTTACTAGTTTTCACGTTTTCCTTCTTTTTTATTTTCTTTATTTTCATCCAGTTTCTTATTTTTCTTTGATATTTTCTTTTTCTCTTTTTTCCTACACGTTTTCTCTTTTTTCATGCTTCTCTTCCCTTCTCATCTATATCTCTAGTTCTTTCTGGTATTTTCCATATATAATATATCATCTGCTGTTTTCGTCCTTGTCTGTCATATTTCGATCCTTGTTCCTCTTTTACTTTTAAATTTACATGTCTCTCTCTCTCTCTTTCTCCTTCAGTGGCACGAGTGTGCGTACACTAATACATACTTGCCCATCTACATCCCCCTTTACAAACACTAATGCGCACGCAAACTCCACCCATTTCTCCCTCATTTTCCTTCTCGTTTCCTCTGTGTCGAAGACTCGAGGATATGTATTCAAGAGTTGGAAGAAGGGAACAAAAGAGAGGGTGAGAGAGAAGAGAATAGCAAGAGGGAGACAAAACGAGAATGTAGAAGAGAAAAAGTAAAAGAGAAAAGAGTGACGCCCAGGGCCGGGGGTATTCATTTAAATGTGTGCTTTTTGCCCGTTAAAATTTGCCCTTCCAATTCCTCTAAAAAGTTTGTAAACGAAATTTTACCTTGCAAATGAAAAACCTTATGTATTGATTTTCGTTTTTATAACATTTGCATTTTTCGTAAAAGAGGTAGGAATTTCGTAAAAGAAGTAGAAATTTCTGATAATGAATATCTTTATTAAAGATTTAATGAAAAAGTTAAATTATGCTAGTTTTGTTCTAATGAACATAGATTTTTTAGAATAATACCATTTTTACTATTTCATATCTTTGAACTCTAAAAATATCAACAAATTATTTTACAAGCTACAAATGAAGTTATTTATATAAATTTTAGGTAGCCTAAGAGTTCTAAATCTTACCTAAAATCTGAATAATTTGTCGGAGAATGTATCATCGAAAATCTTGAATTTTTTAAATGCAATCTGCAAAGTTAAAAGAAAAATCAAGATTAAAAAATTTAAATTTAAACCCATTTTTTTGAAGAATTTTCTGGTGTACTGTGTAATCATGGATGAACTTAAAACTCAACTTTCATTGTTTGATACTTATTACAGAACTACAGATATTGAAAAAATTTATATATTCACATTAATAATTTACTAATTATTTTTTATCAGTACTTAATCAGTATTTGAGGCCGTTTGAAATTATATTTTGAAATAAGTGGATATTCAGAAATAAGCATAATTTTTTTCGACTAAATTTTGCAACAGCAACAATAAAAATTTTACGAATCTATAATTATTCACTGCAGTTATTATAATACAATAGTAGAAAAGAATAAACAATTAATTTATAGTGCTTTAGAGAATATTCAAGAAATACGAGTTCTTATTCTAGATAAATATTGGTAATTATAAATTTAGGTATTTAATTTTTTTTTAATATTAATATTTGATACCTTAATTCTTCTCTAAATCTGGAATATTTTTAATTAAAGGAAAAAAAGGACATTAAAATAATTAATTTATAAATTTCATATATTTTTATAATATAATTTGTACGTTTGTTAATGAAATATACTTTGTAAGCTCTTTTTTTAATATAAAATGTATATTAATTAATCAATTTTTTTATTTATTATGATATTTTTATCAATATTTTATCGATATTTTTATTATTGATAAAATTTGATGATTTTTAATTCACTTTTTAAGAACATCTAAATCATCTTACTCGAATATAATTTAAGATACCTAATTACATTATATTATATTTATATTTAATTTATAAATTGATTTATTTTTGTATTAATTTAAAAATTTGCATTAATTATAAACATTTATTTACCTTTAAATTAATTTCTAACTTAATTAATTTTTAAACATCTTCATTTCTTTTTTAGCATTACTGTCTATATAACTTTAGATATAATTTAGACAATATATAAAAATATTACTGTAGGAGCATAAATACAGTCGATAATTTGAAACCACCTTTACTCAGATGAATATTTAAATTTATATATATATGAGATTTCATTAAAATTTGTACATTGTTAATAGTGATCAAATTGAAAAATACATTTTTATTTTCTAATTTTAAGCAAATATATTACATTTTCTTCAATTTCAAGAATTATAGTAAATCGTATTTTTTTGTTTAATTTATTTATTATTTAAATTTTATATATTTATTCTCTTTTTTAATTTTATTTCGGCATTTTTTGCAGTAAATTATTAGTTACAGTTATCTATAGACTTGAAAAATTGAAAATAGATTTTAGATTTCTATAATATATATATCAATATATAATATACACATATATATTATCATTATATTTTCTTATTCTAAAACATGGTAGAATTCTCTTAATAGTACAAATTTTATATAAGAAATATAAATTAAATTATTTTTTAATATTTATTTATTTATTAAATCACATAATTTATTATTTAAGATTACTTAAAAAACCAGTTTATTATCGACACGAAAAATTTATTGAAAAAAACACAAGACGTAAAACATATTTTTATTAATTTAATATTACGATCATTTGCATAGTGTACTTATATAAATCTTATGTAATAAATACTATGTAATCAATCGATGCTTTAAACATTTCGAAAATATAATTGATAAATATAAAAGTTATTAACTTGACATTTTACTGTTGGAATAAGATAATTTAAATAAAAAATAATACTTTTCTGAATCTGAGATGTTATCCATTAACTCAATTGAAATTTTAATTACATTTAATATCGATCGCAACATATTTTAACAAATATTATTTATTTTCCTTTGAGTTCAACTGTTTTCAGATGTTTAATTGTTTAGGGATCAATACGGTATCCTCCCACTACGATGTTGAAAAATTAATTACTTAACATAAATAAAAACGAAAGAATCAATATATCTTCAGTACACTGGAATAATTATGTAATAGTTGGAAATCATTCTATAAATTATTATTAACAATTAATAATAATTACAATTTAATTTTTAATTTAATAATTTAGACATCTATAACATAATTTAATATCAATAGAATAAACTTATCTAGATTATTCCTTAATTATTGAACGAAACAATATTTATGGTTTTGTATAAGTAGAATCTTGTACAGTCTGTACAAAGAGTATAAAATAAAACGAAACGCAATGTTCCTTTGTACTTAGTGTTGCACAATATATTATAGTGCTCTTGTGAAAGAAACATAACTTTCATCTTTATTCAAAATTAGAATATCTTTTAATAAATTAAACGGTTTCGTTACTTAGGGATAATTTTAAATATTTTATGGTAGGTGAATTTCCATGTTCAACGGAGTCATAGTATGTCTTAAAGACGTCTAATATTTGTAAGTTCTATTTATAAAATCTATCAATACATCTAAAAATCTAATAGTGCACTTAAAATTCTTATATAATTATAAGATTTTAAACATTATAATTTTATTACACGAAATAAAATAAAATAATAATAATAACAATAATAGTAGTAATAATAGTATAATAATACTAATATAATAATAATAATAATAATAAATATCAATAAATGCAATAATAACGCGTCAATAATTAAAATGCTACAGTTTTACGAAATTTCAGTCAATCCGAGTTCGAATTTTTAAAGCACCACACGAGCAACAGCCAGATAACTGGGCCATAAATTTCTGAGTTTTCAAAAGATTTGTTACAGTTTGTGAAGAAGACGAACGTGCACATTTAGAATTTATTCGCGACTTATTAACAACATGTAGTATAATAACTTAAAAACATCAACTTGCCAATATTAGTTCGAACGCTTATCATACTTGTGACATAAAATAATCAAACCGAGATTAAAAATACCTGTACATAGTTGCATCTGCAAAGAAATGAAAATGCATTATGGTCTTCAATATATTACGTTAATAACACAGCGTTTTCAAACACATGAAAATGATATTTTATAAATAATTCTTCAAAACGATGTATTAAAGGATTGCGTGTAACTTCTAATGACGATCTTCAATAATGATCAATATCTTTTCTATCAGATTTTTATTAAATTCAAATAATTGATCTTATATAAAGGCAGCATCAATTTTGAGAAACCAGTTGAAAAAAAGAAGCAATAATTTAAAGATCAAGATTTATCACAAATGCTCATCAAAAGCTGCGTGCAGCACAACAAAAAAGACCTGTGACATATTATTTCGCAAGAGCATCGCAGGTATCCTTCACATTCCCAAGCTCGAGTAAATAAATTTCGAAAGGATTAACCACCTCAAACTGCACGGAAAGTCGTTCCTACTGTGGCCTGCATCGGCTCTCTCTCTCTCTAGTTGTGGAGAGCATACCGGCAAACGCCTTCTCTTCTATAAATATATACATATACATCTTTTTCGCTTGTCGGTACCGAATGCCCGAGCAGTCAAGTAAAATTCTCGTATGCATGTGCCTGTGGTAGTACACTCACGGAGGAACATACATCAACACCGCGAGCGTAATCTAAAGGCACCTGCCAGACTGCCGCGATCCCGGATAATTTCGAAAGACATCCGTCGAAATTCGCAAGGGTTCGTCTCGCGTCAAGATGTATCAAAAGGGAATGTATATATATATATATAGAGAGAGAGAGAGAGAGAGAGAGACAGAGAGAGAGAGAGAGAGAGAGAGAGTGAGACGGAGAACGGGAACGAGGTAGGGAGAACGAAGGGAAAATGTGGCCCTGGCCGCGTAGGGACACGTAGAGCGAGTGAGAACATAAGCAAAGGACGTCGTCATGCATTGATACATTATAAAGAAAAAGAGAGAAGTCGGCGCTAGTCGAGAGAAAAGTATATGCGCTCCGCGCCGCTCCGAGTAGTGGGAGAAAAAAGGCAGATAAAGATGCTACTATATAGAGGACTGCAAGAGAGCGAAGGAAGGCAGGAGGACGACACGGGTATCGTGCGCGTACTGAAAACGTGGAGGGGGGCGTAGAGTGAAAGAAACAGAAAGAGAACGTGACTGCGCGAGAGAGAGGGAGCGAAACCCGTGGAAAGAGAGGGGAGAGTCAAGAGAGAACGTAGCCTAGCGTATGCATCTAACAAACTGCGAGGAGAGTTCTCTCTCGCTCCGCGGTTGCGACTTGCGACGGCACGCCGAGGATACGTACGGCCTTAAACGTACACGCACTCAACCGATACACACGTACGGACGGCACTGCACTCTTGCAGGAGAAACCGCCGCGATCGTATACGTGCAGTCCACATACGCGTACGCATGTGTATACGTACACGCGGGACTAGAGAGAGAGGGATTGAGAAAAAGGGAAAGGACTGATTCGCGCGCGGGCTCCGTGTGTGCGAGAGCGCGTCGCACTCGCGCAAAAAAGATAGAGAAACGCGCGCGAGCGTTGATGCCGCTACCGCCACTGCCGCTTTCCAGCCAGAGTTTTCCGCCAGCAGCGAGCGACGACTACGTCGGGCATTAGCAGCAACAGCAGCTTGTCACCGCTGTCGAGTGACCGTGTGTGCGTGTGAGTGTGCGTGTGCGTGTGTGTGTGGAGGGAAGAGGAAGCTGGGGCTGTGACCAGGACGAGGTCCCCGCTGTAACCACGCACCACCACCTCGAGCATGGCGTCCGACGAGGAGGTGGACGAGAGCTTCGCGGGTAAGTGATCGAGAGCGGCCGGAGAGTTGTTCGGACACTCTTCCCCCTTTCCCGTCCTCCCTCGCCTTTCTCCACGGCCCGCGCAGTCGACCTACGTTTCAAGAATCTCTACCGTTTTTCCGTCCCGTCCAGGAGGCGGAATAGGTACGCAACCTGCGTTCGCCGAACGCACTCGAGGCCAGTGCTCAAGCCGTGACGGGGGGCACGCCGAGAACTTTAACCTCAAAAACGAGACTCGGCGCGCGCGCGCGCTTGTGAGCTTCCCTAACCTTACATTTCGGAACTCCTTATGTCAGTGGATTATAACCGCGCTTTTCCGTCGCGAGGGACGCGCGCAAGCGGTTATCTCGATTTCAGCGAGCATTTAAGTTTGTCAATAAACAAGGTATTGATGAATTAGTTTGTGTTGCAAACTGGATTAAGATGATTTCAAGTTCTCCACAAGATTATTCTCTCCCTGCACATTCTCTTTTCATTCTCCGTCTCTCTCTTTTGCCTTCTTAAGTACGCTCTCTTCGTTGCTGTCGTTGGGCCTCTACGTTTTTCCTCTCTTTCTTTTTACCGCTTTACCTTGGCACTTGTCTTATGGAGAGCGCTCGATGGCTCTCTTTCTTTGTCTTTCAGCCGCTAGGGTGATGAGTGATTTTCGCGAATATTATTGTTATTGTTATCATCATTTTTATAATAATCATAACTGACATTGCGCAGCGAGGTAAAGAAACTGTCGCGCGAGCAGCAATGGGAGTAAAAATTTTGACATCGGAGAGGCGCGATTTTTCAAAACATAGTCGAAAACGGGCATCGTAATTTGCGATTTTCCAAAGTTCAACTAAGTTGAACAAGCAGTTTGTTTGATGATCATCCGTAACGAGATGTGCGTCCATATCAATCGGCGTCGTACGCGTGCCGCCGTAATCTCGTCACGATGTCGTTCAATTCAACGCGTTTCCGTTGTAAACATCGGTAATGGTGTCCCCCCGAAGAAGTGTCCAATATTTTGGCGTCGCGCGACCGAATCATCGTCGCGTGCCATTCATCGGATCGTTCTCCAATAGTTCATGGACGCTCCGGGATCCAGTCCGGTCGCGTATCCACGTCGCATCTTGGTCGCCGCAACGCGGCCTGCGTCCCCCTCCCCTTGCCCCTGTTTGCCACTCGTACGGGTGAGTACGCAAAGCCCAAACCTCTGCTGCCGCTACGCTGCAAACAGAAACAAGCGCCGTGGCCCTTTCGAAGAAAATGGCTGCCATAACCGCGCGCCCGTACACAACACGGGCGCGCACACAGCCACGCGTGCTACCGGCTCAAAGGTCGTACACGCACACAGAGGCACACGTAGCGTGGAAAAACGCGCACGAGTTGCCGTCGTGCGTACTGCATTCGCTCAACTCAGCCCCGCCGATCGTCCGATATTAATACGTGCGCGCGCATTTGTTTAATTGTACGCTTCTCTGTGGGTTGTGTGGTAAACACCGTGGCACCATTGATACCATCGAATAGCGAAAAAGAGGGAGCGTTACTCGGCCGAATCGCTTATGTCGTCGTACACTCATTTTCACGATAATTGAGGTTGACGAGCTCTTTTTTGTGCCGAACGCAGTAAATTTTCCCCCGATTTACTATTTCGGCTAGGGTTCTGTTGCGTATTACGTGTACTATGGAGCGAAGAGACAAAGAAATTTTTTACACATATGCGTACACACACACTTGCTTTATCTTGTTCTCTCTCTCTCTCTCTCTCTTATGTTGTTTTTATTTTGTTTTTCTCGGTTGTTGCCAAGTAATATAACATATTGTGCTGGTAAAATGAACGTCAAGATGGTATCAGCGACTGCAGCATTATTTTTTTTCCGTTTACTTTCTTAACGTTTTATTATTCGTATTTACTTGTGCATGCTTATATAACGAACAGATAGTTTTAATTAGTTTAACTTTGTTAAGTTGGAACTCCAGATACAGTGAATCTATTGGTTAATATCTAGTTTAGGCGTCGGCGCATGCCGGTCTTAATAGATACTGATATTATAACAACTTCGTGGTTGCATTGACAATTACAATCGAATATGGAATATTGGGAAACTATTTCTTATAAAAGTACTCAAATCAGCATTTGCTTTATCTCGGGATAATATTGGCTTTTGTAATAATTGACGTCTGCATTGTGGTATCTCATGTTTTCGTAAAGAAATGGAGATACAGAAGTAGGAAATACGATAGGAGCGGATCGTACCTTCGGTTTTTTGATAATGAAACTTTGGGATGCTCTATCGCACTAAGTGATGAAATGAGTCATTCCTTTCATTATGGCAATTCCTTACTCCGAAGATAGAAAATACTTTTATACAAAATCAATAATAATTCACTCCATTTCAAATAAATCTAGGCTTCGGATAATTATTGGAGTTTTACTTGTATCTTCGTTGTTTGTAATTTATATTTATGGTAATATCGTATTTATTTTTATTCGATAATTTAGTTTGTATAAATTTTTTAAATAAGTGTACGTTTTGTTTCATGTTTTTTTTTAACACAAGTATCGGAAAAATGATTTTACCGGGGACTAAAGGTAGTTAACTGGAAAGACAAAATTTTTTTAGTTTATCTTGCTCAAAAAAAATTTCTTACAAGAAAATTAAAATTATATACGTTTCACCGGAAACTTAAAATTTTGCCATCTTTATACCCTTAATTTTAAATTTGTTAAGGCTTGAATATGTGATTTAGCAGTTGATTGTACCCGTTTAAAAGTAGAAGCGATGTATATTCATAATTTTTACTTGCAATCCGGAATACTTCGTCTACATCGTAAAGCTCTTTATCAAATTTAGTTTAACTAAATATTCGACACATGTGTTATTTGCTCAGTGCATTTTATTTTTAAATATTTATTTCAATAAAAATCACGCTCTCCCAATGTTTAATATTTCAACATAATTCGAAAAATTCAAATTACAATTTTTTTTTAAATATCCATTGTAAGCTAGATTAGTAATTAATATAATTAAGTTTACCAAACTTTACTAACTTGCTTCTGCATCCCATTAATCTTATGAAAATATAGTTTAATAATTAATAAACAGAAGAGTACAAATAATTAATTGTTTTATGGATTATTCCGTGGAAAAAGTATTAACAACTTTACAGTTTGATATTTAATTATAGTTGTTCTAACAAAATTTTATATTATTAATGGTTTTTTATTAAAAATTATAAATTAAAAATAACATTTAAACATCATATCATAGAATTTTAATAAATTTCAACAAATTTTTCTTTACAAAATTATGATTTCTAGGATTTCCTATAAATATATCATAACGGACGCTGGTTTCCTAACGAGTTCATTCTTAATTAGGATATCTAATAAATATATTACCTGTTTCTTTTAGATTCGAATATTACATTTTTATTTTACTTTAATCTGACTTGTGAAGGTATAAAGTATATAATCACAATATCAGAGAAACACTAATTAGTTATTTGATGGAAGAAACTAATAAAACATTATGGTTTATTAAGAAAAAACTCTTAATGTATCATTGAAATGATTAAATTCTATTTATATGAACTTATTTTACGTTTCTTTTTAGTCAAACTGAAATAAAAGTTGAAAACATAAAATAATAATTATTAAACTCAGTTAATGAAACGAAGAAACAAAAAAACCTATTTTAATAAGTACATAGGAATTGATTAATTTTTTTATATTTATGACCGAATCTAAGAACTTTACGGATATACAAGCAATAGACGTTAATATATTTTGCAATCGGAATGTAAAATTATATGGGCTTCAATTAGACTTTCTTGCAATCTTAAATATGATTATAAAAAATTTTCTAATAAATGATTATTTCCACCATCGAAATATATGTTTTTTAATGCTACTTTTTAATTTTATTCAATAGTGTTGAAATTATGAATTTATTGTAATATATATTACCATTCAAGTTGCTTGACGAGTTTGGTACTGTGAAAAATGTTAACGATTCACATCGATACGTTCTCTGAAAATTTATAGCTGACTAATCATTTACTAATATGACAGAGAGGCTTATTTTTAATAAATAACTAAATTTGGGTATATATCTTGAAACTGACGTATTGATAAATAATTTACGTTTGCAATTGCTGTAGCAATGGTTGAGAATTTTATTTCAGAAAATGATTTAAATATGTTTTATACGTGAGTTTGAAGCTTACATCATGAAAATGCACTTTTAACTACTTACAAAATATTATTTTTTTCTCTAAACGGAATATTTATTTTCTATTTAATTACGTATATCTTAAGCATAAAAAATAATTAAAATTTTACATATTTATTACAATAGGTACGTAATTTAATTCAATAACGCGTATTAAATAGTTTCTTATATTTTTGCAATAAGTGAGCATTACCTTGAAAATAAAAACGCTATTTTTTCTTTCACGTTTCGACTACTTCTCCAGCATTAACTAGTAATTTGATTTTAATTAAAAATTCCAATTAACAGACATATTATTATTTAAGTTGCGCAAATATTATATTACTTGCATAATATTAACCAAAGTGAACCGTTCAGCAAGATATTTTTTCGAACGAAGAGCGACTTATGAGTTTTTCAAGCAACGGAATAAAAGTAAATTTTGAATTTCCTTCCTTTACATTTACATATTTAAATAAAATCAATACGCATGAAAATTATGAGATATAAAGTTTCACGTAAAATATAACGTTAAAAATAATAAAGAAAGAAAAGCTTATTGTTAAAGGTTAGGTAAATACTAATACGCATATTTAATAGCGATAAATGTAAAATTATTTATTGTAAAATGTTATATTTTAAATCGATAAAATTATTTATGTAACATTCGAGCAATATGCAAATATCAATAATAATGATAAAAATAATAACAATAGAAATAATAATAATAATAATAATGATAATAATTCATTTACAGTAATTTAATTAATATCTGAATTCACAGTCTGGATATCTGAATAAAATATTTAATGGTCTCTATGGGAACCATTAATCGATACGGCAGCTCTTTATTATGAGTATGTTATGAGTATGAATAAAATTAAGAGCCCAGTTATTATACTTTTGCAGACGTATTTGAAAAATTATATTATGCCCAAAAATATTTAAGCAGTCCGGCTAATATTTGCAATGACAATTGGCAAATTAATAATTTTTATGCGACAGTTCTAAAACTATCTGAATTACGAATGAGGGAAGAATAATTTTGAATGCCAAAAGAGCTATCCATTTTCCGTCCAGCACCCTCATTCAGGTACCTAGAAAATACGTCCCTTTGCACGGAACGAGAGCCGCTCGATCATGTGACCGCTGAGTTTATCCATTAAAATAAAAATTGCTTATATTGCACAATTACACAAACTAATTAAATAATTAAATTAATTTATTTTTTTTAACCGTTAACAAAATTATGCAAAAATAATTTAGAAAAATTTCATACAATTTAGAATTTTTTTTACAACACCTCATATACTTATACATTATCTATACTAGTACGCTGTTCCCCCACCATATTTCTCTCACGCTTGTCTCTTTCCTACGCTTCTCTCCGACCCTGTCTCTGTCGGTGTATCTCTCTCTCTCTCTCTCTCTCTCTCTCTCTCTCTCTGTCATTCCCCTTGGGAGAGGGACAGACGCCGAAAGCCAAAGTGCCGTAGTACGGATGTGTTATACATCGTAACGGTTTTCTCATCTTTCCTTCTCTTTTCTTCGTAGTTGAGCTACAATACAAATTCTGTGAAATGTAGTATCACGTCTTTCAGAATCTCCAATGGTGATTTTTTTATCCTTATTCATTTTATCTGCACGATTTATACGAAGGCGAATGACGATTTGGGGTCAGGCTTTGCGTGTTTGTAAAATAATCCTTGCGTAATGCAAAGGGTTGAAATTTTCTTTTTACTCTCTGTTGTACTCCTTCCTTTTTTCCTGACTTCAAGAGATCGATATTCTCTCATTTGCTTCGCGGTCGACCATAGAGAGGAGGACACGAAAATTTTCGCAGCTTCTGCTCGATGTTTTCAATATAGTTTACTTTTTTTTATTGTCGCACAAAATCGTCGTTTTGTTTAGAGCAATCCTGAATCGAACGTTTCACAATTTACGTAATTCAACATTTTATAGAATTCTTTTTATGTCATTTTACAAAATGAATGAAATTATTTTAAACAGATGAAAGTATACTGATAAAAATGATTTTCGGATAAAAGTTAAAAATAAATTGCTTTTATTAGGTGTGTACTATAAATATACGACATTATTTTAAGACATTTTAGTTATTTAATCATTTTATTGAATCATTTAATCATTTATTTATGAATTATTTAATTATTTAATTTTGAGAATTTTTTAGTCTTGTGTTATTTTTGTAAGATATAAATTATTAAAAATCTGTATTTCAATAATAATTTCCTTTTTATTTGTGTAGCATTGTCTTTTAATGTTAAAATAATTTATTAGTAAAACGTCAATCCTCAACTGATCATTGAAAGTATAATATTTTGTTTGTATTTCATTCCATTTATTTTTAATTAATTTCAAACGTAAGTTGTCGAACATGATGAATGGGATATAATTTACAAGGTAGAAATATTTGGCATTTCGTTCATCCTATTAATAAAGACGCGATGACTTAAAATAAATCCGAGATACGTCTAATTAAAAACTTACTAATTACAAAATTGCAAT
Source organism: Platyscapa corneri (assembly GCA_018907185.1). Lineage (NCBI taxonomy): Eukaryota > Metazoa > Arthropoda > Insecta > Hymenoptera > Agaonidae > Platyscapa > Platyscapa corneri. The sequence continues at coordinate 308,118 of JACCHW010000045.1, read as the reverse complement.
ACGGTCGATCAATTATTGGATATATATTTTTATTTAACATCGTTTCTGCAGCGCTATTAACTCGCATCAAATTAACTTCGGCCTTATTTTTGTTATCTCTATTTGTACAATTCTTTTGTTATATTGCTAATCCATCAACGTTCTGTCTGACTTTTATAATGCAAAGCTTTTAATTCATAAAATACTTTTCTTTGCATTGCAGGAGAAGACGAAGTAGAAGAGACTGGCAATCAAGTAACCAGTGCCGGACAACAAGTTGAGGGTTCGTCGGATGCCGAAGAGTCGCAGAGACTAGTAAGTATATATATTTTTAAGAATGGTACTGAGTTCTGTATTATAGAAAAAGTATTTAATAAAAAAAATATTGTTGACGAAGGAGGAAGATGACGACTATGAACCGGAGGAGCGAAAGAAGAAGAAGGGAAAGAAACGGAAAGCACGTAGCGAAGATAAAAAGGGGAAGAAAAAAAAGAAAAAGAAAAAGTCTGACTCGGGTGATGTAAGTAAAAATATTTGGAATAAATTCATTATAATTTTTCGCGCCAAGTTCTTGTTAGGCACTATGAAATGAAGCTTAAAAATTAATAGTGATTATTTATTCGTCTCATTTATTGGCAAAACTATTTTTATTAATACTAACGAAGCTTTATTATTCCGTTTAATTAATCATATTGTTTATTATATTTCTGACGTATAAAGATTATTAAAACCAATTGTATTGCTAACTAAAAATGAAAATTAAGTATTTGCTACGAGTTATGAAAAATTCTTAACATCTGCTGATATCATTGTTATCTTTAAACATATTTGTTAATTGCGATCTAAAGTGCAAAGGTTAAGTTTTCAAAATATCTATTATTGGTTAATTTTTTTATGCATTTAAAGCTTCTACGCATTAATGATTCTTAACGTATTCTTATTCATTCTTTTTTTGCACAAATTTCAAATTCGATTTCAAATTCAATTTCACAAATTAATCTGTTCAATATCGTTCCCATGAAACATAAGAAATCCGTTTCCATTTACAGGAGAGTGATTTCGGGGGCGGCGGTGGAGGAGGTGGTGGCGGCGAAAACGCTGACGGCGCCGGCGAGGATAGCGACTACGCTGGGAATCGCAAAAGCCGCAAATCCTCGTCGAGGAAGTCGTCTAGCCATTCGACACCGGCTCCAACGACGCAAGGTCAACAGGAGCCTGCCACCGGCATGCCGACGATAGAAGAGGTTTGCAGTACCTTTGGTCTCACGGACGTTGCCATCGAGTACACGGACGCTGATTTCCAGAATCTAACGACGTATAAATTGTTCCAACAACATGTTAGGCCGTTGTTAGCTAAGGAAAATCCCAAGGTGAAGATTTTTCCATGTTCATATTTAGATATTTATCCGTCACTTTCAGACCTTCCGTAAACGCCTGCATAAATTTATCAAATCTTTGGAATTTTCATTTCGAGTTTGCACGGCGAACATTTAATTTAAGAAAATAAATTCATCTAGTTTGTCAAAACTCTTTATTAGTTTTGCAAGTAATTTGAATCATTATAAAACCGACATTAAGTATAGAATTTTTTATTTACAAAAAAATATTTTAAAGAATAACTTACAACGTATCAAATGAATTTCAACTATTAAAAAGTAAAAATATTATTCGTTGCATTTTTTAAGTATTTTAAATAAAAAAATTAACAGTGAAATCTACAGAATTATTTTTTATTTTATTTGTCAATAGTGAAGCTTAAAATTAATGTGCAGGGCTGTCTTGGTAACTGTAATCATGTTTCTGTTTTCCTTGTTTTACGAAAGGTACCCATGTCCAAGTTGATGATGTTGGTAGCAGCCAAATGGAGAGATTTCTCTGAATTAAATCCACACACGCAGCCTGAAGTTGATGTATCTTCTCAGTCTATTGATGACGAAAATAGAAATGCCCGATCGAATCGTAGTGCTGCAGTGCAGGACGAGGATGAGGAGGAAGATGACGAAGATAGCGATCGAAAGAAAAAATCGCGGGGTTCAAGGACAAAGAAGGGCAAGAAAACTTCGAAAGTACCGACTTTAAAAATTAAGTTAGGGAAACGCAAACGAGGCAGTTCTGTAAGTTTCAAAGTTATTATATATATTTTAATGTAATATTAAATAAAAAGAATGATGTTTGAGATAAATAGTAAAACTATAATTGAGGAATTGATCCCTAAAAATGACGATTATATTGTAAATATATTGTAAATTTTCTTTTGAATAATTCCTTGAATTTTTTAAAAGTACTGTCAAAAGTTTATGACAGCTACTCCACGGATTGAATTCCATAAATAAATAAAATTTGTATTCATTTCAGGACGAAGAAGTAGAAGGAAGTGGTCCTGGCTCAGACAGGGATTCGGATATGGAATTCGAGCAGATGTTGGCCGATGCCGAAGATTTACCCCCTACGGAGAACAATACGAAAACGGAGGAGGCGAATGCCGAGACACCAGCTGAGCCACCTGTTCGCAGGAAGGCAAAGACCAAAATTGGTAACAAAACCAAGAAGAAAAAGAAGACGAAGACCACATCCAAATTTCCAGATGGAGAGGTAAATACATCGGCTTATGCAAATTTAATTGTCAAAGTGAAGTAGAATACATTTTGAGGTGTAAAGTTATTTTTAAAAGATGTTATTTCTTATTGTTTTACAATTATCAAATACTCGTATTTCCATTTGAAAATTCGACATTGGAATTAAATTGAAATTTTAAATTAAAAGTATTTAAATGCGCAATAACTTTAATTTTAACCGTAATATTTCTTAAAACATTTTATCTTACATCGTCAAAATTTATAAAAATAAAGCTTAATTTAAAGAGACATTAATTCAAAATTTTAAATTAATCAATTAATATTATTTTACGTTTGTAAAGACTGATCATCAAGATTATTGTGAAGTATGTCAGCAAGGTGGAGAGATTATTTTATGTGATACCTGTCCTCGAGCTTATCATCTGGTTTGTTTGGAACCTGAACTGGAGGAAACTCCAGAAGGAAAATGGAGTTGTCCACATTGCGAAAACGAAGGTATGTCGTTATAAAATTAATTCTCTGCCCATTAATACGTATAAATAATGGATAAATCTGATTCACGGTATATTCGCGCAGAAAATTTTCTTTTCGATTATTTAAAATAAAAGCGAATAAGCAAAGATAATTTACGATATTTTTTAAAGTACCCGCGAAGCATCGGGATGTAATTAAATTGAAAATAAAAAATGCAGGTGCTGCGGAAGACGACGACGAGCACATGGAGTTCTGCAGGGTGTGCAAGGACGGCGGCGAGTTGCTTTGTTGCGACAGCTGCACAAGCGCTTACCACACTCACTGTCTGAATCCGCCTCTGTCAGAAATCCCTGACGGTGATTGGAAGTGCCCGCGCTGTTCGTGTCCGCCGCTCTTCGGTAAGGTCGCCAAGATTCTCACTTGGCGCTGGAAAGAAGTCGTCGAGCTGCCCACGGATGAGCCTTCGACGAGCAAAGCCTCGGCCAAGCCGCGCAAGATACGCGAATTCTTCGTGAAATGGGTCGACAGGTCCTACTGGTACTGCGACTGGGTTACCGAGCTCCAGCTCGATGTTTTCCATCCTTTAATGTACAGAAACTACTCGCGCAAGTACGACATGGACGAGCCGCCCAAGCTCGAGGAGCCTCTCGACGAGAGTGACTTGCGCATCAAACGGCTCAAGGACGTCGATAAGGACAATATACTCACGCGCGACGAGTACAACCTCGAGGAGCGCTTCTATCGCTTCGGCGTTAGGCCCGAGTGGCTCGTCGTGCACCGCGTCATCAATCACCGACTCCAGCGAGACGGTCGCGCGTTGTACCTCGTCAAGTGGCGCGAGCTCGGTTACGACATGGCCACCTGGGAGGACGAGAACGCCGACATTCCCGGCCTCAAGCAGGCGATCGAGTATTATCTCGACTTAAGGGCAGCCAACTGCGCAGACGGTCCCACGAGCTCCAGAAAGGGCAAGAAGGGCAAGGGGAAGAAGTCCAAGACGAAGGAGATCATCGATGACGAGGAACGGGCACCGAGAAGGTATACTCCACCACCCGAGAAGCCCACCACAGATCTTAAGAAGAAGTACGAAAGACAACCCGAATACCTCGATATTACTGGCATGCAGTTGCATCATTATCAGTTGGAGGTAAGTTTTTTTTTAAAAGTGTCTTTACACATGGGTATTGGTTTGACTTTTTGCTGTCATCCGTATTAGTTACGTTCACGTAACATTTTTTATGTTTCCATTGGGAAACAGGATGCAATGTTTCACACCTTTACCTGTAACAGAATTTTTGCACAGTATGGTTTTGATTTATAAGCTGATTTTAATATTCTAATGTTCGCCAGGGTTTGAATTGGTTGCGTTACTCGTGGGGTCAAGGCATCGATACAATTCTAGCCGACGAGATGGGTCTCGGAAAAACTATTCAGACCATTACATTTTTATATTCACTTTACAAAGAAGGCCACTGCAAGGGTCCGTTTTTGGTGTCTGTGCCCCTTTCTACAATTATTAACTGGGAACGAGAATTCGAGACGTGGGCGCCAGATTTCTATTGCGTTACCTATGTTGGTGAGTAAGGATGTCGTTATTTAAATTAAAAATCTAACTCTTACTTTTGCAATCGGTTTAGAAATGAATTCATAGAATAGTTAACTCATTATTAATATTTAATGGCTAAAAAATGTGACGCTTTAAAATAGGTTGAAACATTTTTGTTAGATAACTTTTTATATTAGCTCGATCAACTTCGAGATTTTATCAAAATGCAAAATAACAATGTCGTTCAATAATTTCAAGTATAAATTCGTTCCACTTTATTTACGTTTATTCAGCAACAAGTTCTTTCCGAAATTAAAAACTTTCGTACAGTTCATCGAAACTCTTCATTTTTTAAATAAAATATATTGCAAATACGAGAAACCGTGTAATAGTTTAATTTTTTTTTTTTAATACAGGTGACAAAGACAGTCGTATGGTTATTCGTGAGAACGAGCTCTCATTCGAGGAAGGTGCTGTTAGAGGTGGTCGAGCTTCAAAGATTCGCTCGTCTCAGATAAAATTTAACGTTTTATTAACGAGTTACGAATTAATCTCGATTGATTCAGCTTGTCTGGGTTCGATTGACTGGGCGGTTCTCGTCGTTGATGAGGCCCATCGTCTCAAATCTAACCAATCCAAGTTCTTTAGACTGCTGGCTTCTTACAATATCGCCTATAAATTGTTGCTCACGGGTACACCGCTACAGAATAACCTCGAGGAACTTTTCCATCTGCTAAACTTCTTGTGTCGTGATAAGTTCAACGATTTGTCGGCTTTCCAAAATGAATTCGCCGATATTTCAAAGGAGGAACAAGTAAAGAAACTCCACGAAATGTTGGGACCTCACATGTTGCGACGTTTGAAAGCTGATGTGCTAAAGGTAAGCTTTTATTTTTCTCGCAAAAATTTTACGAAGTGACTATTTAAAAATATCATAATTAATTTTTAATAATAATAATAATTACGAAATTTTGTGCAGCTTTTATTTCGTAACTTCCAAAACTAGACTCGGAAGATTCGAACTATTAACATTTAACAAAATAATGTATCACGGGATATTACATAAATTAATGATTAAACTAATTATTAAGTGTAAATTTTTGAAAATAACAGTCTCAATACCCTGTGATTTATTTATCAGAACATGCCTAGCAAATCTGAGTTCATTGTGCGAGTGGAACTGTCCCCGATGCAAAAGAAGTACTACAAGTACATTCTAACGCGAAACTTCGAAGCACTGAATCCGAAGGGTGGCGGTCAGCAGGTCTCCCTTCTCAACATCATGATGGATTTGAAAAAATGCTGCAATCATCCGTACCTGTTTCCGGCAGCGTCCCAAGAAGCGCCGACTGGACCCAACGGCAATTATGAGACTTCAGCCCTCATCAAGGCCGCCGGAAAACTCGTTCTACTTAGTAAAATGCTGAAGAAGCTACGCGACGACGGTCATCGAGTTTTGATATTCTCACAAATGACAAAAATGTTGGATTTACTGGAAGATTATCTCGAGGGGGAGGGATACAAATACGAGAGAATTGACGGTAACATCACAGGAACTCAGAGGCAGGAAGCCATCGATAGATTCAATGCTCCGGGTGCCCAGCAGTTTGTCTTTTTACTCTCCACCAGAGCTGGTGGATTAGGTAAAAATACGTTGAACATATTTATGTTTTTTTTTTTTTTTTATAATATAAACGATGTATCTCGAGATATGCCGTACGTACTGTAATTCGTTCTTTAACAATTCTTTAACGTAAATGACGACTTTGAAGTATTTGTATTAACATTAAAATTAATAGAGGAATAGTGTAATTTTCTTTTTAAAAATTAAGCTGAAAAATTGACCCCTACAACAGAAAAAAATAAAAAATTAATTTGAATGAATAGTACCTGTGTTATTGCTAATCTAGAACATTAGAATTTCAGCTTGGCATTGTTAATTTACAATTTATAATTCATTGCTATTTGCAGGTATCAATTTGGCGACAGCCGATACTGTGATAATATACGACTCCGATTGGAATCCGCACAATGATATTCAGGCATTCAGTCGTGCCCATCGTATTGGTCAGGCCAATAAGGTGATGATTTATCGTTTCGTGACTCGTAATTCTGTGGAGGAGCGTGTAACTCAAGTGGCCAAACGGAAGATGATGCTTACGCACTTGGTTGTGCGGCCCGGTATGGGTGGAAAGGGCGCGAACTTCAGCAAACAAGAACTTGACGACATTCTGCGTTTCGGTACCGAGGAGTTGTTTAAGGAGGAGGAGGGCAAAGAGGACGAGGCCATTCACTATGACGACAAGGCCGTAGCCGAGTTGCTCGATCGGAGTAAGGAAGGTATCGAGCAGAAGGAGAACTGGGCTAATGAGTACCTGAGCTCGTTCAAGGTCGCGTCGTACGTCACGAAAGAGGGCGAAACCGAGGAAGAGGCTGACACGGAGATTATCAAGCAGGAAGCTGAAAACACCGATCCGGCTTACTGGATTAAACTACTTAGACATCATTATGAACAACAACAGGAAGATATTGCGAGGACCTTGGGGAAGGGCAAGCGCGTCAGGAAGCAGGTAAGCAGATATGTGCGTTACACATGTTTCTATCTCAAAAGTAGATTTATTGTAGTTAACATTCATGTAGTGCCAAAGCGACAAATTGCATTGACTGTCAGCCTTTTATGACTCATCAAATACACTTTTGTCAATGTTTTCAAACTATTTTTCAATACAATTAAAGAAAGATATCGAGTAATTTTTCTATTTTATACAATAATAATAATAAATAGTCAAATTTACTGCAACAGTTTGAATATATTGCTTAGAATCATTTTTGTCAGGTTTAATTACTTAGCTTTTTTTTATATAAATGGTATAGGTTAACTTGTATAAATGGTCTTGCAATGCTATTTGAATTCCATCCCTGGGGACGTAAAATTATTCGAATTTAAGTCATTTTTCACGTTAGGTTCATAAATTTTTAATCACAACGTATTTTTTTTTTATTATTTTATTTAATACTTACTGTAGATGAAAAAATTTGTTATCTAATTGTAATAAAGCCAGAGATTGAATCTACTTTTAAATAAATTGAAAATATTAAGAGTTTAAATGAAACTGTAACATAATATATTGACGTTGATAAAAGTTGAATATTTAATCAATTACATAAAGTTTATATTTTTCTCTAACGAGCATAAAACGTTCAAAAAACTTAAAAATGCAATTTATCGTAAGAAAACTTACAAAATAATAGTTAAAATTACTCTTTGACTACAGTGATATTTCCATCATATTGACCTTACGTGAAAATATTCAAATATATTTCAAAATCTTTGGCTTTTGTTATTATTTGCATATACAACAAATTCATAATAAAATAATAATTAATACAATGATTAATTACAAAAGTTAGAACAATGTTTTAATCAAAATTGGACAATTTTTAGATAGTATTTATAACGGCTCAATGGATAAGATGTTAAACTAAATTTATACTGTTAGTGTTAAAATACCAGATATAATTCTATTAATCGCAAACGATAATTACACCGCAAGAATTTCACTACAGTAGTCAAGAGAAAAAAGGTTTAGTGCTATTATGAAATTATAACATTTTTATCTCGGTACTGCAAACTTTTTGTTAATAATTATTGCAATAGATGAAATTTTACTTGATATAAGTAAATTTAAAATTACATAACAATAAAAGAAAATGCTAGTTACAAAAAAGCAAAGAAATCTTAATCAAAGATATTAGTTAAAAGATTATAATTTTGTTACCGTTATTTTATATAGCATTAAATTTTTTTAAAACATGGTTGTTTATACTTTAGAGTTTTGTAACCCCAAAATAAAAAGAATTTATATTTCAATTTTCATGCGACGTAAGTTCGATGCAAAGTTAGATGTTTTCATTATGTATATATTTTACAATTTAATTTTGTAATTCGATCGAATATCTCAGATTAAATGAATTTAATATGATTCGTGCGCGAAAAAAATTTTAATCAAAAATAATATTATTTACATCGTCGCAAGAGGATTCAAATTAAATTTATGTATGAATATAAATTTAAAAGTATTAAATGTTGACGCATTATTTTAATTTTTTATGAAGATATATTTAAAATGTTTATGAGAAATTGTATAAACTAATATTTTTCTGCTGATAAATATTAAAATAATAATTAATTTACGGTAAATTTAATTGTTTACTACGTTTTGAAAGTTCTTTTACATATTTTTTAATACACATAAAATGTTAATTAAAGTGGATTGTTATTTCTTTAAATTTTTTAAATAATTTTGAATAGAATTACTCATGAGTAAACTTACTAGAAACATTTTCAATTAATCTTAATATAGTATGTGTAAAAAAAAAACAAGAAATAATGTGTTTTCATTTTTCTACAATTATTCAATTTTATTTTATACAACTTAAGGGAAGAAGATATATTGAAAATAAAGGAAAACTTTACTAAATTAGATTAAATTTTAGAACGAATTAATTTATGAACGTAATTAGTTTCGCCTACAAAACTTACGAACGATGTGGTCGTAAATTTAATTTATTAGTGAGTATGTGTCTGGAAGCAGCTTTAAAAAATGGTTCGTAGATTAATTTTTCTAGGAAGTTCAAATTAACATAACAATAGTAGATCTAACGAGTTTTTAAATCATATTAACAAATTTCGCTGAAAGCCGTTAATTGTTATTGAAAGCTTTTCATATGTTGCGATTCTTGGGCATTATTTTAATATAAATTTCTGATTGCAGAAAAAAATGTATATTCCCAGATATGTGATTGCAATGCGGAGAATCTTTCATCACAGGAACACTAGCATTCTTCTATCAGCAATATGTTTCTCCTAGCAATCCATCGAGCAAATCGAAAATGACAAGCATCCGCATTCAAACTATGTGTTGAATGCCCTTACTTTTCGAACATGTATCTTCTCTCTTGATGTTTACCTTGTATTACTTTAATTAATGACATAAAAAGTATCTTCATCCCTTAAAAAGTATTGGAGGGAGAAATACAAAGCACTGGAGTGTTTCAATGTGAACACGCTGACTTGTCCTTTCGCCAATTTTAGGTGAACTACAACGACGGAGGCGTGACGGGCGATCAGGGCACGCGCGATGACCAGCCCTGGCAAGACAACATGTCCGACTATAACAGCGACTTCAGCGCTCCGAGCGACGACGACAAGGAGGACGACGACTTCGACGAGAAGGGCGAAGGCGATCTCTTGTCTCGGCGCAGTCGACGTAGGCTCGAGCGTCGCGATGAGAAAGACCGACCGCTGCCGCCTCTTCTTGCCCGTGTCAACGGCAACATCGAGGTGCTCGGCTTCAACGCCAGGCAGCGGAAGGCTTTCCTCAACGCGATCATGCGATACGGAATGCCGCCCCAGGACGCCTTCAACTCCCAGTGGCTTGTGCGTGATTTACGTGGTACGGCAATTTACTTAATTCGCATCTGTCTAGCGTCATTTCCATATCATTCGCGGGGACTTTGGCAATCGTGTCCGGTTTCTTTGGGTTTTCTAAACCCGATAATCAGTTATTATTTGGTCGATTATAATTTGATTGGTGGGCTTATATAATTTTAATTTTTTCAAAATAAAGAGTTATCGTTAATGGCAAATGAAAGCTCGAATTGCCAATTTTAATAACGAATCGTTTCACTCTGGACGAATTTACAGTCGAAGACAAATAATTAAGCTGTTGGCTGATAATAAAATTTCAATTTCAGGTAAATCAGAAAAGAATTTCAAGGCGTACGTGTCGCTATTTATGCGTCACTTATGCGAACCCGGAGCCGATAACGCGGAAACCTTCGCCGACGGTGTGCCCCGGGAGGGCCTAAGTCGCCAACACGTGCTCACGCGCATCGGCGTAATGTCGCTTATACGAAAGAAGGTCCAGGAGTTCGAGCATATAAATGGCTACTACTCGATGCCAGAGATGATACGCAAGCCTGTAGAACCGGTGAAGACAGTCGAGGGAGCACCTGCGGCAGCAGTTGCGGCGGCAGGTGCGGCAGCAGGAACACCCGCGACCCCGGCTACGGCAACGACCGACACTGCGGCTACGGGATCTACTAGCAGTACCAGCGCCACGACTCCGGCGACCTCGAACGCACCAAGCCCAAGTCCGATCGCCACGGTGACGGAGGCAACCACAGCAGCCAAGGAAGAAGTTAAGGATAAGGACGCATCGTCGGAGGAGGTGAAGGACAAAGATGCGCCAGAGTCCACTCTCAAGGAGGAGGCAAAGGACGAGGAAAAGCCCACCGTACCGTCCGAGGATGAGGTCAAAGAGGTAGAAACGAAGAAGGAAGAAAGAGAATCGGTTGCCGAAGTTGACAAGGTGCCGGTGGACGCTAAAGAGTCTGAGAAGCCGGACGTGAAAGAGACCGAGAAGCTAGAAGTTAAAGATGAAAAGACAGTTAAAGATGAGGTATGTCAAATTTGCAGTTATTGATTAATCTAACTTTTCAGATTTAATAACAATCAATTAAAATACCAAAAGTGTTGAGTACTAAATAATTATAAGAAATTCATAAACAAGCCTTAAAATATGGGGAGCTAATGCGAGGCTACGATCAATTGTTTTAGAAGGCTGCAATAACGGTTGAGAAGACGGAAACGAAACCTAAAGTTGAAGCCACCATCGAGGAAGATGTAGTGATCGTGAAAGACGACGAGGAGGAGGCAGTGGTAGCAATCCCCACTGCAGTCGCCACCGCTGGTGTGAGCATAGACAAGAAAGACGATGCCAGGGATAAGGATGCAAAGGACAAGGACAAGGAGAGCAAGGAAGTGGCGGAAATAGAAGCAGTGAAGCCGAAGCGCAAATTCATGTTCAACATCGCCGACGGCGGTTTCACCGAACTCCACACGCTCTGGCTTAACGAGGAAAAAGCCGCGGTGCCCGGCCGCGAGTACGAGATCTGGCACAGGCGGCACGACTATTGGCTTCTGGCCGGTATCGTCACTCACGGCTACGGTCGCTGGCAGGACATTCAGAACGACATCAGGTTCGCCATTATTAACGAGCCCTTCAAGATGGACGTGGGCAAGGGCAACTTCCTCGAGATCAAGAACAAATTCTTGGCGAGGCGGTTCAAGCTACTCGAGCAGGCATTGGTGATCGAGGAACAGTTGCGCAGGGCTGCTTACCTTAACCTTACTCAGGACCCCAACCACCCGGCAATGAGCCTGAACGCGAGATTTGCCGAAGTCGAGTGCCTCGCCGAATCGCACCAGCATTTGAGCAAGGAGAGTCTGGCCGGAAACAAACCTGCCAATGCAGTATTGCATAAGGTGAGGATAACAGGCCGAGCCGGAGTAACATTTTACGGCACGATTTTACGAATAACTAAAGCTTTCCCGTTTCGTGGCAAATATAAAAATGAATCGCTGAACAAAGTCTTCGCGTCGCGTTTTCATTACCATGTGTGTCTATAAGAAGATGAATAAAAATTGTACAGTTTTTAGTATACTTTAAAAATGGAGACTGATTTTTAAAGCGAGAGAAATGAAAGATGTCGATAGATGCTTCGTAATTAAAGGCCCCCCGTCTACTCGTGAACAAGAATATTTAAAAATATATATTCTTAATTTTGCCATTGGTGCACATTATACAATTCAATTTTAATTTTGAGACAAAGTAGTTTTTCTTGTGTAATTTCCGTGGTTGAAAATTGATTATTGAGAAACGAACGAGGTCGTCACGAACGTTTATCGTCGTCAAGTTTCGTTACAATTTTTTTCTACAATTCGATGCAATTCATTAAAACGTACACCGGCCAATGGAGAGGCGCTAATGTGTTGAATTTTCGCAGGTGCTTAATCAGTTAGAAGAGCTTCTTTCTGATATGAAGTCCGACGTAAGTCGATTGCCAGCAACTTTAGCCCGCATACCACCCGTTGCTCAACGGCTACAAATGTCCGAGCGATCAATCCTTAGCCGACTAGCGGCTACTGCTCCCGGTGGCAATAGCACGCAGACTGGACAGGCTGCCTTGTTAGCACAGCAATTCCCCCCTGGCTTCACCGGAGGTCAAATACCAGCTACATTCGCTGGCGCTGCAAATTTCGGCAACTTCAGGCCACAATATTCAGTGCCTGGACAACCACCTCAAGGCTTTGCAGGTAACGCGATGATTAAAATTAGCCCAAGTTTTATCGAGGAGCGCTTGCTGCTCGCTTACTCAGTCGTCCTCGAGTCCGATTAACCTTCGATAATTTGTGTTTTAGCTTGAGTGACATGAGCATCAGACGTTACAACGGTACAATGAAAAGCAGATAACTCACGTCATCCGATATATTTTAGTTCGGACCGACGGTGAGAGAATGAATGGCTAGCGCGCTGTGTAACCTTATTTTTCGTAAACCACACAATTTCTAGCTGAATTCTCACTAAATAAGGATCTTTAAGGATATGCGCTAAACGTAAACAAATAATATCAGTACTATCTTAAACAGTAAATTGAAAAGTCACGTTTCTCCTGTATTTATTATGTGTATACATTCATCGAATCGAAAAAAACTCTTTTTGTATTGTCAAGATATGGATATGGATATAAGCGATCGACATCCCTCCAATCGAAAAGAACAGAAAATGCGCCAGCGTCTCGTATGTAATAAGTACACATTACTTAAATTTATTTAAGCAAAACTGTATTTTTATTTGGAGACTAAGATAAACTTTGTTCAAAGAATTTTTTCATTTTGTTTGTTTTCACCCGCTACATATTCCTGATCGTCTACTCGTAGAAATATTTAAAACTTGTTATATTTGTATTTGTGTAAATGATAAAAAGTGAGACTTGTATTATTAAATAAATATACCAGTTTGATGAGTTATATAACACGCACTTCAGCATTTATTTGTAATTTTAATCAGATTGAGATTTACTTTTAGGACAAAATGTGAACTACTTAATATAGTTATAAATAAAAGTTTGAAAAATTTTGTACTCTTTTAATTTTAATTGGAGAAATTAAATTTAAGACAAATGAATATTAAACATTATTTTTACAAATGTTAAGAATTACTTCTAAGAATAAAAATGTTCTCAATAAATATTAAAAACCAAATATGAAGTAAAATCGATCTTTTAATAATCGAAAACCAACGACTATTCCAAATATAAATTTAATGAACGAAACGAAAACAATTTAATATCATATTGTACTGAGGTGACGCAAGGAGTCTGTGATACTGAAAGCTTTATTCTCACTTCATGCTATTTACAAGTACGACACTTACGAGCACTTAATCGCACTCGATACGAAACTTTTGATAAGAGGCCTCATTACCCTTCCTACTAAAGCTCTTAAGCATTATTCCCGTACATGTAAAGGATAACCAATTTTAGTATTTTATAATATAATTTTAATTAATTTTGAGTGGAAATTAAATATTAAAAAAATTAAAATAAAACTAACCCATTGAATATAAGACTAATTAGGATCTGTGGTATCAACAGGTACATATTAAAAATAACGTTTCTTTGCAGTTGCAATGTACGTATTAAAATTAACAAAACAATAATAATTTGGTAGTAAATGCACGCAGCATATGGAACATAAATGATTTCATCACTTCCGTCAATTGTTGATAAGTAGTATTATTATTGCAAAGGTAAAGATTGATTATTATAATAGAAGGAGAGAGAGATCATTTAAGCTTTTGAAAGTTTTGGAATATTGCAGAATAAATATTTTTTGGGGGGACATTTATAAGTTACAAAAGTTTACAAAGGAATAAAAAAGAGATTAGATTTTCATGGATTCTATTATAAAGGAATAGGGAAACATCTAAATTTTATTTATTATCACTACTATTATTATTACTTTGTTGAACAATATACATGTAATACATTTTAAATTAGTACATAATAGTTATTTACATTTATAGACGATATGATACTTCAGGTACGTATAGTTTTTTTTTATTTTTTATTTATTTTATATGTTTTTCTTCTCCTGCTCTAACAAATGCTGTACACGTCTCTCATATTTATTGGTTCACCATTTTTGCTTCGACTCGTGTTTCTTTAAATTGTTTCATTATATGTTTTATCATTTTTCTTTTTCGTGTATTCTGCACGCATTTTCTGCATCACTGTTTGGAGATCTGTTATATTTGTATTTGTTTTCCATTTTAATTTAACTAATATTTTCATCCTCTTGAATTTTCATGTGTATATATTTTTTATTCTCTTCTATTATGTATTTATTTTTTGTATTTTTTTCTATTTCTTCATATCCTTTTCAAATCCAAATATCTGCACTATACACCGTTATTTTTTTTATTAGAGCTTCAAAAATTTTTATCTATTTCTTCCAATTTTCTTTGAAAATACTCGATCAATTAACAAGTTAGCTCTTTTTGCCAAATACTTTACAAACTTCCCACCATCCTGAGTCTTTTATATGTTTAAACTTACTAAATTTCTCTTATAAAAAAATTTTATTTTAAACTTGTTTAGTTTTGGCAAATAATATAATTTGATAATCAACGTTTTGATTTGTTAATCGATTTTACTAGCTTTTCAAGCTCTTCGTTATCAACGTCAGTGTACCAACTATTTTTTACTAATTTATTACAGTAAATGTTATTGTAGTAGTTTTGAATGTAAAAATAGACGAAAATAAATGTTTACGATAACAAAGGAACCCAATCATTTATAAGACGGAAAATTTATAAAAAAAAAAAGAACTTTTTATAGCTTATTTTTTAGCTTATTACACTTACAATTGTGCTTACCTTCCTTTTAGCGTCTAATTTAAGGCGCGTACGCACCGTATATGCTTAAGCTAAGTTAGACAGGCATTACCGAAGAACTGTAATTAAAATAGCCAACAGGAGCTCGATTAAGTTTAAGCGGTGTTTAGCTCAGCAGTCCTTAGATGGGCGTGACTGCTGTAGGGCAATACCGCTTACAGCCAGTCTGGCAATACGAGAAACGGAGAACTTCGTCGTCAGTTGCCACGTTTTGTCCTGTTATGTCGTTAACAAAACAACAAAACTAAAATGAGCACATCATTAACTACGTGTGATCTCGCGCCCCGATTGATACTCGCCTCTCCATCCTTTCAACCAGCAATTCCAAAAATTATTCAAAATTACAGTTCAGTCTGCATTTTTTAAATTATTTGTTTAAAAAAAAATTTATTTAATACTCGCATTTGTGTTTATTAAAACTTTTGTAGGAATGATTTGGGAACATAAAAAAGCATACGTACAACGAACGAAGAAATGTAAATTACTATGCAAAATTGTTGCCACTCTTTTCAAAGGATATTAAACACTTTACAATTTTTCATTTAATGTTTATTTGCAACGAATAAAGCAAACCTTTGTTTTACACGATAAACCCATTGGCATCTGCGGAAAGCATAATTAAACATATTAAAGTGCAAAGAAAGGTTAAATCGATTAATTTTCGTAAAATAAGTTGAAACCGTTTCCAATCTACGAATGAGTTGTACGTCAAACTTAAAATATGAGAACTTGTATTCATAAAAGAAACAATTAATAAAAACTTATTGGTAATACTTTGAAACAGATATAAATTTGCCGAACGATAGGCTGAATAGATTGTGATGTATTTCCACAAATTATTGGGCAAATTAGTATTTATTATATTCGGCGCTGCTCAGATTATGTTCCTTACAGTTTAGGTAATTATCTCGATAATCAAATTATAACCAAACGTTCAAGGAATATTTAGCGCGTTTATACTTTTTAAAATCAATGTTTAATCAAATAAACTTAACCACGTAAGTTGAGTTGCCTTATCACTTAATCTTAACGAAAACTAAAACGAATAATGCATATGTTAATCAATAAATTTTGTAACGCAGTGAAAATAAATACCACTTGAAGCCATTTTACCATTTAACTCTGAGTTAAATGGTAACTTTAAACATTTACTCTGAGCAGTACAAATAATGTTAAGAGCAAATATAATTATAAATGCCAATATTTAAAAAATAATTAAAATAGATTGAAAATTATCTTAATCACTCAAAGAAGTTCTAGAGAATTACAGTTCTTAGGAAAAATATTGTGTTAAAGGATTAAGGTCGAAAAAATTTTTTGTTATTTGTTATACCGTTACAAAGGAGAGGGAGTTAAAGACAGTAAATTACCCTTGTAATTTATGAGCAATCTTTCACAGGAAGTCTAAGTTACTAATTTCGTCAGATTCATACGACAAAAGAACAAAGAATTTTCTCAAGTCTTGATGTTTCAAAAAAAATTACTTTTATATCATATTTTCTCCATGCCACTGTCGAAATTGTAATTAATAAAAAATGTAGCTAAATAATGAAGTAAAACGATGATTTAGTGTACGGTTAAACAAGTCAAAAACGAAATACATTAATTTTTTATTTCGTAGGAAATACGTAACTTTATAGACTTGTTAAATTAAATTTTAGTTGAATGTACAAAGAATAAGCTTTACTCAAAATTGTGTATTAAGAAATACCGGAAAGTAATATTTAATCGAAATGAAGAAAGTCGCGTTAAAGCAGATTTTCGAAATTTTGAAAGGTAGTCAAATTCGAACTTTGAGCGAAATAATCCAAGAGATATAACGTAATTCGTTTCGGTTTTTATTAAAAAAAAACTTAATAACAGCAGTCGAAAACATTTACAAATCGAAGAAAATTAAAAGATATGCTGACTACTGTGGAAATTGCGAATACATCAATAGTCCCATTCAACGGTTCATTTCTCGTAAGCCCAGATTAAAACTAAATTGTAGCCTCTTGCAGAAGAAACGTCCGATTCGAGTGCCATTATGGGTACTCAATTAAGACGAGCATGTAACAAAAGTTTCACAGTACCAGGAGTCAGCTGAGCATCCAAAATAAGACTTGACTCGAGTGTTGTTTCCAAAAGGGCTCGTTGTAACTACGAAAGTTCAAAGTGGATTTATACGTCAAGCTTTTCATTCGGAAGCTGGGGGAGCCGATGCCGGCTGAACGAACCCACAGCATTTGGGCAGCATTTCATCAATGGATGGATAAGTTCAACGTTCAACTGTTTTAAGTACTGTTTTAAAACGTTGCGAGCTTGTAAATGTAACAGAAAAAAGCAATCAATCACTGATGGGGTTGAAATTTCGAAGATGACCACAGCATCACTTCCTCTCGAGATTGAAAGTTCGAACAACTTTTAAGGTAGTCGAATGGATTGTTGTTACTGTCATGTTTTTGTGCCGAGCTTATCGAGCTGTGCACTGCACTAGAAGTTAGAAACTTGGAAAGAACAATTAGCTTTGACAAATTAAAAATATCCAAATTCTAGTAATCGAATCTTGTATTGTTATAATAATAATAAATTCATTTTTTAATAATATTTATAAATATTATTATATAGACAATACTATGTAACTGTTTTTAATCGCTTTGTTAAAATGCAATTACATTAATTGCACAAAGTTCATCTTAATAATGCATTATGTAAATCATCGATGCTTTATATAATTAATTAATATTGATTTTACTTTTTCAATAAGTAAACAAACTCGAAAGATCTTTTAAAAGCTTGACCTAGTAAAATTACTAGACTATCTTTAGGTGGTTGTTGAAAAAAATTAACTCGTATTATTCATTTGCACTAGAACAATGATTAAATACAATTTTAAGTTAATAATTATGGCTTCTTATCGAAGACTGATTTAATTAGTACAATAAAAATTCTAGTTTATTCCTCTTAAACACTTAAGAAATAAAAAGAATTGATTATGTATTGTAAATTAAAATCGATAATAATTTTTCAAAGAGATGGCCAAACCAAAATTTTAATTTATAATGATAATTGATATTAAACTTAAATTAGGCACAATAGATTTAACAGAATATATATTTATTAGTATATGTTTCATTAACATTGACGTACAGTAATTATAAGTAAATTTTTTTATTATATAGCTTGGGATATGAATCGCTCACTACTGATCAACATGCAAAAGTAGGCTACTGCAGATCTTTGAAAAATTATTTATACTCGTTTTTACTAAAAGGGACACTTTTCTGTACTTCGTTTTGTATTTTATATAATAGATAATAAAACTGAAATAGCGAAAAAAAAGAAACGAAAAAAAACAGAGTAAATTTTTACCACTTTTTTAAAGAGCTGCTCTTAAAATATCTCAATACCTTCTGAACCGCTTACAGCATACAATTTTTATTGCCCGAGTGTGCAGGCACAGTTAAAAGATAGATACTACGCTACTTGTGGATTATATTTTGATCCCCGTATGGATATTAAAGACTTAAAACTCCACTCCTAGTCATACCAAGAATATTAAGCTAATTCTTATTAGTTGTCAAGATATTAAATAAATAATAAGAAAATGCATGCGAAAGTATTATTAATTACACACTGGATTTGTAAAAAAAATCGTAAAAATTTTTTTTAAGAATATTACAGCTATAAAAAACAAATTTAGTTCAAAATTTAATTAAAGTTTCTTCTTTTTATATGTGTTCTTAATAATTAAAGTTAATATTCACTTATGAATAAAAAAATGTATATTAAATTACATGTATATGATATATTTAAAAAATCTATTTTAGTTATATTTGCTATTTTGCACTTAGTTTTGCCTAATATAATATTTAATAGGTAATATGAATTTTGTTGATAAGTATAATATATTTTTTAGAATGTTAGAATATTGAAGGATTACTGAGAAACAGGCTTCTATTGAAGATATAGAGAGAAGTATAAAAAAAATCAGAAATTATCGTAAATCATGAACATTCCTGAAAATTTTTTTTAATATTTTAGCTTTGGAAATAAAACGATAATTATTTGTTGAATGTTAAGTATTCTTATATATTTCGAAGAAATTAAAATTGTTGCATTTATTTTCAAATATTTGATCATTCGATAGTTTGTTTTTTAACAAACAAGTTTCATAATTCTTTCAAATTCTATTTGGCATATTTTTTTGCTCTTGTATTGTGCAATATAATAATTTGTCAAATACAAACTTTTTTTCAACTATTTAAAAAATCTATTAATCACTATATGATAAATAACTTTTCCGATTTTTCCATGTAATAATTGTATTTTAAATCTTGATCAATAAGTTTAATGAAAAATGAAAGCTTATGTATGATAGAAAATAAACGTAAAATATACGAGGATATTGTTAACTATAAATAGCGTTTAATACCGAAAAAGATATCACATATCTTTATGTATTTATTTTTTCTTTATATTATTTTTGACCCAATATATTATGTCTCGTAATATTGAAAGGTTATAAAAATAATTCTAAATTATTTTAACTTGTAGATTGCACAATTCAAAATCAAGACTCGAAATTGTATACATGGATTCACTTTCTTTGTCAGTATCGTCTCGGGAGTCGCGTAGTTTAGTGTTTGAGGTTAGGGATGAGCTTCATCTTCAATCTCCTAAAAGATGTTGTTTACAGAATGTTAGAATTAATTTGGTTCGGTAAAAGAAAAATTTCAAATTCATTGAGTATTTATATAAAAACTAATACTGGAAACACACTTGCCGTCGATTTAGATCCAAAATGGGATATACGCAACGTCAAAGAAATTGTTGCACCAAAAATGGGTATTTCGCCAGACGATATAAAAATCATTTTTGCTGGGAAAGAATTACATAACTCAACCATAATCGAGGTTATTGCATACACAATCATTTTATCATTAGTTCAATCAAGAAATACGTTATAAATAAAGTACATAATTTCAGGATTGTGATTTAGGTCAACAAAGTACATTGCATGCAGTTCGTACCCCAAAAATAAAGTCTAGAAATAATATTCTTAATAATACAATCAAAGAATCCATTTCAGAATCTGATTTAGATGATAGCGGAGGTAGCAAACCTTTAAACGAGACTCTTACAGATTTATCATTGGATGAATCTACCGAAGAAGAACAAAAAGCAGTAAATATGACAGAAGGTTATTTCTCTTTTGATAAATGTTTGCTTATTTAATGTAATAAAATTTATTTATAATCTATTAGGAAGGTCAAAGTAAAAAGGCTCATTTTTATGTATACTGTTCGTTACCTTGTAAATCAGTACAAGCTGGTAAGTTGAGAGTACGTTGTGACAACTGTGGAAGTGGAGCTGTGACTGTCGATAGAGATCCGCAATCTTGGCCAGATGTTTTATTACCAAAAAGGATCACTATTCACTGTGAGAATCAATATTGCCCGACCTTAGTTGATATGGACGAAGATACAAAGTCACAAATTCACTTTGCCCAATTTTTTTTCAAATGTGCAAATCATGCAAGCTTAGGAGAGAAAGATGAAGCAGTTCCATTGTATTTAATTAAGCCTAACCTTGCTAAAATTCCTTGTTTAGCTTGTACAGATATTAGGTATATAAAAATATAAATTTTCAATTACATAAATCAACCAGATTTGATAAATAATAATAATAATAACAATAATTTTTATTTACCTTATGCATATAAAAAATATAAAGTATAATTTTTATACATATTTGATATTCATTATAATATTTTAAAATCTTTTAATATTAAAGATATATTATGTTTGTACATAATTTTTTTAATGCTGATTTTCTTTTTCTAAATATAGATTTTCCATTTAGATTATAAGAACATTAACATAAAAATATGATTATAGTTAGTAATTTTAATTTGTAGGGATACAGTCTTAGTTTTTCCATGTGAGGCTGGACATGTTACTTGCTTAGATTGTTTTCGTGATTATTGTACAGTACGATTGAAAGAACGCCAATTTGTTTTTGACGATGAAACGAAATATTATACACTTCCATGTCCAGCAGGTTGTGCAAATTCTTTCATTCGTGATATCCATCATTTTCATCTTATGTCCAAAGAACAGGTTTATATTGTCTTTTGCATCCAAATAAGTTTAGTGGTTTTAAATTATAATAATTTTAGCGACTTTCTAATATAATTTTGTTCAGTATGATCGTTATCAGTCTTTTGGAACGGAAGAATATGTTTTAAAATCAGGAGGATTACTGTGTCCCCAACCAGATTGTGGAATGGGAATCATTCCCCCTTCTTTTGAGAATGAAGACGAAGAAGAAAAATGCCGAAAAATTCAATGTTTAGGAGGTTGCGGGGTATGTTTTTTATCGATCAATTATTTATGTTTGGAATTTATTCATTTCTTTATATGGTCACGATGTATTTTTTATATCCAAATATTTTCCATAAAATACTAATTATTGTTTTTATTTTGTATTATTTATTATTTTCTTTTTTTATTCACTGTTTTTCATTGTTAAAAGCTTTTTGGAAAAGCATAACAAACTTGTATACGAGGTGAAAAGCAAATAAATGTTTAATCTAATTCACAGAATTTAACTAAATCTAATAATTAAAATTAAAATTTCAATATGAATTTTTGGATTTTCATTTAACTCTAGTAAATTACAAAATACACGGAAAATATTTAAACTAAATCAAACTACTCTCGAATTAAATAATAATTAATTATAAATATATTTTGAATATACAAGTTGTACAACAAAATATAAAAAGTTTATGTTTATTTTATAAAAACAATAAATCGAATAATTATAAATAATGAAAGTTGTGCTTTAAATAACTTTTAAGCGTGATTTGGCCTTTTTTATAAACATTTTTTTAGTATGTTTTTTGTAGAAAATGCTTGCAAGGCTTTCACCTTGGCGAATGTGAAAATCAACCCACGATTACAAGTACAAATCTGGGTCAAGGTAGTTATGTCGTGGATCCTTTGAAAGCCAAAGATGTAAGTAAATTAAAAAAGACGATTTAAAAATTTGCGAACATCTTTTTATCGGTCAGTCTATTTTAAGTACATTTTTTAATCATAAATTTTAGGCTAAGTGGGACGAGGCCACTAGTAAGACAATAAGAATATCCACTAAGCCGTGCCCAAAATGTCGAACTCCAACTGAGAGGGACGGTAAGTGAAGAAAAATAAGTAAAAGAGCTTTTATTTTTCAACCCTTTGAAAATAGTCAATGAATCGTGCTTGTAATTTATGTCCTCAGGTGGTTGCATGCATATGATTTGTATGAGAGCCGGTTGTGGTTTTCAATGGTGTTGGGTATGTCAAACCCCTTGGACGCGAGATTGTATGGGCAATCATTGGTTTGGATAATTCATACGTTTCACGGTGAATTTGACTTCTTTTGTTTCCTGCACGAGTAGGCGAACTGTCTTTCTTGTGTAAAAGGGGTCATCATGAAAGTTTTTTTTAGGATTCAGTAGTTATTTCAGTATATAAAAACACGTATTTGTAAATAACTAACTATTTTTTATGAACGCTTACCCAGACATTTCTACCATTTGTTATACAAAAAAAATATATATTTATAGATTTATTATAATAATAATAAATATTTACTTTAAATACAATACAATGTTCTTAAAATTTGTAAATTATAATTACATTTGCAAGGTGAAGTGATAATTATATAAGATAGTGCATATATAATAATGATAATAGTCATGGATTTATAATTTATATACAACTTTAGTTCATTTAGGACGCAGTTTAAAAAAATTAAAAATATGATAGATAAGTCTTAATTATTCATGCCATATTTTGTTGATTAATTATATTTATTAATTTCACGAATAGCAATATTTAAGATTTCGATTGTAAGACTGATGAGAATTGTGAATTTCTAATTAATATGGATGATAAAACTCTTATCAGATGTAACAGAAAATTGTACTGTAGATTTTATTTTTTACATATTTTAATAATTAATGCATAATGTTTCGATACGTAAAAGTCGTTAAAATATAGGTTAAATTGAAAAATACTGCGTATTTAATATTTCGGATCTGCAATACGAGTGATTCATTCTGTTGTTTTAAATTATTATAATCCATCAATTTACATCTGTTTACAATGAATTATTGAAAAAATCTAAAATAAACATTTTTGAAAGCTTTTTTAACACTTAGGTGACGCTGCGATGTAAAAACCGAAAAAGAGAATTTATGAGTATTGTAGTGATTTGGACTATATTACGTATTGGTCTATTTACATTGTAATTTATAAATGGCCTTTGACTTTATTTTATATGTATGTACACAGGCTCAGCAACGTAAGATAATTGTACAATAAATATAAAAAATGTAAAGAAAAAAATGGCTGTTTTAATTTTGTTAGTTGTGAATTTAATTTGTAAGATAACAGAAATTATTATTTTGGTTAATATAGTCTATGCTTTACTTAGTAAAAATAATGACTTCATTAAAAACGAATATTTTTAATTTTTATTTGTTTGATTATTGACATAATATCAGATGAGAGTGAAGTTGTTCACTTTTATTATTTTATCAAATTATAATTACAATAAAAAATGTTAAAATTCTAAAGATGTATAATAAAGAGAAAGATAAAAAAATATTCGTAATCTTAAAAATTGTTTATTATATAGAAGAAAATAAAATAAAATTTTAAGCAATCGCAATTTCATATACTCTGTTCTATTTTTAACTCCCTTTTTTACATTTTAAAAAAGGTTATTTAAGTTCTCAAATCAATAAAATAATCATTGTTTTTTATTTGCTTGTAATCGAAGATGATATTAATGTAAATACCTGAAGCAACTAACAATATCAAGTGGCTTAGTGATTTATTAAACTTTAGTATTTATTAATTTTCACAATTAAAAAACAGAACGAAATCATTGAATTCTATAAAAAGTATTTGGCACTAGTAATTAATTTTTTATATTAAAGAATGTTTTTGATCAATTGTATTAAATTCTTAATAGAATGGATATTTAATGTTTATGAATAAAAAGTTTCACTTAGTAATAAAAAAGAGGCGACTTTTATTTCTACGTCTGCTATTCGGTCGAACTTGATAACCTTATATTTTATTTACATTTTTATTTTGAATTGACAACTGCTATTGTCACGATCTTCCAAATGTTTTATACTATTATCTGAGTAAGTATAATAGATAACTCCATTTTCATTTAAAATTAACTTTGGACTAGTTTACCACAGACGTTGTAATTATTATTCTAAACGCGTAACGCAAGAGTCTAAAACTACCTCAATTTAGTCATTTTAAGATTATAAGAAAAACGAAGAACGAATTGCAGTAATAGAATTCATTTTTTAAGAATGAGTGTAAGTGTGCTTATTTATATGTGATGAAATGTTTTGAAGATAATGGGAATGGATGGTATTAAAGGGCAAATGTTAGTCGTTCTCCTGTGTAAGTGCAAATGGAAGACTATATGGATTTGCATAGCGGAGGTTCCTTTTCAATAAACGCCGATCCGCAAGTAAAATCAATCTCCTTCTCTTTGTCGAACTCCTTATTTCTCTATCTCACTTTTCCGCTCTCGCTTCCAAATACATTATACTCGTAGAAGAAAAGTTTTTCTCATTATAAAAGCCGACGACGACATCGCCAAAGAAAACCGGGTAGCCCTTTATCAACGCATAACTCGATGCCAATTTTCCTTAGACTGCCAATAAGCTGAAAAGTTCTCGGGTAACAAGAAAAAGGGTGAGAAAGAGACTCGCTCGAAGTCAAAGAAATCGCTTGATGCAAAAAGAAAAGAGACAGAGAGAGAGAGAGAGAGAGAGATAAAAAAGAGCCACGTTGTGCAGAATTTATTTTCATATAAAGAATTTTTTAAAATTGCATTAAAATGTTAGTTTATCGCAGAAAAAAATATATAAAATTATTGTCTATGATGATGTATAAAAATATATTCTGACTTAAGTTTTTAAACAAAAATTTTATAAATTAATTTGATGTCTTATTCGTAACGTTTGAAAAATAAACATTTTTTCAAATATTCTATGCGTTGATTTATTTTTTTGGACAATAGAATTTAGATGTTTTTAAAAAAGGCCACAATATCTTGAAATAAATAAATAAACTTTGATTTGTCATTTATTAGTAATAGCGGGATATGAGAATTTCAGATATTGATATTTCACCATTCTTTTTAAATATAATGTATTGGAAATTTAAAGTATATATAGCTATAGTGGAGCGTCGAATTATCGATTGAAAAACTACATTTACGAATATTTGCACATCTCAATATAGTTTAATATGAAATAAAGAGGGAAAGAGAGAGAGAGAGAGACAAAGAGAGAAAAGTATTAAAGTTATAATTTCGAACAAAAAAAGAAAAAGAATTATGCGCTTGGGGAAGAAACGATTTTATACATTTAAAAGAAATAAATTAAATATTCTTTTCATTTATTTATTAACCTTTAAATTGTGTAGAGTTTGTCTATTTTCTCACAAACCAATATTTGAATCTATAATTGCATTTACGCTTTAATGAAAAACACGTGTTATCAGCTTCGAACCATTTGGTAGGATTTCCTAGTTTGTTTAGCTGCAACACGAAGATAAGTTATTTACTTCTAGTTAACTTGGATTACAGCGCAAGGGAGTTAATTGTTTTACAGCGGAGAAAGATCCAAAGGATACTTATTTATGTTTGCAGTAAATGATATATCACTTTATTATATTCATCGATTATAACTATAATACAAGTGCATCTTGGTATCATTTATTTATGCAGTTTTTTCTTTTAAGCAGTGTATTTTACATTGTTAAATTACACTTTTTGAAAATTAGTATAATTAGAAAGACAAAATTCTCTCCGAATTTGAATATAGATATTTTCGTTGCTATAAACACTCATTAGATAGTGTATTTAATGAGCTTATATTAATTTATACACTACCTTTATTTAAATGCAAAATATATTCTCTATCAACGAAGGTCGTACGTAAGAGAGAACGAATAATTGTAAATTTCCGGAGATTCAGACGCTAATTCAATAAAAACTTGTTTCGCGGCCAGTGCGAGCCCATTTGTGTTTGTGTTTGCACACATTTCCAGATAGGCAATATGTTTGTTAAATGATTGCCGCGTTGTTTGGTCAATAATAGTTAATTTGTAAGAATTTCTTAAACGCAAACTATGTTTATCACATCCGAGCATTTTTCTCTCCGTTAATACAATTTTAGACACGTGGTTTTATAAGGTTTTAACATATTTTTACGAAAATTTGTTCGTTCGGCAATTTCTGTATTTGCGAATATGAGAATCAAATCGTACCAATAACTATAATAACTATTCTTACACGCGTGCATGCGCTTATGTAACGATGTTTCGAAATATTTTTCGGATATATCAGCGTTATGGATTGATAAGGAAAAAAATAGTACAGAAATATTAAAGGGTACAATTTTTCTAATAAAAAAATTTTAATTATTATTAAATAATATTTGAGAAATGAAGTCATTTTACTGGTAATCAACACGCATTTATTGTATACGAGGAAAAGTACATGATCATAATTTTTCTAAACATTTTTTACAAAAGTTAGTTTAAAGAATCGTGCTTGATTGGAAGAATTTTTTAAACAATTACACCATCCAATTCAACAATAATTACTTCTTTTATGCAATTTTTTAAAAAGATTTTTTGTTAGTTTAAAAAAACACGAGAATTCCTAGGGGTAACGAGCATAGAATATTGCATTCCACTATTACAAATGCGCGAAATATTACATAAGAGCGAAATCATGCCTGCATAGTTGTGAGTAGTACATAGACCGTTGCGGGAAGACAAATTAATTCAAGATTACCAGAAAGATTTGTTTGTTATTAATATTTTTATTACGCTACTAATTGCACGTTTAATATGTACTTTCGTTGAAAAATAGAATGCAAAAAATACTATGTTAAATCGCTGTTAGAATGAGTTAGTTTTAAATAAAACATTTATCGATTAAAGATGTATTTTTATTTAAAAAAAAGTTATGAATAAATCACAATATTTATATTAATATCAGCTTTATTTTTCCATTACTACATAACCTATTTTCATAGATTTACAATTCTTAGAGGATAAAATTTTATTAGTTGAAAAAATTTAATTACTAATCATGATTCAGAATTTTCTTTTTCATTTTTGTTCAGACGAATTAATTTTATTAGTTACGGTAACTTAAATTGAAAGTATATTAAGTGTTTGGCCTTAATTTAATTCTTTTTAGAATATATGCCGTTGAAAACTAAGCGACATTTATTTGCATTTAATGAGGGGAAATCGATAGAAGAGCTTATAACTACTGCTTCAAAATACAGATATCAAATTTTGGTTGTTATTGTTTTACGCACATCATTTTTTCTAATGAAATATATTCAAAAACTTTTCTTTTATAAATTTTTTGGCCACTTTTTGTAACTTGTCACGTGATTACAAAAATATTTCTGGCTAATCCTTAGGAAAACGTATTTTTACAGATAGAATCGCAAAATCAACATTTGACGCTTGCATCTCACGAGAGTGGTTTTCTACTTATCGTAGCTAAAAAAAGTATAAGTGTATTTATTTTTATCCCAAACTGTCAATATGAACAACGTTGATTTCAGAAAAACCAACTTTATTACCAACTAAAGTTTTGCTCACTTTAACAATAACGATTTCCACGCTGTAAAATTGTAAAGTTTGTATTGATCGTAAATACGAATAATTAGCGAATCATTATTGTTATTCAAAATTTTTTTTATCGAATATTATTTTTCTAGAATTTGCCTAGTTAAAAGCGAAAATTTTAGGAATCGAGCGAAATTCTCTATTTTGAAAATTTATCTCACATGTCACCGATATAAAGAAAAACGTTAAAAAGACCGATGAATTTACTTTACTCAATGTTTATACGTCCACGGCATATAGCCCGACGATTTTCACTTTACGTTTTATTACTACTTACACAAAGAGCAAAAGAATAATGTACAAAACGCGTCTGCGTTGCAATGTCTACAATTGGAAACAGGTCTCTTTGTGTCACCAATAACGGTTCCTTATTAGATTCGTCGAGTGTCGAGTTTAGAACCGCGAGCAAAAATATTTTTATTCAAAAATGAAAACCCTGTAATTTTTGCAACTGCAAGCAGCCAGTCTATGAGTTCAATACGCTTGAAGTACTTGCTAAATTTTTTGTGCGAATTAACTCATTTGAAGTGTGCATTGAAGGTACTCAGAACATCTGGATATTTAGACAATATAGAATGTAAACTTTTAAGCGAAGGTCGTTACGCTTGTATGGATTTAATTAAATAATAATTAGTTCAATAGGTAACTAAATTTGTATTTATTTCTAGAGACGACACCGACGTCGACATCAAAGAAATTAGCCGAAATTGGAAAGGCTGTCGCTATAGAAGCCTACTTAATCAACTTATATTAAAGCGCACATAATTAACTTATCTGATAGCAAATAAGGTCGCAGTAACATCGTATCGATAGTGCAGGGCATGTCCAAGTATCTACTTAAGTAAAAAAGATTGCCTTTTCCCGTTAGAACGAGACTTGTTTCAATGAATAGAGAGACAGAGAGAGAGAGAGAGAGCATTGTTAGAGTAAATAATTTTATTTTAGGAACTTTCAATCTTATAAATAGGGAAGTCTTCGGAAAATCTATATATTATCAGCAGGCACAGAGATAATAAATTTTAACGGATAAAACTGTATATTACCAGTTTGAGACGTAAGTAGCGACGAATTCAGAGACCATGACAGTAAAAGAGTAAAAACGCGTCAAATTTATTTTTATCGGTGCTAGTGCATTACATCTTTTGTACTCGTAATCACTTTACGATCGAATTTCATTTTTCAATAAAAGAATAAGCAGCACTCGGGTTGTTTTATTCATAACTCGAGTAAGTGTGGAAGAGAGACACTGGAAATATTATTTTTGGTACGTTACAAGTGATCCGGTGAGTAATGGAAAAATTAAATTCGTAAAATTTTTCGACGTTACTCGCTTACACGTTGGTTAAGTTGTGTTCCGCAGCATGTCATTACGCTAACTGGGGAAACAAAAGACACTCGCACGACGATTTTCAATTATTCTCATAATAACGAGGAGTAAAAATAACAACCGATAATTCAGCACGTGAATCTTACAATAGCATTATTCTCAGCATCTCTCCCGATAAAGAATCGGCGTGACAAAATATAAGAGCATTCCTCGTTAGGCGAAATATTTTTCTTAAAGATATTCAAGAGTCAAATGTTCTTCTTAAATTCTTGTAATATCGAATTTTAAAAATCTTGCTCATTTTGATTAGATACCGTCCAAGTAGTTTTCGAGGGTTCCAAGCTTCTAAGAAACTTATTTGTGCAAAGCAGCATTTCACATACGATCGTCGTGTTTTTAGAAAAGAAAGTTTTAAAAAGAATTGCGATCTAATACCTGCGCAGACTTGTCGATAAGATGGTTAAAGTATTAGTTGAAAATTTCAATGAAACATTGATTTGCAAAATTCAGTAAGACGTAGGAGGGCTTTATCGCAAAAATATAACAAATAAACTAAGGAGGGATTTTTAAAATTGAAACGCCATTTGGATATTTGCCTGTCTGTCCTGCATCTGATATCTGTCCTGCAAGAACAGAAGCAGTGATAAATCCTCGCAAGTTTTGTCCCGCATATGCAAATACGCACTGAATTTACTGGGAGGAATCGAGTTGTTAGGAAATTCTTAAAAGCCACGGCTGGACAAATACAAATACGAGGCGTGTAACCTTGATCGATAAGAACTTGATCGATTGCTGAAAAACGTAATGCCTTAGCGAATCAAGCGAAAAGGTCTTTTTGCCATTCAGTAATAGATGCGTTAAAGGCAAAAAGAATTTGACACCGCAATCTGTTGTAATGACAAAAGCCACCGAAGAGATTATCGCATCGGAGAATTGAGAAAAGCATCGGGTCTCTTTGGAACGGCGGTGAACGGTGGCAACAGGAGCAGCAGTCGAATAATCTAAGTGACATAAATGATGAGTGTTACACGTAAACGAAAGAATCAGGATCTATTCAAACCTGATGCTGATACGCGTGTTGTAGCTTTTTATCGTGGCGGTCCATCGGATGACGGAGAAAAATCTCGAAAATATTTACAAGTTATTTGTAGATATCTTTTTTCGTCTAGGAACAAAGCCGCGTTTACGATATGAGGCGAACGAGCCAAACGAGTGATTAATCGACGCTGTACGTTACTTCGTAAAAACCTACTTTCAAACATATAAACAAGATTTACATTTGAAAAGGATAATTATTGATGAAATATTGAGTGCTAACCGGGTATCGTTTCTTCAAGTCGGACAATAAAATACGTTCGTTTTCATGAATCATAGTTGCAAAAGTTAACGCAATATTATTAAGTTATAATTACCGATATTAGAGGGGAGGTAGGGAGCGGGAGTGGGAGAAAGTCGAAGCTATAACGTAGGAGGGGCGAAATTTATATTGGTAATTCCAAAGTTTTAAAATTAAGTCAATGGCAGAAAAAAGAAATTATCGACGTGTGAGAGGAAGAATTCGATAAGAACGCAGGAACTCGAGGAAGAAGCGAAGGGGAGACCTCGCTAGGAATATCGTAAAAAAGGATAGTGCAGCTGTAAAAATCTAACTAAGAGAGTATATTTTAAAAAGTGGTTAAAGTTTCCTGCATAAATGATGAAATGTCTTATGAGAAGTAATATTACGACATTTCTGCTGTACTTAGTTGCATCGGCATTTGTAATCTAATTAGCGTAAATAAAAAAGCAGACCCAGGCATAATAATACACGAGGGAAGCAGTCGCGGGAATGGTCGAATAAGAATAATCATGATATTACACGGCGCAAAAACTCAATAACGAAACTTTTTCAGATTGAGTTAAAAGCATTTTGAATGTTAACGACTTTTCGAAGATGAATTTCTACAGTATAAAAGTTATTAACTATTATAACTCTGTATAGCATTACTTGCTTGCAATGGTAATATTTTCAGCGAACAGAGATAAGCGGAGATATTGCGAGATAAGACGTTAGACCAGTACTTGATGGCACTTTAAATATAATCCGCGCGAATTTTGCGAACGAGTAATTACAAAAGCATCTAAAAAGGCGTGATGAGCGTTTCGAAAATCTGCGCGATAGTAGAATTTTGTCCGCCGAAGAATACGTGCGCAGATATTCCGATCATAAAAACTTTTAAGGAATAAAAAATATTTTAAATCAGCGATCACGAGGACGTTCGGAAATAAGTCGTGATTTTTGAAATAATAAACATTTGCAATACCGTCCCTCCCGTAGCCGAAGAAAAATCGAATAAAAAAATTCTTAATCAAGAGAGCCTCTCCCGCTCAGTTTCATATTAGCTTGGCAGTGAAAAATTAAAAATTATATTTAATCCGAAAGTACTACTTTGAAAAACTTGGAGATGGAATTACTAGGAGAAACTTGTTAAGATCGCGTATATTTCAAACAGCTTAAGCTTATTTACGTATTGTTTAATGCGCTTGCAAGATAATGCGATCTGTGGATTTTTCCACGCAAAGGAGTGATTTAAAGGCTCTGAAAGGGGTAGATTACAGAAAAGAAATAATCGGGAGTGTAACTTTTGATTAGAGCCAAAGGTGTGATCGAGAAACAAGAAAACTTTTGTCAATTAAAGTGGATTTCTTGAAAAATTCAGTGCCCAGATCGAAGCCAAGAATATTGCAGCCATTCGAGTTTTAAAGATCATTGTAGACGATAATTTCTAATGTATATAAAATTTCGAAAGTAGTAAATAACAGTGACGTGAATACTTTTATATCGCTATACTAGGCATTTTTTTGACAAAATGTTTCTGTAGAGATGATGCGTGTCGTTGGCCAATTAAAAGTTATCCACAATTTGTTGATTCTATGAAGATAAATAAAAAAGCATCTCTCGATCTGGTAAATTTTGATCGTTTAAATTTTCAAATAAGCGTAACTACTTTTGTTAAAATATTTCTTCAAAACATTATTTAAAAATTTTAAATTATAATCATCGTCGTACAATTGCAATGAAAATAAAACCGAGATTATATTCTATTGGCAAAACTAATAGGCACGCGAGTGCACGAGACTAAATAACACGAGTTTTTTTCATTAACCGTCCTAAAAGCCGTAATCTACCGTATTGCAGTGAAATCTTTTGTAAAAATCTTTCCTGAAATCTCCAGTGAAAATAGCGTTTGATTTTTTTGCAATCAGAGGAGCATCGACGTGCCTTATTCGCTGGAGGAATTCGAGTATTTTCAAATGACTTGCACGGAAATGCATTTACTCGACTGCGGACTAATAAGACACTCTTTACTTTAAAAGTATCAAGAAAATATTTAATAATGCATATATGCATTGCACAAATTATACCGTAGTCGGGAAGTTATCCACATTTTCAGAGGAGCATAAGAGATGAATGTAGTGGCACCGAAAGTTTTAAATGGACTTTTTAGCCGTGTGTCGCGCGTGTATTGCTAACAGCGCCATCGTCGTCGGTGCAGGCACGATTAGTGCACTAGATGATGCGAGTAACATCGGCGCACATCTCTAATAGCCAGCAATTAAGCCTGCGTTTGAATTGAAATAAAAATTCGGAGTGAAATGTATTAATAAGGCGATTAAAATGGTGAAAATGTAAATTATGCGGGCAGCAGGCAACGAATGAAAGTATTAATCCTCCAACGGCGGATGTTTAATAGTGCGTAATAAATCGAAAGAATTCGCCGAAACGTGACGGAACAAAATAAACAGCCCGAGACCGGAAGAAGAGCGAGTCTAATCACCTCTTATTTTTAATTGTATTGAAATTAGACACATTGTACTGCACCGCGAACTTTTTAAACTCACCCGTACGTGTATCTGGATTGAAAATTTATTGCTCTTTCATAAATTAGCTCGCGAAAACATCCGCATGCGAAATGCGCACGAAATATATCCAATATTACACGTTCTAATTATAATAGAATTAATTGTAATTTATTAAGCTGATGGCATTACGTATTTAGATTGTAAATTTAATTGGTCTATCGGAATGCGTTCGAATAAAATAATTTGTATTCAACGCTGTCGGGCTCATTGCGATCACAGATGAAATTTGATTTGATTCCGTAATCAAGCGTAACTTTTGTCGTCTACGCCCAACAACATATGCGCCCTGCATTTGACAAAGACTCAACTTGCCAAGTTGTTAATCAATTGTGACGTTTCGACAATTTCGCGTCGCGAAAAATAGGCACTCGGCGGCAGGTTAGTATTCTGAGAAAATAATTGCATCTGCTGCTCGAGTATCAGATTAGAAAAATACTGAATTTTGAACGAAAACGTGAGAGACACGCTGTTGCGGAACAACGCGCACTAAAGTATTTTACCACGCAAAGCCAACTGATGGGGAAGAATAAGGTTATTCTCAAAAAGAATGAGGTTAGTCATCGAATTAGCAGGAAAGAGAGGAAGAGGAAGCAGAGGGAGGCTAATCTTATAGTTATTAAGGAGAAAGATTACAAGCGCATCGAGCGCAGAGAGTATAATCGACGTATACGGGGCAGTAAATTAATTACCGAGCGTCGACTGAAAAATATCGCGGCAAATGTTGACGATTATTAAAAAGCGGGCGCGTTTATTTATTTATTTTTTTCGTTTGTTGTTTTTTTCGTTAAATCGCTGCAAGGATCGATAGGTCGAGATTAATGCCGCAAGCGTCGTTTGGTTTTGCATCATACTTTAACGATATGATAAAACGGCGAGCATTAAACGTGACAGAGGAGCACGATAGGCCATTGCCCAAGGCGAAAACCATTGACCACCTCCACGACTACGGCTCGAATTGCATTCTTTTCACGCATAACATTATGTAAGAATCTGGTTTTTCTAAAGAAAAAGTCTATCAGCGGCGCTCGGAAGGTACAGAATCGAGGCGATGCGCTCGTAGCGTTACGAGTGAAGTTTTACGACAAGCAGCTTCGACTTTTATCAAACTGGCAAATCTAACAACTTTCAACAGCTTGGAAATACCACTTCTCGGCTTTCGTCTTATCTGGGAAGAACGACGCCGAGGGAAGAGGGCAGTGATACACCGGTCTGGCCCTCCTGGCACACGGGAGATCGCTCAAAAAGTGAAAAAGCGAAAAAGGTTAAGGGATGGGTCCGAAGCCTTTTCTCTCTCTCTCTCTCTCTCTCTGTGTAAATTTACACTGCAACTCATCGTCCATTGTCTGCTCCCTGGTCCGGTGCTGTGAAACCGATGGCGGAGGCGCACGGCGTCACTTTCGGGATATTCACGCCGGAAAGGAGCTGCTACCGGCATTCGATGCGAGAGATTCTAATGCCATCAGGTATAGCGACCCGAGGAGGGATCGTGTGCGGCGAAGGTCGTTTAGCCTCCAAAGAAAACAGTGCCTCTCCCGTCCCGCGTGATACAAACAACGATTTGTTGAAATTATTGGTTGCTCGTGGCGCCTGTTCGGGCCGATGCAGTATTTTGCGATTGCATTTAATCTCAATGGGCGATAAGACGGTTAATCACTGCTTCCATTTTGCCGCTGATCTCCAACAGTTTCTCTGTGTCGGTCAGTCAAGCTGATCGTTTAAAACGGCATTTGTTGCACTATTCGCACTGACATTTGGAATGCAAGAACCGAAAATGGGAGACTGATCCTCAACTTTCATTTCAGCGATGCGCCTCATTTGCCTTTTTTACGCCTATTCTATTTCTGGGACATTATTCTAGCGTGGAATATTAGTGGCTGTCCATAAAGTTGCTTCCGACATCATAGGACGGCGAGACTCTTCTTTATCAGAATGACGAGTGGCACGTACTAAAAGTGCAAAATAGAATTATTCGTTAAATTCGATGATGATCGAGTGCAGCATTCGAGCAGAGTGCACGACTGCACTCGCGTCTTCGCGTTACAAGATAAATTGCAAATTCCGATAAAGTTGGTATTACGTAACTGTAAAAGAAACTGATACATTCCACCTTAATGCGCTCTCTCGCTCTCCCGCTCCTCCGAGCACGCAAATTTCTCTTTTTCATAAACGAATCCTTAAAAATTTTCATAAAAAGCCTAGATAAAACCTTTATCAAATTGCACGATAAAAAATCGATAAGAACTGCGCCGTGGATGAAAATTTACCAGCGGATACCTTGTGCAAAAAATTAAATAAGACGAGCTTAAGAGCCTAAGTGATTCTTTCGATTAAAAAAATTCTTTGATAGCGTTAATTACATCATTGAGTATACGATTGCGAGTCTAAAGAAGAACTTATTAAAGAATCGGTAACAAATGATAAATTAATTATTCAAGCCGATAAGAAATTTTAGTACGTTTTAGCGATACTGTGTTCTAAGCGGAAATAATATTTCAATAATTATTCGTAAAAATCATTGTGAGCGTTTGTACGTAAGATTACCATTGATACGCGTGAAAATAATCGAGCACACATTTATGAAATGCGTTCTCTTGTATAATTTTTACTGTTTCTCATTGTTCGCCTATTTTCCGAGACTAAAACTCTACGGGTTACGGAGCTATTTTAATCTCTCATAAACACAAGACTTTTCTAATATACTCGATTCTTTTCAAGAGACTACAGGAGAGTGAAAACGAAAGAATTGGATAATCTTAAAGTTTAAGCTCTCAATATCGATTCTAAATGGCGATCTCATTAAATGTAGAAAGAGCAGTTGATCGATTCGCGCGACGAACAGAAGAACGTCTAAAGAAAGTTCTCGACGAATAACTTAGTATGGAAAATGGCTTTTTAAATACGCAGAGCTAAAGTAATTGGTTATTTATAAGCCCCGTCTTCTTGTTTGAGTTTACCATTTATAGATTTGCGAAGCAGATGTCACTCGAACCACGTAAAATGCTCTCAGCATTGACGGTAATTAAAATGGTTTACTTTAGCAAATTTTTACTTTGAATAATTACAAATGAGCTTTTAAGAATGGTCAGTTAATGATTTTAAGAAAAAAGACACTATTTTTATCTCTTCTCTAAGTAATTATTTGGATAATTATTTACATAATTATCTATATTCTATACTAATTTTTATATACTACTATGGAAGAAGCGAAGAAACTTAAAACATATTCGCTTTGCTCGGTAACTATGGAGTATTGCAATAAAATTAAAAATATATATTTCACAACGCCATTTTTCACGCAAAAAACCGGGAATTATAATTTAATATCTGCTTTCAACATTTGGTAATAAAAATTATATACTTCTTTGCTTTTATACGCCTTAGATGCTTGAATCAAGATGTATTTTAATAATTTTAAAGTTTATGTAAATCACGTTTAGTGCATCAACAAAGAATGTGAATTTCAGAAGTTTTTACTTATATGCTCTCTGAGAATTTTATGACTGTTTTTACAGACAAGTAAAATTTAATAAAAAAAGTTTAGGAAATACTCTCTTAACTTATTTTAGTGGAACTTTTAAGTAAATAGTTATTCTGTAATAATAGTATCATCGTGCGTAAAATAAAAATTTAATTTTCGTCCTCGTACATTGTTTCTTTATTATTTCTCGATTATCGAAGCTCAGGCCAATTTGCAAAACGATGATAGTTTATAGACTGGGCGTCGCGATAAGTGAAAAAAAACGAGGAAAAGCAAGTGCATATTTAATATGCTAAAAGGTTTAATTAGCGAAATATTGTAAAAGGTTTCGGAATATTCAATTAGAATTTTTATAAAAGCAGCGCGTTTCGTTCGTTTCAGGATTCGAGGGAAAAAATGTAGTTTTATGCGTTAAATACGAAGTGAGATGCAAAGTTCCTCGTACGTTCACCGCTACGAGAATAAATAATTTGTCCATTCGTGTACTTAAGCTTTAATCCGTAACATCGGGACTCGCGTCTACGTCCCATAAATTGTAAAAACTTCAAACGATTAGGGTTATCGTTCAATTAATTTTTTCTTCCACGGCGAAACGCGAACAGATACTTTAATCAAAGATATTTAGCTTTAATTAAAATCAAAATGGAATAATCGTCCGTATCGAATGGATACTCATTTCGAAATAGGTTACTCGTTTCCGATTGATTAAATTGACGTCTCCGTTATGCGCCGAAGTAAGAAAGCCGAAATTCGCATTTATCCGCAGTAAATGTCCAGGAAAGAAACTCGCGCCCCCGGAAGAAAAGCTGGCGATTTTTGCGGTATATTAAATTAAACGGATTTCAAGTCCACGCGTCGCTGGCGTCGAGAATCGTTTTATTCCAAGGCGCGATGATTAATTCAAGCCCGCGGAACTCGAGCTTAACTAACAATAGTGCACGAGGGCATCGTAATTTCGGAATATTTTCGCATTTTCGATTGCGCTGCTTTAATCCGAGGTGTGGCGCACACTGAGAAACAATTTTTATTAAGCAATAAAAATTCCCATTCCGGACGATGAAGCGTAAACGTCGTAGGTAATTCACTCGAATTTACGAGTTTAATATTAATTTTGCTCAAGCTTACATTGTATTATTCTCCGGAAAATTCCGAAAATTTACAGCGCAAACTAGTTGATAACTTCCAGTAGCTTCCCTTCCCCCGCCGCCAAAAATAGAAATCCTCGCAATATTCACTCGGCGTAGGATTGCGATTGCACGCGAAAGCCCCTAAGGGAGGCAGGCTCGAATTAAGCAGCGAACATCGCGTGTACATCGCGTATCCAGTCCTTCCCAAAGCCCCGGCACTCAAGGGCGTCCTCCACGCGAGCAATCCGCAGCGGACGCCCACACTTTTTCGGTTACGCGCGCGAGCAGAAAGATTGAAGCCAGCCAGCCAGCCTCCGAGAGCGAATCGTACATCCGGCTGATTAATATTCAACCAGACGCCTCGACGCGCGATACGTCTCGCCGCCCCCGGAGTCCCGAAGTTTCAATGAACGACATCTCGCTCGGCCGCAGGGACGCCGGGAATGCAGCCCCCACCAAGAGTTCCCTGGGCGACTCGAATTTTCCGGTGAAAAGGAAGCCACGGGAGGAGGTGTCGACGGGTCAAGGAGATGCTCTGCGCGCGCTATGATAAGCAAGCGCTTGCTCCTTGTTCCCGCGGGGCTCGTAAAAAAGACAGGCGATGAATTGTCCCGCCGCTCCGATTGTATTGGAATTAATCCGACTAGACTAGGAGACGCGCGCGCAGACATCCAAGGGCGTGACGCATAATTTCGCAGCCCGACTCATAACTATTGTTCGATCGGCGCGCGAATCCGTCACTGTCCGGGCGGGACGCACTGGATTTATCTTCTCTCTCCGACGTCGCGCGCTCGCCTCGAGCGAACGGCCGCGCGATACGCGACGCGACTTTTTTGCAACGAGTCGTTCCGGTGGCTGTTATTTATAATTCGAAGGGACGCGAGACAAACCCGACGGAAAGAGCTTCGACGGCGACAGCGGGGAAAGGTCGAGGACAGATGTATTACAAGTAGCGCACTCGTGTTTCAGATACGAGGACGCGGTCGCGCACTTGTATTGGCTCGGCCAAAGTACGCGGCGACGGGGCGACGAAGGAGAAGGAAGCGGCGAGCAGAAACAGGAATGAATTGCAGCTTGGAGCGAATAAAATCCTGGACAGTTCTAATCGCTTTCGACGAATTGGAAAAATGGTTAAAATGCTGGGAAAACGTTTTAGCGCGTATCCCGGATTTTATTGATCAGTCAAATTTGTTTCAAATCATAGCGTTACAAACTCGACTGTCTTGTGTTAAGGACGCTATCGATGAGACTTGAAAAGTCGCTAAAGCTTCGCGCTGACACTTCGTTTTACATTTTTAGTCCCAGCGGTTATTACATTTGCCGCGTCTCTAAAACGGCGGCTGATCTTAAAAATGAGTCGCTCTCGCAGTAATTCTAACTCCCTAATCGAAAGGGTACGTCAATGGCGTTTTATATAGTGCACGTACTTAATTACACGTGCGTGCACGTATAAAAATATGTGTGGAAATAGGGTTGTTGAACACCAATGTCGCAGAAATAAAATGCGACTTTAAAATGAAATTTTGAATCTGCCAAGGAAATTCCCACGGAGAGAATCCATCAACGAATCATCGTTGGCTATAAATATAATCGGAAAATATGCCTCTGCCACGCGAGTATCAAGCCACTCGTTTGAATTGTTCAATTTTTAATAAACGTATATTTAACTAATCGTAACACTTTATATCAACGCAAAAGAATTATTGTAGAATAAGCATACATCGAATCAATTAATTTAATTAATTTATTAATTAATAGAGCTGCTTTGAACAACGTTGATTGAGCGTTGGTTTAATTAAAATTTTTTAACATTTACAATGATTAAAAGTTTGAATTGATAAATTTGATTAAATAAGAAGCAATCGTCGATATTCAAATACTACAATATTAAGCTTTATTTGCAAAAATTTCGATCGAGAAATCAGTTTATCGTTAGAGTATGATTGCGATATGTATTGGTAAAAAACTTTTGCATAAAATGGCATGTTTAATAAAGGAGAATCGTAAAAATTAGTCCTCTCTAGATTTATAAACGCATGAGATACGACATTAAACGTATATAAACATTTATTCTATCGATTGACCTTTTGCATAGAGTGCGACTCCAACGCGAACGGGGGCCGTTTGCTTTTGACAAAATAAATCAATCAAAGCTAAAATTGATAAGAAAAATATAAAAAAGTTTTAATTTAAAAAATATCTCTACGCTTAGTATCGTTCTGAGATAGAAAATTTGCAGACGAATGATCGAAGCCGAGCGCTCGAGAGTATGAAAATTATAAGGGTTCGCGCTATCTGACCGAATCGCTTAATACGAAACGTCCATCATCGGCAACGCGCATTTTTCGAAAATAGAAAAGAAATAAGAGGAAGGAATCGGAATCTCCTTTTATTTGAACAAGGCGGGAAAAAAGTCTGAAAAGATTTTAACCTGTACAAAGAATCTAGACAAAAAGTAGAGAGGAAAAATAAAAGTTAAGGATAAATGCATGCATATGCGGCTGTAGAATGGAGGACAAGAACGAATCGGTATAGCTTCTATGCCGGAGGGTTAAGAGTGACGGAGAAGGAGAGGAATATATTCGGCTGGGTATTCTCTGCAGTTTAGAGCCGTGCAAGTGAAGAGAGAAGTATAGGCTGATATATATTTTAGAGAAAGGCAGGGTGAGAGAGAGAGAGAGGGGGAGAGGGAGAGCGGGAGCGGAAGATGCGACGGGTCGTTTGAATTCAGAATAGGAACAGGAGACGTATCAGTTGGATTTAGTTCCGAACTGCGTGAATAGAAAAATTTAGATTAATGATTCGGAGAAAGAGGGCATAATCGAGAACCCGCGAGAAGACATTTGCACCGATTTCGCATACTGATCTAACAATTGACTGGGATTTTCGAGCTTATTTGTTATACTCATTGTTTTTGCAAAATCGTCGATTATATTAGTTGTAACTTATAAGATTCTATCCTCTCTCGATAAAATTACGCGTGTACATACGCGCAAAATTTATTAGCCGAACGCGTATTAAATTTTCTGCCCCGGCGTATTAGTTTTACTTCAAGAGACGTTTCAGGAATCTTTTCAGCTCTCCTCCTTTTTTTTTTATAAATTCACGCCATCGTAATTGTTAGCGAGGAATTTCGTTTGTTTGAAAATAACTTGTGGACGTGACCGCCTTTATCAAGCGGACGGAAACTAGGAATAATTAAACGACAAAATATGAAAACAATTTTTGCTCGTTATTAAACAATTATGTTGAATGGCATTTAAAAGGACGAGTATCCATAAAAGTGGGGTCGTTAAAATGGCATCGAAACAAAAGTAAGAGAGAAAGATTCGGTTTGTATGTTCGGATACTAGTGTAGGAAATTCTTATCAATCTGAACATTAACTATTTAATTGGGAATAAAATTGCCAGCGTTGCGGTCACGTGATAAGCAGAAAATCAAAAGAAGATAAGAAGGAGATAAAAAGGAAACGGAAATAAATCAGTAATTGTTTAGCAGAATTATCAAGAAAACTTTCGTACTTATTTGCCTTACTCAATAAGCCTCGTAACTACAGGTATCATTGATATATAAAACTGTTAATCTTTCGTCAATACTCCATTAAAGTAGGTAATTATCCAAATCTAAATTTGTATTTCGAGAAGCTTTATTCTAATAAAGTTAATATTTACATTGAGAGACGCAGTATTTATTTGTACACACAATCAAATATATATTAAGCAATTCGCGCGCGCGCGCGCATGCGCGCGTGCGTGTGTGTGTGTAATTATGCACTAAAAAGATAAATACTTACAGAGGGTAAATAAAAACCAATTGAGTATTTTGCCAGGAAAGAGTGTCATTTTGGATGGATAGATGCGAATGAGTTTAATACCAAATATTTTGCCGATGACGAATAATACGTAGTGCTTAATTAAAAAAGTTCAAATTATCTTATGGAAAATAATATAACATTCGCGATGCGCAAGACATAAGAGAATCTTACGTAGTAATGTTATAAATATTATTTTATTGCGCTCTTGTTAAAATAAAATCTTATTAACTGTAATCAGTAAATTTTACGACATATACGGAACAAATTTAAATTAGTGGTATATTTATGACTGCAAAATAGTGAATAGTCACAAATTTGCGGCTAATGTGGTGTACTTTCAATTTACTCATTTTTCGAAATAAAATAATTAGATGGTTTCGTAATATTTAATTAAGATAACTCGTCGGTGCATGCTTCGACGAAATGAATATTTTATAAAAATTACGTATTGCGATTTACAATAAAATACTGATATTTAATAAACAGACATTATTGATTTATCTTTAACTAGTTATTCAGGGCGTTACACATAATCACCTGCAATTAACGCTCGCTTAGTACGTGTAAGGTTTTTTAGCTAAAACGCACCAACTACGTGATAAAATAGGGCAGTTACGAAGACAAATTTGTATTTAAAGGAATTTTATGTTATTACCTTTCGTTGCGTAAACTACAAGTAGGCGATTCCATGATTACCGCAGCCAACACCTGGCACTCGGTGGCGAAAATTTTTTAAATTCCAACGCTGTTATACTATTTTTAAGTTGAATATGATTCGATAGATTCTGTTTTATGGCATAATATTTCATTAATGGAATGGAACGAAAAGATGGATGGCCGATAAAGAAGAATATAATTACTTTAAAAGTAATCGAATTCAGTTTCGCGTTTACGAAACCAATGGGAAAAATGTTTATTTTATCTAGTTTTATTAATCGTCTGTTGGGGAAAAAAATTGATAATTGAAAAGTATTAAAAGTAGCACAAAAGAACAACGAGACGCACAATCGAAAGATATAGATTAGGAATTTTACGCGATGAGAGAAAAATTGTAAGCAATGATAGACAAGAGTAAAAGCGTTTGCAGTGAAATTTTTCAATTGTAATCATAAATCAATGGTCAAATTGTAAATAAATTGTATTGTTGGTATAAAATTTATAATTTACGTATATAGATGCAGCGAAAAGCTAAATTCCCATTCCAATGTAACATTCGAACATAAATTCAATAGAAATAGTAATAGTGTACTTCAATTCATAAACATTTTAATGCATAGTACTGGATGATTATAAATTTATTTAAACTAATTTCAAATATTTCCAAACTACTTTTAACATAAATCGTTTTATGAGCTTAAGTAGCACATTTACTTTTGTTATTGTTAATGTTCTCGTTGTTAACTGGATAATTTTATAATCTATTAACATTATTACATTAAAACGAAAGTTAACGAGGACCGTCAAAAAAGCAATTCAAACTATTGAATAATTCATGATTTTTATCATTAGTTCTTAAAATCACGAAGTAAACGAAAAGTTAAACGTGCAGTGTATGTTGCCTTCATCAAAGGTCTTTTTTAACTTTAACGATGAGAAACATGAAAAAATACACCTGCAATATTGTAACAAAAAAAAAATGCAAAACAAGTCGAAAGTCATTTGCCTTCAACTTTCACAGAAGTTTGTAGAAAATATCATTGCATTTTCATTAATACGGCCCTTAAATGAGTAATAACACACGTTGAGAAACAAAACTGTAAATATGCGCGATACTTTTTGCACTTTTTTTAAAAAAAAAACTCCGTTCCAAAGGTGCAGCTTTGAACACATTTCAAGCTCCGGCGATAAAAGTACAGTATAGCACACGCGAACACCAACTTTACGCGTAATTATCCTCGCAAATTGCTACGACACTCGCACGGGAGTCTGTAAAAAAGTTGGAAAAAATACACAGCACAATCTCCGATACGTTTAACCATTGGCTTCGAACAAAAATAAAATTCCACCACTCGATCGGAGTAGAAAAAAGTACACGTACAAACGAGCCACTCAGCGATCGCCCAATAAGAATCTCGGAGAAATAAGAAGCGTTCGGGTGGCGAAGATAAGCCACGTGCCGAAAGCAGAGTTTTCAAATTTTCAAATCCAAAAGCGAACTCGGGCAGCGGAGCGAAGCCAAGGAGGCCAAACTGCCCCCGCGCCGTCTGCGACGCGTCGGGGAAAGCGCTTAAGCGTCCCCCGTGTGCACCTGCACGCGAATAGTTCGGGGAGTTTTAGGGTCCAATCTCGGCGGCTCCCCGTGCTGTTTCGTCCAGGTGTCGCAACCTGCATCGACCGCCAGGAGGAGGCGAGCCGAGCCGAACCAACGGATCGAATAATAAAGCGAAATGCGGATCACCGCGGGCATTTCGTTAAAGTTAAGTTCGTTGATCCGACGAATGTGGACGCGCGCGATACGTGAAGTTTCTCGCCCGAGTTTCTGGGGATTTCAAACCGCGAGCCTCGGCCGGGAATTTTTCTAGCGCGCGACGCCCTTTCGTCCCTCGCGCGCTCAAGCGCCAGTGCGAATTCGTCACGATACGGCTTTTGTCCCTATTTTTAAACTTTTTAGCGCTCGATCGTTTATTTCGAAGGATACATGCCGGCGATTGGTGGGTAGATAAGCACTTCAGGGGAATCGATCGCCGACGCTCGACATCCAAATCCATCGGCCACCTTCTTTTTCTCGTGCCTCGCATAATTAGTCGACGGGGAATTAAGAACGATAATTCAAAAGGTGGATAAGCTCGGCCGGCGCGTTGTTCCCTTTGAAGGCCCTCTAACATTTTTTGACGTTCGTTAATTACTCCATCCATATTCTGTTTCATTAATTATTCGCGAGGTACGAAAGGCCGCAGGTT
The DNA here is from genome assembly GCA_018907185.1 of Platyscapa corneri. NCBI lineage: Eukaryota > Metazoa > Arthropoda > Insecta > Hymenoptera > Agaonidae > Platyscapa > Platyscapa corneri. Next base: position 263,466 of record JACCHW010000045.1, on the reverse strand, counting down.
ACGAAATTGCGGTCACCGCCGGCGCTCGCCTAGACGCAACATTTTTATTAATGGCCTCCCGGAATTCTAGGATCCGTGTTGCTCCGATCTCCTCCAGCGCGGATCCTCGGAATTTCAGAATCGCTGTAAAAATCGAGAACTGAACATTTTCCCGGACTCGAATCCCGAGTCCCGAGTCCCGGCAGAAGTTGGAATATTCCTGAGGCGAGGGACGCGCCTCGACGCAAGACTATCAGCGAGAAGTATCAGGTTTACTCGGCGTCTCTGCTTTATCCGAGTGGCTTCGACCTGCTGAATCTGAAAAAGTTGGGTGCTTCTGCTGAAACCCGAGAGTAGTATGTAAAAGAAAGTAAGAATCTTTTTTATCAAAAATCGAGGAAAAAACATAGGGGAAAACACGGGGGCTGGAAGGGCAGGAGCGGCAGCCTTAGATGTGTTCGATTTTACGCAAAGCTGGCGGACTCGGAAAAATGTAATGAAGAACTTGGCAGAGTATTGAAAGTGAGATTTCCAGTTTAAGGCGCTCTAAAATAAGAGCGACGAAGTAGGTTGAGCGCTTCGAGAGAAGAAAGAAGAAAGCGCCGTGATTCGGGACAAAGTATTGAGTCATTCAGACACACGCATGGGTTGCGGAAATAAAAAAGTCCGAGCAAAAGCTAAAGCAACATATTTAGCAGAGCCGAGGAAAAGGTAAGATATTGAAATTGAATCGAGTCTGGGGGGGGGGTGAGCGAGGAGGCGCCGACTATTACGGCTAAATAACAATAAACGGAATTCCAAATCCGAAAAACTCATTTCCCGCGCACATCGCGCACTTGATCTCCGATGCAATCGTCGGGAAATCCAAATACGATATTCTCGAGGCGAATTCGAGAACTCGTTTTGAGCAACGCCACCAGGACTCACTCGCAACGGCCTCGATGCTCCATTCCTCCAATTTGATTTCCCGCCCCCTTATTAAAGAGCCCCGGCGCGCCTCTCTCTCGCTGCTCCAGTCCGAGTGCGGGAGTGCGACGGAGCCTCGCCGGGGTCCGGGGACCGAAGCTCTCGCGCGCGTCGCCACCGACTTTGGTTAGAGAAGGAGAGCCGCGGGTACACGGGCAGGCGGCGCGCCACTCGAGCCGAGCCGGTCAATACTCCGAATACGACGGCGGTGGCGGTGGCAGCGGCGGGCGGCGACGCTGGGGCCCCTTTCTAGTCGCGTCAGACTCGTGCCGCGGCGCGTACCAAGCCAAAGCACAGCACCTCTCCTCACGACTGCGCCGTGCGCCGTGCTCTCTCTCTCATCCAGAAAGTAAGAGAGAGAGAGAGAGAGAGAGAGAGAGGGAGAACGAGAGGGGGCAGAGCGCCGCCGTCGCCGGAGCGACGTCTCTCGGCAGTGCATGCGTGCGCGTCGTGGAGCGAGTGCGAGTGCCGCCGTGAGCCTGACAAACGAGTGCGCGCGTCTTAGCGCCGCGTCCCCCCATTGGCCTTCCCGCATCGCAGCGGCAGCAGCGGCAGCAGCTCCAGCAGCAACACCCCTCAGAAGCGTGGGCCCGTCGCTGACGGCGACGACGAGTACGAGGAGGACGGATGCGCGCGTGCGCGCCCGCTGGCCCGGCTGGCATGCGAGAGGGGCCTGCGGGCCCGAGGCGGGACGCACGGCCTCCGCGTAACCGGGAGGAAGGAGACCCTGGCGCGTAGAGGTTAAGGACATCGAAACGGGGGAGAAAGATGGCGAGAAGCGAGGCTCGTGGCCGGCGAGTGACGGCCGGAGCGCCGCCGACCCAGTGATTCGGGGAAGTCTGTGCCCGAGCAGCTCCGTCGTTAACTAGCGAGCGCAACGAAGCCGCGGGTGCGCCGTGAGAGGGAGCGAGCAAAGGAGAGCAAGAGCAGGAGCGAGAACGAGAACGAGAACGAGAGCGAGGGAGGAGGGAGGAGGAGACAAGCCGGAACACAGCGTCGACGTCGCCATGGGCCGGGCGCCGGGAACGACGAGGCGCAGGCTCCGGGCCGACTCTTGGACGCCGGTGTTCTGGGCCGCGCTCGTTGTCACCGCCGTCGTCACTGGTGAGTCACTTCTCCAGGACGTTTCTCATTCTTGTTCGTTCTCCCATTTGTGGCTGTCAGCGCGCACTAGGCCGCTGACCTTGGCTCGAACTAGTGGCAGCCGACGGCGAGGAGTCGCGAGGGCCGTCCAGAAAGCCGCCACCCGCATCCCGAGGACAATAATATTTGCGCGGACGGCCGATGCGAATGTTTTAACGTAGTCCCTTTCTCTCTCGCTTTATGGTCGAGTCGACCACGCGAGTTCGAATCTCGCGTGGACGGCGTGTTACTAACGGGTGCACACGCACACTCTTCCGTTTGTTTGGGTGGATGCTGATGATGCTTTCTCAGAGTTGCAGAAGAGAGAGAGAGAGAGAGAGAGAAACGGCGAGGATTGGCGCAGCCGATGCTTTTTTCCGTTGATCGGTCATTTGCGGATTTTTTGCGCCAGGCTCCGTCGCGATATTGCTTTTTATCGCCGCTCGATTTTCACTGTTTGTTGGCGCCTTTATATTCCCATTTGCGCTTTAAGACTCCTCATGAGTACCCACTTAGAATGCGGTTTACGCAAGCAAATTTCGAATGCGTTTTTAACGCTCGAATGGGAGAAGAGCGTTCGCTCGTTCCGATCGTGCATTCTGGCGGTGCGTCCGAGTTGGTTATTGCCTTCCACTGCGGCTGCATCAACAAAGCAAATGTGCACAACTAATGCATTAATATCGAAAAAGTCGGAGCAAGATTCTCGTTTTCCTGATCTTCAACGCTTACGCACGCAGAATTGTCGGAGCTCTGGGCCAAATACTTTACTTTCCTCGTAGAAATTCGAGCTGCTTTTTTCCTTTATAAAATTTGACGAGCAGTTATACGCGCTAATTTATATTTATCAGATCGTCGCGTACTTTGCAAACGTTGTTGTTATTATTCGTAGGCGCTTTGTTTTAAAAATACACCTTCGACATTTTTTAAACGGCTTATAAATTTTTTATTTTCAAAATTCCAAGGAGTTAACGCGTTTCTATTCCAAGTTTCCCTTGTATTCAATTTTACTTTATTTTTTAAAACAATATTTTACGACGACTACTTGTAAAGTATAATTATAATGAGGAAACCGCAGGAAAATATATTCTTGTTAAGAAGACATAATAAATTTTTAAGAGTGAATAAACTGGAATCTTAATTTCTCGCGTAATGATTTTGCGAAAATTTACGATTCGAAGAGAATGGTTATTGTAATTTATTATTAAAATTACGAAGCTAACGAAATTATTTAATAATGCCGAGAAGCGAATTTAAAATTCAAAGTAACATTGAATTACGAGATAAAAATTTAACGGCAATTCATACTTGTTAGTGTTTATCATTGTTAACTCCTACATTATTTAAAATGAAATTTAAGGGCTTCGTGTCTTGAAATGCAATGTACACTTTTAATATTCCATCTGAATTGTGACTTCTTAAGAATGAATTTTATTTTTGAGTTTTCCGGTTTACGAATGTTCGTGTACTTTTTTCTGAAATCCTATACGATGTACAAATAGAAGACCTTTTTTATTTTATGGTAATAACGGAAGAAAATTTTTCGCAATGCGATATGTTGTTCGCTAATGTCGTGCTTTTCCGGTAAAAGCGAAAATCGCGTTTCAAGTTTCCGAAACAGGACGATTGTTCATCTTCCTCGTGCGCATGCGTTATAAAATTTATAAGCAATTTATACGACAAGATTTTTCTAAGCAATTCAAATTTTACATTTGAATGTACACGCATAGAAGGCATTAATAAATATCCGGATTTTATTTAACAATGAAATTATTTTTAATTAAGTAGGACAATACTTTACTACCGTATTGAAATTTTTCGAATTCGAAACATGGAAGTGCGTTACTGTTCGCTAAATAAAAATGTTCGTGCATTCGCTTGCAATGTAGAACATTAAATAGCTAATAACGAAAATTTTCGAACTGAGAATACTTGTTGGAAAGGTTTTTCAGCAGTCGACCAAACAGCAATTGCAAACGCTACCACAATCGCAATATTATTAACAAATATTTGTAAGTTAATTTGCCGTCGATGAAAAAATATTGAAAAACGCCCGGCTCGTTCCCTAATAATTGCAAGACCACTGCTAATCTGCCATCGACATAATATTGATTTTATAGTTGGCAGTATACTACCTGTTATTGCAACATTATAAAGTTGCTTTGAGGTTTCGAGTAGTCATTAGAAGAGTATTTCGGTTTAAATTCGGACTTGAAAATGATTAATTAATAGGTCGCGTAACTGTAACGTTGTAGAGCATCTTGGAATTATTAATTATCTGGTGCAATTTGTAATTTGAGTCTGCGTTTTGAGGGCGAGTGTGGCAGCAGCTGCAGTTCTGCCTTCCGTATACAAATCCGCGCGCGAAAGACAATTGATTTTTGGTTCGATGTTTATAAGGAGGTGATGCCAGTTCTGCGTAATTAACGGAGGAATAAGTTTTAAATTTGTCGAGTCCGAGAACGAGCCGAGAAAAGGAGCCAGTTGCGCGGTTAATATTACGCATTCGCACTAAATAACTTGATACATTTGCCGCTTATTTCTGGCGATCGTTCCTCATTTTTCATCTATTCTTATTTCTGCCATCTTGCACTTTTATCCTTGGTTCTGCGTCCGGGGTTGGTCAGGCGCTTTTTTCTTTGTATTGCTTAGCCTCGGCTGCCCCTTCGATATTATTTAAAACGACTCCTTTAGAATGCAGTTTTCCTCCGCAGACCTAAGACTATATCATTACGCGATTCCGTTATGATCAGCGGGTCCGAGCTCTCGTTGTCACACTCTCCATCGACGCGATCTCTTTCCCACTAGATAAAATGAGTGTTTTCAGTTTAATTTTTAACGCGCGCGTGCAAATTTTTCCAATCTAGAAGCTCTCGTTGCAAATTCCGTAAGTTGAGAATTACTTTGTTTAATGAATTCTGCAGATATCGCGGCGGGTGCGCGTCGGCGCGCGTCGATCCTCGTTTCGAATGATATTTTATTTTTAAAACGGCATTCTTAATAACGAGATAATGCGCTTTTTAAATATCAAGGCGGATTATCGAATGAAAACGTTTTCGGACAAATGCAGATACAAGCTTTATGTTACAGGAATTCGTGTCCGACAAGCGGCGCATGCATCGCTTATCGTCGAGCACCTTGGTGTCTTATTTTTTGCTGCTCGCTCTCCTTCCTCCCTTTACGTTTTATTCCTAATTTTTTGCTGCTCTTTTTGGTCGGCCTGCCTTTTTCCCCCTTATCATTGTCTTCCTCGTTAAAGCACTGCATAAACTGCGCGTCCCTCGGAAAAGTCCCGTTTTTCGGTTAGTCAAGCCTTTTGTGTCGTTATTTCGTTAAATATGCTCCTCGTTCGTTCTAAAAAACGGCCTTTGTTTAAATACTGAGCGGCAAGTATTAAATTTCAATTTGGGAACTGAAGAGCAGATTTAAAGCAGAGCACTGCTCCCACTCAATAATGGAGCGATATTGAAATAGATAGCAGTTTCGAGTATAAAAATTAATTAATAATGGCGGCCTCGCGTGCCGACACGCACTTTTAATTTTGATTTAGGCGCGCGAGCGAGCCTCGCGGTAAAACAATGGCTATCGCATAAAAATAAATAATTACAGCGGGACGAATTTATTCGCACGTCCTTCTTTATAATAAACGCGCGAGTTTATTAGCAGTCGCCGACCAAAGCGATACTTTAACGATATTTTTACGCTAACGACGTTTGATAACGCCGAGGAGGTCGAGAGCACAAAGGCACAAAGCGAGTTGTCATTGGTCCTTATTATTCTATTTTACAACGAGGATCCGTCGTAATTAAACGGGCAAAATCAGACCCTATATTAAAGTAAACTTTAACTCAGTATTAAAGTGAAATATCCCTCCGCAAAGTTTCGAGGGTTTATGCCAACATTGGCTTATATTATGCGGCGCTCTCGAGAAATAAATATCGCATTAAGCGCGAATATCCATAAATACGGCAATATTTCTATGAATTCCCTTTATAAGCGCAATAAATAAGATGGAGGAGCGTATCGCATCAGTCGATTGTGATGAGCCAGCCGAGCGTCGAGTATCGGGCGTCGGATACACAATGTGTCTTGTTATTCGTCATTGCCAAAAAAACGAGGCAGATCCGTCTCTCGAGCAGCCGCCGCGATCCTTCGGGAGATAGACCGAGCGCCGGGGATAATCTTCTCATCGAAACGGCCCCCGTTGTAGCTCCGGATCGGGCTAATCACGATGATAGAGCGACAAATCATAATGACAGAGCTGCGTTACACTTTCCTCGCCTGTCGGACAAACCTCTCGGCATTATCCGGGACTCGGGCCGCGCTTGTTATTATTTATCGGCTCGTTGACGCGCTTTAAACAGAAGACAAACAGTTATTAAAATTATTTATCGAGCTTTACGGGGACAATGATCGGGAGGAAAAATGCGCTCGCAGCCAGTCGCCGACGACTCGGATTTATAGTCCGCGCCCGAGAATAAAAGTGGGATCCCGTCGATAATCTCCCCGAGCGTCAGGCTGCCGGCAGTTCACATATTTTTCGTATAAAACACAAGTGCTCCTTTTGCCTTGTCTTTACGGGGCTGCGATACCAGTTCCGAGGAGAGTGGAGGGGGACCCGAGCGCGATTGAATTAGCGAGCCCTTCGTAGTCGGCGATTTTCATTACCGACTCGCTGACCGATCGAAAACTCACTTTTCAGCTCGATTTACGAGCTCGACGCGCGATCGCCTATTTCAATATCATCGCGAGATCTCTTAATATCTAAGCAACTCGTAAAAGGTTCTATAAATTCTATGGGAAAAGGGTCGCGCGCGCGCGCGCAACGGAAAACAGTGAGCAGGAAAAAGCCTCCGTCTTCTCTTATAAGCTGTTGCGGTGTTGCATGGAAAACTGCAGTGTGCGGTCGCGTTTTTTTCTCAGCCGTCGCAGCTTCCAAATTGCAAATGTATTTGTTTATTTACGGATGATTAGGCAATTTTCAGAATTGTAACATCAGTCCTGCTTGCACGGAACGCGGATTATCCCTCGAATTGAAAATTCCTCCCTCGAAGTGCAAACGTCTGTGTACGAGTGTTGGATGGTCCGGGGATGCAAAGCATTCTTCCCTAAAAAGCGCGTCACCTTTTCACGCGAGCGTTGGTCCGTGACGTCCTCGAATTGTACTGAAATTTCGATTCAACTTTCCGACTTTTTCGTGAGTCGCTGCACTAGAGAAAAGGAGAAAAATACCAGCTTTTGCCACCGACGGACTTCGCAGTCTCTTTGCAAAGTTCTGGAATTTTATGATGTATTTAGAATCAGGGAAGATATGTGATATCTTGCGCGGAGCTGGCGGGGAGTAATAGATAGGAGTAACATTAAACACGAGAACTTTAGAAGCGTAGCTTTTTCTTCCCTTTTTTCGAATAAATTTACACGACGTGAAATTTATTATTATTTTTGCCTTACTTCCTGATAACTGTTTACGTATCCCAGCGCGCGTTGCGAATAATGCACACAATACTTTGTTTCGAGGTTATGGAAAGGATACCGAATTCAAATGCTCGAACCAATTTATCTCGAGTTTTGTACAAAACGAGGGAATTAACCAAATACAGCAAGCGATTTATACAAAGCAGCTAGAAAGTGCAATTTAAGCGCGATTCAGATGTTGGAACGAGCTTGACTCGACCTGCTATTCTTTCGATAATAACGAGTAATAGCTTTTGCCGTCGATCGGAAGCGAATTTTTTCTCAGCGAAGAATCGTCGAGTTAAAAGTTAATTTCTAAACCGTAGCAGCTTACAGCGCATTAACCCATAAAAACCGCAGGCACTAACAAAAACCGTACTGTTTTTTATAGACGAGTCTGTCGTTTGTTTTATTAGCGGCGAGCACGAGTTGTTATCGTTTGTTCAATCGAATAAATCAAATATTAGATCGGCTTGCGGGGAAATTGAAAAAGAAACAAGTTTAACTAAATTGACCGTTGGCTTGGCCGGCGGTAATTGCGTTAATGCTTACCGCGTCGCTCGACATTGGCAAGTCTCGCTCGTTTTTTATGTAATAATAGCCAAGAAACCGCGCGCCGACGAAGGAAAAGTGCCATCGAACCTTCAATAACGCGCGCAATTTAATTTTGATCCACAAATCGCGCCTCCCCCGATTCCTTGATAATCTTGGGCGATGCGTCGAGGGACGGGCCAGAAAAGGCATTTATTTTCCAACAACGGCAGCAGTTGCTGTTGCTAATTATTTTCTCAAGTTCATTAAACTCGCTCGCGTTAAACCTTGACGGGGGCAGGATCGCATTGGACTCGTATTCGCCGGTCGCGCGTTCTATAATTTTCTCGACGAAACAAGCTTCGCGCAGTCTGCTGTGGCATTTTCCGGCGCCGAGAGACGAGACGCCGAAGACGCCGGAGACGCAGGAGCCGCGGCGGCGGTAGCTGCTCACCTTATACACCGCCGCAGCCGTCCCCGCGCCCCTGCCCCCGCCGTCGATCATTCCTCTTCCTCGTTTTTGCGCTCGCCTCCTTCTACCTGATATTCCCTTGGCCACCCCGCCTTTTTTGGGTGCCCGCCGTCGGCTCGTTGGGCTGCTTCTCCGCTTCTCCAGATATACACGTGTACCCTCTGCCTACCTTTCCTTCTCGTATCGGCGCTCGCTCGTTTGGCCTTTTTTCACTGCCTCTGCGCTCGGCGCGTCTGCTTCTTATTCTTTTCTCCCTCTCCGTCTCATTCTTGTTCCGATGCTCGAGCACGGCGAGGCGGCCCTGCAGGTTTTGTACCGGCTGCTCGCCTTTATCGGGCACCTTCCGGGCGCCCGGAGCTTTTTATTTCTTTCCCCTCCGCCCCTTTGCTCGGTGCGCTTCTGTGCTTTGGGGGATGCGTGAAATTGATTGTTTTTCCCCCTGCGGCCGCTAGCCGCTCCATTTTTATCCGCTCGTTGTTCTCTCCTTCCCCCGCACCGGCCCGGCGCACTTTTGTTTTCCGTATCGTAGTTTTTGCAGTCCACGAATACATGTTTATTTGCAGTTGGCGGGGCACTACGCTACCTCCGGAATAAACGCGAAAACTGCTCTCTTTTCTCCGTCTCAAGGTCTGTCACGTAAGCGCCGCATTAACATTTTGCAGAAACTGAATTCTTTTCCCGGGATAAAAGCTTTTGTTGCATATTGCCGCATTCATTACTAATGAGAGATAAAATTTTTAATATGACTCGTTTTGATAGCCCAGAGCTACCAAATGAATATATCGCTATTTTTTCATTCTCCTCCCCGATTAAGGCAATTACTCTTCGGTTAAAGTTTTAACCTTGCCTTTTGCTTATCAAATCCGACAAGCTATTATCTTACGCATACACTCCGAACGCTAAGACGTTTTCTCGGGCGCGATTTAATTTTCAAATCAATGCATTTTAATAGCGAAAAATCCAATTTCTCGATACGGACCTTTTAATCGGATAATGGTTGAATTAAAAAATTCTTAAAATTCTTCTCCGACGGCGCAGCCCAGTTCGTGCTTGTTTAAAAGAGTCTTTGTTCCGGACAAATATTGACTCGAGGTGACAGCGAGACCGCGCAAATCGATCATCTTAAATTTCGGAATAAACAGCGGCTGCATCGGCAACTCGGCTCACTAACATTTTAGAGGGAGAGGGAGATGCAAGAATGCTGAACAAGGAGGACGGAAATAGGGCGGCCAGTGCACTCGGGACGTATGCGGAATGGGTGTTAATTTCTGCAAGTGTGTAATGAAAATGAAGAGATAGCGGGTTGAGAAAATACGGGAATGTCGAGCGCACCAGGAGTCGCAGCAGCCACGCGAGCGCTTAGCTCTTTCAATATTGGTGTAGTTACAGGAGTTCCTCGAGTGCCGCCGCAGTAGTCGCGCAAGATACGTCAAGAAAGAGATTGCTTTTAAGACGCCTAAATATTTACCTTGAAAATAAAAACACGTCTTAAATTAAAATAAGTCCAGCTCGGCGAGAGTTTTCGCTCTAGTTTGCCCCGTTAATTGATTTCTGTTTTGAATCCCGTAAAAAGGCGCGGATCGCGGAGCCCTGGTGGGTGGGAGGTGGAATTTCTTAAATAAATTCAGCAGGGCGTAAAATTGCGCGCGCAGAATAAGCAGCGAATTTAAAAATCCAGGAGCGTCGGCAAAGGAAAAGAATATAAAGCGACGCATTACGCTCCTGGAACTCGAGGCCCGTTCGAATTAAACAAGTCGGATAATCGATTGGAAGTTCTCGAAGTGCGTTTCGGTTTCGGTTTCGGACTGGAATCCTGTCTGCTGTTGGGTCATTTTCGACGTCTAGGTACACGGAGCCATCGATCACGGCGCCGAGGCAGGGGCTCTGTAGTTTTACGAGTTCGGGGATGGTATCGAGTTCTGCTTCGTGTTTACATTGTAAAATTACAGAGTAGTCCGCGTCGACGTCGAGAATACAACCGGATATCACCTAGACACGTAAACCTACGTAGTTGTCCATTAGGAGTTGCTCGTTGTTGACCCCGATGTTCGACCCGATGAAAGGGATATATCAACGCGACTTTTAAATTTATACCATTACGGGGAAGAGATTAGCTCCTATCGGACGAGTGATTTCATGGCTGTTGGAGCAGCAGCTCCATTGTTATTCGTAACACGCGAAACTGCCCCCGACCGGCCGATCGATGGCGTTTTTTCGCGAGGGATAATTTCACGCCAAGGCGTTAATCGCGCCAGGTCGAACGTAACGAGCCATTTATCGAGCTTTCGTTTTACAGATGCGAATCCTCGGCGATTAGCCGATTGCACTTCTTTTCAAATTTCAAATTTTCGGAAGCGAATTGGAGCCGACATTATTAACGCGATCGATGAAACTTGTTAGCTTCCTTTCATTTGCTTTAACTCGTTTTTTTATGGAAGCGCGTACGTATATATCACCTTATACAGACACTTGCACTACAAACGGTTGGCCGGAGAAAAATATAGGTACTAGGAGTTGAAATTAAACTTGTAATTGGAAGCCCGACGGTTTAACTGTACGTCACTGCCCTGCTGTTTTTATGCCTTTTATACGATAATATATCCAGTTATATTAATCAACAAGCATTTCATATTGTTCTCTTGAATTTTTCGTCCTTAAAAATTACTCATCTGTAATGATAAGATTGGCTACCTTAAATTATTTAAAAATTATCGACAACTTTTTATATTTCACGAGAAAACTATGCTGTCGGTAGAGAATGTCTGATTACTAGCAGTTCGTAAAATATAAGATCGCCTTTTGAATTACTTGGGATCGAATATGTTAAAAGTTCTTAAGTAATATCGGCTACGATACGCATTACGAATACAATTACTATTACGACACTTTTAGGGTTTTTCGGGCAACGATTTCGTTTTTAAAATTCATCCAGAATAGCACCAAAATGCACGATTACACACGTTTCCATTTATAATACTGTCTCGACTCTATGGATGGATTAAAAATATTTTAATGTTAAACGAATGAATCGATTGTACTCGAGTAGTTGGAAAAAAGTTGTCAGTGATCGATCTGAAAGATATTCACCAAATTGCAAACGTAATTAGTCTCTAATTTACAGGAGATAATATTCAAATATTAGATAACGATTTCAAAAGATAAACCAAATTAACCAGTTATTCGAAAGTAATCGATACGGGAAACAGAATCGCGAGTGACGATACAAGTATCAAAAAGCTGAGTTTTCATATAAATGATGATTCGATGTTGCGAATAATTTTTTATGATTTATCACAGACGTTAAATTATTGCAGCCTATTGATTATTGTAAAGTTATACCGTTGATCTAACAAATATTAATGATTAAGGAATTTCAAAGCTCTTCCACATGGACAAAAATAAGCCGTGCATAGTGAAAAATAAATCATTACATCCGATTAAAAAATCCATAAATTAGAAGTCTGTCGTCAAATGTATTTAGGTTAAAGTTCAATCAGTATGACGGTAACCTGTATTTAAAAGAAAAATCAGGCTCCATGTATGATGTTACGTAGTTAATCGCCGACAGGGACATAATTAACGACATGATTTATTTCTGTGAAAGTATATGTAATGAAAAATACATTATTTTTATGGATAAATGTAGTTTCGTGTGAAATTAGCTTAAGCTATTATTTTAACTACAACAATTAGTAAAATAATAAAAGTTTTTAACAATCCTTTGCCAATTCTACTGAAATTCGAGAAAATATTTAAAAATAGATAATAATTGTAAAATAGGTACATGCTAAATTTATCGAACCAATCGAAAAATTATGGTATGTGTGTGTTATTGCGATCTCAATAATTTTCCAGAGAATTTTTTATTTCTGACGCTTACATTCGTAAAGTTTGATTTCAATCAATTCGCTCCAGTTTGTACGGCAGAAGTGAATTCGGAGACGAATTGTAATGAATGCAAAAATGACAAAATATGTTTATAAATTGTTAACTCATCGTCCCATCATTTATGAAAGGCAATTTAAAAGGTCACTGCATTTTGGAGATTTAAAAAAATTTACGTAAGGTATTCCATACTCCCGTTACACGACTCTATTTGCAAGTACGTAGTCTACGCACTGCACGATTCTTTTTATTCGATACGTATGCACTTGGTCAAGCCAAAAAATGAAATATAAATATGCAAATTGCGCAAAATATACATGCAAATTATAAATTTTATTATTAACGCTGACTGAATTTATCGCAAAAGCCAAAAGTAATCCCAGTCCGTTATTTAAATGTTAACAATTAAGCTGCGCGGCTTATGCATTAAAATAAAGATTTCACGGATTCTAACAGTTTTTAATCTGCGAGTAAGGGTCTTGAATTGTTGGAAAAACCGAGAGCTCAAAATGCAAATTACTCCCAACGACTCGACAGTTTTGAAAGGGATAAAAACTAATCAACTTTCTCGCTGCGTGGGAGAAATTGTTTGTTAACCATGGGAAAAGGGAATATTATTTGCCCTTTAGCCTCTTCAAGCGAGGGCTACATTTACTTTTTACCCGGATGTGGAAATCTTGCTCGTTTTTATTTTCCAGAAACGCATGTTGAGACACGAACGAGCGAAGGATCTCAACGGCGAGGGAAGCCATTCGATTCGCGGATGGATTTTCGTACAGTTAGTAGAAAGAGCAAGTGCGGCATAAGAACGCGGTTGTACGAAATAAGAATTAAGGGCAGTTTTGCGAAAACAATGGCGTTAAAAAGGAAAAGCGGCACGAAAAAGAGACATTGGATCCGATTGGAAGCGCTTAATTTCCAATCGAAAAAAGCCAGAGTGCCGAAAACGAGGCTAATACGTAATAGCCAATTCGAAAAAGATTAATTCTAATTCCTGGTTGACATGGACGCGCATTCGCAAGTGTGTGGGCTGGCGAGTATTGATGAGCACGCGGAGGTGTGTAGAGAAATATAGAAAAGGTTAGCTCGGCTTGGTCGCGTACACGTTCACTCGTGCGTCCTCCTGTTCCGTTTTCCGCATTGTTTTGCTGCAGTAGCTCTTCTTTCATTCTCTTGGAAACTCCTTCGAGATTTCAATGTATTTCCATTCGGCTGTACGTGCAATACGTGCGATAGAGCGCGTCGAAGTGGTCGCGAAGACTAAGGCGTCGAGACTTTAAATGCGCGTCTCACACAATTCCTTCTCTCTCTCTCTCTCTCTCTCTCTCTCTTTTGCCCGAGTGCCCTTACGACGACGCGGATGCTGTTATTGCCGGCTGTACTTTATACAGAAGCCCCGTTCTAAAAATGGCGAAATTCCGCGGCCAATTGTTTGCACTTCGAGAATTTTGGAATTCCACAATCGTGCGCCACGTTTATAGATCCCGTATTTTCATACAGCGAAAGATTTCGTTTCCCGATCTCTAAATCTTCGAGTGTGAAAATCGAACTCGCTGAGAGATAGAGAGAGAGAGGGGGGAGCCGCTTAAAATAAGAAACCTGGTCGAGGTTCCTTCCGAATAACGTATTGCAGATTACTTAACGAATCCGTAATTGTGTCAGTTGTTTTTTTAGTTTTATTCACAAGTTTTTGTTTTCACAGAGGAGAGTTGCAGCTTAGTTTTTTCTTTTGCTCGAGTTTCACAAAATCATGGTACACGAGTGCTTGTACATTGCAAATGACAGAAAACTATTTTCTTTCTATAATTTGGCTTAGATCGACCTGCGAAATCGAACTGAAATACATTCATCGAGAATTTCGAATCAAATAAAGTCGTTTACGTCGAGTTCGATACTTGATAAATTTTCATTTATTTTTCACTTAAAATTTAGCTCCAGGTTAATTTAATAAATGTTAAAAATTGTTTACAGATAACAAGTGGAAAAGATTGCACGATGTTTTGAAGCGAACTTTTACAAAGAACATTATTTTACGTGACAATTATTGATTTTTATGCATCGTATTTTTTTAGAGAAACAGCTACGGATGAACCCGTGCATTTTAAATAAACAGAGATACAGAGATTTGTGCAAATTATTTCATGCTGTAAAAAAGAATTACAGGCGATATTTTAAAATACGATTAAAAATACTACACGCTTTTAACGTATTATTTTTATTTTACACAGCACTATTTTATTAAAATAATTACAACGCTATGCTTTTACAACTCAATATTGATTACCAAGATTTTTTAATCATTGAGGATTACACGAGGATCGCTCGATAAGTCCATAATTAAGAAAACTCGCCTTTTTTCCAATAATCCTAGTGATTTCTTTATTTGAACTATATCTCTTAATATCTTTCTGCGTAACCAAGCGGAACCATTTTTGTTCCATCAATTTAATAAATTTGTATCCGAGTATTCAAACTGAGTAATGCTTTTTGCGATGCTTAGTACTTGATTTATATAGTCTTTTTTGCTAGTAATTTTTTCAAAATAACGAACGAAGAATAATACGATAATATTATTTTATAGTAGTACTGTATTGGTTTGAATTAAAAAAGTTTTGATATCCCAATTACAGAAGAATACGCCGATAAGTTCTGTCGATGAATTACTTTTTATTTGGTTCCTTTAACGATTTAGTAATGACAAATTCTATTATCTAGATTATTTCATCTATTTTAAGGAGCTTGTAAAGATTATACGATCACTTAAAGGATAGTGATATAAAATTATAAGCTTTTCTATTGACAAAATTAAATTAAATTAAAGCCGATTCTTCAACCGTAATCCCCTTGTTGCTCGTACGTTTTTTCGAATTAATACTGATGCATTTAAATTTTAACAAATCGTCGAGCTTTCAACTCTTACTTACTCACGTTTTTTACCAATTATAAACAAACACGGTACTTATTTTGCAACCAATTTTAATTAGGTTCGATCATTTGTAATCCTAACTATTTGCAACAATTGCACCCGTTTTCGGTTTACTGCAATGAAGTTTTGTAAGGGATTAAAATGATTATAAATTGTTCAATACGATTAATAAAATATATGCACGATAAAATGTTGATATCAGCTCTTGCTTAGACATTTAAACATTAATATTTGATTTTTTTGGTTTAGTTTTACTTTGCAATGTAATACAAAAATATTTATTCTGAATCATATCTCACCTATTAAATTAAATGTAGACGTATGCCATTGTTATTTTTAATTCGGGTAACTACTTTATAGAGATATATTTTACACGATTAATATTAATAAAAGGACGGAATTTTATCGTCAAAATTCGATTAAAGAAAAATTATGAATCGTTTAATAAGCTTTATTACAATTAATGTTCAACAATATTAGTAGTTCTGAGAATTCAATTAGAAGGGGTCAACACTAATATATTTGTCTCGAGTATCGGTTTTACTTTATTCTATTAATAAGCATAAATTACAAATCTTAGATCTTGAAAACTGTATTTTGGTTTAGTACAAAGGATTTTGAGATTCAACAAAATCTAATTTCAAAATAGTCCGGTTACTAATTATTATAGAGTAATATAGCCATAAAAGTTCGAATAGCCCTGTTCGTTAGATACTGATTTTATATTCTATCCTCTTTATGTTATCCTTTTTAGCAATTCATTCCGGATGATTCTTTTGCCGTGCTATTATGCCAAAAGTCAAAGCTGAATTAAATTATTATTCTGTAACTAAATTTACTTTTTAAAGTGAATTAATTAACAAATTTTTGGGTTACATGCCTTGAATTGCGTAGGCCGCAATCGTATAGCGGAATCCTGTAAATAATTTTGGAGATTTTAACACCAATTGTCAGTGCCTTTACGTTCTTAGTATTTATAATTAATAATAAGCTCGGGTGAGCCGACATTTCACGATTCAAAAATTCAAGATTATATTTTTTCGAATAATTTTTAATGGAAAACTGTTTTTATATACGGGAATATTTTTTCCCTATGTTTTACGAGTAAAATAGCGGGGAAGCATCAGCCACAAAAACACTTGCGTAACTTTTATCAAATTCCTTGTCAAACTCTGGAAATTCAGTTATAGAAAGTTGGTATAGTCGTTGCTTAAGTGTTAAGCATTTTACTTTAAAAATATTTCCCACACAATAAGCGAAGATAATGAAATTTGGAAATCTAAATCAATTGCATTTTAAAATTTTCACTTTTCCCCCGAGCATCGAGTATTGCGCGCATACCCTGTTAATTAAAATATCCGTAAGATTATTTACGCTTACGCCGATTGATCCTTGTTTATTAATTTCAACACTAGTAACGTATTTTTCCAAAGCTTCCTCCGCACATCCTTTAGTCGTGATTAAGTTAAAGCATAAAGGATGTTTTAAATCACCAAACCTTGAAAGCAACGAAATTGTTCGAGCAGCAATAATCTCATTTTTTTCATCGATCTTCAATACGATCTCAAAACTTTTCAATGATTTACATTCGGACTTATCGACTGGGTTGCCCTTGCATGTTCACAGCGCATAACTAGTTATTAGTGCGCTCGGGTCGATGTTACGAGCTGAAACAGAAGAAAAGAAGGCAGAAGTTAGAATTAAAGGTTTGAAGGGCGTCGATAGCAACGTAATGGCCAACAGCGCTTTTAAAAAAGACGCAGACCCATGGAGCGTTTGCAGCGCTTGCCACTCGCAACCATGAATATGGATAGCAGCGCTCTGTTTATTATAATCCGACAGCAAATTACTTTGGCTCGAGCAACATTTATTTAGGCGGCGGTATAAATAATAAAATAATACCTCTCGGGCGCGCTCTCGTCATAATTATGATACTCTATAGCGCGAGTACGACATCTGAATATTTTATAAATCCATCGCGAGAGAGCGATCGCCCGATGGGACGTGGCACACGCACGTTCACACGCGTCGCGTGGGTTGGCAACCGGGAGAGGAGTCGTTAGATTACTCGAATCGCTTCATAACCGCGGGTGTGAAAGTTCCATGACACGTTGTACGCCCATGCAGAACTCGAGCAACGACGGCTCCTCTAATGGCTGCGCTGTCGTTAATTTCACCGAAACTAATTTGCGAATTCGCGTTTTTTTACCCGACAGCGCACCGACGGCGAGAGCGAGAGAGAGAGAGAGAGAGAGAGAGATGGATCGGGTGAGTTCGAAGTGGCGGCGGCGCGATTCGATGCAAATCGGAAAGCCGAATGTGCGTCGCTGCGAGACAAAGAATTTATTTGGAATCGAGCAGTAGAGGCAGCCATTATCATTCGATATAATGCGCGCGGGAGAAAGAGACGAGGAAAGAGCATCCGACGAATCAACCTTTGTATTGTAACGTTTTAGCGCTCCTGGGATTCGGGCTCTAGCCGTTGCCGCTACTGTTTGCTCTCTTTTTCTTTTTTCCTCTTCGCTCTATTCCTCTTTCTTGATTTGTTTTACCTCCTAGCAGCAGCGGAAGAAAAAAAGAAATTAAGTTTCCTCCGCTTATTTTGAAACTCCGTCAATTTGCCGGGACTGTTGGTTTTCTACTTTATTTTTGTTGGTTTTATGTATGCTACTATTGGTACGCGTAAGTCGATGGAGAAATGAAAAGAACTAAAAGTTTGTTATTTTGGCTGGTATTGAACTTTTTTTACTTCGCTCCAAGTTCTTTCGCTTTATTCGCCCTAATTAATCATGTGTTCCAGGGAGAGCAGAACCCCGACCTACTCTTTTTACGCTCGATTCTGTCTTTTAATTTTCGTTTATTTGTTTACCGCACTTAACAACAATAAACGAACGAGCTTTGCTTATTACTTAACGAGTTTATTACTAAACTTTGATTAAATAGCGATGCGCGTATAAATTTGATTGCATTTGCATTCGCAGTTGCACGTGTCAATACGCGATCAACAATATTTGCTCGCACTCTTAACGTTAAATATTAGAAAAACCTATCGACTGTCTCCGATGAGGGGTTACCCGGAATCTCTAAGTACAGTCGTCAATATTGGTGTCGACTTAACGTCGGCTCGCGTCAAATATTTACAGGGAAAATTTTTTAGAAACAATAATGCTTCACAAGGCGTATTTGCTTTTTACATGCGTGCGCTATAAGAGAGAACGCAAACACGGCGTGGAAACAGAAGTGTAAGGATGCCGCCGCGAGTTGTAATTCATTAATGGAATAAGCGACGAATAGAAGTTGAGAAAAGTTAAATAAGAAGTTGTAAAGCTCGAGCGCTGGACTCGATATTATTCGTTTATCTTAAATTATGATATCGTTATGCAAAACAGCTTTTATTATCGATTCTGCGCGAACGTTTTAGAGACCCTACGGAGTAACGCTAACATACGAAAATAGTAATGCAATAAATTAAAAGGAAATCCACGGGCGGAATACCTGATGAGGAGGGCGCAATGGGAAAAAAGAAATCGAGGACCAAGCGAAAGTGTTCGATTTTCACCGGATCGCAGCTCGGGAATTCACATTTTCATGTTTTTTAGTTTCGCATTTTCTCGGCGGGTAAAATGTTATCTCCTTCCTCGCTCTCTCCCCCCTCTCTCGCTGTAAGAGAAAGGATAACAAAAATAAAAACCGACGCCGTGAGTGCGAAGCGTCGAGGTGGAAAATGGCGCCTCGGGCCGGGAGTTTTCGGGCTCGGATGGCGTGCGCCAATCGGCCCAAATGGAAAATGTAAGCCGGAATGTCGTGGTGAGCGCGACCGCGTGTGTTGCCGACACCCCACACCTCCCCCTCAGTTGCGCGGAACCCATCGATATTTCCAAGAAATGGAAATCACACGTCCACTTACGGAATTTTCTCTTCGCGCTTTTCGTTTGTTCATTTAAAAGTAAAATTTGCGACGCGTCACCATCGACGGTTTGCTACGGGAAGTTGGCGCTAACTTTATGGAAAATCCCGTTTCCAGTAAATGCTTACTTTTCCGTATTATCGTCCAAGTTTTTTACTCACCGCCGAAAAATGACTCACGTTTTTAATATTTAAAATCGTTCTGGAATAATTTTCCTATTAGCCCTCTCCCTGCACCCGAATTATACAGTAATTGTATAAAGAGCGATTTCTTATGTCAAATCAAGTTCTTCGCTTTACACGTCATAATATTAATACGTAATTCCAAAAAACACAAAAACATAAATTTCAATAAGTTACGCTGTTTCCACGACGAATCTTTAGAATATTGAATAATATTTTGAAAAATGTAATTTATACAATAACGAATAAAATACGTATAGTTCAATTTCTTGTATCCGACAGTTTTATTCACAAAAGTTCTTATTATTTGATTATAAATTGGTTTTTAGGGGATGCTCACAACATTTTTTAATTTCTTTAAAATTTTTTAAAATAGAACGATGTCATTCGATTTTTTTTCGCCACCTGAAACAATATTCTTTTTTATATATAAGAATACTCAAGACGCGATAATTGTTACATTAAGTATATATAACGGAAACGTTTATCAAAACATTTATTATGAAACAGATAAAATTTCTTTTTTTTCAACAAAAGGTATCTATTAATTTGAGAGTATAAATTTTGAAATACAAATGAATAAAGTAGAGTGACACTGGTATTTTCAGAAATTATAATTTGATCCTGTTTCAGTTCTTGTCTTTCATAAGTTGAAGTGTAAGAGTTTCAAAACTTATTTTTAAATCTGTTACTTATTTCCAATAATAAACAATCATTAGAAATATACATATTGCTTAAAAATAAAATTTTTTATAATTCTTATCAATGTATATTGTGAATCATTTTAATTGAATCTAAATATATATATATATATATATATATATATATATACATATTTAATCCCAATTTTTCTATTTTTGTTACAGGTAAGTCATAAAAGCTATGAGCTTTCTAATTCTTCTTTTCCACCTAAACTTAAGTAAGTATAGTATTTAATCAATATTTATTAGCCGATGATATAAATTTTTTAATAAAACGTGATATTCTTGAAGTCGGAATAGCGCTTTTTTATCAGAAAAAAATATGCGTAAAAATAATTTTTTCCTTTACTAAAAACCAATGTAATAGTCATGTAAGAATAATAATTACATATATTTTATACAACTTAACAATTATTTTTTATTTAATTATTATACTGTAAAAGAGTATTTTGATCGATTAAACTTTTTCGGGATAAATTTTACATTACACATCAAAAAGTTATCTGTCTAGGATAATTACCTGGATTTTGATAAATATAAGATAATCTTTTACATACATAGATAAATTTAACAAGTTATGTTAATTACTTTATGGAATAAAATGCTCTCAATTGATTAAAATATGATGTAAATTTAGAACTCGGAGTAAAAGGTTTTTGCCGGTAAGACCAGAAATATTGATGAAAGAGTTCGTGCCTCTAACAGTCTATTATTTTTTTATTTTATGGATTACTCAAGGTAGAATAAGAATAGAAATATATATTTAATGTTCAATAATGCTATTAAATATATAGTAAATAGTAAAAGTATTTATTTTCTATCTAGAAAATAAGGGGGTAGAAAAATATAAAACGAACTCTCTATAATATATTAAAAGATTATCATTGTTGTTATTATTATTATTTTTATAAAGTATAACCGAGAGTACAAAATTATAGGACTTAAATAATGTTCGTTTTGAATTCAAGGAAATAATGTACTAATATTTTCAGACAATTTTCATATATATTGTGTGGAATGAAAAAGTGAAGAGGTACTTTAATGTTTTGCTGGAGACCTAAATTTGGTGTCATTCATATTTCTTAAAGTATCAATTTAACATTTTTCACCTCTGAATTTTAAATGGGATTGAAAATTATTTACAGTACCTATCGTTCAATTAATTTACTTGAAATGATAGAAAAAGCAGAATTTTTGTGGTATAATCCACGAATTTATATATGCGAGCTCGCACACACCCTCAATTGGTAGTCGCCCAGTCCACATATACGTGTACATGGGGATAAAAAAAATTACTAAAGGCACGTAACGTAATCTAATTCTCTTTTTCGGAATACCCCTGCGCCATTATATCCATAATTCACTTTGTCAGATATAAAACAAGTCCATCACTTTCCTCGTCCTACGTACTTATCTGGTGTGCAAAAATGCTCATCACGTATTCGATGACAAACGATTCATATTCTCGATCTCACGTCTTCGCCGTTATGGTAAATTATATCAATTAATAAACTCCGAGCTTGTTCGTGTACTACTTGCACGTATACAGAGGGAGAGAGAGAGAGAGAGAGAGAGAGAGAGAAAGATGTCAAAAATTATAGGATAATAAAAATGGAAAAGATGGAGGAAGAAATCAGAGAAATAATAGAGAATAGAAAACCGAAGGCGAAGCAATAAAGAGCAGTTGGTTTGCTCGCGTAATCGCAAGCCAAGAAACGGCGGGGCATCGGGGGAGGGGCGGTACGTACATGTAGTACCTGCCGAGGAGAGAGCGAGGTAATTACGAGTCCTCGGGGATATAAGTTGGGAAAAAGGAGGAACACGAGCGCGCGAAATGAAAAACGTGTGCGTTCCGTTCGACGTTGACGTCCTGGTCGACGTCATCCTTTGCACCTTTGCGCCGTGTATATTCGATGTTCTTTCACGTACGCTCGGCTTCAAATCGATGAATATATTCCCAAGACTGTGCCAGCTTTTACAATTAATAAATGCAATATTTATGAGCCGACATCACTCCCCAGATTTGCATTGACCTTTTTATCCTTTGCCGAAAGTCGATAAAAATTTCGCAGACGAGATGTAGAGGTAATTGCGCCAAAATTATAATTTATTCGTAAAAAATTATTACTAGAACGACTGACATTGAAAAAGTTAATAGATCGAATACGTTAGGATAGAACGACATTTTGGCCGAAGCTCCAAGCGAAGATTATTTATTTAAAAATTGTTAATTCACTAGTGCTTACAAATAATATACGTGTAAAGCCTCGATTTGTAATCGTACTTTGAAAAAAATATTTTAAAATGCATGACGAACGCAGGATGCAACGCTATATTATCATTAATTTTATCGAGCCGCGGTAAAACGGCGTGTCAGAGATTTATAAGATCAAAAGGAATAGCTCGTAGTTGTATTTAATTTTAAAAACGCAAACAATTCCTTAGAAAAGACAAATGTCGAGCTTTTAATAATACTTTCTCTTTGTGCTTAGACACGCGAACATACACAGAAGCGTAAGCACTCACATCGCAAGAGCGGCTGTTTTATACGCAATTTTTAACCGAGAAAAATTATTGCACACATCAGCCTGAGTCGCAACGTACATTATGCAATTAAAAGGATTTTTTCGAATTAATTTGACTTACAACACTGTTGCTCAACTTTGAATTATCGGCGATTAACCGAAATTAACGAATGCTTTGCATGTTCCACGAT
This sequence comes from Platyscapa corneri, assembly GCA_018907185.1. Lineage (NCBI taxonomy): Eukaryota > Metazoa > Arthropoda > Insecta > Hymenoptera > Agaonidae > Platyscapa > Platyscapa corneri. The sequence goes on along the minus strand of JACCHW010000045.1, from coordinate 240,628 downwards.
TAAAAAGTCGATATTTATGGGCACAGAGAGATGAAAGAAGTCAAGTACAAATGTAGAGATGCAGCTTATTTATAAGGAGGAACTACAACTTCAAATTGCGACGTGCCAAGTCCCAAGCAAGTTTTATTATTTATTTTACTTTCGACTGCAACTCGAAATATCGCGCTGCCAGTAATTATAGAATAATACGAGCGGCAAAACGATATAAAGCGAGCAAATAACAATTTCTAATACGATCTGCCGATACGATCACGAGCAGAAGGAAAGTCGCTGCTCGTTCGGCCACGATGTCTCGCTTGCTTACCGATCCAACGGCGCCAAACGATTTTCAGCGAGACATTTTATCTTCTTTTCTGCTCCGTAATAACTTGATATCCAGCCCCAATAATGCATTCTAAACAACATTGTGAAAAATCTCGCGCAATCGATGAAAGCGTTCGTCGGCGAAAGCATTAACCGGCCGGCTCCTTTTTTCGCGCAGACCATTTCCTTCGAAGCCCAATCAGGAGTAATAACGAGGCGGCTGCGAACGTTTTAATGATGAAGCATAATAATGAAATGAAAGAGCCAGGGGGAAGGGCATAGTCTTTGAAAATCGTTTTCACGGGCTCGAATGGACAGGGGCGTAAAAAAGGCGAGACGCAAGGCAAGTAATTAACTCAACTTTATAATTAAGAGCTACTGTTGAAGACAGCGTTGATCCCTGATGCAGTTGAGTCGATTTACTCTCAAAAAATACGTCGATTGTTTGGCCAACTGGGACGGCACAATAAGATGCATGGCTGTAGCGAAGTTTGTTCCGCAGCTGGAGACGTTAACGCGGCTTAGCTGCGAGAACTTTTTACCCCCAAGAATATAAATGAAAAATAAGGAGCGACAGGACAAAAAATAACTACCAGATTGACAATTTCCTTGAAAATCTCAAGGCACTAAGAACGCACCAGCTTCTTTTCCGAGCGGCATTTCAACTTATCTCCGGCTTTTGACTACAAATGTGTGCACCGGTGATAACATTGCATTAGCTGTTGCACGGCCCAACTTTGCTCCAAAGCTGTTTTCGATAAGAAATACTCGTTGAAAATTAAACGCCGTTTACCCTAATTATTGCACCAGTAAATAAACAGACGTACAATCTCCGCTAAAAATTAAAAAGATTTCGAATGCAGCCCGAGACTGCATTTGCATAAAATAGCTGCTGCTTGTCGCAGCTACGTGTTTCGTGGAAACAGTAGCGCAAGAACGAGTCGGGCACAAATGAAATTATTTTAATTTAAACGCATGCGCATCGACATTATAAAATGCCAAAATCTTATATACGTACACATGTGGCCAGAATAACGTAACGTGTAATCGACTTTTCTCTTTTCGATTCAAAACGCTCGTACAAAGTAACCCATAATTACGTTTTCATTTAATAGCTTTCAATAAACACATTTATAAGGCGAATGTGCGCAGTTAAGTTCGGCCGTGTCCAATTAAATATCATTTTATTATTCGATCCCCATTTTATATATAGACATTATGAATTCATAAATTTCCCGATAATTATCTTGTACTTTTGTACGCGCGTAATATTATTAACGAAGCGTATTTTTTGACGCAGAAAGATACGCGTGAACCGGGTAAAGCTTATAAAAATGAACTTTTACGCGACCGCTTTGATATTAATGAAGCAAATTAAAGCGCTTCCTTAAATATCGGCCTTTTGCTCGCATAAATCTATATTCGCGCCTTTAAATTCGCCTTTAATTCTGGAAATTGGCTACTTTGTAAACTAAATCACGAACGAAATTTTAGCGCGAGTCGGCGCCGAGATTCGATGATTTACTGCGCAAAATTTCGTAATTGACAAATGCACTTCTTGGGCCAATAATTTGTCGGGGCGAATGCAATAAATGGCAAAGGCTCCGCGCGGATCAATCACTGGTAACAAATGCGCGAAAATCCGCGCTGGTGATCGTAAAAAACGCGATTTAATTGATCTTCTGTGAAATTATAAACGAACTGCCCATCTACGCGTGCAATTTGTCCAGCTCGCGGGAATATTTTTCCAAATACAGAAGGGATCGTTAAAAAGTGAGTGCCCATGATCGACGCTAAAGAGAGTTGGACGCGAGTGGAAGTTGCGTTGGACGTGATGGGCGATGGCTCGGACGCGCGAGACTCAAGAGACGTTTTTAATGCTGCTCCGCTGGCTCGGGCAGAAGAATGGCTCGAGTGTTTCTGTACAAAATTGCTTAAGTTTGACTTCCCCACCATCTGTTCCTGACGTAGATTTTCTTGTACGGCGGTAAGTTTTCTCAACGCCACCGCGAGTGACGTCGACGACTATGGGGATAGCTCGGGACATTTAGTAAAGTACAGCGGTGGTGGAGGGGGGGGAGCAGAACGTAGCAAAATGTACAGGTTAACCCATTTGGGAGCGACGGAGAGAAAGGAGGAACTGCGCGAACCGGTAAAACAAACAAAATGTACATTTTACATATTAAAAGAGCGCAGGATCATGTGTCGGCTGTCAGATGCATGTTTCATTAACACATCATTCCGATCGCGAGTCTTGCTCGTTTTATCATGATTTATAAATGTTGCGTCACGGATACGCTCACAAGGCATCCACTGTTTGTTTCTAGAAACTGACGGTAAAATAATTTTTTCGTTCCGAGTCGCCCTGAATTGAATGTCATTTTCAATTATTTATTAAAATCAAGAGCCGCTCCGTCGGTTCGGAGCGAATCTGATACGGCAAACGAGCTTTCGGCGCATTTAGGGATAAAAAGTGCCCTCGGCATTAACGCAATTAACCATTTAAACAGTATTGACGCATATCCGCGCACTTTGAATAATTCCGTTAATTATTATATCTGCATGGCTGGAACTTTGCAGCTCGGCTCTCGAGCGAGACTCGGGCGAGCGCCACTTATGCCGCTGCTAATGCTCTCTTTTGCTCCTCCCCCCCCCAACCGACGCCAAGCGCCGCACCGTCAAATTTTCTTCCCCACTCCCCCTTTCTCTGGGTGCAGCAGCAGCAGCAGCGGCAGCAGCAGCTAAGCGTTTGCAGTAAAAGTTGCTGTAAATCATCGGTTTAAGCGAGCGATGATCGTTAAGCAGCCTCCCCTTCTATCGCGCGCCTCGTTATCGCATCGATACCCTCGCCCCAGATCGAAGCGACCGACCTTTCATCTTTTTTACAAGGAATTACAATGATTCGGCAATTACGAGACTCCGTCTGTCTGCGTCCGTCAGCTACCGATTTACTTATATTGCCAGCGTTTAACTGAAATTACCACTCCGAGTGATCTAATATTTCAGAACGATCTAGGCATTGAAATCAGTTGATCGCAACGCCTGTTTCTTCTGCGGCTATGAATCGCACCAATGTCAAAGGCACTACTGAAGAAAAGAGAAACTTTGTTTTCTATTAATTAATGTCCGTTCGCAGTCCCGTCTTATCTCGAGCGGTGATTAATTAAATCTATTTGCAAAATTTAAACGGAATGAAAAAGAATAGCCGCACAATTAACGGTACGCAGTCTTCGGTTGATATCGTTATCTTCGTCAATTTTACTAAAGTCAAGTCTCTTTCAATAAAGTCCAAGGCCTCGTGCACATTGGTGGAGAAGCAAATGTCGATGAAATGAATTTATTTAATTTCTCGTCCTCTGCGACAAAATTTATCGTGCAATTTTTTGCCAGCCTAGGAGTTTCTCATTTTAATTGCTCGTGTATAAATAATAGCATTATCCAAACTTGAAACGAGAATAATATCTAATTTAAAAGCGGGTACTTTAGAATATTAAATTTATAAGACTTTCTTTTTCGGTTTCGTGCATTTGTTTCTTGAATGAATTCGCGCGTCCTTTTCTCCTGCGCAAGCTCTCATAATGTTTTTGGACATGAATTGTTATAAAAAAAAGCTCGAATACAGAAATATCATTATACTTGGTATAAGTAACGTTAAAATCTAATTGTTCCAGGGGTATAAATAAAATTTGCATTTTACAAAGTCCTTTATTCCATGACATAATTAAAGTGGATGACTAGGCAAACAAATTCATAATAAGCTTAGTTTATTCGCAAACTAAAACAAGAAATTAAAATACAAGAGCTTGAAAATGGCACAAAAGCGCGGCAAAAAATTAAATTGATACAGGACGATTATTTATGTTTCACTCTTTCCAAGTCTCTTCGTCGAGTTGTTAACGTTTCGTTGGATTAGGATTTTTTGAAACGAGCAGTCCTGACTTCGCTCAGAATAACGCAGCGATATAATTCAATTATATTTTAATACAATTTCGTTCTGTCTTTATGATATGGTAATACTTAAGCCGAGCGAGTCCTTTAGCGCCGGACTTTTGGCTCGTTTCCTCCATTGTGAGATAAAAGCTAGCATATCGTTGTAAATTGCTTGTAACGCAAATGAGAACTCGAACGCGCGACATATTTTTACGATCGAATCGATCGAATCGAATTATTTATCGTTCTGGGCTTAGGCGGGCTAAAAAATAATCGCGGCCGGATGATTAGCCGACGGACAAATTTGCATCGGTCGCGCGTCGTTAACAAAATAAGGCAGCGGACGAGTGCTATTAATCAGCGAGCGCGGCACCGAGGAATTTATGAATTTATGAATTTATGAATTTATTTTTACGCGCTCATTAATGGCTCGTATATCCCCGAGAGCCGAATAATACGTTCGATGAATCTTTGCGAGCGAGTATACGACGTTTGGTAAGTACCATTTCTTCGATCTTTGTCTCTGTCGGTTGGCCTCCTCTGCTCGCTCGGCTTTTGTCGCGCGCCTCTTCCCTTCTTCCCGGCCGCCGAGACTGGCGCCTTCTGAAAATATAATCTCGTGGAGCGCCTAGAGAGGAAGAGTGGCGGCTGATCTGCGCCGGGTATACCTAGAAGAGAAAGAGATAGCGTCGCAGAGAGGTGAGACGGAAGGAAGGTTTTCGACCCAAATTCCTCGGGTTTCGGACGCACACCACAGCGGGAAGCTCCGTGCGCGTACTCTCTTGCGCTCTTGCGTGTCGGGCGCCGCCATGCGCGAAAATCGGCTTTCGGCTTTTCGCGTGTACGTAAGTGCGAGGTGGCTGCTCTGCATAAGGGGACGAGAGCTCGAAATTAGCTCGTGGCGCTGGTCATTGCCGCTTCCTCATTGTGTTCTACGAGCCGAGCGATAGGTGAGAATTTCCTTTCCCTCGCTGCTCTCCCCAAACCGAGGACGCCTCCTCGCCCTTTTCCCTTTCCCACTGCTAGGGCGGCTATTTAGCCGATGCAGGCATCGAATGGGTTATTGGGTCAGAATGAAAACAGACGCTTGCGCTCTTTACTTTAAGGACCTGGATGCTGGATGCTGGAGCTCGACACTTTATTTCGGATTTTTAAATATAGTCCTCGGCTTTTCGTCCTCGGCCACCTATGCAAATTTCGCGCTAACGTATTTGATGCATTTTAAATAAGTTTTTTCTAAAATTTTGAATATTTTACTTTGGGACGGTTTACGCACCAAATGTCCTTCGCATCGAACCGAATGACAGTCACTGACTACAATTTTTAATGTCGCAATAAACGATACGATGTTACAAGCCTAATAATCGGTCTATTAATAAACTGTTTCGATAATTATTAACAACCGAATGCCGTTGCTACTACAATCTCACCTTCGGCGCAATTGAATTTTGGGAAAGTTCGAACAATTTTCTGGCAATCTTGAAGAACAAACTCATTTCCGTATGAATGCAAGAGCACCATTATTCTATTCTTGTAATCCAGATTGCGTGTGTACGTCCTATTAATAAAGTGTTTGGAAGGGAAGCTTTTTAATATTGTACTTAGAAACTTTGAATGCTTCCGACGCGTCTAAAATTATTTAATACGATACTTCAAAAAGCGATAATCATTCTGGTTTGTTCATTTGCGTTGAAACAAACACGATTACGTAACACAACTGTAGCGAAAAGTTCCAACCGATGAATAAATGTTGCACCAAGATAAATTCTGTACTTTTTACCTTTAATGCTTTTTAGAAAATTTTCAAATAATTATGAATGGTAAATTAAATTTATCGAGGGCACAATTTTTTTAAAAAATACTCTTTTCTTTTTTGAAGCTTTTTGCCGGAAGATAATTCATTTTGTTAATCGTAAACTGTATTACCCATTTTTCGTTCATTTGTGATGCGATTTACTTTGAATATTTAAAAGTTTTCAAGTTTCACCGTCATATTATTGCACGTTTAATCCGCTTATAAAGAAATTTACTGTATCGTCTAACAGGATAAATTTTTTTCAATGATAGTCGGTGAAGCGTTTGAATTGCCTACACCACTTGTATGAAAATCATATCAACTTGTTCGGACGTGACAAATTTTCTTCTATAGAGTAAAATTAGTTTACTGGAAAAAATTATGTTTTCGTACTTGTGTTATTCATATGTGCAAGATTATTACTAAGCTCTACTAAAATGAACCGAGACATTAATTATATTCATTTACACATAATATTACAATTTATGCGATGTTCAATTTATTTTTTAATTTTTACATATCACGTAAAATTTGTTGGCATTCACTTGTTGTTTGTTTATGAATTTAAATTTATATACATAATGTTAATGACACATGTGACATTTTTTACAATTGACTTTGAATATCTAATGTAAGTTCCTTTTAAGCGATAAATTATAAAAGCCGTGTAAGTTTGAAGTTTGCATTACTAAATCCTAACGAAAAGTTGATTTTACGTATTTAACTACAATTATTTATAGTCACACTAAAACAATATTTCATCGAACGCAGAATCGCAAAGTATGTAATTATTTGGAAATATTTTATTTTCTACGCATCGCGATGTAGGGCCTCGGCCATTTCCTTGACGAAAAAAATCTTTTGTAAAATAATTGATTAAATCTGATTAGTAATTTTATCCATGAATACTTTTCCCTAGTTTCAAGTCTTATTACCTACAATTCAAGTTATCATCTCTGCACAAAATCTCTTAAAATACTTGAGTAAGTCTGAAACACTCAAAGAGTTTTATCTTCAGCGTTACTAAATTTGTTTGCAAAGCAACGTATTTTAATCACGATGCAGAAACTTTGGAAATTATGATCCGACTTGGTTTATCCGACCTCATCTGGATTTTTTCCCTTTATTACATTACGAGGAGCTCACACCATAAATTCGATGTGTTTTTAGGACATAAAAGTAAGGGTTGAACTTTTAAAATAAATGCAAGTGTCCGCAGGAACGAAGAAACGTCGCAACTAATTTGAATTTAATGGCGTTGGCGTAGTCGCTTATATAAAGTAAATCCAAGTTTCAATAACGTTAATTATTTGTAAAAAAATATCGCCTAAACGCACGAGAATTTCATTGCTGATGCATTTAAAAATGCCACTTTTATTTATGAATCGGTGTATTTGGATTCGGTTGAAACCCAGAATTTTCCCGTCGCGTTTCCACTTAACGAACAGCTCTTTCGACTAAAAATTTCTGCGTTTACAAAAAAGGGGGGAAAACTCTTTTGGCTATACGAGAATAATGCATTTGATAAAGTATCCGCAATAGAAATAGTGATACGGGATTTGCAAACGGGATGGCTAGGAAGATGATATGCACGCGCGTCGAGACAGTTATCCTAACTAGACCTTAGAAGTACGGCGAAGACGCCGCAAACGGCCAAGAATCGAAGGTAGAGAGAGAGAGAGAGAGAGAGAGAGAGAGAGAGCGTGGCAGGTTGGCGTCTTTTCTGGAGACGGAAAAACGTCGCCGTTACGGAGGCGTCGCTCGAACAGTCGCCCCAGAGGCCTGTAGATTACTGAAATTGTACGGGATAGTCGGCAAGGTGGTCACGAACGCACTCACTCAGGTGCATTAGGTGTAACACAGTACGTCGTTAAAAGGTATTGCCGAGAAGAGACCGAAAGAGCCCGAAAGAGAGAAAACACAATGTTTGAGGTGGTAATCTTGAGTTAGTGGTGCGCAATCGTGGAAACGGTCAGGAGATCCACCTGACCTGCAGGAACCTTCTTTGGCTCCGTTCGGGCGATCTTCCCGAGTCATCGGAACGTCGTAATTAGAAACACACGCATCTCGCATCGAATCGAGGAGCTGCACTTGAATTCAAAGAAGCGCATTATCGCGTAGCGTACGAATCAACAGGTGGGGCAGAAAAGGAGAGATCCTAGCAAGTGAGACATTATTTCACGAAAAAAAGAGAGCAAAATGAAAGATGTTATCAGGCGGGAGAGTCGTTAGCGGCTGAATGGAGCAGTTGTTGGTGGTGAAAAAGAGGGAAGGAGAGACGAGCACAATTGCAAAGGAACAGAGCGGAAGAGAGTTGCGCAATTGTAAAGATCAGTTGTAAGCCACACCAGAGGGCCGGGCGGGAGGGGGCAACAGAAAAAGTAATTTATATAACACACTGGGGGAAGAGCATGATTGGAAAAAGCGCGAGGAAAGAGTCCAAGTGCGAAATAGAGGCCATCTAAGAGAGATGGGTTTTGGTTTTGACATGTGGGGCTGCCGGAAGAGAGACTAACGAGTGTTTTTTGAGGGTTCGAATGGGAGCGAAAGATTGCGGTAACTGGTTTGCTTTGCTAATACGTCCTTCTACGTGCTTTACGAGAATAATAGTTTTTCATGACGCAGCTGAAGCTCATCTCTCTAGCCCAGTGCCGCTCGGTACTTGACGTTTCATTCTGCTCGTCGGACGCTTCTGAATATCCGAACGAGTGCTTTGGGGTGAAATTAATACCTTTTGAGGCCGAATGGCCGAGTTGACGATGACGCCTGTGACTGGGAAGCCAAGCGCGACATTCCTGCAATGCCGATCGAGAAATTTTTTTAATCGCGTCAAAGCGTTGGCGTAATATCATCTCGTGTCGAAATCCAGATGTTGCGTAACTGCTGGCCCTCGGCTGTGAGATTACGTCCCGGTGTAAGAGTAAGCGATCCTCGATCGCTAAATAAATCGTGTCAGCATTTTTTACACTTTGGGGCTCCTTCTATCTGCTGCTCGTTTCTTTCTGTTAAATTCACGATAGATCAGCGCTAACGAGAGGCGACGCGAGAAATGTTTATTCATCTTGGGGGAGTGTCGACTGATTTTTTATTCTTCGAGGCATAACAGAAATTCAGACTTACGCTTCTTCCCTCTAATGAATCACACTGCCTTTTTATTCTCACGAGTAATATTCTGATACAACTTGGATACTTTAAGTTTTTGATATTGCCGTTAGTGAGTATAAGATAGAATTAAAAAGTTTGGAATGGCAGACTAGATGTTCATAGAACTAGTCAATTTGTATAAATTACCTTAAAACTACGTACCTACGGATTTTAATTAGGGTTACTAATTATGAATATGAGGTTGAATTAAAAATTTCGTGATTACCCAGTTGAACATTACGGGTTGAAATGCACACATACGCTTGCGAGGTTATTCATAATGAAAGTGAAACAGCAGATGTTAATCTGTATTTTCCAATACACGGCTCTACTTTATTTAGTCTTATTTACTCTATTTTATTATAATTTTTGTATTTAAAATATTGTAATGAATTTTTTTTAATTTGGCAATTATCAGTAACTTAAAAAAGCCTAAGTACATTAAATGGATGTAGATTGACAATAAAAAGAACTACGATTTAAATAATTGAAGAAAAAATAGTTTGAAAATAAGATTCATTAAGACGTAATTATTTCCATTCAATATGGATTTCGAATATGGAAATAATAAAAAGCCTTAATATTTAAACTGCGAAAAAAGGAGCTTAAAGTTGCGCGATAGAACAAACGTTTGTTATAATAAAAATTACTCGTTCTTTGTAAGTCCGAGTTGGGTAAAGTGCATTTACAAATATGCTTTGCAAAAATTAATCACTAATACTTATTAATAACTTATATCAGAACAATGCGTCGGAATGCAAATTAAATTTTTGAAATAAACATTTATTTTCCATTAAAATTGTATAGAATGCGTGACGTCCAAAACTGTCTAATTTTGGAGCTTTTTTTAAAAGAATATAAGTTTGTACGATCTAATAAATTATGCAATCTAGGGCATTATTGTATGCGCTGCAGAATATAAAAGTACAGTTGAGTTCTTTGTGGGAGATGATAATAGTGTAGACGTATTGTAGAATTTCTTGTCTTACAAATGCTGCGTCGATATACGTGAAATCGACCACGTGGTTCTATACGCCAAAAGGACGAAAAAAAATTTTATTCTTGACGTAATAAAAAATTAGAATGTACTGAATTTTTACAAAAATGTTACAAGAACCAGGCCGACTTTCAAAAGTTATGGATCATTTTAATTTTAAATTTTTATAAAACACGTTTATTGCAAACAATTTGTCAAAATGTTGTCAAAAAAATCCAAAGAATAAAGAGTTTTTGTCAAGTTTTCATATAAATAAAATAGCATCTGCACGAACTACCGTACGTACTGCGCTTTTATTTTCAGAAATCCCACATTTGAAATTTTGAGAACCACTTTGATAGTCAAATTTTGATACCTTACAATTGCCACTATCCCAGCCACGTTATATAATCGAAATTGCGGTGAGCACTAATCAGATTATAATTTTGAGATCGCTAATAATAGCTGAGCGTGTCTAAAATAATATACGATCTAATTTAAAATTAGAAATAAAAAGTAAATTAAATTTGAAACGATTGTGATTATTGACGAATTTTAATTATTCCTTGCTCGATATATTATTAACATTTCGAGCGTATATTTAATAAATTTCTTGTTTAAGGATAGATAATTATCAAAAAAATTAAATAATTGATCCAAAAATTATGCAAACAAAATTTATCAAATGAAAATTCGCGAAGAATATGGATTGTACAATTGGTGTTGATAATAATGGAAATAGATTCTATTATTCTGTTCGAGTTCTAATTGAAATTATTGAAACACCAATTGTAGAATTTACAATTCAGGGAATGGAAAAGCGACTTTTTTGAATAGGAAAAAAGTCTGAAAGAATTTTAGACGCATTAAAAAATGAAAAACAAGCATCAACGTTTTAAATTTTTTTAGAGCACGCATAGTTTACTTAGTTGAATTGTAAAGTTTGCTTATTTCACAAGTAGCAGATTAAACTACTCACACTTGGGTAGCGGAAAATAGGAGCCAACACTTATTTAAAGAAGACTTTTCCGTAATGGCTATTACTTTTACCTTCATTTTTATTATTTTTCTTTGAGAGAAAACCGAAATCGAGCAATTAGGTGGCGCAGCAGTACGCTAAATATGTAAGAGACGCGAAAAATATGAAGGCGAATTTCAAAAAGCACCCGGTGTACGTTTAAAATAAAAATAATGTGTAAAATATGCACGGGAGCAGAACTACATGTAGATGTACGTAGATGTTACATAATAGTACTCCTGTCACCCCTCGCTTGCAGTTTTTTCGTACCTGTCCTCAAAGGTAAGCTAGTGCGTTCGAAACAATGAGTTATACACCCACACATGGTGCGTCTTTGTGTATCGTAGGAGGATGACGGATGACGGCGAATATAAACTCCAACTGTTGATAATTTTGCGCGATGAAAAAAAGGATAGAGTCGTCTAAAAGAAATCAGGAGGATTTGGTTTTATTTGCATTAAAACAAATTTTCGTATTTTTAACTTTACTGCCGGTGTAACCTTATTCTCGCACAGCCAATTTAAGAATACAAGTGCAGTAATAGCCGGTTTGAAAAATTAACATACATATTACTGGTATTATTATTATACGTTATTATAATAATAAGTCGATAGAAGGTCTATAATTAATAAGCCAAAGACGAAATGATTAAAAATTTATAATGCATAATTTCAACCGTGAATTTAATAATGCTTTATATTGCGAGTCCTGATGGAATAATTAAGCGACGATGTTTATTAGGTAGATTGTTCTCTCGTTGCTTCGGTTTTTATCAATATTGTATTGTATTATATTATTAGACAAAACTTTGTAATTAATGCTTTTTTAACTTATTTAACAAATTTTTTTTACGTGAATTGGTAGGTAACTTAATTCGCGTTGTTATAAAGTTTTTAACAATTTTGACGTAACAATCAGTTTATGCATAAATCAATGTGTCACGCGTTAAGGTATTACATTTTCGTATATTATAATCTTTTTAACTATGATGATTATACGAGCAATTTAACCTTCGTTATCTAATTTAAACAATGCACAAAATAAATCCCGATAAAGATAATAATTGCAGTTTATGGAATTTAACAATTATTAATACTTGCATAATAAATTCGGTTTATCTAATTATACATGCATGATAAAAAAAAAAAAAAAAAAAAAAACAGAAAAATGCATTCTATCATTGGAATCGCATGAAATATGCACTGTGTAACACGAGATGATAGGAAAAGAAACAATTGGAAATTTGTTCATCCTTAAAGTCTACATTGAGTAAAATATTATTTGAATCGCTGAATGAGTAGCGTTGAATGAAGCGTTTGCAATCGAGTCTTAAAATCCAAGCTTAATTTCAGAATTGGCACTTGCATTTCCCTTCAAAGGGGTGAAAATGTTTGTTCACAACACATGCACGGGAGGCTCGCGCAGCCTGTAATAATTCTAATTGCAATTGCCTTTCAACGAATTGCGCGGCTGAAAAGCGAATGCTTACGCAAAAATTAACAGGAAAAACTAACTTGGAAATTGGGTGGCTAAGACGGAGCATTGAACTACGAAGACGAAATCGATGTCGACAAAAACAAAGCTGGCGCTACGAAATCCGGAAAATATAAAAACGTAAAAATATAAGATGACCGTAATTTTCGCGAGAACTGTCGCAAAGTGCCTTCCACGGGAAATCTCGGTCGCGCATCTATGCCCCGTTCCAACTTGTACACACTCCGTCGCGTAAATGCTTTGGCTTTGACTTGTTTTAAAAGCCTTCCAGTACGGCAAAGCAATTATACACTGGAATTTCTATTTGGTTTGCTTCGGCGAGCTCTGCGTTTCGCTTCTTTCTCCTCGCACTTTTTCCCTTGTACCTTTTTATTCTCAAAGAAGCGGGACAGCGAGAGAGAGAAGGTGAAAGCCCGAGAGTGGAAGGGGGTGAGAAAAAGACACGCAATTTCGAATTTTTTAAATAATACAAAAGAACTCAATTTTGCATTCCTTTGTTGGATAAAGTAACCTATAAATAACGGCGAATGTTGTCAACAACGAACGAGAATTTAAATTTCATATTATCTCGACGATTACCTAGTTATGCGTATATTTTTATTTAAATTTTTTTATTTATTTTAATCGTTCATTACAGAGATTTGCGATTATTCTTAAAAGTTTTAAGCTCACGGGAAAATTCTACTTTTCAAAACTAGAACAAAAATAGTTTCTCTTGAATTTCGTTCTCTTGTATTTCCATTTAAGTGAATAAAATCTAGTTGACTTAAATAAAATTTACGTTTGACTTGAAAAGTTTTTTGTTTTTTCTCTCCCTTTGTTTTTGCCTTTTTTGTTTTTTTGCTTTTTCAACAATTCTTACTTCCATTTTTATTCAAAATGTATGGAAGGTCGACTCGTGCAATTCGACAAGATTATACTGCCTTTAGATTGATTCACAAGAGCACTAGTTGTAAAAAATCGCACAGCCATGAGCTGCTACAGTAACATATTCTGTTTAGTTACTTCAAAGGTATTTTCAAGGAATAACAAGCCTTTTTTACTTCAATATGAGATATTACATTCAATACATATCCATTATAAATTAAGGGCACGACGAAAAAGTTCCTTTTGTGCTTCTTGTTTTGTACACTTAAAATTACTTACCTAATAACATTTTTGCCTGCATTTGAAAATATTAAAATATTCATCATTTTAATTATATTCTACGCGTTTTACATAAAATTTTATGCGAGAAGCAAAATTATAAATTATAAATTAATCTTTTGCACTTAACTTTTTAATAAAATTACTCATCTGTTTTTCTAAAAAAATTAATTATTTAACGAAAATATGCTCATAATAAAAATATTTAAAAGAAATTGTATTCTGTTTTTTCATACAAATAATCAATTGTAATTAACTCACGCGGACGTATACACTCATAAAACACAGTAGTAAATTATTAAGAGTTAATTGTGGTTTTAAATAGAATTGTTTTAAAAAATAAATAAGCAACCATCAGAGATTATCTAGTACGATTATCCATTACGATAACTTGAATCGAACCATCATTTATCTCGGTGATTAAAGTATCGCTTAAGAAACAATTACTACTTGAAAAAAAATTTCAATATAAATTAAACGATCGGCCTATAAAAATAATTATATATAACAGTAAGTTATAATAGTTTGACGCACTGATTCATACGTGTTGCTAAAACAATCACCGACTTAGTATTTGTGTATTTATTCTTTGAAAGAAAATATTTTAATAATATTCACTGCAGATGATTTCAAATATGTTGAAAAGCTCTGTCACACACTTATGTATGTGTACAATATTATAAAATATATATTGCGTTTCCTTCGTTATTACGCGTCGATGTAAAAGTGAACAATGAATCAATAAAATATTAAATAAATTATACATCGAACAATAAAATAATTTAGCAACACTATGTGCATTATGAGTTTAATGCATAATATTAAACGAAAAACCATTGTGAAGAACGAAGAAAAATAAATTAATGCAATAGAAAGTATAATTTCCAGATATTACGCAGCCGGGATAAAATATTTACGTATTCATAATTGATTTTATCCGAGTAATTTAAAGTTATAAATAATTTTGCGCACTTTTATAAAAAATATATTTTTTAATCACGACATTTAAAATTTAAATGCGTTATGAATAAGATAAGGAATCCCGTAAAATTTCAGCGATTATTTCTCCGCGCAGTAATCGGGGTTAGCCCAGATTGAAAACTTTTCTTCAAGAGGGTTTAAAAATAAAGGACTTTCTTTGTATCTGCGACTTTGTCGCTCCAACAGTTCAACGTAATATACACTACTTCTCTATTAATACATGTTCAGCTTCGTTGCATCATTTTTCTCCCTTTTTTTTTTTACAAAGGTATATGGCGTGTTTGCTTTGTTAAAGAGAAAAATGAGTATTGATGAAAAATCGTTTACAATCGTCGTCGGTTTTTCGTACTTTGTCGCGTATAAGTCAGATCAATTACAAGTTGTAAATGACTTTTAACGTCCGATGTTTAAGTTTTAGTGCATTTTAAGCAATGCTTAGCGAATCCAATAATTTTCAATTGAACAACCATCTTTTTATTAGCTAAAATAAAGATGCCGAACTAATGTGAACTTGATAACGTCGGGATTAACGCGCTTACCTAGAATAATAATTTATACGGGTCGTTTCGCTTTAATACTTTACTTTATAAGTCAGTAATTTCTTTAACTTCTTTCATTTTTTTACTGAAATTAAGGAATTATCTTGAAGTTAAGAATTTCAGTGAACATCGCATTTGATCGTTCGCGCATCATTTAATTATTGTTATTGCCAAGTAATTTGGAACGAATCTATTTGGTTTTATATGCTTTAACGTCCTGTAATAAATAATGCGAAAGTAGATCATAACTATTCGAATCTATTCGATGAATTTATCATTAAAATTATTTTATTGTACATCTCTCATTTATTTGTTTACAACAGAAAAAACACCATTCTAAGCGCATAATTTTCAAAGTTAAACATTGTAGCAAATTTGGGTTAATATATCGTAATTAATTAATGCATTTTGTATTTCAAGAAATCATACTCGTAAAATTTTATTCTTCTCTTAACGAATAACGCTGTAAGACAGTTTTCGAGTCATTTTCAGACCAAAGGCTACACAAGTTCTATCATCAGGGATTATATTAATCAAAATATTAAAATTTTGACTTTTTCATTTCAAGTTTTTAACAATGATTCATGTATTCCGTCGTAAGTTATATCCATTGTTCATCCGGCAAACGAACGCACCATTACAATGCAGAAAAGCAAAAAACCCAGCTTCCCATTGGGGAATCCGAATGTTTTTTAAATAATTAAAAAAACTCGAGTGTACAGACGAAAATTACAAAGTTATTAAGTAATCAGGTGAAAGTTTTCGTTAGAAATGTTAATTTGTTAAGTTTTAAAGAAAAATAAGTATAAGTTCTTTTTTTATCGTGAAATCGTAAAGCGAGTAAATTTTGCACAAGCGAAGATAAATGACGCATCATTTGCCCCCTACCTTACTTATTATTTATATACAATTTATTTATTCGAAGCCGGATAAATCATTTATTATTCGGTTATTTTTTTTAATAACATGAGCCGGACAAAGGATTCACTTTTATCAATTTTATCGGGATACTTTTATTGACTTTTACGCGCTCATAAACCAAAATCGAAATAAATATTTCGAAACGAGTCCGTTACGGATTTTAGACAGGTTACACGATTTTTTATTGTAAAAATAAGAGATAAAACGAGAGCAGGGGAATTGAAATATGGCTCATTTCTAAAAATAACCGCAGCAAAGATAGCAAAAATGAGAAAAGTTGAATTTAATATAATCGCGCAATAAAATTCTTGGGCTCCTATCTATAATAATCTTCTTAGATTTTTCGGAATAATAACGGGTGCTCGCACACAAAATAATACAAGGCAGATCATGAAACAACATAGGTACGTAATACCGAGGATGCGAGGGGCAGCAGAGGAGCAGACGCATACGTTTTCATCATTTCCCAATAATTCGCGAACTCCTTCTCCGCACATCCTGGAGCTCTCCCCGTTCGACGGGATTGGGCGCGTTCCCGAGAGCCCGGAAGGGCGCTCTTTCAAAGCCCCCGAGCAGCCCGAACACGCAGCCAAAGGGGCCGGAGTCACATCCCGGGATCCACCAAAGTCGTTGAAAGCGCGCACACACAGGCACACGTGCGCGCGCAAACAGAAACAGGAGAGAAACGGGAAAGCGAGACGCCCCTCCCCCCGGAAGTGGGCTAAAAAGGCGAGACGTAGAAAAGCCGGCAGAAGTTCGCCGAGAGCGGAGGGGAGCTTCGCGCCGTCACGTTATAGTCGCCTCACCCCCCGACAAAGGCCGATAAGGGCGCGTCTGTCTTGCTTTTATTTTAACATTTTTACACGTGCGCCGGGAGGGGGTCAAAGAGCGACGAGGGCCTTCGGGCTTTTGTCCGATCGAAGCCGGAGAGACGGCGGGGCTCCTCCCCGAGTCGCGCACTTCCGATTTCCCCGATGCGAGGCCGCGCCAAGTATCGGGCAATAATTTCCAGTTCGCGAGCGGGAAACTCGGCGTGACCTACTTGGGCGCTTTCGAGAGCTGCTCCATTATTTAACGCGAGTTCTGGCTTTATTCGGGCCCCTTTTTAGTGGCTCTAACGCACACGCGCTCGGTCAATTAACCATAAACACTCCCCCGCGACTAATTAAGATCTCCGCATCGATTTGCTAATGAAGGACGCGTTTCTTTCTCGCATTTCGCATTGCGCACTCCAGGTCGAGCGACGGCTTCTCCCGGCCGACTCCCGGATTATTATTAGAGCCAACGAGGCGGCGTCCATTAAAGTCTATTGCTCGCGCGAGCGTTGCCGATCTCGTTCCCGCAAAAACGGCCACGGCAATAAAAGTTTAAATCGACAAAATTAAATGTAAAGTGGTGACGCGCACCGAGCCGTCCTCGCCTTTATTGCCGAGTTCAAGGGGTCCACGCGTATAAATTCATGTATCTGCCGGAGCTCGCAACGACCACTGCATTCGAATCTTCATTTTAAATTCCGATCCTCGCGCTCGGCTCCGCGGCAACTTGTTTACTTTCGAACTGATTTCCACAGTCGACGGGGACAGTTCGTCCTCTGGCTGCTTTTTTACGTCTCCTCAAAGTGAACTACTCGTCTTGGGCATCCTGCTTGGCTCGGCCTAATCGACCGACGCAGCTCTCGGGATCCTCCGCCTTTGCGCCAAGGTAAAGGGCGCGACTTCCTCGAGTGGCTGCTATTTGTCTTTCCCGTGCGCGTCTCTAAAAGGAACACTTTTCGGACGCTCTCTTAAAAGTCTCGACGCACTTTTAAAGCGATATCTCGTTGAAATTTAAAAGCCCCGCAGCTTTCAGGGGCAAACGCCGAAAAAAGGGATTATCGCGGCGTCCCGATCTTCCCGTGGAGCAATTAGTGGCCCTTGGAAACTGAAAGCTGCTGCTGCTGCTGCTACCGTCCAAACACTGTTACACTCCAACAACAATTCGTTAAATTCTATAAATACAACTTGTCGAGACGCCGGCTACGAGAATTGAAATGACACCGAAAATTATGTCGTGTAATTCTGTTTGAGACTCGATGTCAAGCTTAAACTCCAGCTTAAGTAGTGTACACATTAAACAAAGAAGCAAGTGAGGGCTCTTTGGCGCGGAATATAGTTCTTAATTTAATTTAAAAATCTAATTTAACCGAGATGATATCTTGTATAAAGAACGTTTATTCGTCCGCCTTAATTACTGTTCACCTAATTAACTTTCAAAAACAGCTCTGCACTTTTCTCGGCGCGAGTCGTTTAATTTTATCCGTATAATGGGGATTTGGTCGTTCGTTTCGATCGGCCGGCAAAATTAAAATTGCAACGGCGCGATGAGAGGCGGCGAGAGACGCGGAGCAAATTATTAGACAAATTTTGACTCCAGTTTGGACACGAGATACACGCGTGCGGCCAAACTTTTGATCCCTTTGATCTTGAGCGCTTACTCGTCGTCGAGAAAAAACAAGAATAGTCTCGGCATTGTCTATGAAACGCGGACGCGGACGCGCCTCGAATAAAACAATCGGAAATCGGTGCGCGAGCGGAGTGATTCGTTCCACGTTTACCTGAATTACGTCACCGCGAGCCGTATATTTTATTCGCCGATGGCCGCAAGTATTACAAACTTTACTTCGCTCCGAACCACTACTTTCACGGTTTGCTCATTCTTCTTCTTCTTCCTACATAATAAAGCACTCAAATATTTATAGTCGGCACGAAGCAACAGAAATAGTTAAAAAATACATATATTTTCTTGCTCCGATATGGATCGTGAATAACTAGAGAAGAGAGCACTAGCGGAGCTTCGGAATAAGTAAATAAAGGCAGTTGGCGTATGGAAGCGATTCCACGTGGAACGAATGTTCGCCTTATCAATGCTGCCGATCCGAATCCCTTTTCAGCTTTACACCCACGTGAAAATGTATTTTCACGCGTCGGTAGATGTGTTTTTAGACGTATAATTATCGCGCAAAAGGTCAGATTCTGCAGGATTTACTTCATTAGCCTTTGCGACGTAAATCAAATTCCTATCTTCGTTTAATTTTAATCCGCATCGGATTATTTTAAATTAATATCGGAGAAACTAGTGCTCGGCTATTTTTCGCGCACCACAAATTCACCAACCGCTTACCGCGATCTCGTAATTGAGATCTTTTACGGTGACGCGGGCAAACTTTGCACATGATTTCTGATATTATTTTTGGTTCGCGCTATTCGCGCTTTTTGTCGAACGAGCACCGCTTGACTAATTGTCGAAACGCGAGCAGTCCCCCGCCCAACTTTCGCTCGTAAATACCCGTCGGCAAAGTTGGTCGTTTCGAAATATTCTAATAATCGCAGAGCGACGCCGCCGCCGGTGTTATTGTTCGCGCGATCATTGCCGCAATTATCGCGGGCCCTTCGTTAATGCGCTGTTATTACGAGAGCGAGCGCACAGACGCGAAACGGATAAGAGCAGATGGGGGGGGGGGGCGCGCGCGCTTTAGGGGTGATCACGCGCGAATCGCAGCCATTGGAAGCGTGTGCGGCGTAAAAGAACCAGGAGCGATTGTGCAACGCCGAGTCCCGGCTTTGCGGGAATTATCATTTTGTCCCCCGGGAAGTGTAACGCCGCCAAATCTTACGTTCATTTCCATTAATTGGGCGGCAAGCGGAAAAATCCCCCGCTCGATAAAATATAAATGCTATCCAATTCGGTGGGCCGGCGCTCGGCTTTTATCAATGACGGCAACAATAGTCGCGCGCGGTTGCATCCGATAACTGCTTATACCGAAACGAGCGACCTATTTTTGAAAAATATCGATCATTGCAACGAGTTGGCCGAGGCAGTCGAAGGCAACGAGCAATTGCAGGTGACGCAAGAGAGTTCGCGAGGATTCGCCAAGGCGTGGCGATTTTGTGGGTGGAATTTTCGATCTGCTCCTTCGTAGGAAGGAAAGGAACAGGCCGAGGATTCGCCGGCGCCCCGTTAACGCTTGTAACGGGCCGTAAAGAGACGGTAGGCATCGTCCGTAGTTTAAAAATCGTAAAGTGCGTCGCCTAAGCATGCGTGCAATAAAATCCGGCTGCGTTTACGAGGACGGCTGAAACACTTTCATCTCCGGCCGCACGAGACAATTCGCAAGAGCGGTTTACAAGCATTCAATAAGCGAGACGCGCCCGCCACTAAACCGTTACGCCGCATCCGTGTAATCCGTGGCTCTCCGAAAATTACAGTCCTCCTTCCCCGGCGCTCCTTTATCGCAGCTGCTCTCTCTCTCTCTCTGGCTCACGGGAACGACGCCGAAGCTTTCCCCGGGGGGCGTCCGTGAAGGTGCAGCGGCGCTTCCCGTCGAAAGAGCTGGTCGCGCGGACACAAAGAGCCTCGCCGCCGACCGAGGACCCGCCTTTTCGTCCTTTGCTCGCGGTCGGGCCGCGCGCGATGAGTTTTACTTTTACTCGAACTCGGCTTTCACGCAGGAGGGGCGCGTCCCCCGATGCGTTTGCTCGGAGAAGCGACGCCGCGCGCGACCAGCCGAATCCGGAGACAGCGATAAGGAGCGCCGAGAAGGTCGGGGGAAAGAGCGAGTCGCCGAGTGTTGGCGCGCGAATCGTCGATCAAGCCCGGGAGTGAATTTAAAAACGAAGGCACTCGACGTCCGCTGAAAAGAGCACTTGAAACGCGAAATCATAATATTGAGATACTTGTGTTACATTATTATTGTGTACCTTTGGCCCGAGCATAGCTACACGTGGGGGCACGCGAGCTCTAGTATCCTTGTAAGTTAAGAGGGCTGTTAGCATTAACGAGCGCTTATACGTGGAATAAAGAGAGAAAAGAACATTGATTAAAGCGTATGGCACTGGCAGCGCGCACTCGAGAGAGGGAGCAAGCGCAGGCGGCGCTCGTGAATTATTTCGATCTTGAGTGCTTAATATTTATTGTCTAGATTTGAGGTGGTAACTGCCAATGTGCTGCTCGGCGATGCCGTTTAATTGCCTTGGTAGTTGCTACGCAGGTAGCCCAGATGGCTTGTATCGCTGCGAGCTCGACAATCTAATATAGAAGTGTATCAAATTTACGGTAAATTGCTTGTCTGCAGGAGGCGCTCAAACTTGTATAAATCTGTTACAGAAACTGTCCTTACGGAATCCGTATTTGCGGTTATTTTGCAAAACTATACATTATGTGCGCTCCGAGAGTGAGTTACGCGAGTCATAAATTTGCGGCCATTCAATGCTTTTTTGACGCCGTTCTGTATTGTTGCTCGCAATTTATTAGTGATGCCGATGAGAGTAATAAATAAACTCCCGATCGTGTGCGTGTTTGTGAAACGCAACAAACGGACTTTTTAAAAGCTTTTCGCCTCTCCGATAAAAGTAATCTCGAAAAATGGATCCAACTCGTTTTCAAGCCGTCGTAATTACTTTTCGGACATCGCGGAGCTTCCGCTTCTAAATAATAATTCTTCCGTCCATCTCTTTGCCCCTAATATTTAATAGTTTCGACTCAGCCTGGCTGACAACACTAGCCCATTCAAAAAACGTCTCTTTCGAAAACGTAAGACACGGTAGATTTCAAAGGTATCGATGAAATTGCTACTCTTTTCGTAGGACAAAAATTTAGCTAATTCTATGAACACTCGGCTGAAAGTGGCGTAGTTTTGCCCAAGACAACTGCTGCCTAAAAAATTAAAAAATCAAAACGAAGCGTTTCAAGGTCTTGTTATTAATTTCGAAATATACATCGGTTTTACTGTTCGTCGATCGCAACGTCAATAGTTGATATCTCAGTTCGCCTATTCGTTTGATGCATTTGATAATCGACTTTATAAATTAATTGAAATTAAACTTTTCATTAAATTTTTCATTAAACTACGGTCGGTAAAAATATTGTTTAAACGCGCCGTTAAAAAATGTTGATATCGATGAAAAAACTAGATAATATTGGAAAATTAGATTTACTAAAATTAAGATTCATTGCGAGTATGCAATTTTCGGCTATTCTATTAGACTAATGTTTAAATAAAACCGATAATCACTTTTATCTTTATCATGCAGATTGGATTTTAATTTTTCGCAATGAAAATTGAAAACTCTTAAAGGATAATTTACTAGTGTCCACTTCACGCGCGAACATGAAAAAACTATACTTCTAAAGGCATAAGTTATTGGAAATAAAAATTCTTAAGTTTTGAAGACATTTTCGAAGATTTATGTAAAGTAATTTCGAGTGTAAAATATATAAAAACGAAAAGCTTTGCCATTGCAATAATAATACTAGTCTTTAGGATTTTTTGGTTATAGCAAGGTTATAAAACGGAGAGCAGATTTCGTTGCAAATAACGATCGTCAATCGTTTTCAATTATTTCATAAGATTTTCTTTGCTTATTTACATGCAAGCGAATCGCAACGAAGTGTGCACTACAAACAGACATTCGGAAATAAGAGGCTTTATTATAAGTGTGGGTAAAAATGTTGCTTCTATTGAAACGGTGAAACCAGGGGAACCGAAGTAATTCGAGAAATTCGATACGGATACATTGAAAGATCTAGCGTATAATGCAAGCTACGCCCAGAATCGGCGGACGTATAAAATTTTCCACGATTTTCCTATTCCAAATAAAAGCTGAAAATTTAAAATTAAAACTCGGACTCGAAACGCATCTCTTCCGTTTTGCCTCTGCCCCGATAGAGAGCAAGCCACGTGTAAGCGAAAAGTTGATTTTGTTAGCGTTCTGCTCAAAATTAATAAAAAGCAATTCGATGCGCTCCGCCCAAACATTGTAATTTTGCAATTTTATCGCGACATTATCGCCGATTACTTTCGCGACAAACTTGGCCGCGCTCTTTTAAAAATAGAACAATATATTGTGGCATTTGGAAGGTCGCTATTTTATCTCGGTTAAGCGAAAACTAGTCCACGATGCGCTCGCGGATCGCAAGAAAGCGAGGGGCCTTTGTCTCGAATACGCTGATACGATCCGAGTAACGCAGAGCTCCGCTTAATTTTTGTCCTTTGCGCCGTTTTAAAACAGTAGCCGAGTATTTTTTTATTTTTTTAGGCGCCGACGTCGCCGGCCGAGCGGAGGAAAACGAGCAGCGGGAGGCCCCAACGGCCCCCTCAGCTCGTACGGACGAATAGATAAAGTCTTTGTTCGGCTCGTAGCATGTGGCCATGTACCATTAGGTTGTTCGAAAAACGTGTCTAGTCCTGCTATCATCGGGCGACTTTTCCCGTCGGACCTCGCCGCTGAACACGCGCCCGCACACACACGCGCAGGCACGAGGCATTAACAGTCCGACTCGACTCGATTCGAGTAGCCCGCAATAACCACATCCTTGACATCCCATTAATGCACAATGATATTCTATTAAGGCGTGTATCGAGTGCTGCGATCATTGCTCATAATTGATCAGATATAACTCGTTATTTCTTCAGTTTCGCGTCCGGCCGCAACGACGCTTTTGTCAATTTGTTATTTAAATCGGGCGAGCTCATATGGAATTCACCGATCTGCCTCAATAATCTTCCCCGCTAATACAAGCGTATGCAAATCGACGGTTAGACTCGGGGAGCTTCCGCTCGCGTTCGCGTCGTCGGCAAGATTCTATCTTTTGTGCGACGCATCATTGCACTCGATCGCAGCCGAACAAATATCAGCTCGGATTCTGCTGCAGGATTTTGTCGGTCGACTCTATTGGGAGTATCGAATTTCAAACTCGTCCCCCGTTGCTTGTTCTTTTACACGCGCACACGCGCAGCCTTGACTTTGGCGCACCACCAGTGCGCGCATAAATCTTCCACTCGTGCTTTTAGGAGCGCGACAGGGCATTGGACGTGCTTATTGGATCGAAGATGACGAATGCGTTTACGTCGGCCGAGCTCCCGATCAGTTAAAATTCGGTCGGGAAGGAAGGAGGTCTGCGGCGCCGGCGACACGCTCACGGTGCACCGCGTCTCGCGTTCGATCGCCGAGGCTAAGCGTCGTTCGAATAATAAAGGCGCAGGTGCAAAGTGCGTAGTTGCGCAGTACCGCGAGAAAACGTGGCTCTACCCTCGGCTCGGCCGCCCCTCCGGCTCACGGCCGCGGCTGAATGGGGAACTTTGTTTGGCCGTATTATGCGCATCGGGCGCCGGCCGATCGGCTCTCTTTCTCTCTCTCTCTCTCTCTGTCGCGCGCGCGGTGTTATTGTTCGACTCGAAGCGACCGGCTGTCGGTTTATTGCGCGGATGGCGGCGTAACGCGCGTCTGTATCGACTTGGCCGGGCGCCGCGCCGCTCTTTATTGGAGACCTGTAACGCTGTAACGTTGTAACACTACAGCGCATTGTGCGCGCCCGGATGGATCATCGATGTTAACGCTTTTACCGTATCTTTTGCACTTATCGCGCCGGGGATATGTACTTGTCGGAATAGCGCTTTCTCGTATCTTGCGATCCGGCGTGGGCGAGCGGCATTACTTACCTACCGATACTATCTGAAATAGCACTGTGTAAGTCTGTATGACATGCCCCGGGACACTGGTATTCGAGTGTGTACAATGATGCATTTGCAGGGGAAATCTGAATCAACGTCGCGCTGCTCGGCGTCTGCACGCGTGCGCGAGGCCAAAAACTGTGTCGTTCGGCCGTGTTATTTAACGCTTGTAGATGCTAAATGTAATTGACGTAATTTATTCGCGGTGTCGGTAATATTGTCACGGCTTGCCGCTCGAGTGTTCTCGAATATATTGAAACGTACTCACCTGCCTCTTCGCCTCTTACCTTTCCTTTTTAAACTCTGCCAAAATTCTGCTCGACTGCACGTAATTATTCCATCTTGCGCTCTAAGGCAAGTGCACGCTCGTTTTAAAAGCAGCATATTTCCTTTGTGTAATATACGACACGAGATGATAATGTAAAGCCATTCTTCCGGGTTTTTCAACGGAACTAATTTTATTCTCTACGCTTTGTGCCCCTTAGGATGTTCAATTAAAACGTCTAAATTATTTGCGATAAATTTAGGCAGTTTTCCCGTTTTCGTAAGGAGGTGCACCGGACTCTCTCTCTCTCCTCTCTCTCTCTCTCTCTCTCTCTTGTCGCGTTACTCCCCTTCTCTCGGTCTTACTCGTTAGCACCAACAGCCAACAGCTCCGTATTTATTTTCCGTTTTCCATCTACTATCCGCCAGTTCTTCCCGAAAATTTACCTTCTATTTTTTCAACTTGTGTTCTTTTTCACTTAAAAACTAAGTGCTTAAAAGTCTCTTGTTTAACTTGTAAACAAATTTTGTTCAGCAAGTCTATCAATTCGCTACTAAAAAGCTATTCGTTTCTTGCGATCGTAATTTGAAAATAAATCGGACCACAGCTTAGCTTTAAAAATAATTGTTTTACTCAAGGTGTAATTAGTATTCCCTGATTGTTATGAAACGAACACGTGCGATAAATCTTACTCGAGTAGAAACCTCGATTGGACATTACTGTGGAAAATTCCTCTAACCCCGGCAATTGCGAGAAACGAGAATAAATGTCCATTAAAATTAAAAACTCGAGATTATAGTTAAACGGGAGAAAACACTTATGAATTCACAAGTTTTGCTTTAATATCGTTTTGCAATATTGTCCATTCGTTGTTTGAAACTCACGCATACATTCTGCGTCACTCTTGCGTGCAAATAATTTTAAAGAACAATGTCGAGGAACTTTTTATCGCTAAAATTTGTGTCCTCTTAAATTTCCATCCGACTAATATAAATATGCGTGTAAAAGTAAGTTGTCGCAGCCATCGGATCGAGTCGTATTTGCTTTTTTATCATCTCAAAAGTATTTTAGGAGTATTTTAGGAGTATTTTAAATTCGTTCTTTTTTGTCCTCGTGCGCGTATATCAAAGCACGTACACTTTTACTCTCAATGTCCATTAATAATGTATATTCTGATTTAACAATAAAGAATATCTTTGCGACTGCGATTATTTTATTTTTGGAAGCTGATAAAAAAAATCTGTCAAATTTTTTATTCCAAACTATTTGCAATAAAATCCGAAGCGAGTGAACGACGATTACTTTTAAGATAATATTTACCGATCAGTGGTAAAAATAGTTTGCTGTTTTATTATTATTTTTTTAAACCGGAGTGATAAATATCTTGTGCAAAGACGAGGAGAATTTATAACCTTTGCTACTTGTATGCATATTGCAAACGATATTATCAATTAATTACAAAATATTAACGCTTGAATCGTGTTCATTACGTCTTATGCGTACCTTCGCACACAAGCTTTTATGTACGACTTGTGCACCGTTGAAATTAAATTTTTTAGGCGTTGAGTAAATTTGCACTCTTACATATTACAGGAGGTATGAACTTTTCACACAGTTATTAACGAGGGGCCTACCGCACCTCGAGCATCTCTCGAGAATACATTTCGAATGATTTTCCGAAGCGCGATTGGCTTGATGCTCCACTATTTTATGCCTCGCCTCTCTCTCTCTCTCTCTCTCTCTCTCTCTCTCTCTCTCTCTCTGCATTTCTCTCCGACTGCCTCTTTGTTTCGAATGAGCAACCTTTATACGACTTTTTATTTTTAACTTTACTGTCTTGGTCAATGCGCCGGACTTTTTTTCTTTTCATTCCTTT
Source organism: Platyscapa corneri (assembly GCA_018907185.1). Taxonomy (NCBI): domain Eukaryota; kingdom Metazoa; phylum Arthropoda; class Insecta; order Hymenoptera; family Agaonidae; genus Platyscapa; species Platyscapa corneri. The sequence continues at coordinate 213,752 of JACCHW010000045.1, read as the reverse complement.
ATTATGGAAATCGTTTTTGATCGATGGAGATACGCGTTTATAGCTGCGAGCCGGGAAATTTTTCACAGGGTGACCAACAAACACTCGCTTTATGCATTTACGTTTATATTTACGAGAATATGTTCTCGTCATTTATTTTTTATTACATATTTTCCACGCATAACGGATTGAGTTTGATTGAATAATGGATTGAATCTGGTGTTATCCTTGTACGATTTCTTTTCCATATTCAATTATTCAATGGGCTTTTAAGCCGTGACGTACGTGACGAGCTGCCACTTTAATTAGAGATTTTTCGCGATCGAAATTTTACGGGTTATGGGAGATGACGTATACGGAAGTTCGGCATTGCTGGCTTCTTCTCATCAAAAAGTTTTGTTCTATTTTGTCGTCATACGCGTGCATAATGTAAAAAAGTTTGTTCCGAAATTTTGCTCTCCCGTTATTAATTTGCTTCGAGAATATGATAACTTTTGCATAGTTTCGTCTGGCTCGTAATGAGCTTAGAGATTATCGACCAACACGTTTCGCTCTCTTTTATAATTTAACTAAAACTGTAAAAACAGCGATTCTTAAAAATTGAGAAAAAATACTCGTAATTATGCGGGTGTGAATATTCTATAATGAGCGATATCGTCATTATAATCAAAGAAAAATAGCGTATTTGAATTTCATCCATATTGATAATAAATTATTCGAAGCGTCGATAAGTTGAAGAATTTTTATTTGAAGCGTTTAGGGATATTTATATTTGCCATGCGATGGAAATGTCTTCTTTAATTTTACATAAAATCACGTGTTAAATAGACGATGCGGAGTTTGACAAGCATCTTTTACGGGTACTGACTAGAAGGGAACGGATAATTTTCAAACGCACTATTTTCATTGATTATTCAATTTTACGAAGTTAAAATTAATCGGAAATAAAAAAATTTCAAATCAGTTAAAATAAATGATAATAAAAATTAAAGCATAAATTTCATTCTATAACTTATTGGAGTATAAAATCTTTATTTTTCATAACGTTACTTTTATCTTTTTTAGTTGCCTACAGCAAGAATTATAAAATGGCGAAAAATACCATGACATAAATAAAGATATTATCTAACACGTTTTAAAAATTATCAATACAAAAATACAGATACAATTGCTTCGTGAAATGTGGAGATTTTATACAGAAAAATGTTGAAATTAATGTTCCTGTGGAAACAGTTTCAAAAGTTGTAAATATTAAAATTTTCAAAATAGAATTATAAATCTCAATTGAAAGCAATATATTTTACAAAAACCCATTTTTTCACACCGACTAATATCGAATATATCAAGTAATTTTTTTATATCCAGTTGTCTATCTGCATATGTGAATATATGTGAATGAAAAAGTACACGAGATGGTGTAAAATTATATAAGTCAAAAAGTTTCTTGCACATTATGGACATAATTATTGATATTAAAGCAACCGTACAAAAATAGACCTATAAATAAATTTTTCGTCAAATACTTTATTTCTTCTTACTATTACAACGTCATTCAAAGAAATATAATTGTTTCAATTTATTTGACATTACCGTAGGTGCGTTTTATTATTTATGTCCGAATACTACATACAATGAAAATACTTTTATGCAAAATATAAATTTATAGTGATGGCCATATTGAGATATATATATATATTTATTTGTTGGTAACAAATTTAATAAACACTTCATTCGCGATGCAGATAATATCTTATCGCATGAATCGTAACGAATTATCAAGAAATAAATACGTTTTTAATCTCCACTCACTTTTTATGGAAATATTTCTACGCTTTTTATATCATAATTATATACATACATACGTATATGTATATATATCTACAGACTTTCTCAAGTCAACATAAAAATAAATTCTATTCGATAATTTATTCAAAAATATTTAATGCAATTAATTTTATAACTTAAAGCCGTACTTATAAATGGATTCAATTATTAATAATATTGATTGGCTGGCAGCTGATACATCACTTTACTCATGATCAATCAGTGGAAAATTATCAAAGCACTTCTGCAGTAAGGCTTTGATCACCTGCTAAAGCCAATTAAGAAGATAAGACTCAGATCTTAAATCTTCAAGGCATCAGATTTTACAATAAATTCAATGATGAGCGAATACACGGACTTTTTAATATTTAAAATTATCCGCATATTTTGCAGACGTTTAAAAAATAAATTTAAAATTAATTATAAAATATTTTTAATATTACAAATATTTATAGAAGCGTTAGTGTTTTTGTTTTTTTACGCGCCATTATAACGACTATTACTTATTTTCATTTAAAATATGACAGCTTGCATATATACACCCCCCCCCACACACACACACACATACACAACATTTCCTTATGAAATTAGTTCCAACATTGTTTTATAACTCATTTAAAACATAGAACTAAAACTTTCGTATCTAAGTACAAAATTATACTGGAGCGCATCAAGTCTTAAAAAAATGGAAATACTATATCTTTAAATAGTTTGTGTCTGTTCTAGGTCGTAAGGCACACCTATGGAATACACAAAAAGACAAAGTTGTAAAAGTTTCTTTGCAACTGAATTGCCTCAATTAATTTTAAATAATTTTCGTACAAAGTATAATATTTACAACGGTGCATTTAAAATATTTACGAACGCAAGCGATATTTGTTATTAATAATGTTTAAATATTTTAGGTACTATTTGCGTAATTTTTATAAACGAGTTACGCAGATTAATGGTACATGGGAGAAAATTGCGTATTTTAAGTAAACATCATAAAAATATTACGATATCTAGCAGAGTGAGAGGAGGATATTCGCTTCCGATTTTATTACGCGAACTGTCATGCCATCCATACATCAATCAGCTACTGTTATTAGAAAAGTATTTTGATTTATGCAAAAATGAACTTTATCTCTTTTGTAATGCGAAAACTTTTGAATAATTTTGGCTATAAATAGGAACATAGTTTTCTGCTTAATTTAGATCTATTTACAAATAATAAGGAAATAATTTGTCCATTCATGCTATTCTATTCATAAAGGTTGATGTATAAACCGAAGCGTATTTCTACTCTTTAAATATGCTTTCTTAACTATTGTTTAAGTATTACAATAAACTCCTTCGTGTAAAAACAGTACCGGCTCTTTATTATATATATACTTTTAAGATAGCTTTTGAATATTATATATACAAAAATCCTATAAAATTATGTCAAGATGTATGAATGAATTAATCTTAATCTGCGTTGTTGTTAACTGTATCGAAAGAATTAACATTTGTCAAAGATTTTCCAGATACCATACAAACGTAAATGCTTATTATTTTTAAGAAACAATAGTCTTCCAATTCGAGTTACAATCTACTACTCATTATGTTAATTATGCGATTAAGAGTTCAGAAAAACTTTTTACTTGTAATCGTACATGAAGGGTTAAAATATAGATGTCTATGTCCAATAAAAAATTTAAATTAATATTAATGGAAAAATCGCACTGTTTTTATGCAAGAAATGGAGTAATTTTCAATTATTCTTTTTCACAAAAATGAAAAGTCTGATTGATGGAAACAGGAAAATAATATTTATTACAATTTCAATTTCAAGAATGTCAAAAACTATAAAATATTGAAAAAATAATAGATTGTGAGAAATAGTTGATAAAAAAGTCACAACTACTAAAAAAGTCAATAATTGGGAACATATAGTTTGAAAAAGATTCATGATGAATAAAAAGAAAAAAGGAACGAAGGATAATTAGATAGGAAAGATTTTGACAAAATGATGAGCAAAGCTAAATAGGTTTAGCCGTAAAATATTATAATTGAAAAGATGCTTAAAACGGTATAATCGCAAGAAGACACTAATTTAAAAATGTCAGTAGAATTAAAACGCTGAAATTAAAATATTACGAAAAAGAAAAAGAATACGATAAAAAATAGAAAAAAGAAAAGTAATTCGAAGCTAATACCAAATAGAGAAGAAAGAACAAAATGAAAACCACTTATGAATATATTTAGATAATGTTCAAGACAATGAGGAGCAGAAACGAATATTAATAGAAAACAAAAGAAGTAGAGAAAGAAGCTTGGGAAGCGCCAAGAATATAAAGAAAATCAAAGCCAGGTAAAAGGAGAAATAGAAAGAAAAGATAGGAAATGTATTAGAAATAAAAGGAGATTAAAGGGAAATAGAAGAAGCAAGAAAACACGTAAGTACAAAGGCACTAAAAATGAATACATTAAAATAGCTTAATGCGTAAGCTAGAATGACTCAAAGATAACAATATAATGTAATGAATGAAATACATGGTAATGTAGTAGAAACAAAATGTAAAATAAATTTGTCTTTTAAAGTATAATCGTTACAAATAACTTTAATAAAATTTATATTCTTATAAGAATAATTTATGTGCGTGCTATTATGAATAGTTTGGAATTTATTAATCTCACAGCAGCCCAAGAATACCAATTTAATTCTCCAATAAATTTACCCTTTGTACGCAGAAGAATATTTTCGAGAAATGTAAAATTATATCCATAATTATCGCATTCGATTTTCCGTTTTTTTGAGCAAGTAACAATTTTAGTCCAAACACACATATCGAGCTTTGATTAAACTTGGCTCGCACCCTCCGACATCTGAAAATGGTTGAAGTTTTGAGTTCATACAGTCGGTAATGCTATTACCGAACCCTATAAATATATTTTGAACTGCGAATAGACAAGGTGACGTTGAAGGGAACGAAACATGTGGTAATCCGAAAGAGGCAGGTTCGGCGAATAAGCCGCTCGGGAGGGAAAACTTTTTACCCAAGGAATATAAAAGTTTTTTGGCTGTATACACCCATATATGAGCATATATTTTCATGCAGAAGAATCGTAAAACTCAGCAGTCTGTTTTCTGAATTCCCTTCAGTTTGTGTAAGCGATTGGAAATCGGTTGTTGAGGCCGAGCTAACGGGGTGGGGGAATGACTTTAAGCTCCCGAATAAGCTCTTATTGTATTTCGAAGGGATTTTCATCGAAAACCGGCTCCAGGAGCCTCAATTTTTTATTTCAATTTTTTCCTCCGAGATCTAAAACATTTTTCACGCGAAGCTTCAAAACAACCATTCCAGAACCTTTGATATTTGTTTCTACGTGTACTGGAAATGTCTAGTTCTTTCCGTGGACTGGAGCAAAAAATTTGCGGCCTTGGGAACATGCTTTCAGTCAAAGGGTACGAAGAGAGAGAGAGAGAGAGAGAGAGAGAGAGCAAACTAAAACTTTAGATACGAGAGAAAGCGCGATAACATTTTGCAGATAATTATTTTAATGATGTAAAAACACGCGCGCGTTTAAAATTGTTGCTTCACTGCAATCAGAATGCAGCAAATAATACATTAATAACTCGTAAATACGCAAAAAAATCATTTAAATTATTTTTAAAGAGATCGTGTTACATTTCTACTTTTTCGGTTTTAATTATAATTGGACGAATTTGCTTCTTGCGGAAGAAATTGAAACGTAGCCGAAAGAGTATTGTGTTTAAATATTTAAAATTAGCTAATTTCATCTAATGTCGGAAAATATGTGTGTAAGCCGCTCTAATTTCACTTTATCGAATCCCGCTATAATAATACAAATTGTAAACGCAAAGAGATTATTTATTTTCATTTTTCCCTGCGCAGGTATAACTTAATAAACGGGTCTTGAGATTAATTTGAAGCGAAAAGTTTAGGTAATTACGATAAAAATTACAAAGAAATTAATGAAATTATCGTTAACGCCTCCTTTCGTAAGCCCATAGATTAGGCTCGCGTCTTGATTAATTTTCCTTTAATCGATCGAAGCGAAAATTGTTATAATTCAGCGCACGCTTTGTTATTATATTCAAATTCTCCGCGCGGTTAAATTGCCGCCATTCCCAACAATAAAGAATAAAATTGATTGTAATACTTTTCAATACCCAGCGCATTATGTCCGCTCTCGTATAAAACAATTTCTTTTTACGATCAACAAAAGAAAATAGAAAATGGGATGGCAAAATATACGTAGAGCAACATTATTAGGATCGTATCGCAGTTGGGAGAACGGGAATATATATATTTGCGCGTGTGGGTGAACGGACTCGGTATGGCGGTAGCCCATAAAAAGCGTGGCACTCGATCTCAAGTGCTAAATTGAAACACTTTTCTGGATCTTCCGAGGTTTTTCACGTTTATTTCGACTATTTGTCACCAGGCGGATAAAAACTTCCTGTAGCAGCAAGCATTGATCGAAGGAAACCGGGCTAAGAGACATTACCGGATAAGAGTTCAGCTTAAGTGTCGCTCCTCTCTCTCTCTCTCCCTTTACCACTGTCATCTGGAAATATATCGAAATATTGTATCCGAGTATATTAAAAAATGACCTCCTATATCTTTTTCACCTTTCACTCATACCCTGTACAACAATGCCGTTTTCTTCTATCTTTAATGCACTCAATTAATGATTATAGCATTTATTTAAAAAATGCTGTATAGTTACTGTATTTTTTACGCAATATTTGGATTCCAGTAAAACCTTTTTCGATTCGCAATTGTAGATTTTATAGATGTTGCTGGTAGCGAGCGAGCAAATTTTTTCTGACCCGCTTTCTTTGTTAATAAGCAATTTAACAATTTGTCCGTATCCGGCTAAAAAATAATTAACCAAACGCACGCAGTCCGTTATTTATTAATTCTGAATTTAATACAATACATAAAGATAATAATTTAATAAATGGTATATTTGACGAAAGTATGAACTTGAATTAGCGTTTACAATTAGTGAACAAGTGGTTCGACATTGATTCATTTTAAGTCATCAAACAATACTCAATTGATTTCCGTGATTCAGTGTTATTTCGGTTTTAGTCGAGAATAAATTAAAGAAGAATTAATGCGACCCAGTTTCGCTTAATTTAATTTATAATTACTGTTAAGCCATGGAATAAATATTGCAGTAATTAGAGAATCTAAGTACAGTTTTGAGAAAAATGTTTATTTAATTTATGCTTGATTTACTTTAATGTAACGCTAGACGGAACTCGTTTTAATATAACTAAAAGGACATTAATGCTCTGGTAAAAGTTGATACAATTGAAACATTATTACATTAGGGGCATTGTAACGGTGCAAATTTCTATCTAATTAACTTGTAATTTTGAGAGATTAAAAAAGTTATTTCAGCTACGTGTACGGTTACTATAATTTAAAAATTAGCCTTTAAAAATTTTCAGCTAACGTAATTATTACCGCAGGCGAATTATTTGCCCCCGTCATCTTTCTCGCAAGGTAAAAGCTACGAACGAGAGCCAACCAACATTTTCCAATCGGGCCTTAACCGATTAAACGCAACAGAAACAGCAGCGCAGTAGCAGCAACAACAACACCTTTAATATCCTCGAATAATACGCGTTAAATCAATTTTCGCGCAACGCTGTAACGCGGTAATTAGTGCAATTACCGGAACACTAATCCCGGGAGCGACGGCCGACGACCCAACGAACGTTCAATTGGAACGACAGCAAGAGCAATAAAGAATTTGTTCCCCGAAAAAATGCAGCAATGGAAGAGAATGCGCGGCACGCGAACATCCGGCGCCCGATCGGAGCTTGTGCGAAAATTGTCCGGTGACGCCTCTCGGAAAGCCACGAGGTCTCGCGAAGACGTTACTCCCGCGCTCTATATATACGGCCTTCTAACTTTACAACGAGCCGAGGAGCAGTGGCTTCGGCGTCGGCGTCGGCGTCGGCGTCGGCAGTGCCAAACCCCTCCCGAGCCCTCTCCCGTCCTCATCGATTGGGCTCTAAACTTTAGTGGCCTATAAAGCAATAGAGAAGGCCGTGCTTTTAAAGATTTTTCCAGCGGCGCCATCGTCGCCACCGCTCCTCGATAATGCTCGTCAAAAATTTTACAACTTCCTGCACCGCGGATAGATCGGTGTAATTGATTTCATAAATCGGGCATGTCGCGCGGCCTCGAGGACTCGCGCCTCTTCCTCTTCCACTTCTGCCGCCTTACACCCACGCGCGCCTCGCTCCCGTGCTACGCTCGACGTTTGGGCAGAGCGCAGCGCCTCCGTTAAATCCAGCTGAAACGGCCGGATAAGATTTTAATATAACTGGCGATAACTCGCAAGATTCGCAGCTTCTGCGCTCGCGCGAAATACGCCGATTAAAGTTGCCCGAGAGACATTTTGCTCGAGAGGAGTCTGCCGGCGAGTCGAGAGATGAGCAGCTCCGCTCGCTATTTTAATAGAAATGTACGAGCGAAGTAATAAAAAGCCGAGTCGCGAAAGACTCGACGACGGTATATCGAGACTCCCGACTTTTATTCGATTAGGACTCTTTTAATCCGTCGTCGGTTCTTGATGGAAATTTCAGTCGCAGTTGTTGCCGATCAATTGTCACGAAGCACAAGATGTTCGACGATGCGAACTGCAAATTTTTTTCCCCTCGCCAAAGAGCCATTAAGGCTTGAATGCTTGTTTGCGTGATACGACCGCGATCGATGTATCGAAGGTCTATTCTTGCTTTTCCGAAACTCTGATTAAAGCTGAAGCGTGAGTCGGCGAACATTAGTTTGAAAATATTATCCCAATTTTTTATTCACTCCCAGGCAGCATTGATATTTAATTGCAATTTTTCTTTATGCTTCAGGTGAGTCTCAGGCTGATCATTACCTTACTCGATCGCTTTTACCAAGTAAGTTACAGTATAATTTTCAAACTGCCTTATTTCACGCATCATATATATTATGAATTTAAATTCGTCTATAGTTATTTACCGCGCGTCTTACATCGCAGCTTAGCTTTGCTAGAAAGTTTCTTTTTTATTCAGCAATTTTTTATGCTCGCGTTATACGGAAACTGGTTCTAGTCTCTGCAGTCGCTAAATACACACCGGGGAAAGGTTTTCTTTATGAATTACGCGTTAAAAAATGCATAAAATACGTAAAAATTTTTTATATAGATGTAAGCTGTTCGTACTTATTAGTCAATTTCAGTCACAGTAGCTTACGAGCAATAGTCGCACGTATTGGTAATCAATTATCTCATCATTTGTAATATTTACTTTTAATTGTCAAATGTCTTATATCGTGGAGCGAACAATCTATGTCTGTGCATTTGAAATTCCCTGCTTTTCATTACCATAGTCGCGAAAAATATACTCTTTCGCGAATAAAACCATCGCTACATTATTGCAGAAGAATTCATTTATATTTTATTGCGATACAAATCTAATGTTTATGTTTTAATAAAATAAAATAAAACGGTTGTGGGTTCATATTTGCTTAGGAAAAAGCAGGGAAAGCGCAGTTTTGATGGTAAGATCGTTTAATATAAGAACATTATTGCTCGTAATTTTGTGAATTTATTCTTGCGGAGAAGCTACAAAGAAACAGAGGAAGCATTACAAAATTTTACTTCCACTTAAATAAGTTTATACTTTCTATCGGATGCTTCAGTTGCGCTTCAAATGAATAAAAATTAATTAAATTTAAATAATGAAAATCACCGATAAATTATTGCATTGATTTTTCATAGTTCATATATTTGATATCGGAGCGGCTGTAGACTTTTTTATTCTACGAACATTTTCCATTCGATTTGACAATCTTCGATGATATCTGGGCCACGAGAAATTTTATTTTTTAAGCTTTAATAGTGTGTAAAGCGAAAATAATATTCTATGCTCCGTGCATGTTAACGTTTTCATTTCTTGAAACGTTTTTATCTTCGTATATTAGCGAAATTTTAATTTAATTTGCAAAGTGTGGAAACAATTTTAAATTATATTTAAAGTAAATTCTATGGATGATTACAAATTGAAGATAATTTTAATTGTAAATTTATCCGAGAAAAATATAATCTTTTCATATTGCGCGCAGAACGTAAACATATCTTCGCATTATTAGTGATCGATAATTTACCATCTCTTTGAAATATTGTAGATTTGTGTCAGTTTATATTATTGAATAATTTCCAACGTTATCAAACGAAGAAAATGTGTTTTTGCGATTTTATAAAACGCGTGATATTAGATGAAAACATTTTTATTTTCCTTGAAATATATCGTAGCAATAGGTCAAGATTTTTAGTTTTAAGTTCATCTTGGACTTGAATTAAAATTATAACCGTAAATATATTTTATTTTCAAATTACATACATTAATAAGCTTGATCGAATTATTTTCAATTTAATTATCGGATAAAAATGAATAAATTATAGTTTTAAAATATAAAGTACTATTATTTCCTTTCTTATTACAATTTAATTGCAATAATAAAAAAATTTGGACTATTATTGCTCTCGTATAAATACAGTTTATGATAATAATAAATTACGAATATAGTATTTAGAATTTAGTATTTAAAATTTATGCAATTCGAGCGTTCAAATCTAAGTGTGTTATGCAAAATTTAGCACATACGAAGCCTTATAATTTCATAATAAAAATAAATCCTCGATATTGAATCTTGCATTAATAATTGTTTCATCGAATTAAATTCAATTTTTAACGAATCTCTAAACATTATAGAAAATATCTGAAAAATTGAACGAATCCTTTTCACACGATTACGAATACATATTTTGTAAAAATCTTTTTTCCCACGAATTTACCAGCGCAATTCAAGGCTTTTTCGTTTAATAACAAAAGACTAATTCGGAGCTTTAAACCAGTATAATTTCCAAAGGGTTTTTACCCGATCGACGACTCCTTGCAAAAGCACATGTGAAATCGCACATCGACAACGATAAATTACTCGGCCTTAATACGTCGATGAAAGAGAAAAGAAGGAAAAAAGATTTCTGATTCGTCGGGTTAACGCGTTTAAGGATTCCTGCGCGTCTATAAATGATGAACGCTCGTTTCGCCCGAATTCTTGCTGCAATTCTTGGTTAAACCAACGAGGCGCACAAGTACACGAGCTTGCCGACGTCGCAAACATCTCCGAAGATCGCACTTGTAACGTATTGCGCGAGGATTTGCACACGACAAAGCTTTCCGCACAATTGCTAATGGCATTTACTGTAAGTTGATCAGAAACACGTGTACGTGCACGTCACAGAGGTAATTCCAACGGTATTTTTAGGCCCACGACGAGCGTCGAAATTGTTTTATCGCCTCTCGCGCATGCTCAAAGCGAAATATTGTTCGAACGGCGAATATTGGAATTTTCATTCATTGCGTTTATTAAGTGCGCGCGCGCGCGCGACATGGAAAATCTATTAACGGAGAATCTTATAAAGCATTGTTGCATCAATGGCGAAACAAGCTTATCCGGGTTAAATATTTTCCCATCTATCGGGACACAAAATTCTCTTCCGCAATGAACGCGTGTCTTATTGCACCTCAATTTCATGCGCGAAATTAAATAAATTTCACTTTAAATTGAATCCGCGTGTAGTGCATTCGTCGGGTTAACCAATCAGCGACTCTTCTATTTTTCACACCTGCAGATGAAACTTTTATATTAAAATAGTCGACGGAACTTTCGAAACTTTATAGAAATTCTATTCGAGCCGTCCTATCGAATATATAATATCGCTGATATAATTACAAATAGTCAAAAAGTGACTGCGCGGAAACGGTGGAACTTTCATTATGAATCGCGAGCTTCTTTTTTCGTGCCTCGAACTTAATAAGCTACTTGCTCCTATTACGTTGCGTTAAAAATGCTCTATTCGGTGGCCCTCGACGCTCCTGATGCATAAATTCGTCGAGACTATTGGAATATAATGCAGCAAGTTTTATGAATGAGCTCGATTATTCTCGGAGTAATACTAATTACGAGTTAATTCATTAAATTACGAGTCGGCGTCTAACGGAATAAAAATTTTTATCCATCAAATTATAAGTTTCGTGTTATTTCTTTAAATTAAATTTCCCTCTTGCGAATTAAAATTTATATTTTTATCCCATTTAGTTTTGAAGAAGTAACCGACTACTTCTGGACTCGCACCACTTGGGTTCTGCACTGTATAAATATTTCAATTTCTTTTTTCGGCGCTTGCAATAATTGCAAAAATTACATGCAAAACCGGGCCGCGTTGTTCCTGTTGGACCATTCGAGCGAGAGATAGTTTTATTCGAATTTAAAAATGGGTTACAGAAAAGAGAGACACGCATCTATCGACCGCGTGTACAGGTTCCTTTAATATTCGGTGCGTGCGTCGACGCCTTAGCTGTTTGTTCTTTTCATTTAATCATTTCGCCGAGAGAGGCGCCGCATTAAAGCTTATTCATCATCTCGGAATGTAACTAATTCGATTAAGCTTATCAGCCGGAACAACTTTTTGGCGAAACTTGGTCGAACCGCGAGTAAAAATAGCTTTGACCTTTCGACGGACAGTCATTTCGTAGCAAACACTGCGAAGCATCGCGCTTTTTTAATTGATGCGCGAGGATGAAACGGCCATTCGCGTTTCCTTTTTCCCGACGATGCAAGCGCAAGGAGATTATACGTTGACGTGCACGGAAGATCGATCGGAGCTCCCGCCAGAACAGAGAACATTCCCAAGTTATGAAGGCGAATGAAAAACCGATCTCCGCGTACCGGAGATCCGCAGGCGAAGGCTCAATTATGTCCGCGGATAAGCGTGTACTGGCATTACATATCTACTCGTGAAATCGATCCCGAGCATTAGCCGGCCAATAATTTGAATAGCTCTTTAATTTAATAAGCAATCAGGTTTATGGAGCGCTCACCACCTCTTCTTCCTCACTTTCTCGCTCGGCTTCCTTCCTTCCCGACCTTTCCACCACACCTGCATCTCTCTTTTTTCCCAATGTTTACCCCGACGCTTAATATTCGAGATAACATACTATCCGACGGTTAATTTGCATGAAATGAATGAAAATGAAGAGATTAATACACGTTTGCTTCCTGTGCCTCTTTAATGGAAAATTGATTGTTCGCGGGATTACGATCATTGGTACAACTGAAACACGTTTATTTATAACGCGCGGAAAGTTCTCCAAACTATTTATCAACACTTTTTAGCGGAGGTTGTCTCGATGGCGAAAATAATGTTTAACGCGGATACGGAAAATCTCCTCGGATGAAAAGCACGAATGCAACGTACGATATTCTTGGGAGTACAAAAGACCTGTAATGGGAAAAATTTTATCTCCGGCTGATATGAAAATTTAATAAATTTAACGTCTGAATTATTCAAGTTGAATGCAAGTAGATGTACAGTGCGCCTAACGAGATACACTTTTTAGCCGAGCTACATGTAATTAGTTATTATAAATAGTGGAAAAATTGTTTTAATCAACGAGTGCTTTACATTTTCAGTAAAACTTTGTGCTTCGTCTCTACTTCTGAGAAAACTATCGATCGACGTTGTCCTAATAACTTTTCTTTAACAATTTCGCTTAATTTAATCGACGGCACGTAACTCGTGTTACGCGCGACAATCGGTAATTCGTAAGGGAAAAGTTAAGAAAACTGGGTTTCGATCTCAATGGAAAATTCAAACGTGAAACTTTAAATGTTTCGATAGTGATAAAACAAAGATACAAATTAACAGGCACGTTAAAAAGAAATCTGCATTTTTAATTTCGCGCGCGGCTATTTGCAGAAAGATTTTTGCGAAAGGAACTGACGTCGCGAAAAATATTATTCGTCAAAGTTTTTGCACTGTACGCGACGAGTCATTCCGTAATCGTTTTTTTACGCCCGGAGTAATCAATATCTTCGGAAAGGTCTTTGTTTCGTCAAAGTCATCTCAAGTTTTTATTACACATCAGATTGAAGTTCCTTAAGTTTTCAATGCTTTAATAAAGAAATTTAACGCAACTTCGTTTAAGAAAATTAAGTTGGCATTGTAATCTGTTATCGAATAAAGTGGAAATATGAAATTGTAAGTTAAATGTTCTTTGCGCAATAACATTTGAAAACTTATTACTCTCATTTTGAGGTTTAATGCGAATCATTGTATGTATTGTTATTTAATTTTATTATTAGCATTAATATATTGCATTGAACGAAATTGTTCAACTGGGCATTTAAAGCGAATTTTTTTTTTTTTGCACAAACACGTTTTACATTTTTATTTATTTTTTTACAATTGTGTAATTAATGGCGTATATATATGTGTGCACGCACGAGGGAGGGACGTGCACGTACACACAAACGCGTTTCTTGTTTAATTTATGTCCAACTATATTTTAAGTGGCACTAAAATAAAAAATTTAGCGTTAAACGTAAAATACGTAATTTGAATAAAGAAAATTGAAACGAAAAATTAAGAAAACTTACACTCAAGAGAACAATTATTCACAAATAAAGAGGCTTGATAGTTTTGCTTGAGAAAACTTAATGAAATTCATGGGATTATTTTCGCCATAAAAAGATTCGAGATTAAAATAAAAGAATTTGACGCGCGCAATCCAGAAAAAAGTTGAAATAATAAAGCTCCTTTCAAAAGCGTTTCTTAATAGATCTCGTATATATCTAGTAGGGTTTAATTAAAATACCGTAACGCCTCGCGTCTCCTTCTTCATCCACAAACGATAAAAACCGTATCGATATATTTCAATTTAAAAACTAATTTTGATCGCGTTCGTGAAAATAAGATTAAAAATTAATTAAACCGAGTAAATGTAAGAGTCGGCCTACAATAAGTAGACGAAACTCTGGCCCGGGTTACCCCATCGAGACGCCCTGAGCCGTTTGTACATTTTTTAATCAACCGAAATTGACTGATTCAACGGCAGCTGCGGATGTGCGCTCGGGGCGCAGCGACTCCTGCAAGCAACAGCCAAACACGTTTACGCGGGCATCGTCCTCGTATAAATCCAGCGAGAGCGTACGTACCGCGCCAGTCCCGAATAAACGACCCGGACACGTCTCCCCGGTAAACTATTCAAACGCTTTTATTCATCAATTAAAGCTCTCGGTTGGCCGCCGGCCGACGAAATGACGCGTGTAAAACTCGGCCGATAAATCGCCGAAGAGTAACGAGCGTCGGCTCGAAAGCCATTTTTTCCACTCGAGCCTCGCAATCTCCCCCGCTTTTCCTCGGCGGTCACTTTCTCCAGAGCCATTCATAATTTCATCGCTCTCCGTTTATCCCGCTCCCGGCCATTCATTGCCGCCTCTCGCGCTCTCCCTTATCTCTCGGGCTCGTCTAATCTTAGCCTCTCGCTCGCACTCGGCGTCTCTCTAGGCCGCGCCGTAATCTGGGTCGATACCGAAAGATTAAATTCCAGCGCCTCCATGCTGCATCTTTCCAACGGCGACACGCACGCAGCCGCGTGAAAAGTTATCTTCGCCAGGCGTCCCCGTCTTCGAGGCGGCGCTTGTTTTACATCGGAACACATGCCGCTGCTCCCCGAGCCGAAAGCTTTTCATCCTCGTTTCGCGCTCGACTCCGTCGTTTGTTGCCTCCTACCCACGGCGTTGCATCTTGAATGCGTAAATTTCCTCATAAATGTGAGAGCGGCATTAAAATGCTAACGAGTGCGCATTGCAAATATAACGTGCCTCGACGCCGTATTTACCGCGACAAGTTTTATCCTAGCCTCCTCCGGTAGCCTGCGCACGCACCTTACGCACCGATCCCTAAAAACTGCTTTGAATAATTACCAAGTTCCGCTTGACCCGGATCGGATAAAAGTTACTCGCAGCTTTTACTTAATCTCAGGTTTCCGCGCAACTTTGCTTAACGCGCGCCCTTCAACTTTTCCAGCGAACGCTAATATTTATTCTCGCGTTATCGTCTGGTTTTCGTCGACGAAAGACGCGGACAGAACTAAGGACAATAATATCAAAGCGCGCCTATTTTTCGCTTCGTGCAGAGCCCAAAATTAAAAAGCGGAAAAAGTAGGGAAAGTTTGAAGAGAGGATGTGGTCGTAAGCCCGGCACGAGTACTCTCTTAACGATCGAGTAATGAAAATTGATTTATCAAAGCACATATTTCTTGGGTTAACGACGTGGCTTCGAAATTCCCCGTCTAGATCTTGTTCTTGGGCGGCGAGATATCTATATTTCTCAATATAATTGAAGCGCGCGAAATTGGATTGCCTCTGGGGCTGTCCCACTCCGTCGTATCCCGGGTAATTTAAAAAATGAATTTTTCGTTAATTTTCAGAGGGAAATATGGCCGGCGCGCGCACATAACTCAGCGGTCCCTCATCGCTATGCGCCGCTCTATTGAAATCTTCCTCGCCCATTCTCTCTTCCTTTTCCTTTTCCTCTCGCTAGGGAATATACGGCTTCGCTGTTTTCCGTTTGCATGCACTACATGCCCGTATCGCACCGCGCAGCGAAACTTTTTCGCAATATTTCGGATCGCGGCGAGTTTCGCTCTTTTCGCACGACCGCCTTTTTGTTTGGGTACACACGCGGCTGCGGATTTTTTCGCACCAGCCCAGATTTACCAGAGAAGAGCTTTAAAGTTTCGTTGCAGCTACCGAAGCTCCGAGAGAACATCGCGCGCCAAGACGAAATTTCGAGGCGAATTTCGCCTCGGTCTTTTAATTCGCCCCTTACGGATCGAACGAGGCTTGTAATCATGTAATTATGCAAAACTGCAGGGCTTAATACGAGCGTTCTATCCGTCTTGGGGAGTCGCTTGCTAAACTGGCGAAGATGTTGTTGAAATTGCGGCCTCTGCAATCTTATCAGTCGGAAATCGAAGAATCGAGTAGCGTAAAAATTCTGCTCGGCTAACTTAATGACGTGTAATTTAAAAATGCAAGAGTCACATTTTAAACGGCAATGCTAAACTTGAAACGGAATCGAATCTTTTGTATCTTTTACAAAACTTAGTATTTTACTTACGAACCTTGGTGTTGTTTTATTTTTTTTTTTTTTAATCGACGATGAATTTGAAGCGCATTAAAACGAGTGGAGGAAACGGTAATGTGTATTTGCTAGCGGAACGTCGTTGTTTCAATCCAAATTTGTTTATTACTGAAAATTGACTCGTAGACGTAGTTCGTTAGAGATTTTTATGTATCGACTATGACGCTAATTATAGATTGGGAAATTTTTACAAAAATCATCTCTCGCGAAATTGCACTCGAGGCTTTAGTCGTCCAGTAATTTCGTAAAGAAAAATAAATAGGTTCGTCAATAAATAACGTCTTTCCTCGTAATGAAATTTCCAGAGGCAGCCATAGAGTTTGCTTTGAATTCTCCGCGGCCTTTGCAACCCTTGGCCGTATCGCCTTTCGTCTGCACAAGTGTGCGCGGGGGTGCGCGCGGGTCCGGGGTTGGACGTACATAGACAGGAGTGTAAGACTTTATAGAATTGAATCAGTGCACGCGGCTCTGGGAGCGAGATGTGACCGTCCGTAGACAGAACATCGATCGCTGTCATATTTGTGTCATCTTTGCGTCGTGGAATCAAGCTTTTCTATAATTAAAAATGTTTCCGGATAAATTCTTCAATTTGAAAAGTAATTCGCATTAATGATGAACGAGAGATTGGAAAATTTTTTTAAGCCAGGAATTCAATCGATTTCCGATGCTCTATCGCGACTTTTGCGCCGAAAAGATTTAATCGAGCAAAATTATACGGCGAAATGTAATATTATTTGTCCGGAAAAAGTTGTCCATTACTTGATGCATTTTTGTGCTGCAGCTGAGCTCGCGTTCGTTCAACAATTGCACGCGTATCTCTCGAATATTTAATAAATAATTTATCAATTTTTGGAATAATATAATAAATGTTCCTAAAAGAGCAATAAATAAGCCATCAAGTGAGCAAAAGCATATTTCATATTAAGCCAGCGCCTAGAAAAATATATCAAACTCCATCTCGCTATAAATATGTTCACATTTTACAGTATGGAGCGATTAAATTTTAAAAGAAATTCTCAAACATACGCTGCACTTTATTAGAATGAAGTTTATTTATTAGAAATACGTCGATACTAGAATATTGTTAACAAATCGCTTTTTTCCAAATAAAAATAAACCTTGTTACTAATAAGCTACGGATGAAGTTGGGCGAATAATTTTGCACACAATCTTGTGTAACGTTACTTATTACTAAGAAAACGTTCGAAGGATGCATTATTAGAGAAAGAGTAAAGTGAGCTCTGGGAGAATTACGTTGGATTAGCGTACTAATGTCTTTATTTTTAACAGATATTCGGTCTTTATTTGAAATTATCGAAAAGTTAACTGCCCCTCGCATCGCGTTCATTAATTTTTTATACATATTTTAGACGCGAATTCTGCTTCGGAAAAAAACCCCTCAGAGCCTCTTTTATATAACAGAAATAATTTGCTTTATTTCAACTAAATGAGTCGCGCTGCTTCACAATCCATCCACACGCGCAGAAACATAAAATCTTTCTATTTTTATCGATTTCCGGAATTAAAAATTTCCCCCCGTAAAATAAAAATGAAAAATTTTAATTTCTTTTTCTCGGGTTTGCCACAGCGAACTGTTGATTAAATAGCTTTTGCGACGAATATTTATCTGTATGGAGACCGCGATTCAAGCGTCCTGGCAAAATTAATCATCGAGATATTATGACGTTTTACTCGCGCGAAGTCCAGACTCGGCATTTAATTTCATTCTGAAAAATATCTTTTACGCTGCCCGTTCCGAGAACAGGAGCGGCCAAATGAAAAATATCTCCCCGTAACGCGCGAGCCTTCATCTGGCCCGATATTTAAACAATAGATGTCGCCGAAGTTTATTTCGCGTGGAAGTTGCAGTTTTTAGTTACCCGGGGCTTAGTAAAACTTATTAAAACTGTCCGGTGAAACCGAATGTAACTCTGGATGCTTCTCATCATCGGCTCGTGAACTCTAACACGACGTAAAACCTGATCGGCGTTCCAAGCCATAATAGAAAGTCTGCCCTTCCTCTTCGCACAGGCATTAGCAAAGCCGATTCCGGACTTAATTAAGCGATTGTTCGTCGAAACATTGGTTCATTATTAAAAGTTGGTTTTAACAACGAGCTGCCGCCAGTCGCGCGCGCGCACACACACACACACGCGGCCTGCGAAAAAATTGATTAAGTTTTCATCGAGTTTCGGAACAGTGAGAGCAATTATAAAAAATTCAATCAGTTTAGAAGAGATCGCGAGCAACGAACGGGGGCGAGATCTGCCCCAGTCGCCGGTGTAAAAATAAAAAACCAGAAAAAGGGGGAAAATCCAGGACCGAGCCAAAAGTTTACTCGGGGAGCAGGATCTCGTTGCCCAGAGGGAGTCGCGTCCCCGTATAACGAGGCACGTCCTGGCAAAGTTGTTCGAACAGCGTTTAACGCGCGGCACGAGAGCGGGATAACCGCGTCTGCACGCCCGCGCAAACGGAAGAGAGACTCGGGTCTCCGCGGCCTCCTTCGACCTCCGCCACCGCCGTGCCGAACACAAAGGGCCGACACACAAAGAGGCGAATTCGCCGAGGCCGGATGCGGGTGGGTGGCGTCTGCACGCACCCGCGTGGGGTTGCGCGCCCGGCTCCACAAAGCGCCAGCCTCGCTTATAATTTTTGTCTCGCGCTCGCCTCCGTTTCTCTTTTCTTTTTTGCCCGCGCTCGTTTGTAATTTTTACCTTGGCAAGTGACATCTTTCCGAGCCGGGGATTCCGCCGAGCGCCGGGAAACACGTCGAAACGTCGGACGTCACAGCTGAGTCTGCGTTTTCTCTCCTCGCACTCGGCGGACGTGACAATTTTATTATTGAATTTTCGAAAACAGGAGACTCTGGCAATTAGGTTTGTCAGCCGAATCCAATCCCCCGTGTCAATGGTTACAACGTCACGAGCTGCTTTAATCAGTGGTTTACCCGATTGTAATATTCTCGGGCTGCGAGAGGCAACTGCCGGCAAATCCTCGCAACAAATATTAGGAATCTCGGTTTAGTCGGGGTAAGCGGGAACAGCAGCGACTCGAAGCGCGTGCACGGCGGCGGCGGCATTTTAGTATTTCAAGGATTTAAATGAGCCACACAAAGAGCTTATACGGTAAATGCGCCTGTATACTTGCGTAAATCCCTCCCTCTCCGTCACTCTAACGCTTGTCTTACAGGTCTTATAAGGAATACAATGCCCGCACTAGATTTTCAAGGACTAAATAAAAGGAGTTGGTTAAAGAGACTTTTCGAGCTAAACGGATACTTATCGTATTGACAATTTTATTCCTTAAGGCCCCTTTGTCGTTGGACAGGGATGAAGTATCACTGAGCCGAGCGGAGCCTCAGCCTATTAATTACCTCCTTGCTTATCGCTCTATTATTCGCGGCGGTATTTCATTCCAATATCGCGATAAATCACTCACACGAGATTATAGCTTGAGCTGCACAAACTATAAGTTGAGCTTGGACTTGTAAGACATCTTAGACCTGGACGGGGTGAGATTCGTTTCTGTTGATTCGGCTCGATCGACTAAGACAACAGCTGAGATCGTAAATTGAAACAAAGTCGAGAGAAATTTCAATTTCCACGATGCGGTCCACATTTCTCCTCCAGCGCCGATGTTCCTGCCTAATATTCAGGAGGGGCGATAAATATTCATCGCTGCTCGGGTAACCAACAGCAGGTTCCTCTGGCAATGGCATTAACCGCGAATTAACGTCCTCCGATTTTTCACCCGGGGATCGCTCCGCTGCACTCCGCCGGGAATCGAACGCTCGGCGCTCGCGAACAGCTTGGGCCGAATCATAAAAAAATGGCGCCACTCGCACAATCGAGCAAAAAAACACAGCCACCTTAATGCGCACGCACGCACGTGCTCGCCAAGCATAAGTAAGCGCGATGGAGATTCGTGCCAAGGCAGGATCGGCTCGGCTATCGATTAACGAGCTAGAAAGAAAGGTAACAGCGCCCCGCGGAAGGAAGAGAGAGAGAGGAGAGGAACGGAGAGAGAGAGAGAGAGAGAGAGAGAGAGGGTGGAGACAGACCGAGAGAGATAGAATGATAGTGTGGCGGAGGTGAGGGTCGAAGCTGCTAGCTGGGTAATCGATCCTGCTACCCCGAAAGGAGTACACCCGTGTATTTCCCCTTCTTCGTCTATCTCACGCCCCTGGCAGCTCGTATTTATGTAGTCGAGTTTCCTCTTTTTGTTTTCCTCGCTGCTTTTCCATATTTCGAGGAGCTCTCGCTAAATATACAATCCTTTTATGTGATGTATGGCATCGATCGAGATTTCTGCTCAACAGCCTCGCGCCGGACTTTTAGCTATCAAAGCCGCATATTCGCCGGTAATCACTAACAGATTCGATATTAAATATCTGCTTTTAATTAAAAAAACCCACTCTTCTCCGTGCAAAACAAACGAATGCTTCCTCTTCGTGCTCTTTGCTTTATTTTCATACCCACGGCTTATATTTAGATTACCTCTTTATCTATAAATTATCGGTCACGATCTGCATTCGATGCTTGCGGTATTTATTCGCAGACACGTGTGTCTGATGAATTTGCAAACGACTGCGGATAATTAATAAGTCGTTGAAAAAAACGCGAATTTTTTTCAAATTTTTTCAGGAAACATCTCGATGTCGCCCTATGGTTCTATTAGTCCCTTATAGTGGTATATTATTTCAGCGTAATCATCGCAAACAAAATCATAAGTGACTTCTGGTTTAGCAACGGATCGAGCACTCGAAGCATTGAAATCGGTTTTTCGGTGGAAAATTTATGCAAAAATATCATACGAGTCCATGTTCCGACGCGGGCGCGCGCTACTTAAAATAATTCATAAAAATTTCTTAATTAGCACTCGGCGAATATCTCTAAGGCGGGAAACTATAATGTAAAAATTGTAGAAAATGTTACGCCAGTACGAAGGAGAAGGGTAATTTTAAAAATAATTTTTAAATTACCGTCAAAACTTTGGGCAAAGATTGTGGGTATCACTTTAACTAGTGCAGAACCTTTTACCTTTATCTCCGTTTTACATGTTCCTGTAAGACGTAATTTTATTCTAGCGAAAGTAAGGAAGCGTTCTAAATATAAGCTAAATACACTTTCTTTTAAATTTATGCCCGCACTATCTCAAAAAAATTCTGCTCTCCGTGCTTGTGGCCGCCAATGTAATGAGCTGCGTGACATAATAAAATGCAAAATATTCGGCATTAAATAAATGAAATTTCGGAAAAGATTTCATTAAGAGGAAAACAAGGAAATGTTCTATTTAACGGAGTCCATTTAGTGAACTCTATTACCGACTTTAACTAGATGTCGCAGCGGCAAAATGACAATAGACGTTCTACGCAAAGTTCACGATTAGTCGTTTCGTCCAAAACTCTTGACTCGAACTTTGCGCGCGCACGTTTTTAAAGGCGTTTCTTCAAATTACCGTGCATTTCGGAGGCTCGCTGGGTTTTCAAAAATTTCCAAACTAACCAACACATCCTGTGCGGAATTCATATTTAATTGAATCCTCAAATTCCCGGAGCGATACGCGCCGGTAAATCAAGCGAAATCGTTATCGGGATTTACAAGGGGTCTAGTTGTTCTTGAAAGTAAATATCCGAGTGCTGCTTAATTTATAGGGATTTTCGGATCTAAATACTTGTAATAGATGAGGGTAGCTTTGCGCGCATATCCTGCACCTAATAGCCTAGTGTATGCGTAAACTTCGCGCCGCATTCACGTGAAAATCGATATTACACGTACGCGGTAACCAATACCAGCGCTGTCCTCGAATTCCTACCGCACACCGCAAAAGAAATAACCGAATAAAAATCAGATATCCATTTTTACGCGAAAACCGTAAATAGAGTTTGCTACATCTGCGCTGCTCGCGAGCGCGACAAATTCAACTTGTTTCGTTGTATTTCTCGAGCACTGCCTAGAGATCGTATAATTTTGCGAGGATAAATTATTGTTTACGCCTGTGTTTCCCGATGATACTAGTTAGCCACTTTAAGGCAGAACTGCGCTCGTTGCCTACCACTAAACGCTCCCCCCCCCCGCCCCACTTGCGAATGAAATATGATCACTGACCGGCCCAACTAACGCTCTCCTTTTATCGCTCGTTATAAAAACGAGAAACGGGATAAATTTTCCATAAGACTGAACTCGACGGCTTTTTAAAATCTCGAGGCGCTTTCCTTCACGACCATTTTCCGCTCTACAATCTAGGATCGTAAGGTCGGACCGAAACGAAAACGAGCACTCCGTCGTTCGCAGATCTCCCAAGCAAACCTTGAAAGCTCCGTCGTGTTCCTGCAAAGTTGGGGAGCCTTCGTTATTTCGTACCCGAATCCTCGAGGAATGCATCTGTGCGACCGTGTGTGTGTCTGTAATATTACGCGACGGTAGTTTGTGTCTTGAGAAACGTTGGAGAACTTGTAATTTGCTACGTCTACGAGTCAAAAGGAACACTTGACTTCTTACGTAAAGCTCGCGTCCTGGTTTCTGTATTTTCAGAGATGTCCTTACGATTGTGGACAAATCGATGCGGTTACGAGAGATATTACGATCCATTGTACGTTTCAACTTGACTTTTGGAATCGCGTTAACGATGCAAATCGTACGATCCTACAATCGTAAATGCATCTGCGCATTGCAAAAAAAAAAAAAAAAAAAAGTAGCAAACACGAGTCGCGTCGATGATTTATCACGGATAATTATTCGGCAAAGAGCTGTTAAACTCTTGTTACATTAGCTTCATTGGTAATTAAATATTTTATGCTCGTTACGGAATTCCTTTTCCGGAATTCGATATTAATTACACATTATATATTTTAACATTCGAGCTTCGTTTAAATTTGAATTTAAAAAATTTAGAAACTTTTTCTCGACGGCACCCCGTGCAGCAAACTTGGGTTATAAAAAATTTAAAACATTTTTCAGTTAACTATTTCCCGTCGACTACATTTTGGCGCAAAAAAGGAAAAGAAAAAAGGCAAAAAAGCCGGCCTTGTGCCTTTTTCGCTGAGCTTATTAAAATCAGATTATTTGAATATTATAAAATCATAGTTTTTTACGTAATAAAATTGGAGGATCAGAAAAAACGTGTAAAAATACAGAATTGAACGCGTTTGCTAAGTAGTCGTGCAATGACAAGCTCTCCTGTGCGCCCATTTCCACTTTTTCCGAAAAATATCCGCAGAAGCCTTTAGCATTTGATATTTTGATATTTAAATCGCAAACCGGCAGATTATTTAATTCGAATTGTGTTATTTAGATTGGAAAAGACTAAAGCGTCGAATATTATCAAATAACATATCCGATTAATCGGTCGAATGCTCCACCTGGACTTCATCGTTGGTATTTTTATTCGAAGATAAGCGTAAATATCAACTAACACCAAAACATCGAACATCGGCGACCCACTCTGACATTCAGTTCTTTTACATAATTTAACATACACACAATAATGGAGGTCGTCTGCAATTCGACGTTTGCAGTCGTAATATTTCGAGGAGATCGAATTTGCAATTTCATAGTTTTCTTTAATTATATGTTTTTTGGGTCAGGGAAAGAAATACGAGATATTTAGAAACTTTCCTTACGATATAAAGTTATGTATCGCGTTGAATGCTTCGAATCGATTATCTAGGGATGGAGTTAATAACGAAATGCAGTTAAAAGGCAAAGAGAAAAACAGCAAATGAGCAAAAGTATATTTGAAGCTAATGCTTCAGTCTTCTCCTTAAACTTACAATACGAAATATTCATTTCATTCTTCGCTTCTCCCCCTACCTTTTTTCGAATTCCTTCTTTTCAAACTCCTTGGATCTTATATTCCGATTTGAAATTACACACGAGTTTCAGCTCATATTGTTGCTTTTTTATTGCACTATTATTGACTAAAAGAAGTGGCTGAATGTCTTTCTCAAGGGCTGCTATTACCCATTGTTGATATCTAATATACGTAAACGTGTATTTGTGCAGCTCGCAGTCTCTCTAAGACGTTTGGAATTGAAGAAATGACGTTCCAAGCGCAAACTTTCTCTAAAAACTGGATTTCTGCACATCATTTAATATTTCATCAGTATCAATGAACGATAGCGCGCACGTGTAAAGTTAATAAAAATTGACACTAAAGAGTCTTGCAAATTTTCAATCTCCTTCGGGGGTGATTTACTAAGCTAGTTTGGTGAATTTTGCAACGAGTTCATTAATTAAGTTATTCCATAGTTATTATTGCGATTAGGCGATTAAGCTTTGTAATTTACAATTGTTAATTGTTAAGCGCTCAGGTTTCAAATTTAACAATCAGCAAAGTTTCGTGAAAAATAATATGGCGTTCGAAGTTACGAAAGTTATGGGCTTTTAAATAATTGAAGATAATAATGAGCTTTACGAGAAGTTATCGCGGTTACAGTTGTAATGAGCACTGGTGGCTAATTTGTTTTTAAAAATGTCGAGAAATCTAGCTAAGGTGACGTAAGCGAGTGTACAGTTGCAGCAATTAAAACGCAGATGGATCGCGCGTCAACGTCGATAGGAGCGATGGGAGCCTTCGCACTCCACAGCTCATAGTTTGATTAATCTCAAACGAGTCTACTATCAATACTTTGCGTTGGAGTGATTTAATTCGATTGTCGGGCATTTGAAAATACGACGACCAAATAGCCAAATCGTATACGCGTATAGACACAAGCGACGAGTTAAATAGACTAACCGTTGAATTAACACGTCAGGGTAATGTGACACGCTTATTAAATCCAACTGCATGGGCAACTTTGTCTGTCGTTGATTTAGCGCTGGCTGCGAATGGCAAGGATTTATTTAATGATATGAATACATAAGATACAATATTTATTCGCTGCGGTCGCAATTGCAGGGCTTTAATCAAACAGCGCAGCTGGTCTATTCGGCGGCGCTGCTCGGCGCTTAATTGACCATTAAAAGTGGGGCTTTTGGAAAAGCCGCGATAAGTTTTTCGTCGTGCTCGTTGGTAAGAGCCAGCGAATCTCACGCAACAGAGAGATCATCAATGAAACGTTAAAAATAAAAAAGGTCGAGAAACTTTTTATCCCTTCCCGAAAAGGAACTTATTTGAATTTAAAATAGACTCCGAGACGTGTCAATTATCAAATCTGATTAGGAAAAAGCCACGAGTGCGAGGCGCCTGTGCTAGATTTACCCGAGTTCGCTGCAGTGGCTGACGGAAAGGGCACATAATAAAGAAATAAATTTAAATAATTAGCCCGAGCTCGGCGAGATTTAACTAGTTGTGCGAGCACTAAGTGCCTCGGATAGGAAAGCCATGCACGAGCGTGGATTCGTAATAATACAGTTCTTGCTCGCAACCTTTAAAAATAGAGTGAGTAAATGTAGATTACCGGCGAGAGATAAAAAACGTCAATGACGTTTCCTCTCCAAAGAGACGGGAACTATTTTCAATGCCTCTAATCGGCTGGATTAATGGTTTTTTGTGTAGCTTTTCGTTTGAAAGCTCGAGGAGCCAGACCGAGGAGCCGAAAATTCAAATTAGATGTAGATAATCGCTGGATATTTGGTGGGTCGGTAGCCAAGAAGAAATCGAAATAATTATCACGATCCTCCATATCGAGACTCTAATTAGAGATCAACTCTTACGTACAATCGAAAAGTAGTTTAAACAATTTTAATTACACTCCAGATAGAGCGATAAAAATAATCGTCACAGACGCGTCCGAACTTTTTCGCACGCTCGTCTATTTCTTTTCCTTTTTTATAATTATACGTCTGGATTATCATAACAGGTATTAAGCGGATAAAGCTCTTTGCGTCCGCACATAATTATTAATCAATTTAAAAATAACACCGAATACCCGGAGAAGGCAAGAATTTACATGATTATCCGGGGAGCATTAAGCAGCTGAGTATTCGTAAAAGATGTATAAATACTATTACCGGGAGAAAGAAGATAAACGGTGACTAAGCAGTTATAAAACCAGGTTTATTAGAGAGCTCGCTTAAAAACAACTAGTAAAGAAGATATAAATAATAAATCCAGCGAATAATCCCATTATTGACGTCGTCCTTATGATTACGAGCGCGAGTCAAGTTAAGTAAGTAATTAACACTAAGAGATGGCAATCAATTGATGTATAATTTAAACATTGAACGCGCGGATGAGAATCCGCTCGTTAAATCAATAATACGTATTGAAATCGCAGAGTTGCTTCGCGCGATTGAGCGACTCGTCGCGCTGCTCACTTCCAAGATCTATGATTTTTTTACAACGTGTTTATATAACGTTGTACAAGCTAATCGTATTGCCGGATATTTTAGTCGAATCTATTCGTTAATCCCATCCAACTGGCGACGAAGTTGCGACCTGCGCTAAACATTGCAAACATTGCAAATTCGCGCAAACAAATTAACGGCGAAGAGCATCGCAGGCTTTGTTTGAGAATTGAAAATTGCCCGATTCGAGTAATAAACCATCGTTTTAGAAAGTGCATTAAAATAGCTATTTTATTCCCCTCGTCACCTACCGCTAGCTACTTTCTCTCTTTAATAACCGGCACATCCTCTAATTGTTTGAAATTAATGTAACTGCTACTTCACTTTATACGGGGATAAGAGAGAGCGGCGGACGGGCGGAGAAAGAGAGGAACTAAGAAAAACAGATAGCGAGCTTTTGTCTCTCGTTTACAATGAGTCGCGGAAGGGGCATTTTAAAATATTCTAAATTGAAGCTCTGCATCACAGAAGCGCGCAGCCGCACTTACCCATACGGTTACGAGTTTATCCGAGTGCGGCTAATTATACTTGAAAAACGTTTTGTCGAGCTCGTGCAGGCACCGCGTAACAAGGACCGGCTTTGGCTTTCGACGCGACCGTCGGCGCACACGCACGCGTCACACCTACAGCTAGCCGGCGCACACACCGGCCAATAGCTCTCCGCGCTGCTGCGAGTCCTTTATGCAGCGCCGGTTTCGCGGGGGCAGATTTAAAGCGAACTTACCTTTTAAATTGCGATTATTACGAAGCGCGATAAGTGCGTGTGTTGGCGCGACACGCGCTGGCTCGTGTACCGAATACGCGCCGCGCTGACAGTGACACATGCAACCCGCGCCTGCAATTGCGCGCACGAGCTTGTAATTTATCGGATTCGTATTATGCACACACGTATGCCACTTCCACGTGGGTAATTTGATAATCAGCCTCGGCCTGCATTTACCTCTGCTGCCCCGATGCTGAATTTCTGATTGCACGTACAAACGTTATCCGTATCGAATGGTGGTTGGCTCGCAGCTCCTACTTGGATCCCCAACTGTCGATCAGCGCTGGATTTTTCGATTCGTTCGAATTACTTGAAAAACGTAGCCGAAGGTGGATTAGAGCGTTGGTATCGACTTGGGTGGTGGTGACCTTAGCTCCAACGCTGCTGCCCATCTTTCGAGCAACTCCTCGGCCTTCCTTTCCGGAGCCGCGTGCGATAAATAAAATAAATCTTTGCAGCGACGTTAAAAAGTTGAGAAACATCTTAAGTCGGACGTAAAATCGGAATAGCAGACACACGTGCGTATAATCTTCTACCAGACTGACGTACATTAATCCGTTTAGTTTTTACATAAATTTTAAATAACTCACTGCACGATACGCGTGTCGATCGTGCACACGCTGATTGTGCGCGAGTATTTGTCTTCCAATATCAAGTTCTCGTTTTCATTGTCCGCTCGGTAAGATAATAAAATAATATTTCCTTTAAATCCCCTGCATGGAGGTTCAAGGACAGGCGCCAAATATGCACGGGCACACGTATCATTTTGATTTATCGAACACTTTGTTTCTAATAAAACGCGTTTGACTCCGCGGTTATACAATAACTTCCTTCTTGGTTTATTTTTCCGTAACCTTGCGAAATTTTTGCACGCGTCGATGAATTACACGTTAAAAGACGCATTTCGCCCAAAAGCTTTTTACTACTTTCAATCAATGCGATCGTTGGAATTACGCGCGACGTTATATTAAATCTATAAATGTTGATTTCTCAAAAGCTCCGGGAAAGCCTTATTTTTAGAATAGTTAAGTGGCATCAACTTAATTTTCGATTTGATCTTGTTTTCTAAATCTATGTTAGTGAAGCGGATGACGCGATAACGAAGTTCTGTCAATTAAATATTTAAATAACGTATCGTGTTGACGATGAGCCTGCGACGGGAGCAAAATTGAATTTCGAGGCTATTGATAGAGTGGACCGGAACTTTTTTCGAATTAGTTTCATTTGGTTTTTGGAAAAGGTAAAAAGAGCATTATTTATCGATTGCCAGTACGAATATTTTTAATCGAATTCACTAATACGAGAAAGATAAATCTTGAACTTGGATGTTATCGAATAAACAAGCTCGTTCTTGCAACTCACTCGATTTAATTCATCCTGCGTTTACTGTTCCACGCTCGTTTTCAAATTTCCAATAATAATCTTCCACATTTTAAACGTGCGTCACACTTAGATACAGCTTTCGCAATATTTTACAAAATTCACGATTGTCTTATTTTCGAGTTTATTTTAATATTAATTTAGGAAAATCTGGCGCTACTGTAAAGTAATCAAGGTCTCTTTGAAAATAAGACTCCGAATGAACAATTAGGTTGCGGAGCTCGGCGTCTGTTAAACGAATTATATTACAAAATCAAAACAAATTTTAGTGCTGCTGCGGAAAATGATATCGGAATATGTACTAAATAAATTGCATCGTGCATAAAAAGCAGGCGTAACTCAAAGTTTGCGCGTGAAATAGGATATTTTTGCATTTCTAAATTTTTATTTATCTCGCGATAAGTATATTATGAAGATTTCAAATTACAATATAAATTTTTTTAGGGATTTCTCGACTCCTCGCATTTTTCGAAATCAAGATCAATGAACATTTTTACGGCGCTCTTCGGTTTCCCAGCATATTTTCGGTTTATTTATATTTTTTAGATTTCATCTTTTTTCCTTTTTTATCACAAGTCACTGATTTTTCTTTATGTTTTCAGTTTAACGATCGCTCGTCTCCACTTTTATCCTTCGCTCGAGCATTAATGTATTTGCATTTATCTTAAGTCGCGCTCCATATTTTTTCATCGAATTGTCCTTCGGTCTCTCTCACTCCACTTCTAGACTCAAAGTAAATAATTCAGTTTTTCTAATATCATATATTAAATATAACATTTAACAATGCCATAAATTTTTATTGCGTCACTTTTTGTTACCAGCGTTGCTTTTATTTTCTTTCTCGAACTTTAAACCGAATTGTGGCGAGGCACTTTTTTGCCGCCCTCCACCAGCTAGCGCGCGACTATCTTACCCGAAACGTCTTCGTTTTATTTTGATAAAAAAGTTTACTATTTTTATCGTAACGAAGCTTTAACGCTCTTAACTGCGTAGCCTATCAAATCCCCTAAGAGTAGATAGATACCTTTGTATCGTGTTTGTCCTTATTTTGAATTTATCATTTAAATTTTGAATCGTTTGCAACGTCAACGGCGATCGAGTGGACAGAAAATAATTAAAATATCGAGGAAAAGCGAATTGTTTAAATTTGATCGGAAGAATATAAAATTCATTCGTAAGGCGTTTTTGAAATAATGCATTTGTGATAACGTTTCGAAAAATATAAAATCTATATATCTATTGTATGATATAGGACGTTATGAAATATTAAGCTGATATCCAGAACTTTTAAATTAAATAAACGTTAAAATCTAGGCTACAGTGGTATTGCCGTATTAAAAATGATCGCAATAACTATGTACTTGCACATATTACAACTACTCTCGTTTGGTGTTACCATACAACTTCTTGCTGCTGGTTTGAAACTTTAGTTCTCGATTTTCTTTCTTTAATATCATCCAGATTTCAGAATATAACTATCCTTCTCTTATTTTCCGACTTTCCTCCTAAGTAAAAATCCACGGTTCACTCTATTTAATAACTTTTACACACTTTTTCCCGAGCGATGCAAACTTTTCTACAAATCGCGTGCTTAGAAATCCTCGTCGGCATTTTTTTCGTTAATCAGTGTTGTATCATTGTAATAATATTTGACATTTACAGCAGGTTAATTTAGAGTGAAACTTTATTTGGAAACATTTTCAACGGCAAATTGTTTTTAGAAGATCGTATCTCGACTAATTGACGGCCTGACGTTTCCGTGGAAAGTGAAAAATTATTATTTTCAAATAAAAACTCGATTTTAATAAAGATGGTTTTTTCTCGGCTCCATTCAAACATAATTATTAGCCAAATTATTATTATTATTGCTACGTTATATAAATAAGAGCTCGCTAACGTTACATATAACAAATTAATCGACCTTATAAATAAATTTATAATAACGATTTCGGTATCGCAAGTAGTAGACAAAAATAAGACACTAAAACTTTAGTGTCAAAATTTCGACTAATTTTATTCAGTTAGCGATTTACTGAAAAAAGCGCATCGCGAGGTAGAAATGTCTATTCCGAAGGAAACGAATCACAATTTTATTTATCACGTTATACTTATGCAAATAAAATCACTTTTACAATATTGCGCGAATTATTATTTTTTATAACTAGTTGAACGTGGATACCAGAGAAGACTGGAGCCGACTTTTGATTTTTGCAAATTACTAAAATTCATAATTCTGAGGTTGGCACAAGATGCCTTGCTGTGTCAGTGATAATAATTTTTGCCGGGACGCCGTTTAAACTTTATACAAGAGGACCTTAAGATTTTGCATTCACATTTGCTGCGTTTTATCGGAAAAGAGTCGAAGTTGGCACGTCGTGTCCAAGTTTTGCAAGAGCCGAACGCCACGCGCTGGTCCGCAATGTTCAAAATTGCACGAGCAAAGCCGTGGGTGCGCCGACGCGAAAAATAAAGCACCGGAAATCCCCCGCTCGATTGAAATTTGAGACTAGAAGGCCATTAAAAAGTGCATCGGAAGAGCCGAAGGTGCGCCGACGTGTCACGAACGTAGTAATAAATTATCCGCGGAGGCATTATCGGCCTAATAAGGCCGCGCGCCAAGAACGACGAGCGCTCGTCGCCATCACGACAGTTACGCCACACGTACGGGGGGCCCGACGGCGAGGCGTCGCGTCGTTCGCCCATTCGATAAACCACCGCGTATCCCGGCATTTTCCGCGACAACCTAATCAGGCATCCGGCCTGAGCCCAAAGCTCCTTTTCGTCCTTTTCGCTTCGGCCGCGCGAACTGCAATCTGGCATCTTTACTAGCGGCTCGGGGGTTTGATTTAGCGGAGTCATAGCGTGAAAGCCGAGGAGCCACGTGTGACGGAGAGACAGTGTTTTCCCCGGGGGCGGGGACGGGGACAATGGGAGGTGGCGCCGAGGTTTGACTGCGCCTGGGCAAAAGTCGAAGGATCGACCAGGAGCAGCCGTGGCTCGCTTCCGAGTGTTCCTTCGATCGCCTAATGACGCAGAGTTCGCAGGCCTCGCCCACCTGTCTCTCTCGCTCTCTCTCTTGCGGACTTTTTCCGCGCTTTGCTCCGATATTAGAATGTCCCCGCGCGGGAAAAGGTCAGTTCTCGCCGAGCGTGGACTGTCGATATTTTCACACGCAGTCGTGCATTGTTG
This sequence comes from Platyscapa corneri, assembly GCA_018907185.1. NCBI lineage: Eukaryota > Metazoa > Arthropoda > Insecta > Hymenoptera > Agaonidae > Platyscapa > Platyscapa corneri. Next base: position 181,292 of record JACCHW010000045.1, on the reverse strand, counting down.
CATCGGCTGCTCGGGGCTGCTCGACAAAAATGACGTCGGCGCACGCCGCTGAAATGCTGAGCTGCCGCCGGCGAAAATGTCGACGGGCGCATCGAGTCATTTTTCTATTCGGCTTACAGAGTAGTACATTACGAAGTAATAAACTCGGGATGACAAATGTGGGCCCGTATTTAATGTGGCGCAGGTGCATCTCCGAGAACTTATTAGATCGCTGCATAAACTGGAATGAAGCGCTCAACTTTATTAAAACAAGCGCGGCCGGGCTTTTTTCTTTGTTCTAGCCAAGATTAAACGCAGAACTGAGGGTTGTAAAGATTTTAACGATTTGTAATTCTCGGCATTTGGTAAAGTTATTGATTGTAAGAGTATGTAAAGAGAGCTACTTTTGTTTTTGCAGCTGCGCACTTTTATACTCGCACAACTGATCGTAAAAAAACACTTTGTAAAATTAATCGCGCCAATGTATTAACTGCAGAAATGATAATAATAATTATAGAGAAAAATGGTTGCTTCGGAAGCTTTTAATGTGCAATCGAACGTGTAAATGTCGATACTTTTAGCGAAAGAAACACGATGAAATGCTCGATGATTATCTTTTAAATAAATAATAGAGCTCGATTCGATTTGCTTATGAAACCGCCTTAAAATTTTCAAGTGTTAAAAGCAATTTAGACATAATTACTTAATACACACGAGTGCATCAATTTCATCTTTAAAAACTTGCACCGTTACAGTTTCAAAGTATTTTCGGAACGCGTTTCGAATACGTAAAGAGATTCCTTTAAATATATAGTTCGTATGTTGTAAACCTTTCCATGTCGCAAGATTTGTTGTAAATTTAAGAAATAAAAACAAAAGCGCGGGCCTTTGAAATTCATTAAACTCGATAAAAATTAAAAATATCACGCTTTTGTCGTAAGCAGTTCAGCCTTTGATACCGATTAGCATAATAATTGATTTGATTGAATAATTTCTCAATTTGAATAAATTACAATTTAGTTTTAAAGAGTGAAGGGCACTTATCACTCCTTTATGCAAAGCAACTTGAGCCGAGAGAAATTTTCATTCGTTTCAAAAACTGGCACACTTTTGACTAGAAAAGCAGTGACGTTTCGTATTGTTCCAGTTTAAAAAAAAAAAAAGGTATTAGGAAATCTTTGTGGGCTGAAGTGTACGTGCGTGAATGAGAACACGCGTGTCTGGTGCCAAAAAAATAGAGCACACAAGAAGAAAAAATGCTTCTCCGATAAATACAATAAAATTAAATATATTTATATTTTTAACGTCGAATCGAACATTTTTCTCGCAAATTTACTGAAGTTTAGGAATTTAGGGATTTGGCTTTTTGACCTTTTGGCTTCCTCCTAAGACAGAACATTGAAGCTCTTAATTTTATAAAAACAGCAATAATATCTTTAGTTTAATATTTGGAAAGCGTTATTGTTTATTTTACGAATGCATTATTATACATAAAATAATGTGGATTATTTTATAAATGACAATCTTTTGTTTCAAATACATACACGTATATAGATAAACCAAAAACCGTAAAGCTAAAAAAGTTGTTATCGGATTGTGAATTATTTTTTCACCTTTCACTCGATATTTTATTTTGCCACAACAAGCTCTAATCACGCAACCTAATTATTATATTTTGCTTTATCAGCGTGTCTAAAAAATCGATTTTTAATATTATAAAAATTCATTCATTCGTAACACCGAAAATTCGACAACAAGCTCGAGCATAATTTTTCGGCTTTTCACGCTATTGATCTTGAAAAACCTCTCGACGGAAAATCCGACGATTTTCTAGTGAATTTTTATAAAAATAATAAAACTCCACTTATCGATGATATAGATTAATAAAGAATAAATTAAACAAAATAATAAGGAGTATGATTCAATCGATTTTCTCGATGATCATTTTATAAAAACTTTTAAATAATGAAAACATTTTTGTCGCGTAAAAGTTACTTCAGAGTGTGAAACTATTATTTTCTCCACGAGAATCTATTGCGATGGATTATATAGGTCGTAGATATTCCAGTTGTGGCCAAGTGTTCTCGTGTACGTGCGTCGATATCCCTAGTGCACACACGCGCGCACACATTCGCAAGGGCATTACAGACGTACCGTATCTTTTTTAATTCAAGCGATTTTAGATTTGGAGTACCGAACCGATTGTAAAACTTATTTATAGTTTTTATAAATGAGATTCGCTTTTCCTAGACCCTTACTAAAAATTAGTTACAATACCGTTAAAAAAACAAAAAACAATCTCTTTAACATTGAACGTTTTGTTGTTTTCAACGTCACTAAAGCTACTTTGTGGGCGGCTAAAGCGAGCCTTCACGATTGTTTGCGATTGCGATTGAAAAAATTTACGGCTTCGCGTAAAAAAGTATCATAATGATACACGTGTCGATTAAATGCGTGATGATTAAAATTAATCCCAGTGAGTGTCGTAGCAAGGCCTTTAAAAATTAGGTGTAAAATTGGTTCGATTGCTTCGAGCGTCGCGTCGCTTGAATACGTGTGTAGGTGAATGTATTGCACGTAGTAAACACGTCCCCCCACACACGTAGTCTTCCGATTCCAGCGTCAGCTACCTTCGCTACGTTCGCAAATCAGTGCACTCGTACACGGACGCTCATTGACAGAGATCGAATTTTAGCCACTTTTTGGACATTCCTTAGTTTCATTTTAGCCGTCGAAACTTGGCGCATATCAACTACGGCGGAGCCGAGTTCGTTTTACCGCGAAATCGTCATTTCTCTTTACAATCTTAAAATAAGCACTCGCCGAATTCAAAAACTCGGCACAATTAATCGGAATATTCGATTAAATTAAATTCGAAATGCATCGAGGCAAGCTACGCAGCTTTTCACAAAGTTTCGCTTTGTACGGAATTAATTTAGCGCGCTTGGTTAGCTGTTGCGAGGGTGAATTTGAGTGAATTGCAAAATTTTCGTTTGTATCGTAAACTACTTAATAACAGCAGGGATGGTAAGCGCAAAATGAATATCGCAGCATTTTCACGTGTCGCCGGAATATGTGCACCGGAAGCCATTATTCTTTTTCCGAAATATCGGGGAGCGCATTTTACGAATGACTCCTCTTAGATTCGCGCACTTATGAAGGAGAATCCGATAGTCGGAACAAAAGAACCACGTCCGTGTCTTTCCGAATAATGACGAGAATAGAAACGGATAATGAGGAAGTGTTTGGAAACTAGATTTCGGAGCGCAATTCTTCTAGTAGCTGATTCTCTTAGTTTTTAATTTTCCGTTCTTAATGCAGTTCTGCAATAAGATTTTGCGAAAAAAACTATCGCGGGTCGGACAGAAATTTTCATTATTAGCATTTGTCTAGCGTTTTGCAAGGAGTTACAACTTAAGTTAGACTCTTTATCGCTGGACTGTTAGCTTTTGAAATGAATAGCGTCTGCTTCGAGACTTAAAATTAAACGAACGCGAATAAATGTGAATATACGGCAAAAGATTTATTACTGCCGCGTGTAATTTTATAGAGAAAATAAAAAGAATACAAAATCAACTCAAGAATTGCTTATCGGGTTCATTTTCTCGTTAAACGATTAGCGATATCCAGTGTAATAGATATTCAAAGGATAAACAAATTTTTTACAAAAGCGAATCCGCCTTGTCAGGGTTAGCAAATATTAACAGAGGCGAGCGCGTATTTAAAAATATCTTCTATTTATTAAAATTAAAAGCTAGAATGCATATATTTTTTGCGGATATTTCGAGAAAAATTTCGTCGCTTTATCAACAGCTTACGTTCAGAGTTCAAGCTAACCTGAGATTTATGTCTACGCACATTTTTCCCGCTTACGCGCGTGCGTGCGTAATGCACGTATCAAAGATTTTAGTTATTACAGTCAATTTTTTACTTTAAAAAATACTTGACGAACGCGAGCCGTGAATTTCTCTGTTTAATTTAGATTGGAAATAATTATAGTTGGAAAAAAATGATTTTATGATTAGAAGACACGAATGTATTGCGAAGAGAACGCGTCAGTTGTAATTAAGATTTGTAATTCTATGTAGTTTAATGTAATCTATCGAGCCAGTGTAATATTACTGATAGAAATGCAAAAAACATCGACGCGATGTGTAATTATATTTTCAAAATGTGAAATGCACTGTGCGTTATGAAATGTAATTACGTCTTTCGGAGGAAAATATTTATTTCCAAAGAAGTGACTTTTTAGGAATATAAAACTGTATTCGAACGTGGCGGTTTGTTTGGAGAAAAAAATTTCCGGGGAGATATTTCTCGTTGAGCAGATTTTTTGCAACGCACGCGGGTATTTGCATTGCGTTCGAACTTTGTTTTAGTTTGGACAATAACCAAGTGAATTAAATTAAGCAACTGCTCTTTTATTATAACTATCGCCTTGGTAATTAAGAAAATAAGGTCTCATTCTGTAAGATATGTAAAAAATTCAATTTTAATTAAGGTCAGATGGCTCAAAGTTTCACGCGAGCGTTCGCGCGCGGAAATGAAGAAAGCAAATGCAACCGTAAAATGTTGCATTTGCAAATCAATCAAGTCTTATTGTCTAGTCGAATCAGTATCGAATAAATGACTTATCACCGGCGTTAAACGAAATTTATACGCGTACGTACGGACTGCCTTTTACGACTTGACCTTTACAAGACACGCGCATACTTACCCATTCGCATAGCATAGAAACATTCTTCTTTTTACGTATACAAATCCGTGCGCGCGCCATCGCAGCAATTATAAGTGACGCTTATTGCTATCGATCCAGCGGACGGACCCACGTGACTATTATTTATGAGAAAATAAATAGAATGGAATATTCTTACGAAATGTGTTTTTCTCACTCATTCAGACAAGTAGCGAGATCACTATTTTACAGTCCTGTCTCTCTTTTCCCTCTGCCTTTCTTACCGCATCTCATTCGTTTTTCAACCGAATGTAAGTTTTGCATTTTCCTCTCAAGTGTTCAACTTTGGAGTTGATTATCCAAATTGGCGCGTCTATTATCAAGCGACTACTTTCTCGACTCCTCGCTCTCTTTCTCGATTAAGAAGAAAAACACAAGGCTGCACATCTCATTAATTATAAGAAATTATTACTAATTGCAGAGATGTGTGTGCGATAACTACCTCGAGCCAGACAGAGCGAGATCCAAGTTATGCTCGTCACTGACAAAGTCTCGTTAAGGCGCTGATCAACCGTTATTTCATTCGCCTAAATTTACAAAGCTTCATTAGCAGCGACTGCGAGTTCGGTGCACGCGTGCACATGTGTGTGTGTGTGTGTGCGCGCGCGCGCGTCTCTCCGTGCGCGTGCGAAAATAATATTCCACACAAAGGAAAAGAAAAAACGTCCCCGTAGATTGTAAATGGCACTGATTTCGTTTCAATATTCTTAAAATGCGAGCTGCGCAATATTATATCCATAACGGAAAAATTGAATTATTAATTTATCGTAGATGGATGCGCAATTTATTGCACACTGCGCAAGCTATTCTTACGCGCGTGGAACTTTGAAATTCCCGCGCTAATTCAAATTCAACTTTAACGAAGACATTTTCAATAAAATCATCCGAAATGGAAAGCGAGGTAAATTTTGACAATATTTTAATATACGTTGCTCGAAACTCTCCTTTCGACACTATCGACGTGAAAACTTTCCCAAATTGTAATGCTAATAACAACCAACTGTAGCGTCATTCTCGATAAAAGAAACAACCGCATTTACAAATCCAATTGATTATTTTGAATTATACGAGAAGAGATGTAATGGAAATGTGCAAAGCTAACACTGTATTTTGTGTCAAGGGTTGCGGCAATTTGATTTCCCATCTCGTCTTCTGCGCGCTTTCAAAAGCATTTCATTGAAAGCGCGTTTGCGCATTATTCTTCGAACAAAGATGAGGATGCACTCGCGCGCGCTTGGAATCCATTAACATTTTCACGATCTTACAAATCATCGATAAAATTGTAAAACTGGTGCGTACCCCGAACACTTGACCCTGTGCTCGTTTAAGCAATGTGTGCTCTGGATTTATGAAAAACAAGCGCTCGAGTGTAGCGAAAGAAGCGAGCGAACGGGAGACAAAAAAGTAGAGTCAATTATAAGAAAAACAACGCAATGCATCCGCGCGCACGTGTGTGCGTGTACAGTGTGCACAGCGTAGAGTTGAAATGGCGAGACGTGCACGGCGCCGAAGTCTTGAAAGGCTTGTTGAAATTTATGTATTCGCGAGATTCTTTATCTCGAGCGTCGTAAGAGTCATGAGTTGTGATGATTTTTTACGACAAAGTAGTTTCTTCTTTCTTTTGGCCGACTCGTTAATTTTTTTTTTTTTTTTTTTTTACGCAAGATAAAATTTTCTTTTCTCACGAGCGCGTGTCACTGGCTTATTAGAAGGACAAAAGTGGAACGAGAGCAACGGGAGGGGGAAAGACGTGTAGCGTCAATGAAAAATGTTTTTATTGATACAACACTTTGATTTAATTCCGAGTTGCTGTTATTTCGCGTGAAAAGGACAGGGAACAAGATAGATGAAAGATGTGATTACGTGAATATCTTGCGGAGAAAGCAGATGCAGCAACCACAGAAATAGATACAAAGTAAAAGAAGTTGCCAACTGATTTACAATAGTTTGACGGCACGGTATTTTATACTTTTTCCATTTTACTTTATAAAATATTTCACTGGAAATACATTAAAAATAGTATTATAGATGCGAAAAGTTGTTTTAAAATAAGCTCCTGCAGAAAAATGCAGATCAAATATGTATTTTATCTATCGATTTTGCCGTAGTTGCATTATTTAAACAAGAGTCTTCTCGCTAATCTTCATTATCTTTATTGATTATGAAAACGTAGTCATCGAGTAAAATGCCAAATAATCGTTTAACTGTTTTACGGAACGAAGCTCCGAATATCAGTTCTAGTTCCCTGGAAGCAGAACCCCGTTTGGGTATTATTTAGATTACTCGCGACGCGTTACATATTCATAATTAAATATGCAACGAAATAAGTCGTAACGTTCAAGGCAAATGCGTCTCGGAATGCTTTATGGCAAGAGCAAAAAATTTCGTCTGCTTGGCTAACTTATTGAATTTCAAGAAAATATCGGGGAAAATCCTTGGGCACGTTCTTTTCAAGTGGCTCAAAAGATTTTCAACGAGCTCTGATAACCCCGTGATAAAGAAACTACCCATTATACGCGGTATTTAAGAAATTGCTGATTATTTCAACTTTTTATTATTGGATAGTTATATACTCGGGGACACATTGTGTACAAAAGAACAATAGTGCCGAGGAACTCGTTCTAATTTCCTTAAGTTTTCAAGGAGTATTTTCCACTGTTTGTCTTTGTTCGATAACAATATTGCATTTGGATAAAATCATTAATAGGGCCGTAAATGCGAAATATTCTCAGTTACGCGAGCATCGCGCCCAACTCGCAATACCGTTTTTAAATTTTTCGTTAAATTTCGAGACAAAACAAAAGTTGTCGGGGCTGGCCCACGATCCATTCATTATAATAATCAGATCGCATTCGCTCTCCGATCGTAAAAGCACATTATATGCATTTTAATATATTCTTCTCGATATTTATAACGATGAAATTCTATTTTATTTCGTTAAAGGAATAAATATTTTAATTACTCAACACGCGGAGGAAAATCTCGATGTTTTTTTGGGCACTAAAAATTTTGATTTGCTCGCGCGCGGCTTGAAACAGCATTTTATTTTTAACAACAAGCTGATATTGTACATTTCTATTGACACTTTTTAGAATCGATGACGCTCTCCTTTATAAGCAGCTATACTCCGTTATTGTTAAAAAAAAATCGGGAAGGACGTTTTCATGGATTCCTCCATTAACCCGTTTTCAGGCTCGATGCTATTTATCGCGCATGCGTTTAATCAAAAGATTTCCTAGTGACCGTAATAATCATAAATTTCACTATTTTATGTCCCATTCGACGATTGCGCTCTTAAAGTGGACGGAAACTATTTATACAATTATAATTTTTTATTTGCACTTAATCTTTTTGGAGCATTAAGCGCAAGCGATAATAATTCGAAAAGTTATTTACTTCGTAAGAAAATCAGCGGCAGAATTTGTAATTAAGAATTTACCGTAACTTTGTTGGGATATGCGACATGAATTTTGAAATTTCGCCAAAGTTTGAATATTGTTCGATCCTGTTATTATCGTTGGAGGCGAAAAATATTCTCAAAAACCCCTAGACGAGTCTACTACTTTTTGCAGCAACAATTTTGCGCTTAATCAATTAATTAGCGATGCAAAGCTGGATAATGCTACGAGAGCAACTTACTCAACTAGATCTCTTTCGATCTTTAAATCAATTCATCGTCGCAATTCATTCGACGTGGAATGTTAACTGCATTTATTTTCGGTGGATTAAGTTTGCGGATGTGGGTTTATTAACGCGCGTCTAAAACCGCGACAAAAGCTGATTGTAAAAACGAAGCCGCGATAACTCATCTCGAGTTTTTGTCGGGGCGAAATTTAGCACCGAATCGCTCGCCACCGCCGTAAACATGTTCATTGATTGATTTGCCCGACGCCGTATTGTCCCCGCCGCCGTATTGTCCCCGCCGCCCCCGCCGCTGACTAATACCTATTCAACGAATTAAAACCGTACAACGGTAAATGAAAATACTAAATTGAACGTTTCCTTTCTGTCGAGTGGTATAATCGTTTTTCAGAAATAGTTGGAAGACTCGTGTTTTTCACGAGTGCAGACTCGAGTATTTTCTCTAATAAGATCTGGAGTACGAGTGAACTCCCATTTTACTTTCCAAATTGAAGTTGTTTTTTTTTTTTTTTTTTTTTTTTCTTTCGAGAAATCCGAAACAACCCAAGCCGTGTGGTGAAATCGCCACGAGAAGCACGTTTTTTGTGCGTCACACGTGCACCAAGACTTCAAGGGGTTGTTATAAATTTTGCCCATTGGGGAAGTCAAAAAGTCGGTTCGATAACCCCCAAGACCCGCTCCCCCAGTTCTTTACGCCTTTAGCCGGGGTTGACTCGGACCGAAAACCGGATAAACAATCCTCGACGCTCGCTCGCGACCGGAAATAAAGCCTCGGAGTTGGACAAATGCCGAAATTAGTCAAACGGACGAAATTGCCTCGTTAGGTCCTCGATCCCTCCCAGCGTGACGAAATCCCTGCCCTCGCCGTCGCACGTGCTGATCGCGGAAAAGTAACAACGACGGCGCAAATACGACCTTGGGACTCGGGAGTCGCTGGGACTCGCCCGGAGGGGTCAAGATCAACTTGTTCCGATTGGAATCCTGAAGGAGAGAGAGAGAGAGAGCTCGAATAAATTGGTTGCGTCACGTTCCGTGCCGTCGCGGCGCCAGTTCTCGAGGAGGCGAAACGAGGTGAAGGAGCTGCGGTTCGCCGGGGCTCCGCGACAGAAGCACGTCCGCGCCTCGCGATAAAAGACGACGAGTGGAATCTCTCGCGAGGGTCCAACGGCCTCCGGCACTCGGGCACTCAGCCCGACACTTCTGCCCCCGGCTGTCGCTCATTTTCCCCGTCTCGCCGTCGCGTCGACGGCCGCTCCAATGACTAATTGCGCGGCGGCGCATTGCCGAGGCGCTTCTTTTTTCATTCCAAGCTTCCTCCGGCGGCGCCAATACCTCCGAGTCGGACCCCGATGACTCGCTATTCCTGGAATTACGGGCAACACTGACAAACGGGTTTACATTGTAAGCGTCAGCCCGGGCCGCGTTCCGCGCCTCGTCCCGGGCTTGGCGGCTTTTGATGTCCCCGAATTCCGGGATGGAGCAGCTGTTGTTGTTCCCCGGCATGTTCGGATGACGTGGCGATCGCAGCGCCGCCTAGAGACGAGGGTACAGATGCGGGCCACGGATTCATTTGGATGACGGCCGAGGGGCTTTGTTCGGGCGCGCGCGACTCCTGTCACGGCTGCGCCTCTAGTTTTGTGGAAACCTAAGAAGATTCTCGCTCTGCCCGTTCTCCTCGGGGCCGCGGAGGTCAGGCACAACGTAATGGCTCAGCCGCGTCTGGCGCTTACTTTGTGATAAAAGGCTACGACGGTATGCTAAACAAGCGCGTTTTACCACTTTACGTTCGAAGCCGGAGAAAAGGGGAGGAAGGAAAGTGTTGCCGCGACTCCCACGTGGAGAAGTGCATCGAAACAGGCGGTGAGTGCGTTTTTGCCACTCGCCTCGCTCGGCCTCTCGAATAATACAAAGTAATCCATCCGAGTTTGCGTCTGCAGCTCGTTAATAATCGCAGCTCTGGCCGTTCGAATGCGCGGGTTTCGTTGTCGGAAGGTGCGTGCGCCGGTACGTCGCCGAGCAGCAGATTACGGGAAATTAGAGGCGCAGAGACGGCTGCGAGGGCATCGCGCGATAAACATCAATCTCGCAGCCGTAATCGCCGTCGTGAATTAGAAGGCGCACTCGTCTTATCGAGCGAGCGCCTCTCTCTGGCCCTCCCGCGTAATTGGCTCACGCCGAGTACGTGGGCAAAGCTTATGATCGCCGAGCAGCCGTGGGTTATCGGCGGGGCTCCTTTGACAAAATTTACGCCCCTCCGGTTTAAAGTTCGATATTGCAGCGTGTCTTAATTGCCTCCCGAGATTAATGCTTATCCGATGTCCGATGCCGCGACGTTTACGAATTCAAGTGGGAGTCTTAGTTCTTGGCTGTACGAAACAAAAGCGGCCCTTCGCCTATTGCCGTCTGTTCGTTTTTTGCGCCTTGACGCGCTACGGCGTCACGAGATTCCTTCGCTCTGTGGATTTTTTGCACTGACATTGTAATTCGGGCGGAACATTATCGCGAGCGGATTTGAACCGCCGATCGTGAAGCGCAATTTATTATAAGGCTGGTTAAAAGGGTTACGACGCGATGTGCAGCGTGATATTACAAAATTTGGCGAAGCGCATTATTCAAATTTGCACTTGATATTACGCGACTCGCAAAATTTTACCGCGCATTTCGCCCTGTCGGCACCACAAAATTATATGATAAAGACCGTTTTTTGCATATAGAGTCTTGTCTTTTTTACCTATAATAAGTTGCACTTGTTCTCTCGTAAAAATAGATTAAAATTTTTGTGCTCTTGCGTCTGTTTTTTTCTTCTTCTTCTCGGTGTGTAGGTCATTATTGAGCGGAATTATTTCCATTATCGCACGGGAAAGCGTTCGACTTGCACGGTTTTTTTCGTCGCATTATTAGAATTGTGCTGAAAATTTTACATTCGACCGCAGGCATTCCATTCGACGTTTTATTGCTAAATTAAATAATCGTGTAATTTAGCCGGCGATGAAGATAACGGAGAATTTCATGAAATATCAATAAAAAATTTGCAAGTGAAATTATTTTGTTATACTTCACAGATACGGATAAATTTGTCAATAATTTTCATATATCGTTTTATGCAGTTGCGCGTCTCCGATTTGAATATTTTGATTGGAAATAAAAATTATAGATTTAACGTTCCATCGGATTAATCGCTATCGCTGACTGGACTTGGCCTACCCTATCCGAGATCGATGAATATTTTCTTAGCTAACCAGGGAATTTCGCACCTTTCGAGAAACGCACACCACAAATTTCAATTAAATCCTTAAAATAGTTTGCAATCCAGACGTGCTTAATGCGTAATACGCCCAACTTTTCCATTTGTATTCGGAAGAATCACGTATAAACTTTGTTCCGTACCATAACTGATTATCGGAAATATGACTAGTGTTTTTACTTTTATTCCGGAGGATGTTGCGTTCTTGCCTCTCGTGATAGGCAATATTGCAAAGGATAGCAAAGGATAATGCGATGGATATTATTCCAGAACTTTATAAAGACGCACCGTATGTTCCTCTTCCTCTGTATACTTTAAGATTATAAAAAATACTTTTACAACTTAATCTTCTACGAATTGCATTACAGTTATCACTCATTTTATCAATAGTGTATGTTTATTACGTATTTTAAACGTAGCCTCGAATACATGCCTGAATTCAATGATCGTGCACATTTAAAAAAGCTTCGAACGATAAATAATTATTTGCACGGATAATAAATTTTATCGAGGACATTTTTTATAATGAACGTATAAGTTATTTTACAGTTCAGTCAATGCACGGATAGACGTATTAATTTTTATCTGCACTGAGTGAACGCGAATTCCATAATAGTGTATTAAATATTATGTTTATAATTAAATGATAGATTTTTATAATACCTGAAGGCCTCGATATCATTAATTATGCTCGAATAATTCCTACATTAAAAAAAGCATGTTTTAAAAATTAGTTTCATTATTAGCGTTTTTAGACTTTTATTAATATTGGAAAAGTAAATCGATGCTTTATAATTTTTTCATTTTTATTCCATAGCAGACGAATTGAAATGATAGTGTCGTGAAAACTACTTTCAATGATTTATCGATCAATCAAATCTTTATTAAAATTTTTCTCCGTTCGAAATTTTTTAAATAGAAATCATCGGTCTTTAATTTTTTCTTTTGTTTAAAGCTTCTTTTAGTATTGTTTGTGTTAAACATTTAAAAGCTAGGGGTATTTACATTGAAATTACCAGCGATTATGTAACGTTAGAAAATATCTTGATTAATTATACTATAATTGTATTATATTATACTATATTTATCACGTTATAGACACAAGCTAAATCGAGTCGAATTCGATTTTTTTCGACGCTTTAGAATAAAATATCGTCGATGTTCGTTGCTAAATATTTTAAAAACCAAAGTGGCCTGTCAAGATAACGGTAATTTGTTTTGATAATTTCGAGTGAATTATAAAAAGGGGCTTTTATCTGATCGGCGTCAGGCTTGTGATACAATGTATCAGAGTTTAAAGTATAAGCACTTTCTTTATTTTTTCTCTCGCTTCTTTTCTACAATTTTTCTATCGCCACATCTCATCCGAACTGATAATAAAAATCCATCTAGTAATTGCCAGGCGAAATTGTATGGTGTGAGCAGATTCGGGCAGTCGTCCAAAGACACAAAAAAGACAAAGATTCGCGTATTCTCATCTTCAGCTCCACTTCATTTTCCATCCTCTTTTTATCCAGCTCGCGTTCGCTCCCATCTTTCTCGCACTCACTTTATTTTTTCCGCGAGAGACAGTGAGACGATTGGGGAAAAATAAATACGAGCGAGCTTTTCAGCTCCGCTATATGGAATGAAAAAATCATTTCGGTTCGCGGAGTTAGAAATTCAGAAACTCCTTCCATTATTTGCAATTTACTGTTTATAATTTTTAGCTCTGGCCGGAGTTTTAGTGAGGAACCGATGCGCGGATTACTTGAGCCAAACTTCTCGTTAAACGAAGAATTTGGAGCGCGAAATTTAGTTCGGACGTCTTACTCGGTTCTCGGCAGAATATCGTCTGTAAATAAAATAAAACCATGGCACTCCATCGGAAGATTTTAGCGTAATCTTGCTCCAACTCGAAGCGATATTTCACCATTTCTAGAATATTACACTCCATTTACAGAGTCAAAGTGAAAATCAAGCTGAAATTACGCTCCTGTAAATAACGAGCTAAAACTAAGCCCTATTAAATCGTAACCATAACAGCACTCGTAGCTTTTACATTGCGCACGCACAAGCGTGCGTATCGACTGCTCTCGGTTATTTCCTAGTTTTTCGCAATTTCGCTCCCTCGTGGCTTGGCGTGTTTCTTTTCTTCCTCTGCGCCCCTCTGCCTCTCCCTCTTCCGCGCCCCCTTTCCGCTCGATAAGAGCTCGAAGGAACGAAGTGCTGCCTCTGGCCTCGAGTGTCCTCCAGAGAAAGGAGGTTGGGAGGGCGGCTGACGCCAGTGGGAGAGGGCAGAAAGCCGCCGAGAAACTTGGCCTGCTTGTGTCACATAAGCGATAGTCTTGGGGCCCTTCGCCGGATTATGTGCGCCCACAACCGTGTACCTTAAGCTGATATCGGCTCTACATTGCAGTTGAAAAGTTGCTTATGCTTTTGAAATGTTCCAAGAACCGGCCTCCAGCCTCTTGACGCGTTGTCCCGAATTGCTCGATCCGCCTGATATCGCGCTGTTCGCCGCTTAACACTCCTCCTCTAAATATAAATTTGCCGATTTCAATTTCAGCGGCTATGTTGCGTTAAATCTTGACACGCGCGAGTGGACCTGTAGCGATGTAGCGAAATCGGGGCGAAAAGACTCGCCGATTGCCGCACTTTTCTGCTCGGACGCTTTAAATTGCCCCGAAATTAGCATTCATCGAGCCAGTGAACTCTAATCGTTTTTACCCGAGCGGCCTCGGTAATGTCGCCTGCCCCGTTTAAAGAGATGCGCATCTTGGTAAGCGCAACATACGTATTTCGTTCACGAAACAGCGTATCGCGATGCCAGAGTCGTTTTGTTCGGAAAAATTTAAATTCAGAAACGCACGAATAAAAAATATAAATGTCGCGGGGTCCGCCTAAAAGCGCGTACCAGCGTAGCGCGAATTTACTCCCGGCATTACTTGGCATCGTCGCGATTCATAGTGCAGCGCTTGTCTTTAAATTTATCGGCGCCTAGTAGGGGACGAGTCGAATTCAAATGTTATCCCCGATTCTTGCAAGGCGCACATTCTCATTGTTTTCCATATTCGTCGAAAGACCGACTCGCGTTGCTGGGACTTGTTGGACCTTGCAACGATGCTAAAGAGCATTTAAAATTAAACGCCAACGCGCCGTGTAATAATAATAATAATAATAAATCGCATGCCGATACGTCCGACTCGCCAATTAACACACGCGCTTAGAACGGCAGTTGGTTCGCTTCCATTCCGTCTACCGTTACGTCATTTCACTCCGATTTTTTCCCGTGCATTATAATTAGTATTACGCACTCGGGCTCGTGCTCGCGCGCGTATGCAAATGCCGGAAGTGCGTGGCTCGGGTGAATAAATACGTGAACTTAACCTCGAGTCGGACTGCATCGTTATGTTTTTCGCGTCCGCGCACGAATTATTCTTAAAACTCGAGGCGAACTCGGCTTATTTCCTGACTCTCTGATTTTCGAATTTTCTGATTTTCTGATATTCTGACTTTCCGATGCACGACAGCGCGACGTTGCAACCGGCAGAATTTCTCGGTACTCGAGAGCTCCTCGTTATTTAACGCCGCGTTTGAAGAAAGGCCGCGCTCCATCATCTCGAGACGCTAATCTCCGTGATAATGGGCCTTTTAATATTGTAGGGAGCGAATGTCGCTCAAAATGTAGCATCGATTCGCGGACACCTTCCTGGAATTACATTTTAATTCCAGCCTCGATGATTAGTTTCGCTAATAATTTCAGCGACATTTGCTCAAGAGAGAAACTAGGTGGCTTAAAGTCTCCAAGTCGCACTGTGAATCCCATTTCCAGCAGTACTTTCGAGACTTTTATCGACAAAGTCGTGCCACTCGTAACTATAAGTTATTATTTTCAATCGGTGTTGGTAAACATTACGTATCGATCGGTTGGAAAAATATCAAGAAACATATTCTTAATGGAAAAGCACTCGCGTTAAAACCACCCAGGAATGTCAAAACAGTCCACGGAGAGATCGTATCCTCGTTAGCTCGAGTAGCAACTGTCGAGCAAACCAATTTTCCGATTTAAGCCAAAATCTCGCTCTGGTTTAAGTTTTAACAAGTCTCTCTTCCAATTTCGACTCGAGGCAAATTGACGAATTTAGTAAAGACCTTTTGATTCGATGCTTCATTTTTATTTATAAACAAGATATTTCAATTTATTTTATTTTTCACTTTTAGTTTTTTAACAAATGAACTACCCTCACTGCTATACATTAGGATAAATGGTGTTTTTTCCTTTGACAAATCTCGGGTGATTTATTTAATAAATTACACGCTTTAACGAGCAACATTTTTTAATTTAAGCGACTACAGTATTAGTAATTGCGAAGCAATACATTTATAAATACCATGTTATTTATAATCAACATCTATAATCAACAGGTAATAATATTTGAGAATGTAAATTCTGTTTGAATTGGTTATTCGATTAATTAGCAATGCAAAAATCAAAAGGCAAAGGATACCGAAGCGCTTGATGAAATAAAATTAATTATTTATTGGATGATAATAAAATTATTCGATTAAAATAAAAAAGAACGATGGCGTCGGATTTTAAATAATCGCGAAATACTGTTATCAACCTTGGAAAATATTTTATTGGTATCGAGAAAATCCGAAGAAATAGCAGCACCGCTATAGATACTTTCACATAAATAATATAGAAAAATATCATGAAAATACTTCGTTAATACAAGAATGCTTCCAATATATCCTTGAATGGAATACGTTTTTCGAACGTGTGGGATAACATCGAGCGCATCCTCGATTAACCAACTTTATTAATAATAATGTACTATTTCGCGTGATAAAATGGTGGAACAGATATATATCTTGCAATTGTAAGTTGGTGCATTAAATTAAAATACACGGCTCGGCGATAATTATTTGCCTCGATGGCCCGCGCGTTCAACGAATCCTCAAATTCTAAAAATTCTAAAAATTCTACTCGAGATTCAAGGTTTTACAACTATAACTTTTCGATATAACATTTTTTTATTCCTCAAGTTGCTACTGGATATGAAATATATCATTATATTCGGATCATTAATTTTATTTCAAAGTTGAGAATAATGTATGAAAGTTTCTTATTCGTTATTACAATATTCCTACTTTTTCTTCGGTTTGTATTTGAAAAATGACATCTACGAGTATATTTTTGCTACACTGCATAAAAAATATAAATTATTACGACGATTTAAGCAAAAAAGTAACAAAGTAAATGACTTATTTGAGTTTAAAAGAAGCGAAAACTGTTTCAAAGTATGGATATTATTATCGGTCTCTTCGAATTACTTCGTGTCGCAGAAATAACGCCTTTTCCAATTATGATTTCGCATTCACGAATTACGAAGATGTAATTATGGATAAAAAATGAAACGTCAAAAATTAATAGTCTAATTGTAAAATTTTATTTTTTAAATAAAGTTGTTAGTAAAACAAATTATTCTTTTACATAGGAAAATACTTATTCATAGTATTCGATCCAAAGAGTATTCATTCAACATTCAAATTTAGTTGCTTATTATATTAATCCATGATAATTAATAATCAATTATACAAAACGTTATTCCAGATCAATAAAATATATTTTTAATTGTATATAATTAAACTATATTTGCTATTCAAATGATGAAATTAATTGTTAATCCATTGATTATTGTGAGATAAAGAGGAAAGTAAAATGGCAATATGACATGCCAGGTCAGAGCGTTAAATAGTAACTTATGTGAAAATTATGCTTATGTTAAAGGCAACAAAGAAGCGTTGAATCGACAAAATTATTGAGTACGAGAAAATAAGAGAAAAGCTAGAAAATGGAAAATAGAAGGCAGAATACAAAGCTGGAAGTAAAAGTGTTAGAGAAAGGCTGAAGAATAGGATTCTTTTAGAATTTTCTAGAAGTGAAACATAAAGCGAACAAAGGTTCAAACAGGCGTTGTGTAAAGATTAATTTGGTATCAAATAAATAAGAAAACAAAAGGCAGAGAAAAATAAAAATATGCTTACGGTTAATTGCGCGGACGAAGATGAGAAAAGAAGATGAGTTTTTCAAAAGGCCAAGTCGACGAATAAATGTAGTTCAAAAGGATAGTTGGCGTTGTGAAAAAGAATCATGGAAGCAAATTCATCCAAAAGATTATTGGAACGAAAATTAAAATAAACGAGGAAAAAACCGAGTCAAAAGAGCAATATTTTCACGAGCAACGGGAAAACAGCGAGGGACAGAAGTAACAAATTTTCGAATGAACCTGACTGTAACGAGCATCATTAAAGTGCTATTAAAATTAGAGCGATCCAAGACAAAAAATAAGCTGCGCTTCAAAAAATGGGTTCGATAGAATTTAAGTGTCAAGCCAGGGTAATTTAAGTATGAAATAAAAAGAGGCGATGGAATGGGTAATTTATCCCAAGTCTACTTAAGGAAAATTATAACGATGAGTAGCAGTGGATATAAAAAATGTACTTGAAATAAGGAGCGCGAAGGATGGAGAATGAAATTTCAAAAAAAGAAAGGGCTTGAAATAGATAATTGTAAAGTTCGAAGAAGGCGTAAGGCTCAGGATGGAAGAGAAAATGAAATTGGATAAGAATCGAGTTGAAACGGTTTATCGAAAGTCATAGGAAGGATGCGAGAGAGAGAGAGAGAGAGAGAGAGAGAGACACGCGCGTAGAATGGATAGGAAGCGTTGAAGTTCGATGAAATGTGGCTGTATTAAAGAACTAAAATGGTTTTTGAAAAGTTTCAAAGTCAAAGAATTACGGGTAAAGCCGGAAAAGGAACTCCTGGAAAAGGGGAACAGCGGAATTTCGAGGAGCGAAGATAATTCAAAAATGTATCTTCTTCCTTGGCCACGCATTGTTTCGAATTTATCCCTTAAATTTCTTCGCGCTGTCTTTTATTTACTCGGCATATTTGGAAAATGAGCCAGGCAACAGGTAAATATAATGGGGAAACTTTGGAAACTTCAACAAAACAGCAAACAAGCGCCCCGAAGATGTGCAAAAAGAACGTAGCTACGTTAACAGCGTTTCCGCGCAAATAAATTTGACAGAGCAAATATAATGCTGATTTCGTGCACACATCGAGAGGAAATAATAGCGAACGAGTGCAGTGAGGTAAAGTGATACGCAGATGCTTGGGAAAACATTTATAAATTCTTAGTTCGAAATACCCGCGGCAGTGGAAATCAATCCTGTGGCTTTGTTGTTCAAAAACCTAATTTGCTCTAGTTAATACCCGACGAATAAAGAGTTCGCTTTTGCGAGGAAGTAAATCGTCCGACCTACCGATAATCGATAACTCCGGGTTAAATTTAGAAAGATAATTGTTAATGTAGCTGCCATCAAGCGCTGGCACCCATTCCTGGTTTACCTTTACCCACACGAATCTAACCCTCGGCTTTTCCTTTCAGATGTGGCCAAATCCGTGGAAGTGCACTTTGAGAACAAGGACGGCGGCTTCTTCTTGAAGCACAGCCCACGTCAGTTCTACCCGACGAATCTGCGCCCGGATCTGGGTTTGTTACCGAGCGGCGTTGGTGCGCCGACTGTCGGCTCCACGACGTCCTCCTCGACGTCGTCCTCCTCGTCGTCAACGCAGCAGCAGCAGCAGCAGCAGCAGCAGAGTTCATCGATCCTCTCGGTCGATAAGTTTACCGTATTCCAGACAAGCGAACCTGTTTCCGTTCGCGCGACCTACGGGCCCTTCAGCACTAAACAGACGGTCCCCGCGCGATACATTGTGCCGGATCCCCTGGACGTGATGCCAGTGCCTAACCTCGACCCCAGGAAAAACAATGGCAGTGGCTTGTCCGGGCCTGCGCTCTTGGACCTGCAGGAGCTCGGCGCCCGGCATTTGGACATGTCCGCGCACTTGGTGAGACAATCATCCCTTCGACTATCTTTTCCGTTTCATCCCTTATTTTAATTGCTTGCATTTAAATACGAAAGATCGAACAAGACCGTCTCGTCAGACCCTCGCTGAATCTGAAATCTGCGAATGTAAAATATATCGAAAGTCAAATACAGGATTTTGAAAGTTAAGATTCGATCTCGGTTTTGTTTATCGATTTGCGCTTTTGCGTTTCTCGCCGAAACCATTATTAATAGGAGCGTTCATTTTTCATATTTCATAAATATTCGAGATGTACGAGCGTCGATAAATTGAGCTGCAAATAAAGAGTAGGTTGTAGGTACCTACTGACTATCGATACATCTTATTTGCCCAGTAAATATTTTTTATATTGACCCCGTTCTTTTTGTATTATATAATAATATAGCGTTCGTTTAAGTGAAAAAAAATTTTAATTTTCTTACAGAAATATTACTGTGATTTTCAGTTAAATAACATTAATATTAAATTACTGTTCCTTGAAATTTATTTTTACAAATTTCTCAAGTTTTAATCGTATGAAAAATAGATAAGCTAGCACGATTCCAAGTAAACAGATTCTGTTTTCTCACGACAAACTTAAGGATTTTTCTTCAAAATTTATGCTTCAAAACCGAATTACGAAAAAGAAATCTGCTTTAATATTATATGCGCGTGTATTTGTTATTAAAATGTGGCTATATTCAGTCGTTCGTCTCAAAAATTATTTAAATACTTTATTAAAATCTATGAGATATATTTTTCAGAATATCAAAATGAATTTTATCCTTCTGCAGGTAAATATAATATTAGGTTAATTCGGTTTCTTTGATTTATCCGGTATTTTTTAATATAAATACCGTTATTAAATGAACAAAGATCTAGATTTTGAAAATTATTGCAGAGCCTGATATTTTACTTTTTAATATTAATAAAATTTGAGCTATTTTCTTGGAATTTCTATTTTCATGAAATTAACGAGCGAATTTATTTTAAGTGAATTGTTAATATTAATTTTTTTTAATAATGAAAAATATTTGTATTCGTATTAATTCATCGCGAAATTTCCTTTGTGTAAATTTATACTCGTTACTATAATTTTTGTTGTTGTTGTTGTTGTTGTTGTTGTTGTTATTGTTATTATTATACAGATTCCTGTAAATTTAATATAAAAAATACTTGTTGCATTTATTGCTTTAATAAATTGAAATGGTGCTGTTTTCGTTTTATCAGTTCTTGCATTTTTTATTCTGGTAATATAAACAGTGATTTGTAGGTTTCAATAAATAATACCGAAAGTTATTCTAAGTTTAGCTTCTTATATCAACTAACATTGTGTTATTATGTACTATTAATAGATTTAACGCTGCTTCGAATAATTGTATTTATTTATATAATCTACATAGATCCTCGTTATTCGTCAAAAGAACTAAAATACTCTGCAAAAATTATAAAACGAGGTTGATTTTTTGCTTTATTAAAGAATAAAATCGGTTAAATATATTTTTAGCTGATAAAGTATGATTTTATTCGACTATATTTATGTTGCCTTTTTCCAGTAATCTCCATTAAATAAAGTATATTTACTCCAGAGGTTTTTCCAATCTTCTAAAACATTTCTGGAAAATACTGTCTAGTAGACCTTTTAATTTACGAAGCAATTTTTGTTTAATTCTTTGCTGTTCATGAGCTTTTGCTTTATGAAGTGTAATTAAACTTCTAAAAACGTTTTCTTGAAATTCACAAAATATTTTTTTCGAGTATGTAATAATTTCATCATTCGGTAATTTCATGATTACATGACAAAATTAAAAATACTATATTATTAAAATAATTTTTTTAAGCCGATACTAAGTTTGTTCCCAGGATATTCGTAAGAAACACATAAGTTCGGCGTTTATTTTTCAAAAGCTTTCGTCGTACAATGCATTAAAGCATTTTTATATTAAGTATTGATTAAGGATGTACTAGTTTATAATAGTTTATCATATTATAATAATAACATTTTATTTGTATGTAATCTATATCATATATATATATTATAGATTATTGGTATTCTAATTATTGAAAATATTTCTCTCAATAATTCAGATTTACTGATCACAGGGAGCTTATAATAATAATTTATTTATATCACCATTTAAAGCTTAATTTATAATTACAATTAATAATAAAATGTCTTTTTTTGCAATTTATGAATATGTATAGAAATTTATTTGTTTTGAAGTAAGCAATTACGCAGAAAGTTATTAATCAAGAGTACAGAATCTTAGAAATAGATTTGGATAAATTCCACGAACTCATGACACTCGTTCCTTTTTACAAGTAACTATTTTTTATAAACGTTTTTACACGCAGGTAGTGTTGTTTTTATCGACCATAATATTTTTCAATTCTAATATAAAATAATAATAATGTAAAATACAAAGAAAATTTTTAACATCTAATCGAACTTGATATAAATATATTAATTAGTTCAACACACAATTATTAATGATAATTCAACGATTTAGCATCGACTAAATTCACATTTAATACATCGATAAAAGCTATTTCGTATAAATTATAAAATACTAAGCATCCGAATAAATATTGACATTATAATTGAATAACTATCAATAATTATTCCAATAATCTCTTGAATTTATTTATTTATAATTTTTCTTCAAATTTATTGTAATTTAATATTTATCCCGTTACATAATATTTCGATAAAATTTATAATAATCTCTTATATACATAATATATTTTCCAACGAGTGTTTCAAAATGGTAATTACCCTTAGGAAATATTCGCTAATGGTAAATGTAGATATAAAATAAGCAATTCTTTATTTTTCAGATTATGTGCAAAAATTTACTGAAAATTATTCTACGTGCAAATTTTTACTTTACATACTTTTTTTAGTAATTTCATCATCAATACGATACTTAATAATTTTTATATAAAATGGATTCTTAATGTTTGAAAGTTGTATTTGTGTATAAAAAAATCTAAAAATTCAAATAAACCAAATTAATTATCTATGTTGCTGTAATTAGATATTAGAAATATCGCTTGAATCTAAATTTTCATTTCAGAATTTTATTGAATTATTTAAATGTAAGAGTAAAATTTTCTGTAATATATATAAATATAATTTCAGATATAAATTTCGATCAATATTACTATTTTATAAATAAAATTGTTAATATACGCCATGGTACTTGATTAAAAATAAACTTTATACAATTTTTCTCGAAGTAGAATTAATTCAAACAAACAATTTGAAAAATGTTATTCTTCAGAGGAGAGTAATACCTATATTATTAACTCTCTGATTTAAAAATATTCAACAGGCTTATAAATATCATATATTGCAACTTAATGTTCATTAATTAGTCAACAATAATTACATCTGCTAAGGTATCAATCGAAATCAATTCAATAGTTAAATTACTCTCGATTCAGTTTGTGCCAGATAGTAATTCTGACTTGGATGGCTTAATTAAAAATATATTGTAATTATTGTATTACTTGTAAATCGATGAGCGATAATTTATGGCTTTTTAATATGAAGTATTTGTAAAATTACAAATACTTTTGCCTATAATTTTGTACAAATCATGAGCAAATCTGATGATGATAGTGATCAGGAGGAGGAGAAGGAGGAGGAGGATGAGGAGGAGGAGGAGGAGGAGGAGGAGAAAGAGACGTAAGCCGAACCCTATTATGCGATACAATGAGTATTAGCAGAAAATTTGAATTTGTTAACGATTATTAATGAGCCGAATATAAGAAAAGTTTCAATATCGAGCTCAGGTCTGACACAAAACTGTTTTTACTACTAATACATCAAACTTCTCTGTGTCAGTTTAAAAACTTAGGTAAAACGTAGGGCAAATTGCACCGATTTTCTTCTGGCTTTTACTGCACCATATTGCAGCCTATTATTTGGTACGAAGGGTAAAAACACGAACGTCATAAATCAGTTGTATTGCATTGCTATTTGGCAAGGAAAACGTTAGGCTCGTAAAAAATGATACAAAAGTTACAAGCGTTATTATGTATTTATACAGCTCTGTATTACTCGAATTTGAACTTCTTTCATGATTTGGGACAGTTTTTTAAATTGCATTTGACGCACAAACTGTGGATCGCAGATGGAAATGTTAATATTTTACACGCTCTTTCATTCAATGTGTTCTGTGAATTGATCGGCTCGCGTCATTAAAGGTAAATGTATATTCACGTTTCTAACACAGACGCGGAATTTTTAAAAAGTTTCATCGAGCTTCTTTAGAAAATCACGTTTTAAAAAACCATTCGAATGCGACTAGTTTCATTCTTACACTCGAATTACAATTTTTATCTTTTCTTTACATATTTGTTATAAATATTTTCCGTATTTTTATTGCGTTCGTTATAATTCTGAAGAGTATATAAATAACCATTCCATCTTACCAGAAATTTAAAACGAGGTTATTCGATTGTCGTCTTCAACGTTCAGTACTCATTTATTTATTAAAACTTAATAATTCATTTATTTACTGATGTATGTGATACGTCAAACCAATTCACTCACGGCTCAGTATTTCAAATTTGAATTGATACTAATAATACAATCCTTGGAGTGAAGCTTATCGAACCCCATTCTTTCGTTTATATGTGAAAGCATACAAATGCCGTTTATATTATTTTAAGAACTCTCATCGAAAACGTGGTATTTTAAAGTATTGCAATTTTAATGACTCTTTATTCGACTTAAGGATATTGCGATAAAACTTTATCAATTGTTTAAAAGATTTCTTGGAATAGTATACTCCGCTAATAAAGTCTGCTCAACGTTTTGCATATTTCTACGACGAAAAGTATTGTACAAGCCTAAGCGAGTTTAAAGTATGACACTTTAATAAAAAATGACTGCCACGATTGTAAGTAAAACCGATGAACGCGCATTTATTTTACAATTACTATTTCCATAACGTTCGACGCTTGATAATTTTTCTTTCGACTATAATTCGACACAGAGCGTCATTTTAGCAACATCCTTTTCATTAAAAGTTTGATTACTAATGCATCTAAAAAAGTGTCAAAAGTTGTGTGAGATATTTCATCTTTTAAGTTGAAACAATAGAATCCTTGCAAATATATTTTAACGCAAAATTCTGCAGCTGTGTAAGTTGTCCAAAAACGTCAACTTTTTTTTTTAATCCACTTTTAAAACTTTTACACGAGACAACATTGCCGAGTGATTCAACAGTTGTCTCTATGTTTTGGAGTGACCAAAAAATGAATATAATATTTAGTAACTCGTACAAAAAGGTGATAACAAATTATTAAATACTGAACTGAGTTTAATGAACGCGAATACAACAACATAGAGTAAAATTGAAATAGAAGTAGAGGAGCACTTATATTCGGAATTTTCTTTTTCTCTTATAAATATGCAAATACGAAGCGAAGAAGTTTACTTCGATTCAGCATCGTTTTATAAATATTAATAAATATTTAGTTATTATTAAAAGTGCAATAACTTAATTCAGTATGCTTATAAAATCTTTGAAATGTTTCCGTTGTAATACTATTGCACTACTAATTTACAGTACATTTCATTAAAAATAATTTCAATTTTTACAGGCATTACTTAAATTTTTCGAGTAATTAATTGTGTATTAGATTCAGCAAGGGTTTAACAGCTTACGACTGAATACTTGAGCGAATACTGAACTGATGAAACATAATCAAAGTATAGTCACGAGTTTTGAAATAACATGTCCCGGGAATTAATAGAAAATAAAACGACGTATTTTAGTAGAATGTCGGGTAAAGTTTAATTTATTTTTAGAACCAATCGTTATTGAGTAATTATAATTCATTCAATATATTATAAAAAAATGGAAAAATAAAAGTAATAGATTTTTAGTGCATTTCAAATATTTAAGGTATAAAAAAATGAAATTCACATACATCGGTTACGAAAATGCAACTTTTTTAAAACTAATAAAACGATCTCTTTTTACATGTAAAATTTTATTCGCACTTGTACAAGATCATATTGTTTTTGCCGTTAATCGATAAATTATTTATGAGCTACTGATTTTTTACAAAGTGCAATATCACAATTACCGGGGGTCGAGATGATAATAAACATTCGATGGAGAACACTTTAAAGATAAAAAAATCGTTAAAAATTTCTGCATAAAACAAGGAACAATTTATAGTTTTCATATTTTATTTTTTCAATTTTTAAAAATCTTTTCCCCGATAAAGAAGTAAATAAAATATTCAAGTTAATGCGCGTTTTTTGACGTTTATTTTACATGCTTGAATGTAATTTAAAAGAATTTAATAAAATGTAGGAGATTATAATACCAAACGTATAATTAGAGTTTAATAAAAATAACTCATATTCTATTAAATTTATAAATGTAAAGAATAAATTATCTCTCATCAAAAAAATATAAGTTTGAAATTTGCATCATTCGAATGATATGAAAAGGTATTTTAAAAAACCAGTCTTATATGAATATTTCTTTGATAGATTATACTATAAAATCCTTTGCATAATATTTACTAGAGTTTAGTACGTAGAAGATAACATTTTTTACATGAAACCTAAAATATACTCGTCAAAATTCTCGTGAAATCTATAATTTTTATTCTTTCGCGTTAGAAACTAAAATCTTTTAATATTAAATATTTGCTCTTGTGGAATTAACAGGCGCTAATCCTTCTGTGACAATAAGAATTTCCAAGTTATCTACAATTTCTCTGACCTAATAATAAGTTATACTATTTAATTTCCTGAAAAGTTGATGCTATGAATTACATGTAAATATAATTCATTACTGCGCGTAATAAATTCACGTTAAAAACTTGTATTGAATTACTTATTTCACCTCACAGCGTTCGGCTTGCGTTCGTTGTTTATAAATTTAAAGATGGAGTCGCAACTTTATTAAAACGGCATTAAATTCTAATCATAATGAACTTACCAAACGTATGCAGCATAAAATAATAATATTTGTGTTTTTGAAATGTCTGTTGAGCCGAGGCATTCAAAGCTGCACTAAATGCGAGTCTTACCGACTTCAATTAAACGACTGCAGTTGCTGTTTAGCGTCCGCATTTACGTTGTTGGGCGATAATTAATTTTTATAACAAATGTGATATATATTCGCTCTATATATCACCGAAATTACCTGTACTTTTGTGTTGCAGCTGTAAAGATAAGAATAATATTGTTATTATAAGAAGAATTTCGCTTAATAGGAGTATAACTGGGCTGCCATTTTGAGTTGAAGTCGAGTTACAGTACACGCAGATGCTGCCAATAGCATTTAATAGCAATACTTTAAAATACAACAATAAGAAAACTTGACAAGAATCAACCCCGTACCTGTTTTTAATTACGAGGCGATTTGAAGAATTTCACGATAATTACTGCCCGGTATGCAGCTATTACTATCGATTATTTCCAATCGTCATAAAAATATTTTAAAAATCAATGTTTCCGTAATCGTAAAAATCGGTTGCTTAATTCAAACTTAGATTCTTGAAGACGGAAATAAAGTTCGATTAGATTTTCAAAACTAATGATATTTCCTCGACTTAATTAGAATTTTCGGCTGCAAACGTTTTCATTCGATATAACGTTTAAATATATGTCTTCGAAAATATAACCAAAGTATTGATTGTAATTTAAAAATGCTAACATTAGCAAGTAGTAAGGTGAATAATTTTCATCGGACACGATTGATATTTTAATACAAAGAGAATAAATAATTTTCTTTGCGTTATGCATCTATAAGTAAACACGAAATAACAGCAGTAAATTATCAGCCTTGAGAGACGAGTAATTTCCCAAATACGCATCTTCAGAATACGACTCGAGCCTCGTAACGTAAAAGTATTTGCTTTTCGGGAGAAAAAATAAAAATACCCTCGGGTTCATTTTTTTCCTAACATACACACGTATTCCGGTATCAAAATTGCATTTTTAAAAATTCCCGTGATGAAAATTGCAATTCGCGCGTTTCCGAAATTTTTTCTGAAGTTTTCGTAAAATAACGAGAATAAGCATTCGGCCTGTTTCTGGAATTCTCTACGTAGCGTCTGTAGCTCACGTTGTAGTTTCATTCAAACGACCTACTTTTGTCAGAAGAACAATTTTTATCTTTTTAAAACCGAGAACGCGGATAAAAAGTTGAGCTCACGCCGCAAGCTGATGCGTAGAGATCAATTCGTCATAAATTTGTCGCAATTTAACGCTGAGCCGTTTTTCCAGCTCGGAATAATTGGTGTTTTTGCAACGTGAAAATCTGACGATCTGAAAGCCACGATTGGCTTTCGAGGGCGCAATTACGTCAGAGGAATGCATTAATGGTATTATCGGGCGCGGCCCTGCCGTTTAATTCGCACGAAACCAGCAAATATTCGAAGCGTGCAAGAAGTTTGAAAAATGGCTCGGGGCCTCGATTTTCTCCTTTAAAAATGTCCAACTCACCACTTGGAATTGAAATGGTTTTGATAAGATACACAGCGCACGTTGGACGATAAAAATAAAAAGTTACCCAGACGAAGCTCGGCATAATGGAGTGCTCGGACAACCACGAGATGCCGAAATAAAGCGAGCCGAAGCAAAACAGACAGGTCGATAGGCAAAACACGAGCGCAGAGAGCGGAACTACGTGAGAGGGTCGCTCGAGCCCTCGGAACCACTCCCAGGCAGCCCAGCCCCCTCCAGCCGTAAACTGATGGTCGCGTCGCTTTCTGCCCTTCCAGGTGAGCACGAGCATCCCGCGGGACTTGCCGGTGCTGCGGGTCCTTTTCCACGCGGGTAACGAGGCGACGGGCCGTCGTCAGCTGCTGCTCGGCCACCATCAGCGCGTCTGTGTCCTGCTGCACGCGAGCCCGAGCGCCTCGAGCCGTCCGGGGGACGCCGAGGCCGACGGCCTCCCGGAGGTCCCCTCGCCGCGACCTGCAGCCCCCCGACGGCCAGGACGGAGTCTGCCTCGCCCAGATCACCGTGCCCGCGAGCTGGTGGCCGCCCCTGCCACCTCCGGACTCTGCTGGACGTTTCAAGCCCGTTAAGGTGAGTTCTCCTTTTGCTGGTCGCGTCACTACTCGTCCTCACTGGAGGCGCTTGTTCGCTCGCGTGGGAGTTTTGTTTTCGTTGCGCTTCTTACGAGTCGAGCCAGCCACCGCTTTTGTCGGCATGAAGACAAAATAGACGAAAAAAGCTTTATAAACTGCAGTCGCGCCTCGCGATTCGCAACTAGTCCAATTCGCGTTCCAGCCCCGAGTTTGCGGAGCGTTTAAGAATACCGCAAACAAACGGATTTTTGAATGTTCACCGCACAACTACTCGATGCAATTTCCGCAACTCTGCTCTTTAATCTACGTAAAGTATTTATCTTGGGAAAAATGCGCTGTAACTGGCACTCGAACTCGGGGCTTGAAGATGGCCATCGGTAAATTGGTTTGCCGCCGTCTTTCTCCTCGAACGCTTTTTAAATGTTGCCGTTCATTCTGCTGGAGGTCAAGTCCAATTTCGATAATGCGCAGTCCGAGGGCGTTTATGTAAGAGAAAAGCTAATACGTCGGGCATCATCGCGCTCGATGTTTACGAGTGGGAATCTTGACGGCAAAAACTTTTCAACGGACTTAGTTCCGAAAAGTGCGTTTTTCGCTAAAATTTCAGTCAATAGTTCGAGCTTTTTTCAGCCCCAAGCGCTTTATATACTCGTGCCGATTATTAAAAAGGGCTCGTCGGTGATGGGGAATTTAATTTCGAAAGTAGATTATTATCGATAAATGCTTCCACGTTCTGTGCTCCAACGCTTGCAAAATATTTTAAATTATCGAGAGATCTCCTTTTCAATAGCGCTCACTACAATATTGATTTCGTATGGAATAATTCCTCCGGTATCGTGCATTACCTAATGCTACATTTCAAAATTTAATAGTACATCCGCGTATTTCCACAGAGATGTTCGAAAATTTTACCGACATTTTTTCAAAAAATTCATTTCCGATTGACTGTAATAGCAAGAGCTCCCGGCAAATGCCCGTTTTTAAATTAAAATCCCATCTCAATGGAGCTGTTGCATTAGCGACTCTTGATAAGCATCATACGCGGGACAAGATTTCGCGTTAAATAAAATTCTAAAA
This sequence comes from Platyscapa corneri, assembly GCA_018907185.1. Taxonomy (NCBI): domain Eukaryota; kingdom Metazoa; phylum Arthropoda; class Insecta; order Hymenoptera; family Agaonidae; genus Platyscapa; species Platyscapa corneri. The sequence goes on along the minus strand of JACCHW010000045.1, from coordinate 151,640 downwards.
TTCGCGCCTGCACCGTTAAGAGCTTGGGAGTAATTTACAAGATATTTCGGCGAAAATTCGATTTCTCTTGTAATAAGAGAGAAAAGAGAGTCTCGAGACGCTCAGACTACTCGATCATTGCCGCATTTCCTAAGAATAAAAAAAATAAAATATTCGTTTAAGTGTCCGTAGACGAACCAATTCGATAAAAAAATAGTTCCGCGCTGCAACTACGCGCTGATAAAAGAACTTTTTCAACGCGAATAAAGGACCGAAGCCATCGTTATTTTCATAATGACATCTAAATTATTGTTCAACGTCAATATGCATTGCGGAAAGAGCATTAGTACTAAAGAGAATAATGTTATTTTTCGGAATCGCGAATGCCATACAGAATGCGAATTCATTTACAAACGCTCAATAGTTACGAACCGCCCTCCTCCTCCCCCCCCCTCCCATTCCACACGAATTATCTAAACTCTTTGAAATTTGATTGTTACGAATTTCCAAAATGCGTTTGTTGGGTTCAATGCATACCGGCACATTTTCCTTTATATTCCAACCGAGAAAAAAGGATACCTAACCCTTCAGCTGCAGTATCTAAAGAAATGCATTTTTTTACTGCACACATTTGAATCCAGTGACTTTGATAGAAAGTATACGCGTGCAGTACATTGGTGAAATCAATATTTCTATGGGTATATAAAAATTCGCTAAGCGGCAGCGAACTGTACCAGCTGGAAAAATCGATACCGAATCCTTGTACAGTAAAGCTACTCTATACTAACATAATACTCGCGCAAGTTTCTTACGTCGAAAAATTAATTGTCGAATATTGTTGCGCAACCTAGACGAGACTGATGTTTCCGAAGGAACGTCTTTATTAATTACAAAAAAGTCCTAACAATCGCTGCGTACAAAGATACATTTATGTGCACAAGATATATGAAAATATTCTCAAGCCATTTTCCGGACGAACGTTATCGTGGCAAAAATTAATTTGGTAGAAAGGTGATGAATGCAATAGTTTTCTCGTATCTCGTTGCAAAAATGGCAGATCTGTCTAATTGGTATAGAATTCTTTTATTGCAACGACTTTTTTTAACGTTTATCCTGATTTTCCCGTGCACCAAATTTTAATAATAGTTTACACTCGATAAATCTAATCAAAATTATATTCGCGCGCGTTCGTTAAAAGTAATCCGATGTTTACTGCGAATTATCAAATTGTGAATTTTTTTTATCTTATTTGTAGATGAACGCAGTTTTCACTTTTAACTGGCAGAAATTGTTCATATTAAAGCTAAAAAAAAATGATATTTTTCTAATTACCGAAAAAGTTTGCAGTTGATTTTTATGGTTTTACTTTTAAAAATAATTTAAAAAAAAGTTGTTTTTCGAAATATTTGTATAATCTGAACAAATTTGAAAAATTTCACTGCATATAAATTTCAGGTGCCAATCAAAATATTAAACTATAAAAATCAAGTTTTTATATAATTTTCACACGTTTAGCTTCTATGCAAAAAGTAAATAAAAATATTACCAATACATATTTATTGAACATTGCATTTCAAAAATAAATCAAATACAATATCCGATTAAACTCATTGTACATTTAATACGGCCAAAGTCTCATTTAAAGACTAATGAAAATTTTTTTTACAAAAATATATGTATGAATATGAGTACATACATATTTACATATGTACTGTGGATTACAGACAACAATGGCAACATTACACATTAAATGAGTGAATTTACAATTAGAAGTAATGATTATCAGATTATACTTTTGAAAATCGTAAAATTATTAAAAATATCCTTTTATTATTTGTATCTAGATTAAACTTTTAGTTCTTATAAAATAAGTACAATCATAGTAACGTGCATAAATATAACTAATCTCTTTAAAAATGTATTAGAAAATTATTATAAACGTATGATTAATGATTATCAAATGTATTTATGTTTATACACGATAAATTGTAAATACTAATTTTGGATACAATAATTAATATATACACCTAATTAAATTTAGATATTTTATTATGATATTTATTTGAATTAGTAAACCTACGCAAGTTATTTATAAATTTCAAATAATTTTTATTTTAAATTATACAAAATTTTCACGTAAAACTAAAAATATACTGCAATAACTAAATTAATTAAAATTTTATTGGTATTTTATAATTTAATGCTTGAACACATTAATGAAAAGCGAAATTCTTTTATTTTTTGAATATTTTTATCATTACATTACTGAATAGAAAATTACAATTTTGAATAAAATATAACAAAAATATTTTATTCATAAAATGTTAAATATAAGTTTTGAATGAAAGAAGTTGTAAGTGCAGTTTATTTTTTGCATATAAAATTATCTTTAAATATTAAATTAAGAAATTTTGTAATTTTATTAAAAATTTTTGCAAGCTTTACGTTTGCGCACTTGCGCGCACGCTTATGTGCGTATATCAGTTTATGTCAGTGTGTTAGTCTATAAACAAGTGTGTAATTTTATAATGGATAATTTTACAAAGTACTATTGCATAAAATAATTGTATAATTAATTACGAGTATATGAAAGTGCTATATTCAAATTCTGATTTAAAATGAAAATAATAAAAGATAAGAACGAAAAAAAGGTTTTATAAACAAGTTTTAATTATAACTTCATTTTAGAAGTTCACAAACGGCAGATTCAATTTTTATGCTAAAAATTGGTAAACTTTAGAATTATGAAATAATTTTTAATTTGATTATTTTTTTAGATAGCTAATAATGGATGTGTGTTATAAAATTCGAGTTCTATTTATTGAATTTCGCCATTGATGAAATTTAATTACAACTTAGTTTTTTTCATTCAACATTTTTATAAAATATTATTTATAACAAAAGTACACTGCATTGAATTTACCAATTGTAGATTTACAAATTATTGATTTCTTAATTGCAAAGTAACCTTTAATACAACTGGGTACATAACTCGTATATAATTTGTAATTTGTTGTATAATTTATTATACATATTTATTATGTATATAGTCTTTACAGTTATTACGATAATTCTCGATTCCATTGCATCTTAATAGTACAAACTGTTGCATTCAAACTTTTCTTTTCTAATACATCGGCAAACGTAAAACGATCGGTATATCGGTGCTAAATTTATCAACGCTAAATATACAAAGTCGTGGATTAATTACAGAAAGTGGGTAGATGTTTACTGTATTTGATATATAAGTGGAAATCTATATAAATAATGTTGAGAAATGATCGTTTGAATTTGTATGATTAAAACTAATGTCTCTTCATAGTTTAAGTATTTGTGTATAAAGTGAAAACATAAACAAGAAAAGTTTGCTCACATTTTAAGAAATGTGAAAGTATTAGCAGTTCTAATAAAAATTAAAAAAAATAATTTTCTTGATTAAAATCGTTAAGTTTCTACCAATACTACGAAATAATTTCTACAGAGTCGAGCTCAAAAATATTTTTTCAAAAGGAAGGAATCATTATACGAGATTCGTTTAAAAACATAATTACATAGATTCAGTATTTTCAATCTTACATTTTTACGTAATAAAAATATTTGTAGAGAAATATTGCTTCGAGGGCTGGAATTGATGTAATGGTAATGTTCTGAAAATTAAACCGAAAATCAATTAATGCACAATTTGTACGTGACTGGGTAAAACGCATTATCGCTCTGCATAGAAAGAGTGATGACGTTGTCGAAGGAATACCAATTTTCGTTGCATTTGAAATATTAGTGCAATGAAAATAACATCCGTCGATACGGAAACCAGAAACTTGCAAATGAAGAAATAACTTGACGCACGAAAAAATTGTATTTAACAAATTTGTTTGTTCGTTTTACGGAAGCGTGCAAGTTCTGTACGTATTTTTTCACGGCGCATAATAGTCATTGCGGCACGTAATGCCTAAAAAGTCTTGGCTTCTTTATTTCGATTACGAGCCGAAAGGACGAAATACTATCATTTATCGTGTTTCCCTTTGAGTCGCTCGCTTCCGAACGCAGAGAGTAATGGATGTTTGAAGATTAAATAAATCGAAAAACCATTATTTTTGCGTACGAAACGCGCGCTAAAATGTACGCAATAATTATACAATAATCGATCGCACGACATTTCGAAAAGGCCATCTCTAAAGATACCGTAGCTTCGCTGCACTGCCTCTTAACGCGGACAAATACAATGGACAATTACGAGAGGCAGGCGCTTTCTTTTATTATTCGAAAGGATTGATATGCGCCTGGGCAACGCAATCCATTGATAATTTTTCAGCTTGAATTAAAGTTTTTCTTTGTCCTTGTGTCAGTCGCAGTCGGCAGTCGATCGATCCGAGACTCGGGCCTCCATAAATCTTGGTGCGCGACGTTTTCCTGGAGGAATCGAGTCCGCCTCAGGTGGCACGTACACAAAAGCGCGCGCGCGGTCTGTAGTTTCGATTATTTCACCTGTTAAGTTGGATCGCAAGACGCGCGACTCCTCCCCCGCGGATGGAAAAGAAGACGCGAGAGACAAAGTCGATTACAGGCTTCCCATAATTCACGCGGCTTTTCACTCTCTCCCGATCGACAGGCGCGTCCATTGTCTCGGGTTGACGCGACGCCAACGCCTGCGCCTACGTCGACGCCGAGATAACCTCGGACAACCGCTTGAATTTCAGACCCTGCCGAGGACGGTGCAGCTGTCGTACTCGGTGCTGGAGCCACGAGCTCCCGAGGAGACCGCGGGCCACGTGCTCGAGCCGGGCTCAGGATCGTTCTGCCAGCCCAAGGTCCAGATTCAGCCGGTGACGCCTCTCGGGCAGGTAACCCTCGCCCCGAACCGCGCCACCTACAAGGAGCTCAAGACCGACGAGTACCTCACGCTCCTGGTGCCCCATGGGCCGCTCTATCCTCGCTCCAGGCTCCACATACCCGTCTTCCTGCAGTCGCACTCGTCGAAGGCGACCCAGGGGAGGCCGCCCGTCGCCGCCGTCCTGCTCAGGTACGTGCCCCCGCGGGGCCTTTTATCCTTTGATCTCGTTTAGCGCCGCGGATACTCAATCGGTTGCCAATCGCAAATGCGATTTCTTAAGAATTTCGTTTTTTAAAATGCACGTTTGGAATGCAGCCACGAGGAGGACTTTGACACGTTTGTTTTGTCACCGTTGCAAGTCCGATCGCGAATGCGCGCTGAAAAAGTTTTCCGATAAAAAGTATTGTATCGTGAAAGGAAAATGCTTCAGAATTATATATTTGTATAATACGCGTTGTGTGAATAATAATTCCATTTGATCACATTGATAGATGCATTTATTATTATTATTACTACTTCTATTACGAGCGATTATTATACTAAAACGATATTTCGAATAATATTGTTCATAACTCTGCAGTTACGTATAATTCGTGCAATTATAGGAGTAAAAATCTGTAGTAACAATGTGTAATTTGTAACGTATTCAACTTGAATTTATTCCGAGCTAAAATTAGACGTTCATCAATGGAAAGAGTCGCAACCGATACGTATCGCGTGATTTTTTATTTATTTAAATGCGCGTCGTAATCACACGCAAAGAGTTTGCGAATATATCGGTTTCGTTTGATTCATTAATTAAAAAATTTAAGTTTCCAAATACAATTCAAAATAAATCATATTTTATTAAACTTTATCAAAGATTGGCACATTTCGTAAAAAATAAAATTTTAATGCATAATGATAATAAAGCCCAATCTCGATGGGTAGAGACATGTTTTTAAGTAGCTTACGTCATGAGAAACTAATTGGAATTTAATCCATTAAAAAAAAAAAAAATCCTTCGAATATTAGTCATTCTTTATTCCCTGATATTATTAAATAAAAAATCGAGACTACTATTTGGCCTGCATACGATATTACGGAAAACCAACAATAGAGCGAAATTTTTTAAACGGGCAAGCCCTTCTTTATTCATTAATGAATTATGTAATTTTAATTCTACTAGAAAAATATTGGCACAACAAGTGAATGCGTTGATTACAAAATTCTAAATGTACACGTGTTTCATAAAAAAAAAATGACACTGCACAGTTGTACACTAAATTTATACAACCTGCGAAAATTTGACTTACAAATTTTTTTTCACCTCGATCGCGTCTCTTCAACTTCCTGCACTAAATGAACTCGAGTTCGACTCTAAAATTTTCACGGCGGATAATAATAATTTTTCCGCGGCGTATTCGTCCAAATAAATATTTATCAGTATATTTAAATAGTAATATTAAGATGCAAGCTGCGTCGGCAGCCTCTTAAAAATTCAAATAACATTGTAAAACTTTATTAAAAAAATTCGCCTCTTAATTGACTTGTATTTTCAGTAATAGCTTTTTACAGCGCCAGGCTACTTCCTTACATTAGCATTTTTCGGGGCTGCGCTGCAGTAAAAGCTAAAGAAAAATGCTGAAATAATCGATATATCTATGAAGAAAAAAACCCGTTGCAGATTAAGTTTGAGCAGTACTCGAACATTTTGAAAAGATGCCTTCAGAATTTATTACGTCAAAAATGTCGAAACCTATTTAACTTTTTGCGTTATTATAGAAAACTTTGAGATACGGCAGATTATATTTTCTGCCCGAAAATTGATAAAAATAAAAAAAAATGTGCTCTCGAGGCACTTTTCTTAGACAAGAGTTTCAATTTGCTCGCGCGTCCAAATAAAAATAATTTTAAATAATAAGCAAACAAGCATTAATCAGCGTAGGCGTTTAACGCGCGATTCTAGCTTTCACTCGCTTAACGCGAAATTTGATTTTATATCTCGTTGCAGAGCGCGAGTCAAGGCGGGAGTGAAAATTTTGGACGCCTCGTCAAGCAGCCCAGACTGGATCGTTGAATCCGACATCAACATAAAGAATACGGCTGCTACCTTTACTGCCAGACGAAAGGAAAACGTATCTCGGCTGCCTAATGCGTAAGTACACGAGCGACTTGAAGGCGAGCTGGGCGCGTTTTGCGACCGAAGGAAACCCTCAGTCGTGTATCGAACATATCGTCTCGAGCCGTGACCATTATTTAACAAACAGCCCACTCGAAAAACTGATCGAATCTTGGATCTTGAATTTATGCAAATGTCGCTGGCAACGAAACTGACAAAAGCAGCAAACGAGAATTGCTGAAAACTGCAGTGTGTTTCTTCTAAATCCGTCGAAACCCCTTGCTTTTGGAACTAGCAGCTAATTAAGCATAACTGTAAACACAAACGATCGAAGCGCGCGAAGAAGCAGTTTCACCTCGAAATGCTCGAATACCGGCAGTTGATAACGAAGCGCCCCACTAGCGTTTGATGGCCCGGCCTTCTCGCAAACCGTAACATCGCAACGTTTGTTCGCACAGCTCGGCCGAGGAGATAATGACGATGCTGCTGGAGGCCAGCGAGGAGAACACGGAGAGCAAGGAGCACGGGGGCGACCGAATCGTCTGGAGTGTGCGATACGCCCTCGAGGGCGAGGAGGACAACGTCTCCCTGGCCGGACCCTTCCAATCGAACCAGCAGCAGCAGCAGCAGCAGCAGCAGCATCATCATCATCACAATGGCGGGGGCGATCGCAAGAAGCTCCAGGCTCACTTGGAAATACAGAAGGACGACATTCAGGCGGTGCTACCCATTTCCAAGGTAAGCGGCAGCGATAACGATAACGATAAGAGACTTGTAAACAAGCTGCCCCTCGCTCCTGCTCTAACTAGGGATTAATTTGCAATCTCGCGCTATAACCTTTTTTCGCCCTTTCCGCCGCGCGCGCGTCTTTTAATGCCCGGCCCGGATAAGTATAAGCCTCGCGCTCTTACGAGCACTTGCTGCTCCTCCACGTATATTTTGTTAATTATGATAAAGATTTGCTCGCTGCTCGAGCTCGTAATCTTGTCGAGGGCGCGGCTATTTTTAGTTTACCGCCGAGAGCTTTGAGCATCGCGTTGCTCCAAACATCTCGAACGGGAAGTCGCGTCTTTTAAGGTGCGCGAGGTTGAGAAACTCCCTGTCGAAACGGGCCCCGGCCATTGTCGGACAAACTACGATTGCTAATAAATACGGCGAAGAGCCCGTCGCGTGATCGTCCTGCAATTATCGTAAGCACGCGTCGTTGGAGGAGCGAGGGAAGGCTTTTTAAAGATCGCGAGACGCTGAAAGGGAAGGAGCTCGTTAACGTTTTCCAAGGGAGCATTTTTAAAATCCGCGTCAACCATGATAAATGTATTTTTTAGAACTGGGAGGTAATGAATACTGCGGTACTCACTGGAAGGCAAATTTCACAAGCAATAAAAGTATTTATCGTGAGCCAAGCTGGAAGAGTCGCTGATGTCACGCTTCAATCGTCTTGCCACTCCGAGGACGAGAGTGTACTTAAGGTAATAATAGTTATTAGCGAGTCTTCGTGATATCGTCCGGGGAATTAACAACTTTTATTATTTGAACGGCGGATTGATGTCTCGCCAATTACGCCTGAGTTAGCCTTTGGTTTTCATTTACCTCACTCACGCCGACTTTATTTTCTTCCGGAAAAATCGCCACTTTTCATATTTTCAACGACGACCAAGCGTGCTAACTAATGTTTAACGTTCGACAAAAGCTCGTTTCCGGCCAAAACTACGAGTTTCAAACTGTTAAAGGAATAAATGCAGATTTGTCTCTCGAGTTTATCGCTTATCGCGATTATGAAACTCTTGGGGAGCGAACGGAAGGTCGCGTCGAGGCAGATCGACCGGACGACGGAGAGCCTGGATTAAATTAAATTTGTCAAAGAAAGTAGCGTGGGTGATAAGCGGGAGTAGTCGCGCAGCGAAGGGAAAACAAAAAAGAGCCATTAAATCGGTCGCGTCTGTTGCGGAATTCGGGGTGAAATCCGGAGGGAAGCTAATAAGGGCGAATCTCTGCGAAGGTGTCGTCCTCGTGCAGCAGCGTCTACGTCGACGGCTCGGAGATCCGGGGCTCGAGCAACGCCTCGGTCCTCTTCAAGTACGGCACCTACACGGGCTTGGCGCGTTTCACCGTCTGGATGCCGGAATTCCCGCTGGAGGTGTCGGTGACGGACGCGCGGCTCAACCAGATCAAGGGCTGGAAGGTGCCGGAGGAGCACGCGCTGTCGAAGAACAAGCGCAGCTTGAACGCGAGCGAGGACGGGGCCAAGCAGACGTCGAGAAAGAGGGGCGCAGCCTTGGAGCGGCTCCCCAAGCCGGAGCGCGCGGACGGGAAGCAAGAGGAGCAGGAGGCGGACGAGCTCGAGGCGGAGGAGGTGGAGGCCGAGGCGGAGGCGGAGGCGGAGGTGGACCAGGAGGAAGAGGACGCCGACGGGGACGGGGACGGGGAAGAGGACGAGGAGGGGGAGGAGGACGGCGAGGGTCTCGGAGAAGACAAGATGAGGTTCCGCAGCGGTGACAAATGGGACGAGATCAACTCGATCGATCGCGCCGCCACATCCGCCAATTGCCGGCTCAGATTCCAGCAGAGTCCTGTGGAGGTGAGAGCGAGTTTTCTTTATGTCGCGACCTTTCATCCGCAGCCATCAAACGAGCCTCGGTTGACGCGTTCGGCTGACGCGAGCTCGTAAGCTTTGTATTAAACAACCGTGAGCTCGAGGAGCTCGTAAACGCGTGTACGCCGTTTTCCAAAGTCTTTATAAGTCGTTGGACGCGTCACAATTTAGGGGAGCGACCCCTACGTCTTAATCGGCCGTTTCCCAAATCTTTTTAATCCTCCTGCTTGATAGAACCTCTTTTCTCGAAATTATAATCATGCTTGAATTTCCTGTTGCCCCTTGTTTGTTTGTTTTCCTTTTTTTTTAAGAGCAAACATTGCTCTACCTATTTCCGACAAAAATATATCCCTCGCTCTGGCTGTGGGTCGAGAAATTCGATTTTGGACATCTAAATGTTAATTTTGATAATTATTTCGTGAGAAATCGTTGAAGTTCCCGCGGATGCGGTCCGTGGGTTATCGAAAAGACAAAACTCCACCGATCTTTGTGGAGCCGAATAGCAAAAAACGGTAATAAAAATCGATTGAAAAATCCGTTTGTGCTGCGTATAAAAAAAAAATTAATTAATTCGTGTACTATTATTATTAGCATTAGTAACAATATTAGTGGAAAAAGAGCGGCTCCATTAATAACGCTACAGTTTTAATTCCTCTTTTAATTCATTAACGACTTTAAGACCTCGCGTACGGTATTTTTAAAAAATATTAAATGCATAAAACAGTAAATAAATAAAAATGCAGACTATCGATCTTTTTACAGTTACTATTAATATTCTTGTTATCGCTATTATTATCATCATTAGTATAATATTATTTGCTGAAATTTTTGCCACCATCGGATAACTGAGAAAGTCAACTACGGTTTAAGTAATACGAAGGACGTTGTTTAATTATCATAAGCGAATCGTCCTATTTTGAAAATTAAATAATTATTTTAAAAGCCCAGACTTTTGTATTTGCAATTGTCTTAAAAGATTACACGTAATATTTGCTGAATCAGCATCTTATAAAATCAGGGTATTCAATTTATTAGTATTATATTGCATATCGTGTTTAAAGTACGTACGCTCATTTTCATTAATTGCTTGCAATCGAATTAGTAGCGCGTGTATGCATTCATAGCCGCACAAATTCCACATACACAGCTCTTGCACGCCTACACTATACATGATACACACAAACTCGGTGTTTATCCAATATAATACCTATATTGTGTACGATACTCACAATGCATATATAAAACACTTAATATTAAAAACCAATGTTTATTGTATATTTTTTATCTTTTAATTTCTACTCTTTACGCATAAAAATTAAGATTTTTTAAATATATCATGCCTCTGGATATCAATATTTCGTCTTAAATTGGATTAACTTTGGACTAGGTTAAAAAATATCCATATGTATAATAATAACATAAGCTTCAATTTTCTTACGTATAATAATTTATTTATATTTCAAACAGTTATTTTCAATACGTTGCCTATTCTCATTATTCGTACGATCGCGATTCGAATTAGTATTTCACTTTTTTATCGGATACTCAATTTATTGCGTACAATAGAATTAGAAAATTTCTTTATATTGTTTTTCAATAAAAGTAAAAATTAATATCGTTGTTATAAAATCGCTTAACTATAATGGTGTTTTTAGTGGAAATAATAAGCTATACTTTAAAGTATTTTCATATAAGTAATATTAAATTGGATCAAATATTCATTGGTCAAAGACCGGCAATATTGCGCATTTCTTCGTCTTAAAGTGAAAGAGCACCGGATGCACCAGCTTAAATAGGCTGACATTCGTAAATATATTTTGACAGATGATGACGAAATTTTTAAAAAGAGGAGAAACGTCGGATCGAACGAAAACAATGTTCAAAAGTGTCTAAATTAGTGGACGTCACGTCGCGGAAAAACGAGAGAGGATGAAAAATTAAGGACTCGATTCCGACAACCAGGATAATCCTTTATTTCGCAGTTTACGAAAGTTGCATTTGTAGAAAATTGACGTTAAAGCAACGTTTCGCTTTTCACGAGGCATCCATTAGAATAAGAGGGCATTCGCGTTGCATTACAGGTGCACGTGAGGTTCCTAGCGGTGGACCACGACTCCGGGCGCGTGTCTTACTTCGTGAACCGACGTACGTGGCTGCGGGTGACTGACCTCGTGGCGAGTCTACTGCGCGTGTCCGACCCACGCATCGCGACCCTCGCCCAGGGTCGCATAGTGCAGGGCCGCGGCATCGGAAGGACGCAGGTCCAGGTGCTCTCCCCGATCAATGGCCGAGTGATCGGCGCGAAGGAGGTGCGGGTGGGCAACGACCGCGTCTCGGTGTCGCAGCTCTCGGTGAAGGTCGTCTCGGGTCTCCAACTCACCATCAGCCCGGACACAGCCATCGAGAACGGCTACGTGGCCGAGACCTCCGTCACGAGGAAGCTCACCGCCCAGTACCAGGAAGGTCTCCTCGACATAGACATCGAGTTCTCCGACGGCACCAGGACTCCGCTCAGGGAGATCGCGGTAAGACTTAGCTCCTTTTATTATTTTTACAGTAGCCTCTTGTGCACGTGCAGGTTAGCGTAAGACACTTAAGCACTTGGCAATCGCGATCTTTATCGAACAAAGCAAAAGCTTTCGAATTATTGTCTCATGTTTAATGCATCCGGTTAAGTGTCAGTTTTGTTCGACACTCGTTTTGAGATCTGCACGTGCGGGCTTTTTTTTATTTCTTGCTACGCGTCGCATAAGAATTAAAAAAAGGCCTATTCGCACTGCTGTGATATCGATTATTTTAAATTAAGTGGATTTTGATTTGATTTCAATATCGTTTAACGACGAGCCTCGCTCTTACTCCACGTCGACCTGGAATAATTTTGAAAATGTTCGCTACATTTTTCATTTTCTTCGACGCACTTTTATCGATAACTTTCATCAGGCAGATTAGAATTCGCTTTAAAATATACTATTGTTTACGTGTTTTTTTATTTGTATTCTTTTTAAAACGTTCGAAAGGTTTTTTGCATCAATTTCGTAAAAGCTGACGTTTTATATAAATCAGTAATTACCAATTAAGCTAAAAGTATTTGAAAACTTGTTTTTTGTTATTTTTTTTTTCTTTTTTTTTGTATAATTCTTTAAATTTTAATTGTAGTAAAAGCAGTGCTTTTCACGAATATACATTTATTAAAAAACAGTATATTAATAATTAATAATGTGAACAGTATATTAATAGTGTGAATGCGTATTAAACGTCATAATATTATACACAGGCACAATATTCAAATTTATGATGTATCATTAAAAAACGTTAAGTTTTTTCGCAATTAAAATGGAACAACTTTTTTATTTATTTAACTGCTAATTGACTTTTATGAATTTTCAATTAAGTAAATTTTTACCTTTTAATTCTAGTTCTTTGTGCAGTTAAATGTATTTACAATAAAAGTTGCTCGTTTTAATGTTACTCTAGAAATATAGTCGAGCTGAAATTGAAATAAAACGATAGCGAGACAAGCTGACCCTTTCAAATCAATAAACATTTCAACCAAATGATTATCTACGAGTCCATCTGCGGCAATATCGAGCGCATTTATTTTTAATATTTTGTCATAATTCATTTTAAACTTAATGCACATATTCAGCGCGTGTAATTATCTGGTTAAAAATGCATTGGACTTGCAATTTATTTAAGTTCGATTATTCGGAAATAAAATGAAAATATCAGTGATAAAAGAAGTATGAGAAAGTATGAAGTTTTTAAAAATCAATACGCGGATACATTAAGCTCGTATTAAAAGTAACGGTCGGCGCTAAAAGACGAGGTTAAAAAAACTATGAAACAGCTCGTTGCTATTTTCTTTATTTTCTTTTTCACATCGTTGATAAAGTTTGTTTCGTTCCGTCGCTCGAATCGGCGGGATCTATCGCGATGTTTTTCTCCTAGTTTTCTAATGAACAATATTTACAAGCGAATTAGAAGTCTACCTTGATCATGATTGTTCAAAAGCGCGTTCGCTCTTACTCCGACATCTTTATCGGACAAGTTCCGAGCGCCTGTAATTTATGCCTTCCAATCGCGCGCGCGCAACTCTGAATAAGGCAGCCTTAACTTCCAATGTCTTTATCACTCGCGCGCATAAATCTGTCACAGGTGTCCCCGACTCGGACGCGACTTTGATTCGACTTTTCCGCCCGACGTCGAAAATATCATATTTCAGCCGAAACTCGCGTTAATCCGTTTAAAAAGCTGCTCTCCAAAAGCTTAGCAAAAAGGGAGCGCAACTAATTTGGTTAACGAATTTCTGTCCATAGGTGAGCGACTACCAGCTGGTGGTGGAGAGCCTGGACCCGGAGGTGGTGGCGTTCGCCCCGATGGTGGCCTCCCACCATCCTCGGGTGATCGCGGTGGGCGAAGGTCGCGGGGACCTGCTGCGCGTCAGCCTTCAACTGTCGGACGTCTGCCGACTGGGCCTCCCGTCGACCCAAGGCTGCGGCGTCCAGGTCGGCCGCGGCACTGCCCCTCGCCTCGGCCTCGGCCAGCATCGAGGTGGACTTTCGCCTCGGGCGACCAGCCCAGCCGACCCGAGTTCGTCCAGAACGACGGGGGCGGGAACCTCGGCCTCGGCGCCCATCATCGCGAGCGCAAGAACGGCAGGGACGTCGCCCCCGATCTCCACGACATACTCATTGGTAAACCTTTTCTCCTTTTGCTGTCGTTCGTAAGCTCGCCACGCTTGCCTGCATTATGTTAAGTGTTTAGCGCTTGTGTGACACGAGCGGCTCGTCTCCGTCTCGGATATCGAGTATCGGATGTTGGAAAGGAAGGGATAATTCGTTTTTTACGCTTTCGTCGCTCGGCCGATCGCGAGGCATTCCGAGCGACGATGGGGGGGGGGAAATCCAATTATCTCCGCGTGTACGTGTTGCCGGTTGAAGCCTAATCGTAAAATTAGTGTGTCGTTCCGACATTGACGCAATATTTTTATACGCACCGCGAATCTTCGGCGGTGTCCGCTGTCCGGTGTCAATGCGCACGGACAACTGGCTCGGATTAAACTTGGCTAAAGACACGAAATCTTTCATGCCTCGTTGAAATAAAAGTGAGTCGTGCGTAAGTCTCGGGAGGATTAAACTTAGTCGTAAGAGAGCGCGCGCACGTTATTTTTGAAGTTTATAATGCTATCAATTTGAGATCTACATCGACGTCACTTTTGCAGCTACGAAGGCGCCGCGTTCGACTTTCAATACTGTTACCGCGCGTCATTATTTTGCTCGCGTGTAGTCTGCGCTTGTGTACGACACGCGGATAATGCGCATTGAAATTGTCCGCTAATTACGAGCCTAAAATGTTTATCGAATACGCGGAGCCTGGGATCGAGATTTTTACATTTGTATTATTAAATATTCTCGGTTATCGTTTTAATTGCAAAAGCATTTTCGTATTTAGTCGAAGCAATGGAGCGGCTTGTGTGCGTGCATCATGGATTATAAATGAGTGGATAAAGTAAATGTTTGTCTTGAGCGATTATCGTTCAACTGCTGTAATTGAGCGGATCCGGCAAAACTTTTCGAGCCTATTAAAGTCAAAGTTAATCACATTACAAATAACGCGATTTGATTTTTCTTCTCGGCAAATTTGAAAATGTACCTTCGACTACTGCTTATTGAATTAAAAATATAAAAGGGAAAATCATTTTATCGCGGTTTTTGAGAACATTTACCGTTCGGTTGCTTTGATTGCATTAAAATCGTTAATTTATTGATAAATTACATAGTAAATTTTATCAAAACTAGATTTAATCCGAGTATTATTCGTGCTGCTTCCGATAAAATTATACAAGCATTTGGGTTCGTAATAACAAGGCGCGATTTCATTAAATGTCTACAACAAATGGCGGAACGTTTTGCTCTCGGATAATAAATATTATTCAAGGCGGACTCGAAAATAATTATTACCAGTCATGATTTTCCAATGCGAACAAAAGTCTCCTTTAACCGTCGAATGCGCGTTGCAAGCGGTTACAAGCTCTTCGTGATGCGGCGCGGACGTCGCGATTAAAGCGAAGGAACGATTGCCCGATAAATTAAAGGGAGTCCGCTCTCGTGTATGTGTGCGTGTGTCGTCTTGTGCACCTGCTGATCGTTGTTATAATCATTGTGCTTGGGCGTGCAGTTGCGCGAGAATCATACAGTCACAGCAATAATCGAAAAAAATGGGTTGAAAGCTTCGAAACTTTCAGGAGGTATGGGAGGCGTGGGTATCCGGCACAACGGGGGCCCGCGGATGACGCCCCTCGAGATCGGCATGTACGTCCTCCTCGCGGCGTTCTGCTTCGCCATCGTCGTCTTCGTCGTCTCGTGCGTCGTCTACGCGAGCAAATTCAAGCCCCAGTCCTCGGAGTCGGCGCTGCCGGTGCTGCCGGTGATCGGAGCCGCCAGGGCGGCTGCGAGCCAATTCGGACAGAACCGCAGGCCGAGGGAGTCGACGACCAACGCACACGACTGGGTCTGGCTGGGCAGGGCGACCCTCGAGCGCGCGGCTTGCGCACCCCAACAGGTACGTGTCTCCTCGTCTGCTCTCCCTCTCTTTTGATTTTACGTGCCCTCCTCCTGTCCTGGTGAGCGGCCACTTTTAATTACAACCGTCTTCTTTTATTGGAGCTTTTCACGGGACGGCGACGATCTTAGAATGTGCTTTTGCGTCGTAAATTCGTTTATGACGGCGTTCGAGTCTCTTCGTATGTTTTCTTGAATCGGCGTTTAATGAATAAGTGCTTCCCTTTCAAATCTTTCCTTGTAACTTAAACCGTATTTTTATATTTAATGGAGGCTCTTACGGCCGGAAATAAAAATCTTTTTTCAATAATAAGCCGACAATATTTCTGAAGCTACGTAAATATTTGCTTTTCCAACAGAATTGCGTTTACGTCCTTTTTCATGGCCGTCTCACATTTAAAGCTTGTAATATTCCGGATTTCTTTCGAAAAGTATCTGTCGCTTACAAGTACTTAATATTGCGCGAAATAAAATTAATTGAATTTCGTTTTGCCGACCAAGTAAAAATGGAATTAATTTGGCATGAGCAACTTTAAAGCTTTACTCTTCTCAAAATTGGTCCATCTTTTCGAAATAATAAATTCGTGGAATAAAATGAACAATGTTCTAAAACTTTGTAAATTTTATGTTATAAAAATATATTCTTTTTAAAGGTTCATACGGACCTTTTTCAATTTTCTCTCCAGCTTTAAATTTACGTTAAATTTCTTTGTTCGGCTGCTTCTTTACTTTTAACAATTTTGTATTCATCGTGTTCAGTATGATGTGAATCAAAAGTCTCATAATCGAGTTTCAAGCGCAATAAGTTAAATATTTTTAAATATATTTAAAAAAATTCATTTTTATATATGTTTTTATCATTCCTGCGTGTATTTTAATATTCGTTGCCAAATATGACAATTTTTTAATAAATCGCAGCAAATTTTATTACTTTGAAATTGCAAAATTTAAAAAGCAAACGTAAAATAATAATTTATTTGTAAATAAGAGGTTTCGGTTATTAGATTGCAAAAAAATATAAATATTTATGGCTACATTAGCACCCAACTATTTATCTTAATAGATGCCATAGAAACTCATTGCATCTTTTTTTTAATTTTAATATTAATTATCAATTAAAGTATTAAATTTTGCAAATTGCTCTTTATGTAAATTCTTGCGGTAAAAATTCATGCAATTTATTATTAAATTGTATAAAAACTCTTTCTTAAAAGAATTTTTATTTGAAAAAAATAAATTTTCTTTTATTTTTTCGCGGAGTTTCGTTCCGTAACGTAATATATTTCTAATCATAGACGAGTAAGCTGCGATAACACATTTATTAACAGCAAATGTGTAACGAATTCTACTGTAATTTTTTCACTTATGCCTAATTTTGATATTTAATCGATTTTTATAAAATTTTAAAATCAAACTAATTTTGATATTATATAAAAATTAATATTACAGAAATAATTAGGCCAGGCTTCACCTGTCGCTATCAATTAAAATCCTTTAAAATTCTCTTTGCTCGTCAGTTATTCGAATATTTTTTGACACTGACTCATTATACATCACATTAATTTACTTACAAACAATATTAATTTATAGAATTCTTTTTACGATTTTGACCGATAATTAAATTTAATAATTATTTTAAGTATTTTTGTTAAAATTAATGATTGTGTGCACGAATATCCATTAATTTATTAAATAATAAATTCGAGAAAAAATAGTTGAATTGAAACGTCAGTTGAAAATGTCCCTTAATTAAAAACTTTATCCAATATTATATTACAGTCATAAAAACGTTAATTACAAATGAAAGGTGACTATTGTTTCTAAAAAAGCATAGATAGAATATACGATAGAAGTGTATTCATGCATATAATAGTCTGATGTACATTTATAAAAAAAAATTATAATTATTAAATAATAAATACAATCGAATACACAATATATTTTAATTGGCCAAATTTGAACGGAATTTTCGGCAAATTCAATTTAAATAATTCAATTGAACTTGCGCATTTACCGTATTAAAACTAAAATACTAAAGTATTATTAGTTTTTAAAAATATGCGACACTCATTTGTTTTTACTTTTATTTAACAATGACGCTCAGATGCGTTACCAGATGAAAATTAGTCGACCACATTAAGTATTGTTCTTTGCATTCGAATATGCAGCTTTTATCTACACGCGAGTGTTTAAAATTCTACGCAATGTACACTTATACATTATTGATTTTTATTTATATAACAACAGCAACAACAACAACAACAATAATAATAATAATCTATACACCGGCTTTTCTAATTTTATCGCAATCGTATTTCGCGATAATTGACTCAATCTCGAGAAATATTGTTAACGATTTTTTTTCGCGAATTAAATCGAGAAACATGTAGGTTGTCGCTCCGAACAGAAGCTCAGTATTATATAATTTACAAAAGTAGTTTAGCATTTGAAATGTCAAAAGTTGAATCGGTAATTTCAAAACTTGAGAACGCCAAGTACGGAATTAATGGAATTCTGAAAATTTTTAATAAGGTAGAGCATAATACGATGTATTTTCGGAGAATATACGAAATGTGCAAGGACAAGGAAAATTAGCGAAAACTTTGTAAATTATGTTTTTTAAGCTTGGAAACGAACTGGGGTATGAATTTTTGATGTTCGATGCGATACAATTCAAAATGTTTTAAGATTAATTTATACGGTAAGGTGATTAAATTAGAACAAGTTTTTCAATAAATTAAAAGCCTTTATTTTTCGAGCTTTTAATAACGTTGTTATAATTATAAATTTATGGATCCCAGCATAAATTTCAACATTTATTTAAAATTTTGACAATTTCAAGTTACAATTCATTCGGTTTTCGATAACTTATCAAACATTCGGCAAAGATGCTTTCCCAATATTCCGAAACGAAAACTCTTTGATCGATCGGGACTTATGCTCAATACTCGTGTAAAACTAGTATTGGAAAATAGAAAAGTAGGAATTTATACTCTGCTTGGCTGACATTATTCTACCTCATTTGTTACGGAACGTATTATTATCATTTTTCAATCTCAAAAATGCAATAGAAATTAAACGGCAGTATCAATTTTTGAGACTCGCGGCAGATAAATCGATTGATTAAGCGACAGCTCCGTCGTCGACGTTAATATTTAATTCTTAATCGATAAAATTAAAGAGGTTGTACAGGTGTAACTGGCATAACCCGAATAGGTTTTAAATAAGAAATTTCAATAAAATGCACGCCAAGCAGATTCTCGATGCTTCGATTGCTTTGAAAACCGAATGAAAGACGCAAGTTTTGGACGAGCCAAAGACTATCGAGTGATCGCTTCCGTCTTTGGAAACAGGTGCGAGTGACGAGCAACCCCTTGTTGGGCGAACCAGAGGACGAAACGATGGACCTCGGCACAAGCTTTGACAATCCAAACCACGTGGAGCTGCCGTCGGCGGGAGTGCGCTTGAGCACGGGCTCCTCGCCGATGGCTCCCATCGACACCACCACCTACTGCAAGCGCGACAAGACGCCGCGCAGCTTTGCGGCTAAATCTGCGCCCATGAGGAACGAGTCAGTATTGCATTTTTCCCTCGAAGCGCTAAACCTTGTTTTAAGATATTGCGAGGGGCTGCACTTGATTTCGCTCGACCTTAAATGCACCGAACCTCGCTAAAATTGAAACGCCACCCCCTATATATTTTTGGTCGCTTTATCGTCGCTTTCGGTAATCGACGCCGAGTCGCGGATTATTACACTCCTAACGAAAATCCACATAATTGCGCGCAATTGAAAAAGGTCAGCCCCTCAAAACTATCCGCGCAGCTTATCGCCGTTCACCTTGAAATAGTCTAGCCTTCGTGCACCCGAAGCCCTGCAAATTAGTATAATCGAGTGCTGGAAAGTTTGAGCGCAGACTGGAAAACTAAAAAATTTTACGCGAGTAGTTTTCACGAGCCTAAATGCACTCGGCCCCGCAACGATTCCTCCGAACTTAAATTCGCAAAGGAGCTCCAATTTCCCCAACAACGCGCAACAGTGCGAGCTCTTGACTTTACTCGCATTTTATGTCCGCGTAGCAACGAGGAGGCGCCACCACCGCTGCCACCCCACAAGGCCTCCGGTCTAAAGCAGTCGAGCGACAACGGCAACGAGGACTACAAGCCCCCGGTGCCGCCACACCCGTAACGGCGCCGCAGCGCTCGCCCGGCACCCGGAGACGCCCAAGCGCCGGCACCATCACCAGCGCGCCAACAGCAGCGGCGATCACGTCGTCGGCAGGCGGCACGAGTCCAGCCCCGGTAAACACCATCACCATCGGCCAGGTAAATCCAGCCGCTCCAAGCCCAGCAGTAGTAGCTCCGAACACACCTCCAAGGAAACCAACTGCAATGCTGATCTCGCCTTCGTCGAGGTGCGTTTTATCGACCCTTTTCCTTAGCATTTTCCAAATCAATACCTCGACCTGAAGAAATAAAAGTCTATTTTAATATTTTAAATTTACCTCGTACTCGAATGTCACCGAATTCGAAATATCCGCCTCGGAATTGTTGGAGCGAGTTACTCGCTCGATTTCTCAGCGTAACGAAAAATTTTCCGACCAGACGAAATTCCGTCGCTACTTAAACGCAATTACTGGTTGAAGTGTCATCGAACCAACCACTCGCTCATTGACATTCCGGAGCGGCGAATAAAACCGGTACCGCCAGCTCGTAAAATTGGCTCTCGCACAAGTCGCCAGTATTCGTTTAATTAGCGGCCATTAGCCTGGAGTGTTTACTTTATATTCTCGAACTTAAGCGAATCGCGGAGGATGCCGCAAGAATTCTAGCTATCCGGTTTTGATCTGTCGACAGGTGCGCAGCAGGGATGCGGAGACGCGCGGCAAGAGGGCGAGATCGCGCGAGGTCAAGCGCGCCACCGTCGTCGGCAACCCCATGTACTCCTCCTCGTCCTCCAACTCCTCCTGTTCGTCGACGCACGACGAGCAGCAGCAGCAGCAGCAGCCGGCGCCGTTGTCGTCGTCGTCGTGCTCGAGGTTGATGCCAGCGGCGACGGGGGCCACGGGTGCGAGTCCCGGCGCTGGCCTCGACGACCTCAACCTCGGCATGGACTACAACCAGATCATGCAATACTTCGACAACCTGAAGGAGTCGAACGCCTAGGAGTGGGCCGAAGGCAGCCGCCCGCGCAGCAGCCTACGCTTGTTCTTCAGCAGCTCGCAGCAGCAGACGCATCCGCAATAGGACTCGTTGGGCTCTGGGAACGCACCCGCTGCGACCGACGCTCCCGCGGCGAGTTGAACGGCGCGCGGATGTACGGAGTGAGCGGGTGAAGCATTTCGCCCTCGAAGCCTGAGCTAAAAATCTGAGAGCCTCGATTTAGTGCTGCTGGTGACGGAAACGCTAATGGGAAATTCTAAAACCGGACCTCGGAAAATATTGCCGGACATCTTCGGGACGGACGCATCCGAACAACATTTCCTCAGCGGTGTGGGACGCGCAGAGTCGCGTTCGGCGTTTAATCGTATCAACGCGATTCTTGATGTTAGTTAGAGGTTCTTTTTTTTGTTTTCAAGCGTCAGGGAATAAGCGGGAGCTTTTCCATTGCCGGAAATAAATGAATAACGAAAATTTATATATTTTATAAAATAGAAAGTTTTAATAGAAGAGATAAATTTAGTTTGGTGACGCGTCTTAAAAATATGACGGTATGAAAGTTGATGCATAATGCAGCATCGCATTGGCCGTATTGGTTAACGTATAAAATACTCGGGACGCACATTTCGTATCTCGCGAGCACTTTAATACGTAAAAGTTAGACGTTGTTTTACGTTGAATGTCGCGCCGACTCTCGTAGCAGCTTCAACGCCTCTGTGTAAATTACGCGTCGTTTTAATTATTGTCGCGCGTCCGATACTGTGTGAAGGGTAAACGACGGTCGAAAAATATTTTTTAAAGAACAGAACTTGTATTGATGTTTCCAACACCATTAGTACTTCGCGGCAGGTGCGATTACTATCTTTGAATTCACTGTATCGCATGAAGTTATACGCCCGTTACGAGTTTGCAACGACGAGAAAAAGTAAATGCAAGCTTTTCGCGTATTATCTTGTCGCGTGTTTAATCTAAATCCAGCGTTAATTATAAATACATCATTCCAAAGCAGTTAATTAAGGAAGTAAACGCAAATAGATGTTTTATTTATGACTTTTAACGCATTAAATTTTTCCCGCTTATTGCGTTTATTTATATTCGGTAGATTTTCATGGTATTCTACGCGAATTGTGTAAATTTTGCTCTCAACTTTTTGCTCCACTATATACTATTGTACGGTATATACGTGCTTCATGGTTATTATCGGTGCGGTATATTTTAACGTTAATTTTTTTTTCTTCGTCAAGAGAATCTTTCAAAATAAGCTGTGCGCAAGGACGTTACGAATACACTGTAAATGTTCTTGCGAATTTTCCTTAAAACGAATGTGACGTATAAATTGCTCGTTTAAAAAAAAAATAGCAACACTAGTGTAAACGACGCATTCTAAATGACATAAATTTTTAAACGAGGAAGCAAGAGAATGCACGTGAAAAGATAAGTTGCATTAAATGTAACGCTGTTTTATAACGCAAAAGCATTTACTTGGGACGCAATTTTGAAAGAATATTTTGAATTTGGAAAACAATTGACGTGCGAGTCGAACGTTTATATTAAATACGCGTTCGCCGTTGGACGAAATTTGCACATTATCGGCGTAGAAGATCGTAAAATTTATTCCACATAAAACACTCGCGCTTTGTTCAAATAGCAAATCCATTTAAGATTCGTATAAAAAAGCGTTTTCGCCGCGCGCTTCGAAACGTAATTCAGTGGAGATATTGCGAAAACTAGACGAATACTTGTTTTTCATTTACACAAATTTCGGTTAGCGCCGGTGCTCGTACCAAAACTTGGGATCGGCGCGTGCGGAATGCAAATGCATCATCGAAGCTCTCAAATCCACGTGATTTCGATTTTCAAACTCGTTTAAGTAGGCGCTTCGAGTTTTACCGGAAGTACTGGCGTTCCTCGCAAAGGGGAGGCAATTGTATCTCGGGATTAAAAGACGAGAGCGAGCGACAGATTTGGGATGGTGGAGGAACCCAACGAGTCCAAAAGCGTAGGTAACCAGATGGCAGTCGAGGAACTAATTCGACTGTTGCGTGTTATTATTATTATTATTATTATTATTATTATTTATTATTATTCTAGTCAGCTTTAATAGCGAAACGCATGAAACTTAAAGGATAAGAAAAAATTAATTATTGAAACGTAGTATTCGCATCGAGACATTACGCAGGAACACATGCACCCGCGCCCCTGTCTAATCGCACGCTCGTACTCCCATATACAATAACGTGTATGTACATACACACACTCGCGTATACATATAAAATTTTAGCGGAGACCGAGTGGATATATTGCTTTTTTACGACGAAACAGATGTTTATTTCGCAAGAGTATGCCTAGACGTAATAACGCTGTACTTGTAAGATTCGAGACCTTTTGTAAAGCGAGCGCGTAAGAGTAGTCCGTTCGAACGAAACACGCGCTTAACCTACTTATTTCTCCTTCCTCTTTGAGCGATGCTTTTCACGCTAATCGTCGTGCTAATTTACAAATTAAGAAACGGCACTGCTCGCCTAATTGCGCGTCTCTGAGGCACCGACTTGTGGACGAGCCTCGAGTATTTCGTCGCGAGATTGGCAGAAATGTTGCGTCCGTTGGGGAACAGCGGCAAGATTTTCTCGCACGCGAAGGTCTGTTGGGTCGATGGTCGTTATCTCGACGAGCAACGAGTGTCAGTGGGCCATTCCTGGAGAAGATCTCTGCACGCGCTTTAACCAAGGCTTCCTCGAGAAGTGATCTTCCGAGCCGTTGAAAAGCTTGTTTCCGGACTGGTACTACTACCGTCCGTTTTCTCGTTTCCACGTCGCGCGACCGAACTTGATCGTAAGTACCGAACAAATCGGAGAAAGCTCAAGAGCTTCGAAGCTACTCGTTCGTGTGCAACGTTGCACGGCTTTGTTTGCAGTCAGTCGGCGAATGAAAAACGAGCTCGCGATTTCAGTTTTAACCAGCACAACGGGCATAATAAGGGAGAGACCTGCAAAGTGCTAATCCCCGAACTCAATCTTGCTGTTCTCGCAAGAAAAGGAAAAAGAAGAGGGAGCGTTGAGCAGCGCCTAAATGTGTGTTGATAACTATTGTCATTTTTAAGATTTAGATCGCGCTGTAGCGAGTGGCGCGTCGCCCTCGTCTCGAATCCTCGTCGAAAATAAAATTTGTTAGGTATAAGTACACATATTTTTCAGATAGCATGTAGGGAATATCGATATAAGCTAACATTATATTTACTTGGTATGAAGAAAGTAACAGTCTTGTATACTTTGGGCGATCGTTTCTTTACATTAAGAGATCACCTTTTTTCTGTTTTTTTTTGTTTTTTTTTTTTTTTTTGTTTTTTAATTCAAAAAAGAAAATTTACTTATATTTAATAAATTTGCTCTTTAACACCCGCGTGCACTCGTATTGAAAGGGTACGTACAGCCGTAGAGCGCTACTATTATTGTCACCATGACCGTCGTCGTCAAAGTGGCAGAAGCTACTTCTGTTCGTTCGAATGCTTTAGAACTTCCGGAGCACGCCGTGCGCTACACTACAACGTATGGTAAATAAACACATCGCAGTATTAACGAAAATGTAGTGTAGGGAGTTCACTTTTCGTTTTCCAGCCCCTGCCACTATTATAAGTGTACTCGGTATCGGCAAAAGAAACGAGGGATTTCTCGTTGCGGGAGAAATAGTAATTAGAGATCGATCATTTGTAAATTTATAAATGACGCAGCCAGGGTCAAAAAGGTATAATAATAGCACGTAACAAACGTCATCTTATCGTTCACGAATACGCGAGCGACGGCATTCGTAATTTAAATTACGTTTCGCGTATCGCAACTTTTTCAACTGCTGATCCTCCAAAGTTTGTCCCCTTAGTCTGGTGCTGGACACCTGAAGATTACTTTGGAAAGAGGCTTTTGTAGGCTTTACAGCATACTTTTTATCTGCTACATACACAGTTACACTTGGTTTAGTTGCGTTATAAGTGCCATATTTAGGTCTTTAGGTGAGTTGTATAGAGAATTTTTACCGTGTTTATTTGTAACTGGTGACGACAAACTTTATTATTATTTTATTTATAATTGTTTGAGTTTAAGAGTTTATGATAATCAGTATTTTAACGCGCAAATTCATAAGCAAATTGTATTATTTCTACATTTATGTGTCGCCAACCGTGAACAGCAAATCTAACCAATAGCATTTTAAAAATGATTTTTCTAAAACAATACAATTTGCATTCTATCAAGTTTGGCATGATTTTTATTTATATAGTTTCTAGTTCGTTCGAGAGAAACTAAATATTCGTTGCAACGATCGATATTTAAAAAATATGATGTAAATAAAACAAAAGGTGTATTCCACAATGTATCAGCGGGTGTATAGCGCTGTCTTATTAGTCTTATAAAGGATCAAAATAATTTTCAAAAAGCTTTTTTTCGAAAAGCTGCGTGCTCTGTAAGCTTTCGCGAGCTTGCGCGATGTTGTCTTTCAAAGGCAAAATCGATGGCGAAGCTATTTGTCGACTAATTATTATTTCGCATTGCTCGTTCTCCAATTTATGAATTAAGTAATTATCGAAGTTTCTAGCGACGTCACTTTTTCAAATGGGTGCACGATAAATTTACAACTGCCGCAAAAATTATATTTTCGAAACTCGCTTAAGAGCTTATTTAGAGCGCTTGATGAATTCCCTTGCAAGTGTCTTCAGTTCGTCGTGAAATGTTTTTCAAAGCTCTTGTAAATAAGGAATTAACTTCGAATTAAATTTTAACGCGCGCTTAAAATTTTTTGGAATTCGCTCTAGAGCGAAGTATAAATAACGAACAGTTTTTTAATTCATAAGGTATCCCTTAAAAGTTTTTAAATACATTGAGCATTCGGATGTTTGAAAAGAATTCATTTAGTGTATATTTTACTGTGCGAACGATGCATTTAATAATTTAAACTATTGAAATTTTGACGCATAAGTATATATGGAGAAAAACGATTTAACGAAGCAGATGGGATCATTATTCATAGTTTTATCTTTAACAATATCTTTAAACATTCATGCGAATAAGTTTGCGTACCTATTGCGCATTTTCATTTCCGATTTCCGATTCGTAGTGATTGTACGAGCCTATACACCTAAATAAATATATATTTATATACACATGCATACATATATATATATGTGCGCGTGTGTATATTTACTGCCAATGTATGAACAATATCAAATTCAATACCATTGTGATTATTTAAATTCGAAAAGGTTCTTCGGGCAAGAGCAGCTTTGCTTTTTTTACATGTTTTGCGTATATTTCGTAGTTGCGAGGGTTACAGCTTTTAGGTTCAAACGAGCTTCGAACGCCGTGTAAAATGACGCCGTCGATTAGACGCATCTTTTAAAAAGAGAAGGTATTATAACACTCGTTTAATACTCGTTGTGAATTAGTGAGATATTTTCGTCGGTACATCCATTGTCGATGTTTAAACACGCCACTGCGCTCAAATTCCTGCAGGCATAATAAGAAAATGCAACAATTAATCGCATCCGCAGCCATTTACAAATACATATATTTTTAATTGTCGAATAGATAAATACTTGTATGTAATCAAAAGGATTTATACGAATCAGGCAATCGCAATCTTACCCATCTTTGCCCAGTTAATGTTATTTCTATAATGCGCGAGACACCGTGAATTAAACTGACTGATCTTTGTTACTGTTCTCGGCGTTGATAAATTAAATCGTAGTATGAAATTTAATCCTCCTACGTCTTAAGTAACTGAAACTAAATCAATTTCTTATATATATAAATAATAAAACGTCAATTTTGTTGACATATTGTATCTGCCAGTTGACATTTCGATAATACGTATTAAATATTTAATTGGTGATAATTCGTTTGATATCGAACTTTTATAAAATTCATTGCGCACAGTCATACAAGCCATTGCAATCACGTTTCGATTTTTATTTCTACTATCTCGTACACAAGCATAGGGTTTCTACCGCTACTCCTCGTATTTATGGATGTTGTAAAATTAGCAAAACGAAGCTGTTTTTCCAAAACTCGTAAGTGGCGCTAAATCGATAAAATAAAATTAAATAAAATTAAAAGAAGTAGCGATATCGTTTGTAATAACTTGTCCTTTTTTTTTTTTTAATTCTTAAACGGTCTCGTTAGTAGTAAACAATTCGTAAGTGTAATCATTTTCGATACATCCGCCACTTAATAGAATATGGAAGAATTTATACGATATCACTTGGTATTCGGTGTTCAAAGTAAAACAAAATAAGCATTTATATTAAGATTCTAGACCATCAGTGGATTCAGCTTTATATCTACTATTTTATAATCGAGCGAAGAGTAAATTTTTTCACTAGGAAAAAAGAAATTTTATCAGAGTCACAATGTTAAATATGTATACTAATCGTTAGTTTCTTTCGTAGGCCTGATTTCTTCTACCCATTATGTTTTGCTCTTCAGATTATAATTATTTATTAAAGTGGGAGATTGCACGAGAATTAAAATGAAAAATCATATAAAATATGTAAAAGCAATTCTTCCCAACTCGAATAACAATATACTCTACACGTAGATGCGTGCGCGTGCGTATGCAACTGCGTACGTCATGTAGTATGTATTGAGCTTAAAAGATCTGACTTAAAAATTATTGACTTACGAATTATACACGTTATTTGCGTACGATAATTATCGATTTGAACATTTTCATTTGTATATAATTCACACGAAACTTATATATGTTTGTTTCGTAAATTAATTTAAGAGTCTAACTATAAATCAATGAAAAGTAAGAGTGCATCGACGAGCACCAAAATGCTTTACAATAGTAGCACGGAGTCGGTAAAAGTCGACGTTACGTCACACCGCTTTTAAATTCCTCGAAAGATAAACAAATGTGTTTCCATAGTTGACGACGAAAGAAGAAAATTATCACGGATAAACACGTGCGTGCGTGCGCACGTGCGTGGGGATGTGCGTATGATCGGGTGTGTGGGTGAGTGGTATACCTGGACGTGTGTATAAATATAATACATGAGACTCTAGTCCTGCAGTAACAGCAACAGCAAGTATCATGCGCGGCGCGACACGTTGCCGTCCGCTATCGCGCGATTTCATAAACATATTATTAATATAAAGTTTAAAGAGGAACGGAAACAAATAAATAAATGAAACAAGTAACTAAACGATTATATGGTAGATCGCAGCGTCGTTGTAGTGCGCATCTTTGTTTTTGCTAATCGTAGAGAATTGTACGGCAGCTCGTTTTACGTGAGTATGCGCGCGCGCGCGCACACATGCATGCACGCGCGTTGATACGCCCGTGGCGTGCATGGATGCGCGCGCGCGCTCACACCTACCCACCTCCACACGTGTGTGTTTATACCAACGCGAGTCGAGAGTAAGGTAGAGTTCTCCTTTCGCCTAGTTGTACGTATCGCGACCTTCTGTAAATGACTTTAATGCATCGATGCATAATTCTATAATTACTATTTGTACATCTCCGAGGATTATCGTTTCTTTGTCACAGATTGTATACATTAATTATTGAAATCCATTCCTATTGACATAGTTTGAGGGCTTACCGTACAGTGAAATCTAGAAAATGAAGTACTTGGTTTATTTTCTTTTCGCTCATTTAATGACGTGTATTATTGTTATTTGCACAACAGCAATGAAAAGGGGGAATAGCTTGATAATGCCAGTTCTTAGTGGAAACTAAATTGGGCAAAGTGTATTTTTGTAAAAAGTAAAAAGCGAAGAAAAGCTATATCAATTGTAAATACGTTTGTGTTGAGATCATTTGATTGACCAATCTATTGCGTAAGAGATATATGAAGCATAATATATATCGAATTTCATTTCATTCTACGGTATGATCCTTGAAAACAATTGTACTTTTGCGCTTAAGAAGTGGAGACGGAGTATTTAAATATTTTCCACTGGCAGTGAAATAAAAAGGAAAAAGAAAAAAAAATTAAAAAATGCTACTGCGTAGCCGCGGTATGCGTTAAGAGCCTTCGATTATAATATCCTGACAAAGTAAAAAAACATATCGTTACATGAATTTACGTAGCGACGACGTATGTATCTTTTATTTTTTCCGATAAATGTCTATTCGCAAGCATAATAAACTACTTTGTTCCATAGCACATTTTCTAAGCCCTCAGGCGGCTCGAGCTAAATAAAATCCTTGTTCGCTCCAACGGCGACTAGTGTTTTAGGAAATAAACTGCCGGTCGACCCGAAGCTTTCAATGCGAATCCCCCAATTCGTGGTAAGCAACAACAGCGGAGTAAGAAAGAAGTCTTAAAATTAATATTTTTCAATATCGAAACGCAGTAGCAGTAGCTTTTTAAAAGAAAATCGCTTGCAAAAAGGTATCGTTGTTCAGATTGGCCAGTGATTTTGTTTGCTCGAGTTGCTCGTTAGCAAAAATAAAAATTAAAGCAGTTAAAAGGTCGCGTACGAACTTTTCCACGTTCTTGTGTCGGTGCTCTATCCTTTAATTAACAAAAAGAGAAAGAGAATATAATGTTAAGAAATACGAGCATATCGAGGGATGGATAATAAACTCGAGCGAGACGATAATAAAAAAAAAAAATGAAAGAGAAGACTAATTTAATCATTCCTTCGACGCGACCAGTCGCGTGTTATACCTAATACAAATAAGCAAGAACAAATAAAGAAATAATAAAATTAAGCGAATCCAAAAGCAGCAATTATCGATATGCTATTACAATGCGCCGGAAATATAAGAAATGTCGAAAGCAGCGACGACAACTATTGTACTACCCCTTCTTCCCTCTCATTTGTTTTCCCATCCTTCGCGAAATCGTCGTTATCATTAAATAATACAATTTTGAATCCTTGTGTACCATTTATCATTGTATCTGCCGTTGCACTACATTTTATATATGTGTGTGTATATATACATATATGCAAGGAAACGACTATCATCTCTCGCCCGTCATTCTTCAAATTTTGTTGTCGTCGCTGTATTGTGGCTAAAATCGTCATTAAATATTAAGATACAACTATTGCCTACTCAATGTACAATATGTAGTATTTACCTGTTGTTACCACCGAACCGTCGTCAAAGATATATAAAATATTGTCATTGTATCATACAGGGTTTTGTTATTTTTTTAATCCCTGCCTTTCCTATTTGCGTAAATTTTTATTTTCTCAACTATGATATATTTTAAATATTATTGTTATTTTACAATTTTAAATATTCAATTGAATTATTTTCAACTTTCTTTAATCGTATCCACGATACATATATTTTTCTCTATTTAAATCAAACATTATTACATTTTCTTTATAAATTAAAATAAATTTTTGCAATTGTTTCATTCTATTCATAATTTTTTCCTTTAAAATACCTTTTACGACATTTTAAATTATTATATATTTACATCAAAACATAATTTTATTAAGATTATTGTATCAACAGTAGCATATTTATCACTAGAGTATTAAAATTTCAAGAATCGTGCTTTCATAATAATCAACACAACATTATAATCATAGTTCATATATTAAAATTAATATTAAACATTACTAATTTTAAAAACCTGTTTAAGTATATTAACTGTTAAAGCCATTGAAAGTAAGGTCAAACCAAAAGGTAATAGAAACCAGTTTTTATGATACCTTTATAATGGTCAATAATCTATTTTATTATCGTAATTTGTACCAAATTTATACACAGGAAATTAAAAGAATTAATTTTTCAAAGCTTTTAAGTTTTCTTAGATACTGTTATTTAAACATTCATAGATACACATATTCATCGTTATAATTAAAATTCCAATATCTAAATATATTAAAGAGAAATATAATATTGAACAAAAAGAGAAAAATGGAAGATTTTTCAATATTATATTGAGTATTTCAAATTTAACTAGATCTTCTATTAGGTATATTAACTTTTATTATTTCTATTTACATAATTAAAAACAGTTATATAAAATCAACTAAGTGTATTTACCAAAGTAATATTTATCAATAGGTTTTATCCATCTATGGCAACCACCTAAATTATTTTGAATAATATATTTCATGGTCCATGGATTTTCATTATTCTCTTCAACATATTTTTCTGTTTCTTGCATTTTCTCCAATTGCTTCTGTGAAACAGCCATTGCTTTAAAAGGTAATTTAGCTGCAATTTCTTCTATTGCTGTTTTTATCTAATAAGAACATTTAAGAATTAGATAGATAATCTGAAAAAAATTTTTCTTTTTAATTGTTATATTAAAATTACCTGTATATATGGAACTGGACCAATAATTTCAAGAATTACTCTTCCCTGTTTTATAGGAGTAACATAATTATTGATTTCACCTTTGCCTCCACCCATTCTTGTACCTTGTGTCTATAAGCAATTTAAAAATAGATATAAATTGTATAAAATTATACTGTACTAATCAAATATAAAAAAAATATATGAAGTGAAAACTTCCATACCCATAAATATTAAAATGTATCAAATTTATGTATTATATTGAAATAGAAATTGTATTAAAAAAATTATTATTTTTAAAATGTAATGTTTATTAAGAGTGCTTAAAGTAAATTTCTTGCAAATAACTATAAATAATTATATTTTTACAAGTATATTTACAGATAAATTTACAATCTATTTTTAAAATTAAAAATACACAAAAACCTTTTTTGATACTGGTTGCCAAGGAGCATCAACTCGATATATTACTACAGCTTTTTTTGGTAATCTTCTATTGCATGTCCAACGTATCATTTCAAAATGTCCATATTTCAATCTACCACCAGTTAATGCCTAAATTTATCATACAATAAATTTAATAATATAACATATATATTTTTTTTTAACAATGAATTTCTTATATAAATAAGTAAGTTTACTATAATTCCATATTGTTTGTGTTGTAGTTTATTCAGTACTAATTCAGGTCCTCTCATTAGGTCAAGCCTCTTTTGCATTTTGAAAGGTTTTAAATTCTGATAGTTTGGTACTTTTGGAATTACCGGAAGTCTTTTTTTATAGTTGGGTGGTAATTCATATTCTATTAATTAATAAAATTAAATTAAAAAACAATTCACATTATTTTCCTTATTATACATTTTTATTATGGTCTGAATCAATTTTTCATTAATAAAAATAGTACTAATTAACTAACGAAATAAATAAGTAAAATACTTTTTGATCATGTTAACTTACCGATTTTTTTTGGAGGTGGAAAATACCTAATTCCAGCCGTTTGTACAGTAATTCCAAGTACATTTTTGCCATTTTGGTATACTTATGAGATTTTAAATATTATTAAAAATTTGTTTACAAAATTTCTTATAATTACATACATATTTATAAAATTTCACTTACATGTTTGGCGAGTCAAATTCAACAATGAATGTGAAAGCATTTTGAATAGTATAAAAAATAACTTATGTCTTTTTCAAATAATAAAATAAATTTATTAAATTATTTTTTATTTTAAACACAAATCTTTAAAATTATTCACATTTTGGAATAAACATTATAAGGTTATAACAGCTGAAAAGGCCTGGTTGACCGTAATTAAGTATGAAGGATTCGAATTTTTGCGATTGCGTACTAATGGTGATGATAAATTCCCGGTAAATTTAAACAGTTTAAAGTATCAAAATTATGTTTGTAGCTTATCCTTTTTCAATAACTAAATGCAAATCTATTTGCTTATTTAAATATGAATATAATAACTTAAATATTTTACTTAAATATAAAATTAACCTTAAAATATTTAATATAAAATATAATAATATTATTGTTAAATATTACAGAAAATTCTTTTAAAATAAAAGATGCAATCTTTCTATTTTTAAGGTAATTTTAAATTATTTAAAAGTAATGACAATATTACTTTTTTAATTTTTTAATACTTCCATAAATATTTTAAGGTTTCCTGTCTCTAGTACAATGAATAATTAAAAATTTCATCTGTACTTAATAAACAAACTAATTTATTTGTACATAAATTAAATAACAAGCAAAATAAGTTCTTTTATTATTTTTAGTGTGATCCTAGTGACTCATAGCATTGAATTAAACACATATTATAAATAAATTATTTTAAAATATATTTGTAATTATAAAAAACAATTTTTTAATTATGTATCATAAAATATAAATAATATATAATTAGACTCCTCAAATTTAAAATACCTAAACTTCTGTTTTACCTTCAAATTTTTGTAGTAATTAAATATCCACATTTTTTTCATAGAAATCGAACGCGTAAAATAACGGATATTTTTTTAATCGTGGATATCGGCTACGAAAAAATAAGGTTTTGTAACAGAACTTGCAAAGAGTAGCTGAATAAGCTTATACATTATTGAAGTTACCGGCGTGTTGGCAATGTGCGTTTATATTTACACGGTAAATGTGTAAATAAAAAATATTAAAACCAGTGAAATTTAAAGTATATAAGTATAAAGAAATGTACAAATTCATTAATTAAATAAAATATGTTAATATTTAAAATTTTATACTAAAAAAAATTTTCAAAAAAGAAATTTGAATACAATAACAGAAACTTAACCTATAAGTATGTTATTAATTGACTATTTAAGCAAATTATAATGTCATAAAAAAATTTTTAACCGAGATTATAATTATAAAAATATATAATATGTTTCTTAAGAGCTTACAATTAAATTTAAGAAATTTACAAAATATATCTCACATATTGAATATTAAACCATGTTTGATAATTCGACGTCAAAACTATGCAAGGTTTGCTTCAAGGAAGTATAAAGAAATAGTAAATGAAGATGAACTTTTTGACATTGAAGAAAATACAAGTCCTGTACCTGCAGAAGTAAAGAAAAAATCTAAACCTAAACTTAAATCTAAGTCTAAAGCTTCTGAAGTTCAAAAAGAAAATGAAGCTATATTTAAATCCTCGATTACTCCTGTTCAGAAAGAGGATAAGCCAGAATCGATAAGTACAAAATTATATAAAAATGAGAAGTTAATGTCGTATGTATTATTTTAATAATGTCTTGTAATAGTGTCATGAAATATGTATGAATAAAAATTTCATTAACTTTTTTAAACTTAAGGTCAATAATGATGTCTCTTCAATCAAAAAAGCAGAGAATGAAACGAGATCTTATAGTTCTTGAAGGCAAACGTATAATACATGAAGCTTTAAAACTAGGATTGGTTGCAGACAAAATCATTTTTAGTAGAACACAAGATATACAAGAAATACAAAATTTTATTTCAAATACAAGATTGATTAAAGTTCCATACAGAACGATCCAATTATGGTCAACTTTAACAACTAGTCCAGGAATAATGGGTATTAAAAAATATTTAGTTTTAGAGGAATAAGGAGAATTTATATTAAATTTTAACAATATTTAAAATTATATAAAATTTTTTAGGCATTTTTAAAAAACCAACAGCTATTAAAGCATCATCTTCTTCACTACCACTTACTATTATTTGTGATAATATTCGAGATCCCCAAAACATGGGTTCTATACTAAGAGCAGCTGCTGGAGTAGGTTGTGAAAAAGTAATATTAACAAAAGGTTTGTAAAATTACTAATTGTAAAAATTACAAATTATAAAATTGTTTTATTTAAACATTTTTAATTCATTAATCTTTTTATTATAAAATTTATTTTAATAAGCATCCTATTCATAAAGTAATGTTACAAAAGTAAGAATTTCATTGAAAAAAATATATTTCAAAGTGTTAAATTATATAATAATTTTTTAATTTTTTTGTACAAATACTTTCTTTATTAAGCATACGTTTAAAATTTGATTATTAAAATTTTAATTATACTATATTTCAACCAAATAAATTTAATTGGTTACTTAAAAAAAATTCTTAGTATTCAAGGTGTAAGATACTTTTAAATATTTCTACATAAATCATATTTGCAGAGAATTATAAATTATATTTTAATAATTTAAATAATTAATTAATACAAGAAAAAAATATTAATATATTTATAAAATATATAAATTTTGCAACATTTAACTACTAATATTTATTATTTTAATTTTTTTAAACTAATAAATTATATGGTATAATCAAGTTTTAATTATGAATATTAATTAAGTTTAAGTATCTTAATAAATTTAAGTATTTTAATATGAACTGCTATACAATTGTAAATTCTTTGTAATATCAAATTTCAATTAACAATACTCACAAAACATGTAAAACTTATGAATCAAAATTTTTTAGGATGTGTTGATTTTTGGGAAACCAAAGTTGTGAGAAGTGGAACAGGTGCTCATTTTCGCTTATCCATTCATGAAGCAGAAGATTGGGATGAAATTCATTCAATGATAAGTAGTGACGCTCACGTTTTCATAGCGGATAACAATATTAATTTGGATGCAAGTACTACAAAAAATCAACACAATGAAATATATGACGTTAAAAAACTTAAAAGTCGTGATGCAAATGAAAAATTGGAAGTTACTAAAATTTTAAGTACTTTTGAGATCGTCCCATATTATGATCCAGATTACACAAAAAATCAAGTTGTTTTGATTGTTGGTGGTGAAACAGAAGGATTAAGTCTAGAATCTATAGAATTGATGAAAACAAGAAAAGGAATTCGTGTAAATATCCCTTTAGCAAATAACATTGATAGTTTAAATGCAGGAATGGCCTTAGGTATTGTAGCTTTTGAAATTAAAAGACAATTTTTGAAAATACCTAATTGGAAAGAGATAATTCAATAATTTACAAATATTTTATTTTTATAATTTTTAATGATAGCTACGTTTGTATATGTCAAAACTATGTATTCTGTAACATAACTTTTATTGTATTATAAATGAATTTAGTTTTTAAATATTAAATATTAGATTTGAAAATTATTCTACATTATCAAATATTTAATTTATGTTTTATCATTGAAGCTTTGAATTTCAATTATTCGTCAAGAAAAAACTACTCTTCTTAAATCATTAATTTAATAACGAAATATTTTTTTAAATTAACTTTTAGTATCTGTTAATTTAAATATTACTTCAAAATGTAAATATTATATACAATTTATACATCGTTATTTACATTTTTAAATGAATGAAGATTGATATATTTAAAAAATAAATATAAATAATGTAAGTTTTGGTTTTGTTAAAAAAACTCATGTACATTAAAATTCTAATTTATACGTTTATGCAATTTGAATTTAAAATTTAAGTTTAAAGTTATCAGAATAATTACTGGATTAATTAGTATGTGATATATGATCAAGAACCTCAAAAAAATATAATAAATATAATAGATATGGAATTAATTTGACAGTTTTTAAGATCATAGCATTAAAAATTATGACTTTAATTTTGTTATTTTAATAATAAATATGAGAATAAGTAGTAAATACAAAATAATCAGAAATACAATAAGTTAATAGAAGAAAACTAGAAGAAGAAATAGTAGCACAAAAAATTACTTTCTAATTTAACTTTTAATTAGTTATGGCATTTTATATAAAATAATTATATGTTAATAAAAGGAATAATAATAATAATAAAAGGAAACTTTGAATGATCCGTGAACTGAAATTTAGATATACTACATATCATCTACTTCAATAGATAATAATCTTATAAATTAATTTGATAATTCAGGATAAATTTACTTCGAAATTTCTTCAGTGATTAAATTGATTGGGTAAGATATTTTTATTCAATTAATTGTTTTTTTTTGTTAATAAAAAAAATTTTTGTTTTCTACAAACTTTTGAAAGATGTAAAAAATTTGGTAATATATGTATTACGTTACATTACTTAAACGTAACAATCTCTTTAAAACTTTCAAATGAAATAAAATTTTGCAAAATTACTTTATATTTTGAATATAATAAGTAATTAAAGTACGAGATCAACACGTCTAAAATACGTTTGTCGTACTTATCTAAATTTCTTGAATTACTGGTATACAAGGAAATATGAAAGATGTACTAAACATGTACTAACAAAATTAAAAGCTGAAAATATTTATTAACAAAAAGCAAATGTTAAACAACGGTTAAATTAAATATTTTTAACATCAAAAGATATAGATGCAGTTAAGTTACTTTGTAAAATTTTATAAAAAGAATTCTGTATGTTCGTTGAATTAATTATTAGATAGACAGGTCAATATAAAAAAAATATATTTTATATTATTTTTATTGAAAACCTTTAAGTAATACATCTAACGATATATACTTCCCTTTTGTAATGGATTGATAAATACGGTAAAAAATGTTATTGCTAAGTAATAAACACATATATAATTAATCTAGTATTGTATAAAAAGATAAATAAATTCAGCTCTCATTGAGAAATTTATTAAACACATAATAAAGTGGACTTGGACATCGATCTCGGTAATCTGGACAAGAAATAAAACGTCTCGACGCGGGTCCAGAGAAAATTGTAAATCCACGTCTTCATCAACTTTGGTGAGTATGAAACCCCAAGTCTCATTAATCAAGCCATACTTTTATAATCATCAATTTCTTTATTGATTATCCTTGAAAAAGAGCCCCTATATTCAAAAATTCAATTAAAGTAAAAAATCCAATTCGAAATTCCATAAATGATAATTCGAGCGGCAAATTCTTTCGGATTGTTCACCCAAGCTAATTTTATTTCTTATTTCGCAATAAATTGTAGCATCTTTGTTTTTTACAAATTCTCGTCGTAAAATTGATTTAATATACCCTCGAGGGCTTATTCGGTCTCCCTTTTGTTACCAAACGGACAATCGGTTCTTTCCGGAGTAACACTCGGATAAAAGCAGCATCTCTCGACGTACCAGTTTCACTGTTTAAGTTATTTATACAACCCATGTATGCGGATACCTGTTCAACTTCTTTTTATGGATGTTTAATACAGTCGGGTCGATTCATCCGCTTTAAATTCCTGATTCATGTAGTTATTGCAACTTTACAGGTTGTTAAATTACACCTTATGCGAGGATCATTAAAGACAAAGCATTTTTCAGATGCTCGGCATTCGTAACCTTATTGAGAAGGTCCATTCTTGTATTTACTTTTGCAAGAGATTGTCTTTACAAGAATATAACGCTACTTAGCTTAACATTTGTTTGCGGAATTCCA
The DNA here is from genome assembly GCA_018907185.1 of Platyscapa corneri. Taxonomy (NCBI): domain Eukaryota; kingdom Metazoa; phylum Arthropoda; class Insecta; order Hymenoptera; family Agaonidae; genus Platyscapa; species Platyscapa corneri. The sequence continues at coordinate 113,296 of JACCHW010000045.1, read as the reverse complement.
TCGACTGCTGAAGTAGCGGCGAATCGTCAATTTGCGCATTAGGCTCCTGTAGATTTTTAATGAAAATGTCAAAACTCGAAACATTTTATTGCTTTTTTTAAATCAATGATTCATTTTTCATTGAAAACACATATTACTGCATCGTTATCATTACTTGTGTTTCACTCGAGTTGATCGGCGTACAAGTGTTCAACTTTACACGTTTGTCGAATAATCTTGCTTTCAAAAAATCTTGATTACAGCTGTTCTTTCTTATCGTTTTATCGCAAAATAAGTTTTAATAATCTTTTTTCGAACATTTATTTACTTTGTCGCTTCCATTGGTTTTGTTGATTCACAAAGTATTTGGTGCCTTTCCGTGTTCACAGACTATAATTAAGTGGAAACTTAGTTCCATTGGTTAGTTAGTTTGCCTGTTTGTTGAACAATATATTCCATTGTTATAATGCTAAGTTTAATAAGCAATGCGATTAAAAAGTTGCTTCCAATTAACAATTAGAGATTATCGAAGGAGTGGCAAGATCGAGATGAAGTTAAAACTAACTCTCAAGAAATTATTTGAAAAATCAGCAGCAATTCTAAAATTTGATATCTGGAAAATCTAGAAGAGCGAAAAAGAAATACCGATGTCGTACAACTTGGCTATTCCATTAGATGACTTACAGTTTCCTTTTATCGTCTTAAGTTCTTTTGGTATAAATTCCAATATCTTCTAATTGAATATTCTCTTATCCCATAAGCTTGATATTTCGATTCATTCTATTATAAAAGCTTAATTAGCCTCTTGATCGAACAGCCTTGACTTTGCTCTTGCATTAATTTTCTGTTTTTCTGTACGAAGCCTACATTTTATTTATACCACCACACTCAAAATTTCATTTGCTTTTAATTTAGAATCTATACCTTGTCCTATCATTGATTTTTTACACTTTATTCAAAGGCGTAAGTTATTCAATATTTACAAAAGCATTGACTAGCCTGTTAGCTTTCTTATTACTACATTATTACTACTGCATTACTGCAAAAAGCCAAACGGTGAATTTTGTATTATTAGTTATTTCAGTTGCTAGTTGCTTCAGATTGCCTTGTTCAGATTTTTAATCTATTTTTCTTAACATTCATTATTTGAATTGATGTCTGATACATTTGAGGATTACATATACAACAGAAATACTTAACCAATATTCTTCTCTTGAGTCTTTGAAGGTGTTTACTCCTAAATTGTTGTAAGAATTCTTACCGCTCCAATAGGAGTTGTATAAATTTTTATTTTAGCAGTATTCGACTAAATTCAAAATTTTCAATATAGAATTGTTTTTGCTTTTGTTCGAGAAAAAAGTTCAGTCGATAAGTATCTTTTTTATTCGTTTCAACTTTGACGTAATAAGGTTTCTCAAATAGAGCTCTTCTACCCTTGCGACAAATATACGACAAACACACTCTCACACATAAGCCATCATTTCCGTAGTTTCGAAACCAGTTTTCCAGTTAAAAAATACTATCTCACACATTGCTTATCAGACCATATCCTATGTATCATTATTTATGTAAGCCAAGTTCAACTGTCGTATATTTTTCATTTTAAACATTAAAGGCTGTCGCGTGAAAAATAAAATTTTGCCGTTTTTAGCAGAGTTAGATAATATTTTTTATTATTTAATAAAATCAGAGACGTAAGTTCGTAAATTTTTGCAGCTTTTGTAAACGAAGCCAATAATGTTTTTAAAAGAAATATAATTTATTAATACGCATTATATATTCATAATGATCATGATCTAATTAATTAGGAGCTTTAGTCTTGTATTATATTATACAGATAACAATCCTGACAAAACAATTAAACATAATATTATAATAATAATTAAATCATGTTTATACTTCAATAAGACATTAAATTTTAAATAATTTAAGCTGATATAATTAGTAAGTAATATTACAAAAAAGTTAAATCAATGATTAATTAAACGAGTAATTTATTGATTACAATAGTGAAAAAAAATTTTATTATTACGAATTATTGGTGTAATTAGTTGATATCATGAATATGTTCTATGTTTTTTTACGTACTTTTAATTACCGTATAACTTTACAGAAATTTATGTTGTATTAAAGATTTTTTAAATTTAATTATTATTAAGAGTTAGTTATGTTATTATGTTTTTTTTAAGTCTGCCGAACTATATTTAATTGCAGAAAACATTTATTCATTAAATAAATAAAAAATAAATTCCAGGAAACCGTCGCACAACTTTATTTAAGTTTTAACTTTTATGCCTTTGCATTTTTGTAGAGTTATTTCAGTATAAAAAAAAGCTTGACTAAAATTTTTTCTTAATTTCTTTATGATATTTAAAGTTTTTATGAAATTGGTATAAATGTATATTCGTAAAAATGTTTACGTTCAACGATAATTTTTAACTCAAAACAGCAGTCGGAAAAATGACTTAGAATAAGACTATTCGCATCGGTCTTGATACCTGAAATATTGTTCTTATATTCAGCAGGTATTTTAGAAAAGATACAAAATAAACCAGATGAAGATTATCAGAAAACCAAGGAATCGGCAAGAATAATCAGAGGAAAGCGTCGATTTTGAAATATTTGAAAGCTTCAGGATTGTAGCAAATCAAATACTCATAGTCAATGACAATATTTTAAAAGAAGTTAAAGATTCGGAAATTATAGAAAAACTTAAGTTACCGACTAACTAGAGAATTATTGAACATGAAATCGCAAAGAGGGTGGAATTGTTAAAAAGCGGAAGAATCAGTGGAAAAAAGAGAACACGTCAGACTGGCGAACTGACGAATAGTGAAGAGTTAAAAGACAGACATAGGCGGTTTACAAGTCACTGTCTTTGTCGTCGTCGTCAACGTCATCCAGGTGAAATAGGTGAATATCGATTTTGGGGGAGACCGCGCCCTCCTGCCGTACATCAAGCTACATCTCTCTTATCCTAATTTCTCTCTTAACTCTCTTTCATCCGGGTATTTGTCCTTCCTCGTTTCGTCTCTATCCCGTTTCCCATAGCCTCGGGCCTCCCTCTTAACGCACGCCTCTAGATACCTTATTGAATTTCACGAGTTGTTTGCCGTGATTTTTAAATGGATTTTCAGCGAAAAATTGGCTTCTCATCGATCCCTAATAACCGCACCGTCACCGTGAATCGGTTCGTTAAATGAATGAAACGTCTTTTATAAACGTGTATGCACAATACATCACTTTTAATATTTGCAATCGTCGTCATTTTCACGTAGTTGAGATCTTAAACGGCTTACTCGTCCTTAGATAGATCGATAAATACTAAAAATTCTTACTATATCTTATAAATAACATCGTCGTTATTTTATCACTAATTCAAGTATTACACTTGTGTTAAAATTATATATATATATATATTAGAAATACTTCATTCACTAAGACACCATAGCCGCCATATTCTGGAAGCACATCGATAACTTTTTTAAGGGAAACTTGCAAGCTTCGAATGTAAAATTATACCAATGTATGTTCTAAACGCTCATCTGAATCATATATTATAGGTATATGTATATATATTATACGTATTTCTATTTACAATTAAATTAGGTATTGCAGAAAAAATTAAATTACAGTAAATATTGTACTGTCCTATTACTAGTGTTCTTGTAAAATTTTGTGCCTCAAATCTTTTTTTCGTTAAAAAGTGTCGGAAAGTTTACATGGAAAATCTTCCATAGATATTGGAATTTTACAAATTTTACGCACGATATTGATGCCTAAACACTGATAAGCTACAAAATTGTATTTGGTTTATAAACGTGAGAATGTTAAAATCACGTACACCAATAAAAACTTAAAGTTAATCTTCAAAATAATTCTCAGTCGGTTATCAACAATAGCAAATATTTACTATCATTAACAATTACTAGATGTTGTCTTTAATAGTCCAAAATTTTATAAGTTATATTAAAAATATAATGTTTTTCTATATTAAATATCTTATGTCATATAATTGAAAGTCTTATGCTTTCAGATACGGATTTGTTGATGAGTTTCCGCTACTTATCATACATACTTTTTAATTTCCAGAAGTAAAATTGAATCAAATGAAAAAATTTTTCCATTCTAACATAAAACTTGTTAACTTTTTGATCTGACATATAATAATATATAAATGGAATAATTAAATTTCATAATAATTTTTATAAAAGGAATTTTAAAACAGTAATATTTTATCAACATTATGAGTAATTTTTTATACTCGCAATGCAATTCTTAAAGTAGAGAACTACTATTTAATTAAATTCTAAATAGCTTACGTATATTTTAGTAGTGCATACATAATTATAAATTTAAGAAAATTTATCTGAGAACAAGTCGTTGACAAAATTGTGAATTTTCATTAAAATTGAAAACAAAAATTTTACTACTCTATTCTTTTGAATATTTAAACGATTTATAAATTATAATAAAATTATTAAAAACCTCATATTGTTACAATTATTATTAAATTATTGTTATATTTATTATTATGTCATTATAAAAACTAATTTTTAACGCACGTACTTTGACTATAAAAAATTACTATGTTCATAATTAATTTCAGTAAGAATTTAGATTATCTAATTACATTTTATAATTATAATTACGGCAATTCAAAAAAATTAAAAATTTTAGAAAGACGCTTCTATTATACAATACTAATTAACTGTTATAAAAAACATAAAATTTAACAAGATTAATTTAGTAAGTCAAAAGAACCAACGAAACTTCGAAGTACATTCTATTAAAATCAATATTTATAGTCTTGTCTTTGTTTTCTAACTTCAGCATTTGCTTTTACAAAAATGAATTTCAGCTTATAATTTTACTTTTCTAATTCAAAATATACAATTTACATTTATAAATTTTCAGGCATCAAATTCAGTAACCACAAATTGCGTGCAGTGAATTTAAGATTCCATTAAACGAAAATTGGACTAAAATAAAAAACTGAAGTCTCGGCGAGTAATTTTGAGTTTCATTCTAATTTTATAGGACGACGCTTTAACACCGACAAAACAGTTGTAATTGTTGAATCGTTAGAAAATAACTTTAGAGTGTGAGCAGCAATTATAATTTTGTTTAAAAATTGCCTATAAATTTCCAATGTCAAATCTTAATAAAGTTCTTATATCTATCCAATCTGTAAGACAAATATTACATTATCTATTTTAATATAATAGAATTAATATATCTATCGCCCTTATTTTGAACATTTAATCTTGATTGTAGCTCTCTTATCTACAAATCAAGACTCAAGGTAAGTTAACCTAATTACTATAATCTAAATAGATAATCATGTAATTAATGATGTACATAGAATATAATTTTATAAAAGACTATTATTAAGATAAGAATTTAATAAGGTTTAAATATTCCTCGATTTAAAGAGATGGATTCCAAACAATATATACTTGTATTAAAATAAAAGGTGCATTGTAAAGAGTGAAATGCACGTTGAAATAAATTAAGCCAAATTAAATTATAAATCTAAAGAGCAATTCGTTATTAGCACGTTATAAAATTTTAGATACGCGATAATTTATTATCACGTGCAATTTTAGTAAAGTAAAATCCGAGCGAAAGCACCTTTCGGTTGTACCGGGGATTTAAATAAATTTTTAGTTTACAAGATTATTGCAATAACTATTATTATTATTATTTGCAAAAAGACGGTTTCAAATGAATTTGTACAAATATCAATGGGTTAAAATCATTCGGTGCCACAATGATTTTTTTATCTATTTTTCTATAATCAAAAAGCCAGCTCGTATCTAATTGCCAATAAATCTTATTTTAAACACGAAAACGCGATTTATAACAGTGCGTGTCGGAAGGTGAAATTTGATATTATTAATGCGAGAAGTAATGGAATTGTAGATAGGAGCGAGTAAAAACGAAAGCTCGAGGAGATGCTCGAGGATGTGACGTTGTTACCGGTAGGAGAGGAACCGCCGCAAATTAACGATAAAGGAATATACGCAAACAGCGTCCCGGCATTCGACTCGATCGATCGCGCGAATCAATTTCTCTGCCGGTAAGCAACAAAACTCCGCTGTATTGACGAAGCGGCCGAAAAAGTAAGAAATTCTGCCCGCCACGTTGAGAATGCCATTAGGCAGCTCCAACGGCACGTCGAATCGCACGCGATGATAAAAAATAAAGCTAATTACGCGGGGCCACTGAGTCTCCTGCGTCTCTCCAAGGGCGAAAGCGAGGAGCTGCGGATGGTTGCGCCTAGTCCCAAGACTCGCGGCATTAAACATTAAAATTCGCGGCCAGACGTCGTCTCTTCCCATGGCCGTATGACAAGCCGGGGGCGTTAGGCGCGATGAACAAACGCTGCTCCGACGGCCGCTCGCGTGTACCCTCCAGACGCTTAATTAAACTGCCCCTGTGTGCACACACATTCGTGTGTTCGCAGCAACTTTCGCAATTGGTACTTTTGGCTTCTTCAGCTGCTTCTTTAACTTTGAGAAATTCAAATTCGAGCCCCACGGCTATTCGCGCGAGGCAAACGCTTCAAGGATGACGTTGATAGCGTTGATGGCGTCCATGTCCTAGGCTCCTTTCATTTTCAATCTTTTAACCTCTGCGAGGCTTCGTCGACGCAACTGGGCTCTTGGTCCGTCGTCCTTAAGCAAAAAGCATCCCAACACCGTTTGTGATTATTCGAACTTGGTTTTACGCTGCTTTGAGACTGACATCTGTTAAAGAGTGATGCGTTCCCATTTAAATATTACGGCTTTGGATCTCGCATTATCAAAGGATTTCCAATTAATTTCACCTTTCAAACGCGTTTCATAAACTGACGCAACGCTTCTCTAAAAATTCTAGTTTAACGATAATTTCTCTCGCTGTAAGGGATGCAGTGCTCGATGTCATCGACGCTCAGTTCTGCATAAAAGATTCCTGAAAATATTGCCAGCGCATTATCATTCCGTCGTTAATCGAATAAAATCTTCAACTACTTTTAATTATTCGAATGAATTAGTTGCGAGATTAATCAATCGTCACTTGGTTGGATATATTTAACGACGCCTTGAACTAATAACGCGAACCGATGACTTGCTCGAAAAAACGTTTTTTTTCTAAAATGAGGAACGAAAGGCGGCTTCTTTTCACAAATAAGCGTGAAAAAATAGCTTTACAATTGTATTTTGTGTAAGCGAAGCGTCTTACGTATTATCGATCATTAGGTAACGTAGCGTTTACATTCGCTAGATATTTAACTTCACATTAAAGGCTTAGTAAATTGATAGCCCAGCAATTTTAATCTAGACGACTAATTTAATCGAATTGGAATATAAAATTAATTAACAGCAGTTTACAATCAGGTAATTGTTATTTTATTATTATTCGAATAAATCTACTTTCTAGAATTCAAAAATAATCTAAATAAAATCTAGATCCAGTTAATCCAAGTGAAATTTGAAAGTTGGTTGTAACCACGGCACAAACTTCGAGAACAATCGTACTTTCAAAAAATCAAATCGAGCTCATCTCGTGTTGCATTAAAACGAGCGCATATTTCTTCTCGCGCTCACAAATTTCCCGAAGGCAAATGGCGGGGCTACGACACGGATGTCGTCGGGAGCATGAGGGGATGCTCGCGCAACAGGGATGGTTAGTCGGCCTCCCCCCCCCCCCCCCCGAGAGGCTGCGCGCTCCCAGCATCCCACCCCCACCAGTTGGACCACCATTATGGAACAAGAGCAAAATGGCGCGAGAACGGCATCGACATCAATAAACCATGTGGCTCGCTTGTCTATCGCTCATCCAGTGCTCGTTTTCCGACGGCAGCTGAAGCTACTGATAATACCGACGTAAGATAACGATAATTGTAGATGAAATTGAGTATTCCTCGACGATTCCATTTATTCGCGCGACCCGCTCTTTTTCTTGGGTCTGGCCTGGTACGAAATGCGATTAACGAGAGAAACGCTAAATTCGACTCGAGAAGCGATCCAAGTTATTTCACGAGCTGGAGTAACGAATTTAATCGACTGCATCGATTTCGTTATCTCTCGAGTAGCACCATCGCATTCCTTATTATGAAAGCTGGGTTAAAAAAATTGAAGCGATCGGTGGCAATAATAAGCGAAATCAATCGGATTAACCAACGAGACGGTCCCGAAGAGTGTTTAGAGCCAAAGAGTCGATTAAATGATGGAAAAGGTGCGATTATTTAGGGCGGCTTTGGTATCGTCATAGTGAAACCAGTGAAAGTAGAGTATCAATTGTTGCGCTCGACTGGGCGAACCTCTTTAATCGAGTTGCTGAGAAAAAATGAAGGAAAAGTCGGGTATCGGGCCGAGCCCTGATAAAAATGGAACAGTCGCGTATCCAAATAAGTCAGAAATAAGCTGAGTGCCATCTGTACGAAGACATCAATTAAAGCTTTAGCCGCGCGATAACGGTATCTTCTTCGCGTGATTAAAGTCGAATCGAAACCGATGTAACGTCCAATAATTCAGATACGCGGTTAAGAATTTACAATTTACACACACGTGCGGTGCTCAGGGCGTCCCGATCGGCCCGAAAAATTAATGCCTGGCCTCGCTCGTCGACTCGATATCAGTGCCGCTAAATAACGAAGGTGAACGAACGATCATCTATCCGAGCAACGAAAAAAAGCGGCAGTCGGCCGAAATGTATTGCCGAACCAAGTTGCTGGCCTACTCGTCGATTCTTCCGCGTCGCTGGTTCGACATCGAAGCCTCGGATTTATGACATTACGGCAAATGCTCAGCAGCCGATATTTGGCAGCGGGGAGAAAATACGTTAGGAGCTAAAAGGATCGGGATCTCGCGCACGCGCTCTAAGGAATCGGATCGAATCGACTCCTGCCTGCTCTCCTTTTCTCGCGATGCGAGCCGCTCGAGCTCGGAAACTGTTTACTTACTTACATAAATTTTCGAGCGCGCAATATACGCGAAGGGGGTGATGATTCAGTGAGATGGTTCGCCGCTTAATTACTCGCCGTGAACGAGAGTAATGAAAATGTCGACAATACTTTAAGAGGCTTTGAAAAGCAGCTCGTTCCCCTTCCTCCCTCCAGCCCTTTACCGTCATTTTTGCACGTTTTCGGTCCCGTCTCTCTCTCTCTCTCTCTCTCTCTCTCTCTCTCTGTGTCTTTTCTCGCGATCTTGTTTACGAGGAGCAGTATAACCGAAAGTCGATTTGCATCGCGAGCACGCGAAAATGCACGCCGGCGCTGTTGTACGTAACACATCGCTTAAGTTGGCGAGCGCACGGCACTTGTATCGCGCAATAAGCGCGAAATCCGCCGCGATCCCAGATTGATAGCAGAGCCGAGGCTAGTCTGGGCGCGTGCGCCCAGGCCAGTGGAAACACCGCGACGCTGCTTTTCTTTTTCCGTTGCTCTCGGGAATTGATTATTGCTAAATTGCCGACACTCGGGCTATTATTGCTCGAGCGATCGGAGCCCTGAGTGCGGAACTTGTAAGTAAAGTTGCACCGGGGATTGATGCTCGCTCGTAAAATTAACAAATTGAGTTAGGAAGATGGGTGTATCTCGATATCTCGGGACTGCAATTTTATTTTATTATTAATGTCGAATATTACGAGCGCGGGGTACTGTTATCAATATCAAAGAAAATTAAGCAACGCGCTTTTCGAGTCGTATCGAGCGGAGATTCCTTATACGATGCAACCTTTTACCGATATTTTTGTCGAAACTTGAGAACAACGCTAACGGAGTCGCTCGATTTCTGAGTTTGTTCGTTGTCGACAATTAAGTTTTCTGCTCTAGCGTTCGCAAACACACCTACTTTTTCTCCGCAATTCTATAAATTTACGTCTCAATTTCGCTAACAAGAGAAAATTAATCGAATGGATTTTTTCGTCGAGCAAATATTTATCGCGCGGCTAGAAAAATGTCTGTACAAGCAGACAGTATCTCGAATATTTCTCCGCGTCGAATTCTACACTTAATTTCCGTTGCCAGTCACTTCAACTTGAATAAGTAAATATGGAAAAATTTGTTCGTGTAGATAATAAATTACTGATAAACGTTTGTAGTTAATTGAGGATTCGATAAGACCCCGAAGTTCGAGTAGTATTTCTTAGTATCTATTGTAATTAATATTTCTAATACTTTTGCAAAGCGAAAATGTCTGCTGCGCGTATAAATCTTGGCGAGGTCTATTACTGAAACAAGTTTTGCGCGCGGAGAAAGGACCGAACGAGCTGCGGCTAATTTTATTGAAATTATAATTTATATGCATTGTTAATCCAGGTATTTACCTCGGCGGAATAAGCAGCGAAATAAAGGCGTTGCAGTGCGTAATTTGTGCGGAATCTCGTTCGCTAACGTAAACTCTCGAATTTTTCAGTCTTCTCAAATGCGAGCACTGGAAACACGTCAACTGCAGCGAAACACGTAGCCCTGACTTTTTGTCCATAGAAAAAGAGGAAAAGAGAAGGTGAGGAGAAAGAAATTCCTCGCGCCTTATTTTAAGAATACATTATTGTACATTGTGTTTGAAAATATGTTGTTATAGAATTTCAAGATCGCGCGATAACCAAGTCGGCACTTGAGAATGAAACACGCGCTTGACCTCTTGTAAAGTGCGCGAGCAAACGAGCGATTTCGAGGCGCTCGTAATATAATATAACGTCCGGAGCAAGAGTTGAAAAGGGCGGAAGAGGCGTCCGCGTCCTAGAGAAGCATATTGGTGGGTAAGCACAGCCCAAGAGCGTCTCGGTTCGTTAAAGACGACGAGGACACTGCAATTCGCACAACTTGCAATTTATTAATCTGCTCGTGCTCCGTCAGAGGTTCCCAATTCGTGAATCCGCGTGAATCCGAGTTGATCACTTTGTAATGTCGCAACGCCGGGATTCCAGCGGCTTAAAGCGCAAACGACGTCGCAGCCCGAGCCGATTTCGCAATGCCCTTAATAACGCCGAGGGTCGTGCGTGAAATTGAAGAAAAATCGCGTCTCTCGGCTTAACGCCTCGTTCGTTAAAAATAACGACGCGCTCTCGGCACGTCGGCACGAGGCGAGCGAATTGGGCGATTGCGCGAGGTGACGCAAAGATCGGGCGCCTCTCCCTCCCCCGCCGCCCTCGACCTCGGTCCCGCCAATAATTATTATTAAACCGCAATCGGCGCGAATCGCGCGGCTCGTTACGTAAACCGGCGCTCGCTCCTTATCGAGTCGTTAATTTCGCCGACCGAGGAGAGATAGAGGCTGTTTACGCGGACGCTGCCACTGACCCGTGAAGGCCCCTGCCGCGCGCGCGCGCGACCGCGATAACCCCCCGACCTTTGAGCCCGAAGGATGCGGCCAACGCGCAGCCACCGCCGGCGCTGCTCCAGGAGTCAGCCTCTTTGCTCTTGGCCATCCTCCTTCGGGGATATTATAGTCGTCCATTGTTCGGGCCTTCCAGCTGGTTCGGGGGGCCTTTTCCTGGAATTCCGTTTGTTCGCGAGATCCATTATTTTCGCGGCGCTCGCTCGTGCTCGAGTCCCAGTGACTTGGCGAGCCTCTCCTTGCTTTGCTTCGCTCGCTGCAAAAACCGAAAAATCGACTCTCGCCGGATAATGGAAATATTTAATTAAACTGCCAACAAAGCCCGATTGTGCTACATCGACACTTTTTAATACCTTAACAATACCTTGATTCGGTGAGCTGATAACTGACTGTTTCGTGTTTAGGCTCACGCGGTAATAAAGGTGGAAAAACATTTTTCGTCCCGCCCTTTAATTTAATAGCATCTTTCGACGCGTAAAAGTGTGTTATCACTTGCAGCTGAAAATATTCCGTTCGTCGATGCTCGTTTTGCTCTTAAAACCCAAGCGAACGAGCATCGAATTGCTATTATTCAAGCACCAGGTAATCCTTATTTTTGCACTTGACACGATTTAGCTGTTATCGCGCGTGTTGGGACAAGTCCCGAGGCAAATTAATAAAAATCGACGGAGCCGCTCGTAATTGATTCGTTAACCGCTTTAAGAGCCGCAAAAAATTATTACTCATTTGGAGTTGCTTGCAAAATTCTATCGATCGAATTGGCCAAAAATATTTCACGGTCCAGCTTAAAAAGATTACGTGCCAAAAATAAAAGTCTCGGTAATACGACTCTCCGGTGTTAATTATTCTACATTCTACGGTCTCTTTTAATTTTTTTTATCTTTTCTCCGCTTGTTTGTTCTCAGTCGCGCACTATGTATGCTTGTACTGTAGTTGGCTGCTTGCACCAGACGACATAATAATATCGACCACTTGTCCGGCTTACTTTTTGCAACGTGTCCTTTTCCACTCTTTTTTCTTGCGTGCGACCTTTTTATGTATTTCTCTCGACAATTGCTCGCAGGAAAATTTCTGCCCTCGTGCATATCGTTTTGCAAGACTCGAGATGCGCGTATAATTTATACGTAATCTTGCCCACGTTATATGAAAAACTTTGACTTTTTCGTTTTGCACGCGCTACACGATATTAATTAACATACGGAATATGATGTGTCGTATTACGTATTACTTGTCAAACTTTGAGCAAATTTATGGTTTCATTGTCATTCTGTATAAAAAGAAAAAATAGGGCTTCTCATTGTTATTATCGACTAATTAATATCAATTTTCTGTGTTTATTGAAGCTTGCGTCTATTTGCATTATAAAAATGTATTTAAGTCGTCGCAGCTTTTCAGTTTTAAAATTTAAACGTTTACGGTTTCAATGATTTCTTATTGCATAGTTTCACACAACATAGGTGACATAAGTTACTTATCGCGCAAAAACATGCGTACGTTGAAGATAATAGCTGTATTTAAGACTACCATCTAATAAAATAATTTAACAATACTATTCGACAATATCGAATCTACAGAATTATATTAAAATCAATTTTAAATAAAAGCTTCCTGTTTCTCACTCAAAAGTTTTCATGATTAATAAAATTTAATTTGTTTCAAATAGCTAAGGCATTTATGTTTACTGTACGTTTAAAAAGATCAAAATCATGTTAATACTATTAGTATATATTGAATTAAATTATCTTTTTAGCATTTTGCGAGTATTTAAACTTTTTTTTATATAAGTTGATTAATTAATTCATTTATTCATTCGTTCATCCATTATTCAGCTTCGGATTCAAGCATATGGTTTTAAATTAATTAAAACTGAATGAACCATTTATCTTTGTTAAAAGAGAATTATATTAAAGAAAATATTTAACAGTGGTGTGTATAAATATTTTATTATTTATACATACACGTGCTTAAAAAATTCAATTTGTTTTCAAATAATTTTATATTACATAGTGTGATATTGATTTTAAGTAAATTTTCCTCTCAATTAAAAACAAAAAGTCGTTGAAACAAACCAAGAGTAAAGTCTTATCGTCGCTAAGAGCCCCAAAATAAAAAGCACATTGGTTTATCGATTACTAATAAAATTACTAATTAAAGAGCCGACTACCAAAATAACTTACTAGTTTTAGTTGAAATTACACATTTCCTTGACAATAAATCTATTTTCTTATTGAACGTATGGCGCTATTTCAAACACTTACATTTTTTTCAAATTCATATAAAATTTATAAGCCTAATCGTGAGATTATACATTTTACATAAACAGTAAATATTAAGCAATGTTTTTCAACTTTAGATTCAATTGTTTTCATAATTGTAATTTGCATATACGTAGACTTAAAGCAAACAAACTTTCAAGTTTACATCTATACGGAAAAACTATTTCCAGAACTTTGATAATTTTAAGTAATTATCTAAATTCCAAAAGGTGGTTTTTTCCAAAAACAATAAAAACATATTTATGAGAAAATTGTATTGCTCGATCGAAGAACGCATTCTTCATTTTTACGCTGGTTTTTTCGTTACGTAAATTATTTATTTTATTCAATTTTGCAAATGAAGGTCCGTTACGAAGAAGAGCAGATTTCAAATGCTGCGACACGTAATTAATGTTAATAACAAAATTCGGTGTTAAATTAAACGTATTTATTTTAATAAAAAGTATTATTTGAAATTATACGAGGCAGAGAAGCCGGTGTAATTTGAGAACAAATTTTCAGTGTAAAGAAAAACTTAAACTTTTAAAAGCCAATTATTGAGAAAAAACGTGACGTTCTCCTTAATAATAAACCAATCCAACTGTTCGAGCTGGTTAAAACGTCAACTTATTATCAAGTTTAATAAAAAATTAATTCGGATGAAAGTTAAAACTTCAATAGTCGCGTTTTAGGAGTCACGAGCTACAAAGAGCCTCTTCGATTTTAAAATTTAAGATGATTTATGATTTACGTCACGCCAAATCTAATCGGCTATTGCGAATCAACGTCCAAGCCGTTCGATCATTTTTTGCAACACACTAGTGCTTATGAATTAGCGTCGGTTTTTCTTTTTTACCGCAAGAGACGCACAATCGTTTAATCAGTGTCCAATTCCAGCCTCGGAACGTGTAAAAGGCGCAAAAAAGTGATCAGTCTCCAGCTTTTCACGGAGAGCCTTTAAGCCAGAAAAGCCATCGGTCTGAGCTAAGCAGCCGAGGAATATTCCTTTACCAGCAGCAGTTTAACGCAACCATCCCAATGAAGAGATCAACGCGAGCTACTTATCTCGAGCGGCGCATTCGCATTCTCGCTCGAACTTTCCTTCTTCTGTCTCTTTTAGTCATCGGGGATATGTAAAATCGCCGAGGACGTGGCAGTCGTCAGTAGGCGGAAGCAAGTGCGAGCCGCATGAATATGCAGTCGCTGGCCTTCGACCCCCGACGCACCCATGCATATTCACTGGGCTCCGCGACTAGCTCTTCCTCCCGGATCCCGCGATCGCCGCTGGGGATGGGCCCCGTTCGCCATTGTCGCCAATACCAGCCTTTTTCAAGCCTCGAGCTCAGCAGTTGCATTCTCGTGTTTACGAAATGCTCCTTTCACTTTTACTCGCTGTCTCATTATAAACACTTTATGAAAAGACTGCTGATATTGTCGAGCGTTGGAACAGACGTCAGAGCTAGGAAGCTAATTTATAAGCGAGCCTCGGGAAAAACGCGCGTTCTCCAACGCTGGACTGTGTTGTCGAACCATTTCACAGTGCTCCGGTCTTTTTTTCAATCGCAGCTCAGGGGATTAGCTAGACAATGATCTTAATGACCTCTGATAAGCAAAATCGGCAATTTTTAAACGCTAAGCTGCTTTTTGCTCCATTTTGCCAAACGGTTTGTAAAATTGCCGATTCATTGCGCGCTAGACGAACGCTGCGATACTCGGACTCGAATCGAATCAATGAACACGATATAAAAAGGCCCGTCAACTACAAATTAAACGATTACTTAGTCTAGGTAACGAGTGTGACGAAGACATTGCGAGCGGAGAAAGTGGGAGGCACGCTCGCAATTACGATCGTTACGATTACGATATCAAAGATACCAATGCTACATTGACAATAATGAACCGTAAAAAAATTCTATTCAAGCTCGTCGAAGCGAGTGAAAAACATTCGCAACAACAATTTACTTTCGTCGCGTTCAGTCGTTTGAAATTCTGGCTTTAATAACGATAAAATTAAAATAAAGCTTTTTCTTAAAGCGAGGAGGTGTTAAAACATTTTGTTCACACCGACAAATTTCAAACCTTATAAGCGATAATTTTTCCCATCTGTCAAGTTTTAGTTATTCTAACAAATCGCTTCCTTGCAATAGAAGAAAGAGGTGCTGATAAAAAGTCGATTTTTAGTCGTAAAATTGTATAACTCGGATACAATGAAAATGGTTCCAAACGGCATCTAAATATTTCACAATTGTGTTTCGGCGCCGCATTCCGCCAAGTTTATCGGGAACGAGTGCCGCCGAGTCCCTACAAATAGACTCGGTACAATGACATCGAAAATTTTCAGTCTCCAAACGCTATTACAATTAAAGTGGCGAGTCGTTCGATATCTGCAGATGTCGAGTCGTGATGACTTTGGGTAATTAGCCGTTGGTATCTGCACCTACAATCACACCAAGTTGGCAGTGTCCTTTTTGTCGTCGGCACGTACTTGCGCTCCAATCTGCAACAGGTGCTAACTATTAATAACTAGTAACAATCACTCGTTAACTGCTTTAAGAAATAACCGACTGTATTGCGCGAATATATTTGTCGCGTATGCGAAATTTGCATCGAGTGACTGACACCGATGATAGATGTAGCAGGTACGACGGCTGGTATGACCGTTGGTACGAGCGTTGGTGCGATTGGTGAATGAAAAGCGGGGCGACAAATTGGTTAAATTAAGGTAAATTATTGGACTTTGGGAGAGACTCCGGTTCTCAAGAGTTTAGAAAAAGTTTTAACGCGTAATTTTATTATGAAATTACATAATGGATGCACATTATACGGTGCTTTCTTTGTTCGTAAAAATATTTTACCGGTGTGATAATCGCCCGTTCAACTCGAAATAAAACAATGTAAACTGCACGGAAATATATTAATGTTTAAAGCGAGAAAGAAGATATTTCGAGGCTTTATTCTCTCATCTTTACGAAACGTTTCATTCTTCAACTTGATTCTTTCGGCTGGAGATTACCATAATTTTCGCGCACAAGTATAAATTAGTCTAACGCGGCGAAAAAAGGTGAGCAAGTGTTCACACGAGCAGCAATAATTTGTATATTAAAACATTAAAATTACTTCTGGTGAATTTTGCTTTTATTCACGCACGCCAATTGTCTGCTACTTGCATTTAAAAACAACAACAACGCAGGCGCGGAGGAAATGCGAGATTACGATTAAAAATTGAAAAACTAACTTGTGTAGCGGTTCGATCCAAATAATTATTTACGTGTAATTCAAATTATGAGAAAAATAATTACACGATTTTCAAGTCCTCTGCGCGGTCCCAGACTCGTACATTTAAAATAATACAAAAAATTAATAACAACGTGCCTCGTGACGATAATTAACTTGAGATCGAGCAAACGAAATGTGCGAGCGTTGTTAGAAAAAGGCGTAGAATAGGTTTTCGAATGCACGCAACCGTGGAATGAGCGTTAGATTAATGAAAAATGCTCGATGGAAGTGAAAAAGCGGAGCTGAGTTATTTACTTTGAAGCTCCATTTGAAGCATAGGAAGCGAGTATTTCTCACTTCTTCTGTCGCGCTTGAAAGCGAGCGGAGAGGTAAAAAAATGCTAAAAATGTTGAGCACGGCAGGCGCTAGCGAAATAAATCCGTTGGAAGGATCGGCGTCGACACCGACATCGCGCCTGAAAAAGTGGCGTCCGCGAGGAGGCAACGCAGGACTCGTGTTTTCACAACCCGAAGCCGAGGCTCGAAAGGTCTCGCGAGCTCTTGTTGGAGATCGAGGGCTGCAAGCGAGACAGAGACAGAGAGAGAGAGAGAGAGAAGGCGAAAGGGTGGACCAACCGGTCATCCGAGCTTCGCTCGTGGGGCCGCCGCGACTCCTTCGCGACACGCACACACGCGGGCACGCGATGCGCGGCTCTACGTCGACTCTTCAGCAACGCCCCTCGCCGTCGATGCGCCAGACGAAGAGAGAGAGAGAGAGAGAGGGAGAAGCAGAACGCGTCCCGCAGTCAACGAACTCGACGCGCTTCGCTACGTGACACTGACCCCTCTTAGAGGGTAAGCGCTTTTCCTTCGTGACGGATTAATTTGCTTATCTCCTTATCGAGCTTTTCCGAAACTCTCGTTTTCTTTGCTCGAACTGTCCAGAACGCAGCCGACGGAATGATTAGCGCGCGAATATTATACGCAAAGCAATCTCCGCGCGAACCCCGCAATTGTAAATACCATTTGCACGATTGCATTACATTTGCGGCAATTTTTATAATTACAGGCGCGTCGGAGTACGAAAACTCGGCAGTAGATGACGCGACGCTTTTCGGCTTTTGTAGCTGCTACTTTTTTATAAATGCTGTGAGTCCTGATTAAGTTACGAATTACGGATTAAAAATCAAAATAATTTCGAGAGTAACTTGATCGAGCTGTAACAGCAATTTTTTGTTCGGATGTAGAGATCTTGAATTTTGATCGGTCTCCTAGCGACCTTTTCACGCGTTACGTGATGAATGAACCTTATTTTTAGACGCCGAACTCAATTTCGAAAATACGCAACTTATAAAAATATTTCGAGCGAAGGTAAAGTGCGCGACGTATTCTCGTTTCGAGAAATTCATTTTTTCGCGAAGATGTTTACTTTAGTCGAATTGGAAGCTGATTTTTTGAAACGACTTACAATAACAAATAAAATTATAGACTTGCAAAACTAATAATGTATTTACTTCAATTTCTAAAATTTCTTCAAGGGGTTCTTTTAATCGGCAAAATAACCCACCTTGAACCAGCAGATTATGAGATAATAGTTTTGTGATATTCGTCCGTTGTAAAAATAAAATTATTAACACGTACATTTTTATGATATCTCAAGTTTCAATTTTAGTTAAAACATTTTCCATTCTTGATCCGCGTTACTTTTTCCTAATATTTATTTATCAAACAAATCTTTCTACCGAATTAATAAATAATTAAAAAATTATTGATGCCTAAAAACACATTGGTACACAAGCCATATCATTTTGCGTTAACGATAAGTTTGCGATCCATATTTTATGTGCATTATTTATTAGTCTAAAGTTGTATGTGATACATTACCTAACATATTTTATTTAATACATCCACATGCTTTAACGTCTATTAAAACTGAATAAAAAATCTTAAATTGAAACGTATTCTGTAAATTATATCAGATTTTTAAGATATTTAAGTTAATCGAGTTTGGTTCAAATTAATTCAAATATTTTATTAACGCAATATCTGTAATGTCTAGTGTTCTTGAAATACTTTCGTTATCTCTAAGTTTTTTCAAAGGTTAATAAAGATGTAAATTTAATTTTTTAGTTATTAAATGCATCACAATTACGACGTTTGATATAAATTAAGTATAATATTGGTAATTTTACATATCTTGATTAAAACGCAAAGATATTTACGATTAAAAATTCAAAATTAAATATTCAAAACTATTTAAAATACATCTCTGTAGTTTATTTATTTGCTGCTAAAATTCTTGCTGACTCTCCTCTTATTAAATTATCGATTCCTTGTTCAACAATGACTCAGACGCGATACATTTATTTTATTAATTACTGCAATCGTTATTCTCAATTTCTATTTTGCATCGATAATTAATTATTCAAGATTCCTATGTGTTTTGAAAGTAATATTTATGTAGAAAACCTAAATATATTCTTTAATTTGCTGGCGATATGTTCAATATGCTATTTCATTGTATATATGAATAATAATGAAAAGGTAATTATTTGAACTTGAAAACGTCTTTAAGGTAAGCAGGAAAATGTAATCAAGATCTTTAAAAGTCTCGATCAAACTTAACTCATTAACATTCAAACGATGAAACGTTGAATTTGTATGAAGTAGCTCATCGCGTTACATGTGCAACCTTACACTGACAATGTAAAATTTAATATTAAATGTATAAATGATTGCACATTTCATATAAATATCATATTGTTTTCCTACACCTTGTTTTTTTTAATTGAAAATAAGTAAAGTCAGTTAATGTTTAAAACATTATATTTTTAATTTAAAATAAGTAAAGTCAGTTGATGTTTAAAACATTAAATTTTTAAATTAAAAAAAGAAGGTTGAAAACCATTCGTCTATTTTCAAATACAAGCTTTGAACGAATAAAAGAAATTTATAAAATAAATTCAACGTCTAAGTGGTTCGCTTAATTAATAAATTTTTTTAATAAATCCTCTCGTTTGAATTTAAATTAATTCTATTTTTTAGAAATGGCTCAAGAGGAATAAACTAAAAAATACAACTTTGATATCATTTTCATTGATTTCTTACCAATAATATTGTTTATAAACTGCTAAAGATTTTAATTAATGCCATCTTGATGCGAGTTTTTTTATCGCGAATAAATACAATTACTATTTAATAGCTTCATTTTGTCTTTCATTTTTTCATAAATATGGCATTGAAACTCATCAAATATCCATCCAATGTCTAGTAATATAATTATTTTTCACCATACATCGGTACATTAGTATTAGTGGCTGCGGTGAGCAGCAGAAAATAAACAGAAGTGCTTCTGTCAAAAAGCACATCGCGATATTCATCTTCGCATTCGCAACGAAGGAAGCAAAGGGTTGAATAAAAATTTTTCTGAAAAGATCCTAACGAATTATAGTTGCTTCTTTTATACACGTTGTTGCACACGTACGCAACGCGCGTTCACGCATCTACAAAATTTATTATTCTTTAAAATATTCGCATATTTTAGTACATCGGCGTAATGAAAGCATAAATGCAAAAGCAAAGTAGCCCATCTGAGTTAACAACGACATTTTTTCCTTCGTAATCGAGACTAATAACAGAAAAATGGAAATTAACGCTTTTATTTTCAATAAAATGTGTTTAGTTACGAGCCGCTCGCCTGATGCTACACAGTTGACGCCGATTCCTCACGCTGAAAGGTTGACATTAGCAAGTTAAAGATAGCGCCAACTCACGATCGTGTATGTAAATGTAAAATTATGCTCGTATCAGGCGTACTTGCGAAACGAGCTTCGTATAACGTATCCCCGATAAAAATGTACACATTAACGCCTGCACTCTTAATTACATTTGTTTCTCTCGTCCAGCATTTACGTAACTTCCTATTAACGAAATTGTCAACTTGCGCACGGACTGCTCATTGGCTCCTACCCATTCGAACACGCCTATTTTCAATAATTAATTAGCCGTCTACGAAAACAAGTCCGCGGTATTAAACACACATCCGTGCGCACGTGCACGCCTAACTACGCGCGCATTATATTATCACTCGTTTGACGTCGTGGCGAAAATAATTTGCAAAGAGAAGTTCGCGTCGATTGCGAGTTTTCTTTCGCTGAAAGGAGGAAAATTTCGGCGGTAGAAATAAATAGTAATTCCGCGCGTTCGAGCTCGCGAGTCTTAAATTTAATAATTTAATTATCACGATGAAGGCTGAACGTCATTTCGAAGACTTGTAGAGCTAATTAGAAGGGGGGGGGATTTGAAGCATATCAGCCACATATTTATTGAATATTTCAATTTAAATTCGTAATAAAAACTATCGATTTCGATGCAAATCACTCGATCGATTGATCGCAAATACTTGAACCGTCATTATTTGGATGTAGTACCTGCGCTTAAACTTTTCCCGCTCGATGGAAAACTGGAAATGTTGTTGTGTACTCGCATACGAATGAAATGTCACGTGTCCTTTTGAATTTTATTTATTTCGCATCATCAAAGGCATGCAATTTATCTACGCTGCTTTTATTGCGGTTGATTATGATAAATCAACGCGTTTGATTCAATATAATAATAATAATCGTCAACTGCATCGTAATAAACAAAGAAACTACAGATCACCATACAAATTAAAGATTTTCCATTCATCGAGATTGAGA
Source organism: Platyscapa corneri (assembly GCA_018907185.1). Taxonomy (NCBI): domain Eukaryota; kingdom Metazoa; phylum Arthropoda; class Insecta; order Hymenoptera; family Agaonidae; genus Platyscapa; species Platyscapa corneri. Next base: position 91,820 of record JACCHW010000045.1, on the reverse strand, counting down.
TTGAAATCAAAATTTTTCGCACGCAAATGCGCGCGCACCAGTGCAGAGGTAGAAAGCAGAAATTGGTAATTATTTAGTGTCGGAAGACTCGTAAGGTGTAGCGCAGCTGCGGCTCAAACTCGAGCTCGAGCTCGTGTTTTCCTTAATAAAACCATAAAACAGCGCTTACAAGCGGTTCGATTTGAGGACTTAATACGCATGTTCACCCCGCAAGCGTATCATTATTGTCGCGAGACGCGTTACGCGTGGATCAGGAACTGGACTCGAGGTCTGGACGCGTCCACCGGCTTTCCCTCGGCGCGCGTACGCCCAGCAAAAAGGAAAAGATTCACAGGGGGTAGGGGGATGAGCGACAGACGATAAGCCGTCAATCCGCCCTGTAACTGCGAGGCGAGCGCACGCGCGCCTCATTGCATCCCCCGAGGTGAGGGAAGCCCGAGATCGAGGAGACGCCCGTCCCCTCGACAGTCATAAGAGATTTCGCGAACGAGGGAACTGCCCTTATTTAATCAGAAATAGATTACGCGGCCGAGGATATAGTGCCGGTAGTCCATCATTGGGATTCAGCGCGTGTCGATCGCCGTACACGCGAAAAGTGCATTTCCAATGGCGCATCTAGAATGTGTGGACGGGATGGACTCGAGCCGTTCGAGCCTCGATTTTCAAAACGACGAGGAAAGCCGTCGAACTCGGCCAGCGAGCTTTTCGAGCTTTACTCGCGTGTACGTCACGCAAACGGCAATATGCAAAGACGGCAAAAATTTCTAAAAATGCTTTTCATCGATCTTCAACGATTTGACATTATTAAGAAGCGAGGGGATTTTTTTTTTATAAATTCTCCAAACTCGTGGCAAGCGTTTCGATTGTGTTTAGAGCTGCCACGTTAGAGGATAGAAATGCATTCAAGTGTCTGCGGACGAAAAAGACTATCCTAGCTCTTCGCCTTTTCCTAATTTATCAATTTATCCGCGCCTAAAGCTCGAAGAAACGACTTTGAAGCTTCTTTGCTAATTATCTCGATAAAATTTGTACAAATACTTCTTGCTACACGCACACGTCATTTGTAAAACATTTTTTCAATTTAATGAAAACCTCATACGCAGATAAGTGCACACATAATTGAAGGAAGTGACGCTTGAGTTATGCGTAAGCATAATTCGAGATATTTTCTTAATTGCAGTTTTCTTGGTCGGCCATGTATCTGATAATCAAATGACTTTCGCACTCCCCCCCGAATGCCGTGTCTCGGCTCAAAGAGAAACCGGATTTTCTATTCTCCGTCCTCCTCGGATTGTGCATTCGCTATTTATTTCAGAAGAATTTTCCGAGCGCAAAAAAGACTTGTCTTCTTAATTAATACGTGCGCGAAATGAAATCAAATTTTATCGCTCGTCCATACGCAACACTTGAAACTGTAAACAGATAAATTATATGGAAATCTTCGGTTCGACTCGATATTACTATTACATTACTCCGCGTCCCGTGTTACTAATACTTTCAAAAAGGAAGAGGCTTCAACTGCGAGTCCAACTTTTTCTTACGAAAACACGATTAGATAAGGATAAAGAGTTTGATCTACCGTTAAATAACGTGCCGGTTAATACGCATCTTCCCATTTATAGTATTGACTGAAACATTCAACGACGTTGCAGGTAAAAATACCCGCGGCTAAACATTTTCATTTACCATCTAAGCATGTTCCTTATCCCGTTATACCAAAGTCAATTTCTTCAATTTCTTATTTTATTATGGCAGCACCGGCTCTATATATTATGCAATAATTTTTGCGCCGCGTTTGTTAAATAAATTTGCGTTTAAAAAGCAGCTCGAACAGGCTTTTCTAATAAAAATCTATTTTAATAACCAACGCAATCTTCGTCCACCTCTTCCTAGTCCAAGAACTTTTAATCCTTTTTATCCGATCGGAAAAGCGATTTTTTCCCTCCAAGGCTCTCAACGGCGTCGATTAATATTCCGATTCATATTTAAAGTTGAGCCTTAAACTGCGGGAGCAGGATTAAGTCGGTCACGGTTAAATATAGTAAATCAAGTTAAAACGAACCATCGAAAGCCAATCGATACGACACGCGCGTTATTATTGCTCATAGCTTCGGCGAAAAAGTGCTTTTATGCACGAACCCTGAACCTTTTTGCGCTCGCGAATTTTACAGGCGGTTCGCAAATAATACCTTATCCCCACTCGCTTTTATAATTTTATTTACGCCCCGATGATAATCGATCTAAATAGTCCGTTCGAACGACTCGCGTTACCGCCGGCGTATTATTCATAAAAGTATTTCGTCGTTATAATCGACGGTGAAAAATGAATAATTGAACACGGAAACGCCGAGACGAATTTTTGTGGTTCGGCGCCCCGTTAAATTGCCGGAGAACTTCATCGCCGAAAATGCTAATCTTATTCAAATGCGGCTTAATCAGATAATGCGGCGGGTCATGAATAAAGCGACCAGGATAACGCCAATGGAGCCTAATAGCGGCTTAACGGGGCGACCTTCGAAAGAGTTTGTCGCGGAAAGGTGACGCGAGCCAAGGACTGCTAAGCGATCAAAGATTGCGCAAAGGCGGCCACCAGTGCATCACGTTCCCCGAGCGTGATAAAACGGCAGTCAATGTACCGATAATCTTCGAGTTGAATCCGAAAATGCCGTCTCCGCCGGCGAGCAGCGACAATAGCAGCGCCTGCCAATGCAGCTCCTCTCGCAATAGCCTCATTGTTTCGCTGGAACAACTCGCGACTCGGCTTAATTAGAAAAGACTGATCGCAAGCCATCCGCGAGGTTAGGAGCACCGCGAAAGGGGTGCGCCAGCGCGAATAATATTAATTGAGCCGTCACTCGCGTCCAAGAGCACATCTCTAAGCGCGTAATTGATGGTCACTTTGAGAACTGATACCGGCCCTGCTACGAGACCGGATTCGGTTACAGTCGAGACCGTAATGATGCCAGTCACGAAGAGAGACCCCAGCCTTTGTGTACGCGGGGGCAGCCGAAACTGTTGTAAAGAAGGTACGAGTGCTGCTCGACAGTGAACTCGTCTACTCGGACTAAATTAGAGAGACCAGCTGAAAGATCGCGATCCTGACCAAAGCAATTGAGAAGATGGCAAACGATCTCGCGAGGAGAGCGAATCACTGCTTATTGGTCAACCGAGCGGCTCTCTTTACTCTTCGATCGACTGAACGAATAATATCTCACGGGGAGGAATCGCGTGCTTCTGTTCTCGATGGAAAGCGAACCTCCAACGCCGAATCGGCGGCAAAGCACAAGTGCTGCTTTTCTTATTTTTCCACACTAGTGTGTCCGAATACGAACACGAATACGAGTTCAATAGCAGGCGCTTTGCCGGCTTTCATTTAAATTATGCGATTCTACACACGCGCCACTTACGCTGATCATCAGCCGCCTCGAAACGCGTCTTGACGTGTAAGGCTTGATTTTATAAAAAGTTATTCTTCTTATTTTGTTCGTTGTATCTAAATCTTTTTATAGCTGAATAAAATATATATAAAATGAAAAGGTGCGTTGTTTTCGTTAAATTAAAATCCCGTGTTTTATCAGCCAGAACCAATGAAAACGAACAATGCAGTATCGTTTTATGCTTTGCTCACTGCTTTACTTTTAGTTTATTTTTTTAATACGTATAAAAAACGAAGTTTTATGAAATATTGCTTGAATAGAATAAAACTGATGCGACGAAACGATTGGATAATGTGGCACGTATTTTTAAGTATATTATTGCATTGAATTTAAAAAACAAAGGTTCTTATAAATTCTTTTTTTACACAATTTAAGATAAGGAGCAAATTTTTTTAGACAAACAATTTCGAAGATTTTCATATTCGGCGATAGTTATTTTCTAATAATTTAAAATAATTAGTTGATGCTTCATTGGATGTAAATAAAGATAACTTATTTGATACAGTAGTTAACTAATAAAAACAATATAAATAAAATAGGTATTGCCTAATATTTAGAAAAGATCTAATTTAGTTTTCATTAAATTTCAAATTTTTTATTTAATAATTTGTTTTCGTCATTTAAAATGTAATAATTTTATTGGCATAAATTAATAATATATGTAAAAACCAAAAAAAAAACCAAGTCCTTAATTAGAGCTTTTAAAAACTTGAATGACACAATTTGCAACTCAAAACTTAATCGAATTGATCCCCACGTAGTATTGGAAAAATGGAATATCTTTCATACAAGCTTAAAAAATAAACAAAATTTTATTGTAATTGAAAAAATAATGCAATTTTCATAATATAATAGAAACCAAATATTTAATAAATGCAACTTGAAAATTAAAACTAAAAAAGAGAAGAGGAAAGCAGAAACGTACAAATAAAAAGAAAGTTGTTTGATAGAGAGTCAAAACTTTGTGAATTGCTCAGTGATAATATATGTCAATAAAAAAACAATTGTGACTAAAAATAGTGAACTAAAAATATCAACGAATTTCTTAAATGACAAAATTCTTAAAAACATTTTGATAAGAGTCCCTGTGCTGTGCAAGTGTAATAGTAGTATTCAAGAAATATGAATTTAGTTGGTATATTTTAAAACGAACGCTTGTGCACATGCCGCTTTTGTGTTGAGCTTTTCTTATTTTTCGTTTTAAAACTGTTCCGTGTTAATATAATCAACACGGTGACAGAGTTTTATAATAAAACATTACAATTCTTTGAACTTTTAAATTAGAAAATATTAACTTATTTACAGGAAAATATGCTATAATATGTATAACATTTTCCGAGCCAAATCGGGGTTCTTTACACTTGCATCCATCGACGTGCATAATAATCTATTAACAAGGCACTTAAAAGAAAAGGGCTTATGAATAAATATTGTGTTCCTGGAACTTTTTTCAGATATTGGCTCTCGGATTTCATAATCCATTTGTGTCTGCAGTGGTTGCAGCAGCTGCACTTTTGAGTGACAAGAAAAATACGTTCAACCAGGACGCATCGACGTAATTTGAATTAACATAAAGAAGCATGGATTTTCATTGTCTTTCTTATTTTTTATTGTAAAACGTCGATAATATAATATAAGGCAGTAAAGGAAAGCAACGACGCCAATAACATTTCGAGCACATAGTTGCGATTTGCACTATGGAGTTTCACTTCCTCTCGTGCTTACCTTGACATGTGCAGTCGCTATTTTATCAATTATTAATTAAGCAAACATACGGCAACAAACTCGGCTCTGCAGCCTATTAAAGTATTAATGTCACTATTAGTCACACTCGACATTATTGCTTTACATCTGTGAAATCTTTGAAAATCACATTAGTATAATTTTAAAATCGTGTAGAACCGATCTTAATTCGTTTTGATAAATATATGAGCGATTTCACGTTAACTAGACTACCCGCCGCTAATCTTAAAACAATACTGACCTAGAAACGTCTTCCGAAAACTATTTAAGTAAAAGCCAAAGCTTTTAAATTCTGTCTCGTATTTTTTAAGATAAAAAATTACCGATTCAATTTCGCGATCGAAAATAATAAAAACCGTACAAGATTCTGGTTTTGTCTAAATTTAAACCCGACAAAGACGTTAAATTGTTCGTAAATTTAAAGGGGAACAAACAACAACAGATTAATAACAATTGAAAAGATTTCGTTAAATTTTCAGGTGCGTTTACGCGTATCCATCCAAGTTATGCCACATACTTGAAAATAATTCTTAATAGTTCATTCGCGTACTTCTGACGGTCTGGTCCAGTTAGTGCGGTTACAGTTACGCACACTCGTGCATTCTTGCGCTTGAATTGGAATAATCCTTTGTAAAAATCGTCCTGCAATAAAGAGTGAAAAGCAACGAAACCACTTTGCAGCCCGAATTTTCGTCGCATTGCCTACTTCCTGTCGAGCCGGTGAAACAGAGAAAAATATCCGAGCAACGCGTCACGTGGTATTGTTTTAAATTTCCAAACGAAGACATTTTCGTTGCATCTTTTTCCAGCAGTTTTCTCTTGGAACTACTCCGCCTTCGTTTCGCTCGTCGAACGCACATTCGCACGGATTAGATTAGACAGTCTCCTCCTCCCCTCAGCCACCGCCGCGTCTGACAAATAGCGCCGGGAGTCGCCGCACGAGCGCTCGAACGAATTTCTTTAAAAAAAGAACGAGGCACAATATTAAAAGATTTACCAGTGCAAGATTAATGCGAAACGCGCTGCCGTGGAATTTCCGAAGGGAGTCGGGCGGGAGCCGAGGGAGGCGTTTATATATTTGGATGCGGTAGACGACGACGACGACGACCGCGACGGCGAGGACGACAAACAGCGACTCCGCACCGCCATTCAAGAATACATCGACAAAGGCCCAATCGTAAATTCGCGGTAATGAGTCAACGCGGATATTTTCGTAATCGCGAGCGTTTCTTTCTAATGGGTAAAAAAGCCGCTACATGCATCCCCGGATATCTCAGCTGTGACAATGGATTTGTCTCTTTCACTACTCCGTGCATAAATAACTTACTCCGCGTACGCTTTGGCGAAATTTGCAATTTACAATTCCGACGACGCGTCCATTGGCGCTCTTCGTTATTTTACAAGTTATTGCCTCGGCGCTTGCGCCCTCGAAAATTGGAATCGTTGCTTTTCTGCGCTTTCAGTAGCCTTCCATTCTTTACCTGTACCGTGGCCAACACTTAAGCTCGAATTCGCCGCTGCATTCTAGATCATTTCCGGTAAACCAATTTTTTAACGATCGTCCGCGTTAAAAAATGGGAACTCCTGTGCACTGCATTATTATTATTATTATTATTACTATTAAAACGGGTAACGCAATTCGCATTGCTCGCTATCGTAAATCGTCCTTCGTTTTTTATTTTTATGCTTGCGAATATTGCTTATTTTCTTCATTAAAAAAAAATTTACTGGAATAGTACTGGCAAAATATTTCCTCCAGTCATCGTTTTGTTTACTCATCTTGGAGTATATCATTTCAATTCAAACAAATGTATTTTTAGCATTGTAAATGTATATGCAATAAATTAAGTGGATAAAAAAATTAATTAAATCCTGTATATTCGAAATTTTGCAAATAACTGTTTTTTGCGATGTGACCCTGAGTATCAATCTATTTGATCGGATAAATAAGTTGTTTAATTGATTGAGAACGCAACGTCATATTATGTGTGGTAAATGATTACCGACCCCATGTATGTAAATATCAATGTTTTACAATGCAAACTCAAAATTAATTCACCAAAGCGTGGATTTTTAAGTAAATTCGTCGCAGCGCTGATCAAAATTAAATCTCTCGGATCTCTTTCAAAAGCCTCGTATAATTTATAAAAAATATTTCTAAAATTAATTAAAATATGGTTAATGTATTAAAAAGGAATCTAAAAGCGATCGAGAAGGGTAAATAAATTTACGCCTTACCTAGGTTTACAAGTAGTTTTATTCATTACTAAAAATACATAATACCGATAAAGTAATTCATCAATAGAAGTAAGAGTAATATACCAGTGGGCGAGTCATTACATTAATGTGTCTCTATGTAAATAAAAGTCTGATAAAGGTATGATCAATAGCTGTTGGAGTATTATAAACCTTCGCTCTACGAAGTCAATAATTTTGCTCTATTTCAAACGAACGTTGTGTCATCGTACGTAAGAAAAAATTGCAAGTGCTAAATCTTTCTGCGAACGGTAAAAATAAAGCAAATTACGTCTCTTGTTATAGAAAAAGTTTTTGAGTTTGAAAAACAGAATGAGCTGGTCTTAAAAATATTCAAATCGATCGCTGTAATCTTGTTCACGTGTCGAACTCAAAATTTGCGGCTGAAGTAACGTCCCTTTCCTTTGTCCATCATCTTCTTTTCGCACAATTAGAAGGAAATAAGCGAATTATCAATCTGAAAAAACTTTGAATTTCCAAGCGTTCGACCAATCACCGTTCCAAGTTACACGCAGCATTAATAGTGCACAATTCAAGCAATTGCATTAACGTATTGTTACAAACACCCAAGAATTTTTCTACGCGTGCAAATTTGGTTTTCTAGACTTGCGTTAACATTGGTTGATGACGTTAGTCTGCCTCCTATCGAGCCAAAGGATAAATTATTCCTAAAAAATAATTTTTTTCATTACAACCATGTTTGTCTATTTATTTTGTCTATTTCAAATCTTGCTTCGCACATTATCTACTCGAATAATAATTTAACGACACTGTAGAGCTAAAATTGTAAACAACAGATCCTCTACAGATCAGTTTTGCCGCTTTTAAAGAATTGCCTTATGAATCTCTGCCCATCTTTTAAGGTCAAATTTTTCTCGTTAACGCACAATTTTTTATATTCGATATTAACGGTGCTTTCGTGATTTTGCTCTTTTCGCACAATGTTCTTGATGCATTTTTGTATATCACTTTTCTGCAACGAGCTCGACGTTGGCATATTCCATTCTTTGATGTCGTGATTGCTCTTTTTCTCCTTCATCTCTATCGCCTCCTCCATTTCCTCGAGTCGAATTAATCTCCGCACGAGCTCTTTTTTAACTTGGTCTTCCTCCAATTTCTGTAGCCTATTTTCTATTTCCATTTTCTCTTTCTTCCAGAGATTTCGAAAGCTCTTCAAGTCGCCTTTCAATTCGTACATTTCTTCCTTCATCTGCTTCTGCGCTTCTTTAATTTTCGTCATATCTCTCATTACCTTGCGCAGCATCTCCTTGACTTCTTTTAACTCGGTGCCTACCGTCATCCTCAACTGCATTTTTAGACCTTATTACTGACTTTTCAATTACGATGTTCACAACTGTATTTGCATTTATTTGGCCCAAAAAATGCTTTAATTTTTGCAATCACGACTCGCTAGGCTACCAACATTAGGAATATCCACAGAAAATTCGGCCAATCTTCCTTTTATTTTCAAATGCGTGCTCGTGCGTTTATTTCCCCTTAACGGCTCGTATTTCGAGTGGCTATTAAAAACCGTTCATAACCTACGAATTTCAAGGTCCAGAGGCATTCCTATCGAGAATTCGAACAACGCAATGATCACCGCGCGCAGAACGAGTTTGCGAAAAAAGAAGATAACGCAGGATCCGCTGCAATTCCTTTCGATGCTCTTAACAGTTAGTCAACAAATCAAAAAGCTGCTCTCGCTAGTTTCACTGCACAACGATGCCGCACTCGACGTCCAATTCGTCTATTTCCACCGCACGGCAATCCCTCGGTCAGCCATTAAAGAGCGCAAACGAGGAGCACAATGTAGCCGTCCGCGTTTGTGTTTATAATTAACTGCATCGGAAAACGTGGGCTTTATTAATAGAATGCCAAACTCGACGCAGCGGAGCCAGTGATAAGTACATAACAAATAACGTGGAGGAGGAGTCGGCCGCGCAAGTCCTGCGGCAGCGTCTCCGTCGCGATCGATTCACCTGGTGCGCGCACAGCCTCGAGCGCGGACGCGAGCCAAGTCCGGGAGGAAGTCGCCGGGCGCACGCGCCGATGGAGGGGAAAGCCGTGCTGTTGCTACGCGCAGGGCGCACCCACCCAACCGAGCGCCTACACCCCCGCGGTAATTGATTGAGCCGCGCCTTGGCGAGGGTGTCGCCGCCCTCTCGTCTGGTCTCTCTGCTCCTTCTCACCTCGGCCTTCCCGGAGCCTGCGCCGATTTATTCCTTCGCTCGCGCCGTCCAAAATAAACGGCTGGTTGGATTGTCGCGATGGTTAGCCGACTTTTGAAGATGTGCTTTCGCGGTGAAGAAACGGACGCCGTGCGAGATGTTGCAAGAGGAACCTCATTGCTCGAGGAATTAGGAATTTTTTTTCTGTTGCTGGTCCGCTGTATAACTCGTACGACTCTGATAAGAGTGTCGAATTACTCGAATAAACCTCGTAAAGAAGTCGTCCAGAGATTTTTATAAATTTTTCGGCTTGTGCTAATAAAAACAATTGCAATCGACTTCGTCTTGTTTTGTGATATTAATATTAGTACTGCTAATGTGGTAGCCCTAGTTCTTCTTGTTTATGTTTGAAGAAAATAAGCTAAACGAGAATTAATTAGTAATTCGAGAAACAAAGACTTAATAATTCTGCTAATTTACACGATACATGTTCTGGCAACGAATAACACGGCCTATTGTTTGTATTTGCACGTCTTACCAAGTAATTGAAGATAATTTTAAAAAATAAAAAGTACTAAAGGCTCTTAAAGTTAAGGCGCGGGGATTCTCTTTAAAAAGTCCCGTAATATAAAAATGTAAAAAAGCTTTAATAACGATTAATGACAGTTACAATTTTTATTATACTAAAAAGAAAAAGAAATATCAATTATAGATGCATATATCATTTTCTACCAATTTTTTTAATCCAACGACAAAATTAATATTTTTTACTGCCCAAATTTATTCTCTATATTATTGTGTACGAACTCGGTTGAATTCGCTACACCAGCTAGTATTACTATTTAATCAAACTTGAAAGTATTCTTTCTTATCGCAATTAGACTGCCTTTCAAATTAACGTGAAGGCATAATTGCGTTTATGAAGAAAAAATAGTGAAATTCAGCGTAATTTGTTTCGTTTAATTAAGACGTACAACATTTACTTCTTACTTGATAATTTATAAGATTTTCATTAAACGTTGAAAATGTTCGAAATAATGAAAGCAACGTTCTCTTAATGACTTTAAGTCGTGAAGAATAAAATAATTGGCATTTGTTTGAAGAATCGTAATTAAAATATACTCGGTGTAATTACGAAGAAACTAAAAGTTGTCTGGGATGTTAACACGTCCCGATGTTGACGTTTCAAAAGGCGTGGAAGAAATAACCGTCACGAGAAAATGGCATTTGTAATTTTACCGCGAAAGGGTCAATAAGAGTTATACTTACGTCAGCGTGGAATAAAAAAAGTTATAGCTGATCGGAAAAACTTTGTGCTTTACAATATCTGCACAATTCGAAAATGAAAAAATGTCACTTACGGCACAGGTAGACAATCGTAAAATTGATTGTTTATTACAGTCTACTTAAGGAACAAAATTGCTAAATTTGTATACAAATTCCTAAAATGTTAATTTAATAGAGAAATAGATCGTACAGACTTTGTAACGCGTCTAAAATTATACAGACGTATTTTTCCTTGAGCTTTCTTTTCGTTCCATTTGCAATTTAATTTTTGATAGACTTATATTTATATGAAATTACTCATAAATTATAATGAAATAACAATAAAAAAATTAAAAATAATAGTTTATAATGAAAAGCTCGTAAATTTTATTTCTAATAAAAAAATTACCGTTTTTTCTGTCGCACTGAAATTAGACGGATTATCGAAAATACGACACATGAACGAAACTTTATTTCGATTATTTCTTTTATAGAGCCTCGATTCCAAAAAAAGTACTCCAGTATTTAACACATAAAAATCTTTATGTGTCTACACGCGTTCAACTCGTGAAGTTTTTGTCAATTTACATTATAGAGATAAATATTATAAAATATTAAAAAAAACACGCCCGAATTTACTTTAGAATTTTGCGAACGAATTTTTTGTATTTCTCAACAAAAGTAACGATCGACTTGGTTCCCTCGAACCGGATTTTATCACTTTCTCCTTTTTCTTACTGTTTATTGTTTTTACAATACTCACGACTGCGAATATGTTGCTAATTTTAATTACAGCGGTAAAACAAAATGTTCGAAATTGAAATATATTAAATCATAGTGTTTATCGATAATTGGTATCCTTGTAATTACATAAATGTGTACAATTAGAGTGATGCCTTATGTAATTATTTTCTTTAATTCTTTGCTCTATAATCTTTTAAAAATATAGTGATCGACAAATCATATGCAAACTAATTTACATTATGCGAATAATTATATCGAGCGCATACATACATTTTCGGTGGCGTCAAATACTTTTCAAAATTACGATTCCTTTTACATTTACTACTTCAAATTGCGCCAATACTCTGACATTTGTTTTTTATTGTTATTTAACATAACCCATAGGTTATTTTAAGAAGTCACGATTATGTATTAAGATCTTTTATTGACAGTCTTTCGGTAGAATTTGCCAAAAAAACTTAGATAGCGTGTAACATCATTATCTTTTTCATCGGACTGAAAAATATAATTATATAAATTCCTTAAATATCACCTTTATGTGAACTGTATACGGGGGGTTTAATGACATGGTTCATCGAACGTCATTGCTGTACTCCTCGAACCAACTCGTTAATCCGAGAATAGTTCGGTCGCATTTTTCTGTTTTCTCGAGCTCAAATACTATTTACTCTTTTAGTCTTTCCGAGGTAAAATAATATTTTTTAGCCATTTTTCTTTCGGCTTTCACGAGCCGTCATTATTTAAAATAACAAAAGAACGTGTAAAATCATTTGTATGCCACGAAATTTTAACTTTCAATTTTACCATTAGACTTTATGTCTCGTGAATTTGTTGATAAATATATGGGTTACAAACGTTGATAGAATTTATACAAATATACGTGTATTTAATTGCGACCTTCCTAATTACAAAGAGAAGATTTAATTTTTTTAAACTTATATCGGATGACAGCTAATATCTCACATTAACAATTTTACTACAGTCACAGCTGTTTATCTTTCATTTAGAACTTACATTGTAGAATAGTTGCTAATGTAGAATAAAACCTATAGTTAATTTTCTAGAAAATTTTTAATATTAAAATTAATGTTCTTTATAAATTAGACAAGAACGCGTGCATCAAAGTATTCAATATTAGGAAATTCACGAGTTATACATTGAAGATTGTGTGCAAGTTAAGTTAAAAAGAAAACATTAAAAGCCATATTGCTTAATTTTATTAAAATGATTTAATTTAAAAATTTTGAAATAAGGTTTATTACAATTTAGCTAAAATGTAAATTAAAATAAATTAAGACAATCCGTTATCTGTTAAATTCACATAAGTAATCATTCACCTACTGAAGGGCTGTGTTTACTTATAATTTATACATACCAAACCATCACCTGTCAAAATAATAGATACGTTCTTGATATTTCGAATAAACGACACTTGCTCACGGCTTTAACTGTCAACATTATTTTCTATTACTATTTTTCTTTTATTTGTCACTTTTTTTTTGATAGGTTACTAAAACTTGTATACGCCTCAAATTTTAAGAAATATTGAAAAAGTTTTATAGTAATAAGAATTAAAAATTAAACTTGTGTCGAATTTATATTTAATGCGAAAATTGCGACATTTGTTTCCTAAATAATTCATTTTAATAAAAAGAAAACTGTAACTGAAAATATTCGAGATTCGGAAAATATTGAAATAATAATGAAATCTGATGTTTGTTTACATTTCTTGTGCAATTTTTATATTGAGTATTAAGATATCAAAATCACATTTACTAATGCTGTATAAGCTGGTCTACGTTGCCTTATTAAAAGTCTTTACAAGATCATTACAAATGTTACCTGCATTTAATTGCAGTGAGTCATTAATAAATAATATTCATTCGTAAACAGTAAAATTTACCGGTTCTCCGAAGTACAGAAACATGTAATTGAAACAATTTTCAATCAAATATAATTTACACACTCGTAGTGCGATTGTTATTGAAAGTAACATTGTTTAAAATACTATTTAATGCAATGTAATTCATAACTCATTACGTAAATTTATGACCAAGAATTGAAAACAAGCGAAACGACTTAATATAAACTTCTTAAAGATTTTCCTAACAAAGTCTTCAATTAATTTTTTTAATGCTTTTTTTGTCATTCTTAAATTTCAAGGAATAAATTTCGCGTGTGATAAATTTTTCAAAAAAATTTCATCCTTCAATATTATTTAAATACTATTTTTCCTGAATCAATTAGATGTATTTTTCTGAATTATTAATAACAGCATTGTTTCGGTAATTTCAGCTCAATTGCGAGTGTATCACGATAAAAAAAAAGTAATTTATGTACTCAATTTAATATTGAGGTCGATATTCTGATCGATGACGTAACCGAGAAATATTGAATTTCAGGGAATCACGAGATTACGCTCGACATTCGCCGTTGCCGGAATTACAATTAGAAATCTAAAATATCCAGCTGCAACTCCAAAACTAAGGATTACATTTGAGTCACAAAAAATGTTACGCGCGAATTGTATGTAATGGCAAAAGCATTAATTACAAAGTTTTTCTGTGTTCATAAATATTACGAACACGTTTCTCCCTTTTTTAAGTTTAACGCGAAGAGTTTTTAATTAGACGTAAGGCCAGGGATTTTAATTAAGTCTTACGTTCAGCTTTAGTTGAAACGTCAGGACTCGATGTCTACACGACAATCCAATAATCGCACGATTTTTTAAAAAAAGCATTGCAGAGAAAAAAGAAAAATGCCTCGTTAACTCAAATGAATTTCGGTAATTCGTGGCTAGATTCGGCGATGCGTTTGGGCGATTTCCTCCTGCCGATTGGATCGCTCGGGCGCAATGCAAATCTGCAAGGACTGTAGCTCTGACTTTTAAAAAGAAAAGTATAAAATATTCATCGACGAGCAGCGTCTTGAGTTGTTTACCCGCATTGCATTATTCGCTTTTTTTGTCGCCCGATGAATAAACACGCGACAAGGATCGTCTTTTTTTTTCACCCCGACTCTCGGGTATTTTTTCTCCGCCCCTCCCTTCGATCGACTCATCTTCGTTTTAATTCGCGAAAATTGGCAGCTTCGGCCGACTTCTGCAGACAATTTTCAGGCTTCCGATCGCGTGTAACTACCTACTGCCAATGCGAGCATTTTTGCGATGCTAATCAAGGCACTTTTTACGTCGTTGCATGCGAGCGTATTGAATCTCTGTTTTGAATTGTAAAGGCGGCTTAGTTCGTTGGTCGGGGATTTTTCGAACGACACGTACGCAAAGTCCCAAACACGCCTACTCTTATGCTCACTGCTTCGGAAACTTGACGCGTGCACTTGCAATCGAAAAAAGATGAAAGCGCGTTCATCCTTAGCTTTTGCCAATGCGAGCTTGAATCTCGCCCAAAAATAAAACAGCATTAACCGGTTTACTCAAGCGGTTTACGAAAGTTTCATTCAAACGATTTTCATTCGATCAAAGTTGTAAGATTTTCTTCGTTTCTTGCCTCGTTGCAGTGAACTGATTTATCGAGAATCACACGCGACAACTTAACTAAATTATCAAAGAAGATTCTATATTAGAGTACTACTGTGGCTATTATCATAGCAACAATGATCAAGTATTAATTCATAAACAATTGTAAATATTGAAGTCGTTGATTCCGTAATTTTTAAAAACGATCTGAAAATTTGTTCCCCCTCAAAAAAGATTAATCAAATTACAAAATAATGAACGCACATATGTATTTTCTAGCTCAAATCTACCAAAAAATTAGCAAAGGTCGCATTTGTTTATAGATAAATATATAATATTTTCTGAATTAGAAATAAGCTTTATTATTATCCGTACAAAAATTGCACGTCATTAGTACCGGTTCGTTCGAAAGAAGACTGATTAAACTTACCAAAAATTTTGCCTCTCACAAATTTCGCTACGTGGCATACAAATAAACAATCGAGAAGATACGTTTATTGGACTAAATACACCATTGCGCAACAATTGTGCGTAAGAATTATGAAGTTGTATTTAGCTCGTAATAAACCATTGCGATTATGTAGAATAGAAGAATAGTTCGGTAATTGTTTACAACAGCCTCGTCTTCGTAATCACCATTTGTGCCGGGAACAATGAGTAGGAAATACAAAATACATCCGGAATATTCGCTCGAAGAGTTGCATAATTGCACTATTTTTCAGCTCGAGGTAATTAATGTGCAATTTACAAAGTGTCCAAACCAAACTAAAGTTTTTGAAAAAATCCGAACGTGGTTTCGTAAATTGCACTGCGCCTGCTGTGCGACGTGCGTACGACATCTAGCGAACGCAACGTCGTACAATTACAGGTTGCACGGGTTAATATTAATATCAACATTAATAGTACGGGCAATCTGGAAAATTACTAGGCCAATATTAAAAATATATTTTGTGCGTGTGCGTGTGTGTGAAAACGTTGTAGGAGACAAATGTGGGCAGATTATTCATTTTTAATCGAGAAGCGGAATCGAAAGCACAGAGCGAAAAAAGTACTCGCAGCTCGTTGGTAATAAATTGCACAATTTATGTGGTATATCAATCAAAAATTGTGTAAACATATAATTCCGCCTATTACAAATTATACGAAAGCACGTGATTCTTAGATTTTACATATTTCAAATCTCTATTTAATTACAAAGTGTAACCCTGCCTGCGAGCGGCAACGCGTTGAAGGTTAGTACCAGCAGCTCGCACAGCAATCGAGTAATTGAACGGGCCTCGAAGCCAACCTAAAAGCTGTTTTCACGTTGGCAGCCTTCGTTCCGTGTCATTGGCTAGCGAAGATTTGGACCGTCTTGGTCGATGCGAGTCCTCGGTAAAAGCGGTAACTTGGAGCAAGACGAACCCGATTATGCAGGGTCACGTAGATCTTGCGCACCGCAGCGTAGGCGCACTTATCGGGCAGATCTCGAAGGGCTGCGGTTTGAAAAAGGAGGGAAACAAAGAAAGGGCAGGAAAGAGTCCAGGAGCGCGAGTCACGCCACGTGGTGTGATCAGGAAGCATTAAAGCGTCGCGCCCCCAGCCTATGGGGGTTGTCGAACCCGGGGGCGGGAGAGGACGACGCTACTCAAACCTGCCCTACTAATTAATAGACCACCGTGGGTGCAGGCCAATTGCTCTTTACCGCTTTTCTCGCTCGCTCGCTCGCTCGGGCCTCGAATCGATGACTAGTTCTTGGCTAAGAGCTAGTCAGGCTCTTCTCGCGTTCCAGCGCTGCACGAACCGAGACAATTAATATCTCTACGTGTGGATTTGGACTCTGTTTGCTCGGCTGAAAAATGCCGCTTATCACCAAGTAGCACGATAAGGCGAATGCTCACTTTGCTCGCTCGTTTAACGGGCTTCCTCTCAGCTGGGGTAACTCGCTCGACGCGCCGCCAGCTCCAATTACTTTTTCTCCCAACGCGAGTTCGATCAATTCGGGGTGATGAAAATAGTCTTGACGCCAGAAATTAAGCAGCGGGAGTAAAGTATCGCGTCCTGGCTTTGATACCTGCTGCTCCTCTTGGACTTTTCGCCTCGCTTTCTGTAATTATGTTAATTCGCGAGCTATCGTTCGAACGTCGAAGAGGGGCTTTTTTAGCTGCGAGATACCAGCTGAAGTAGTCGCTGCGAATCTCTTAAACAGATCGATGCTCGCTTCGCGTAAAATAATTCTCATCGAATAATTAAAAATAATCAACGAAATAAATTAGGAGCAACTGATCCCCGAGCGAACTTCTGGATACTATACAACATTATGTGCTGTATACTTATTAACAGAAATTTACATTTAAAAGTATGAAAACCCTTCTGGAGTTGCATAACCATTTTTATGCAGTGCATAAATTCATTTTTAACGTCATTATTATGCATTATAATGGTGCACTTTTAAAGTAGCTAATTATTACATATCTTATTCAAAATTATAATTTACGTTCTTCATTCTGCGCAGCTGATTTTTAAATAGTTTCATTTTTGGTTTTATAATAGCCGCAGACACGAATTATTTTTAAAATCTAAGAAAGTCCTTTATTTGACCTTATGTAATGACGAATAATTATTATAATGTGATATCTCGATAAAAACTTTTTATAGAAAAATCAGCCTAATAACGTGGCCCCGGTCAATTATAGTATTCCAACTGATTTATTTTGAGTAATTCCTTATACTAGAGTTAAAAGTCGTGAAAATAAATCGTACATTGTAAGATTATTTGTGTGCAACAAATAACTTTTATTTAACTCGTTTATTGCAATACACCAGAAGGCAACACTTAAATTTATATCTAGTCTATTTATTGTTAACTTTAGCCATTGTGATAAAAATACGAATACAATTTGATCAATGAAATAGATATGACAAGATAAAATTCAGTACGAACAAATATTTGAGGTTAGGTAAACCGAAGCGAGGATTACCCTAAAATTGTGAAGTGAACAAACACAACTGTAAATTGAAATTATAACAACGAATAGTCGTGTATACAAATAGAATCACAAAAAACAAATATTCAAAAAAATAATCAATCTTAGATCAATGATTAAATACATTGAAATCGAAGAAGAATAAGGAGAGATGGAAAGTAATAGAACTGCAGAATAAAATGAAAAAAAAATTAAGAAGAAATTAATGAACATAAAAGAAAATCAAAGCAAAAGAGATACAAAGAACGTTGGAAAAAAGTAAGGATAAAATAAGAATGAAGAACAGAAAGAAGAAAGAAAAGGAAAAAAATAGAATGGGTAGTGGAAAAAAGAAAAAGGAAGAACAATCAATAATATAAGAATATAATTAAAAAATGCGAAGTGAAAATTTAATATTTAATGAAAAATAGAATGATTAAATAAAAAAATTAAAAGAATATAAAATAAAAGAAGTGCATGCAAAAAAACACAAAAGAGGAAGAAATGAGTAAAAGGAAAAACGATTTTAGCAGTGAAAGAAAGGGAAAGTTATCAAATAAAAGAAATACATAAAGAAACTGATCAATTGATAGGTCGAAAAATAAATATTAATAGCAAAAAAGTATGAAAAGTAGTAGTGTACATAAGATATCACGAGAAAAAATTTAAGGAAAATGGATTCGATACGTGATAAATATAAAAGAAAAAGCAGAATTACTTATAAGAATCAAATTTGATCATCAATACTGGATTTTATGATAGGGGACGAAGAAAATAAGTACTTAATTGAAAGAATGATGGTAGAAGAAAGAATAGAATTAGATCATCAACCAATGAAAGTAATGAATGAAAGCAAAGCCATGAAAAACATATGTTAAGATAGAAAACAATTTATATTATGGATAGAGCGGAAAATAATAATGGAAAGAAAGAATAGAAAATTTAGAGGGCATAGACAATTGTAAGGAGTTTAAAATATGAATGAAAAGAATAAACAATGAAAAATCATGGAATGATGAGTGTTGGAGAAGCAGAAGAAAAGTAATGGAAATGTACAGAAGATAAAGGGATATAAAGAATTAATAGGAATAATAATATGCATTGAAGGGATAAATAAACCTCCGACGACTACTAAAATAAAAAATGAAAAGAGATTAAAAAAAATTAAAAAAGCAAGAAATGATAGGATAAAAAAATATTTTGGATAATAATTAATAAATAATTGAAAGATGGAAAAGAGACAGCTAAACGTATATTTAAAAAGGAATGGTTAATATATTTTATAAGAGTGGTTTACGTAGAAAAAGTATCAATGTCAAAGTTTAAAGATAAAATATGAAAAAGTAAGGGAAAAAAGTAGATAAAATTAGGAGAAATTAAAGATATAATGTATAATGTGAAAATGAAAACGAGTACAAAAAAAAAGATTATAGTAATAAAATGTGGAGACATGAAAAAAATAATAATAATGAAGAAAATAGTTGATAAAATTTGCAAAAATATGAATATACTTGAAGAATGGTAAAGTTATACCAATGCATAACAAACAGATACATAAAAACAAATAGTAACAAAGGATTAAACATTAAATAATAAATTAAAATTAAATAATGAATCCATATTAATGGTTATTGGGTACAATATACTTGTAGAAACAATCAAAAACGTGATAGACAATTATATGCAAGAAAAGGAAAATACTGTGATATGCAGTTTAGATTCAGAAAAAATAGAGATGGTAAAGGAAAAAATATTAAAAAACTAGGCAATGTATTTCATTCTAGTAAACGGAAAAAACTTCAAGAAAATAAAAGAGAATAAAATAAGAAGCAACAATAATTTATTTAAAAAAAAGATAAATAAAGAATATTTTTAATTAAATCATAAAATGCTAATAAAAATTGATTTTTTATAATTGTGAATAGGAACGTATAAATTGTTATAATAAAAATAATTTTAATGCCAATAATAATAATAAAACTAGCGAGAAAAATATTATTATAATAATTTATTATTACTATTGAACGAAACTTGTTTTATCATTCTTTAAAATCTTTAGTTAAAAACATCAGATATTATTTAGAGCAACCAAACGCTATAAATACGTTTTTTGATTTAAGAAATCGATTTTTCATTATTCTCAATCGAGTAATTCATCGTCTATGGATTAAATATTACGCTGTTAACAATACGTCGTACATTTTAGTAGACGACATTGACTTGTCAATAAAATGTTCAATTTAAAGGTAAATTCAGATTTTACTCATCGCGTAAGTCACTTGACATCGAAACTGCAACTTCCCACTCAACTCAAGCATTTATTTTGGTGCAGAATAACTTTTCCGCTATAAGTGCTTATACCTCGTACACGCTTTTGCAGTTTTTCTTCTTCTTCTCTTCCTTCTTTCTAGAATTAAAATAGTGATAGTTGACTCGATTAAAAGCCTGAACGTGGAAAATGAAAGAATGTGTTGCTCGAAGAAGGAAAAGCTAAAAAAAGAAAGAAAGACAGCTCTGCCGTGTTCTCTCTCTCTCTCTCTCTCTCTCTCTCTGTCTCTTTTTCTCTCACTCCCTGGCTGCCTGTGCCTCTCTTGACATTCTGGATTCGCGAAGAGGAGTGCGAGGCGATGCGCCTGGGATAAGCCTCGAGCCGGTTTTTCGGCGCTTTCGCCGCCTTCCGCCGCGCTCGCACCCGGAGAGTCAGGGACCTTGCGCGCCGAATGACCTCCGCGCGCCGCGTTTTCGATATAGACCGCGGGTCGTCGAACTCAGTCGCGCCAAGACCTTGGGGCTTTTCGCGCGGGCGGTGGCGACGGCTTCGATTCGGCCCGGGGATCGAAAGTGCTCCGTTTAGCGGCGCGAGGGAGAGAAGGAAGCAAGGAAAGGGGCAGCGGACCCGATCTAGCCAGCGCTACGATTAACGTCCTATACGGGTTCAAGGTCGGCTCGGGGCACAGTTTGGTGTATCCTTAGCGGCGGACCCCTAGACACCTGCCCTCCTCTCTCTCTCCACCCTCGTCCTGGGCCGGCTGCAGTCGTCGCGTCCGTCCACATGAGGGTACTTAAGTGGCATTACCATTCGTTTCTGGACGCGCCTGAATTACAATTCTCAAGTTTTCCGCTCGAGGATTTGGACTGGGGACTTATCGTCTGTCGCGGCCGCGAAGCAAAATAATCCAGTCGAGCGTATTGATTGTTCGGGCAAGTGCAGTCGTCTCGATAGCACGACACTCCGACGTTCGTTAAAGCGCTGACTTTATCGAAAATTTGAAAAGACCATGAGCTCGCCACGAGGAAAATCCTCGCTCGTCTTCTCCTCGCATCGAACGCTCTTTGCAGTTGTCAAACGTGCGCATTCTCAAAGGTTCGGCTACATCTTGTACCCTACCAACAAGTCGGCTTTTATCTTTGTAAAAAAGAGAGAATAAAAGAGCGCGCACCTTCATTTAAATACACCTGATGCTGATAAAAAAAGTGTAAACGTTATTTCTCTTTATAAGATAAATAGCACTTTCATAAGATCATCCGAACCTCGGTATCATTTATACCTTTCCAACTCGTATTTGCCTCGCTCCAATTGACTTCAAATTGACTATAATTTTTTTATCGCTTAATCTCAATTGATAGTCGTAAAATTTCCAACGTATCTTTTCTGATAAATATACAGACGCGCGCGTTTTTGTGCATGTGCACGTGCATAATTTAAAGCTAATTTTAATAAGTTGCTTTTAATAAACGCGTGCGAAATTAATTTGAAAGATGCCTTCATTGTAGCCACAAGCTCGAGCCGTCTTTCTTTCTTTCTTCAAATTTGAAGTTATTTCTAAACGCCGATACTTTATATTTTCAAAGGTTATTTATACACAATTTCACAATTATATTTTTGTAATGAAAATAGGCAATAGTGTTAGAGTCTTTCTATCCTCTACTCATTGAGACTTTAACTGCTTTCCAATTTTAAAAAGTGACTAACGAAATTTTTATTACATAAAATTAAAGATAAAACGAGAGCGTTTTCTATTTTTAAGTTCATTTCATTAAGCGAATGTAACCGTTGGATAAATTATAAGTACGTACGATACCAGTTTTTGTTTATCCGTTTTTACGCTCGGATAACAATAAAACAACCATATTAACTTGTCTTCCATCTGCCATTTTTCTGTTTTTACTATTCCAACTTTCTTTTACAAACACACTCTTAAATAATATTTCGTTAAAACGTAACGGAGTAAAAATTTCGTAATCACAAGTTATAGTTAAAATAATTTTAAAAAAACATTTTATAATTAATTTAAATTAAATTTTTTGAAATTATAACGCACGGCGAATTAATTACCTTTTTGATTATACTATATTATCGATAGATTAATCACGCGTATAAAACGGTTTTTTCCAGAGATTTCTAAATATCGAAGGTATGTCGGCGGAAGCTTGTGCAGATTCTCCGATACGATCTCCGGTTAGGCTTTTCCTATTTTTTTTTCTAGATAGCTTAAGTTGCCCACAATGATTAATACAATTTATTCAAAGTATCATGATTTTGTAACAATAAACGTCATTTGTATAGCGAATTTTTTAAGCGAACATTCACGCTCTATTTATTGAAATAATTTGACACATACTGGCTAAATTTGGTACTTTTATAATATACGTGGTTATAATATTTATTAAAAAGGTAAACGTAGTGGAAATATTAATTCGCTAAAACTTAATTTATCGCAAACATAAGGAAGAATTATGCTTTGCCGCATTAAATGTAATGTCCTCGTAAATAAATCACAATTTTAACAGACGCAGAAACTAAATAAACGGTAAAATATAAGGTACGAATAGAACGAAATGAAAAAATTTGCGCGTAATTGCCAAATAAACATCAGTCACCTCGACAAAAATATTTTATCTCAGCGGTGAATTATTCGGAGTAATTCAAAATAGTTGGGACTGAGTTTTTCGCGCCGACACGTGACAGTTTCGCGTATTTCGAGTCTAGTTTGAATTTTCAGGCTTTCGCAGGAGTTTAATATTAACATTTCCTTTCTTGCCCGCTTATACGTGTGCGTCAACCATTTTCAAGTCTCGAAAAACAGGTTTCTTCACGGAAGATAAACTTCCAAGAGGAATGCATATATACAATCCTACACGTACTGGCGGTAGGCCAAAATAGTTCAACAAAAAGTCCAGATCTGCGATTAATCGAAGTAGACTAATATTTATAAAGTTTTCTTTGGCTCGATATTTTCGTTGACTGTACTTTTTACATTTGCGCGTTTAACTCCGAATTCATCGAATTTCCAATGTCGTTGCTTCGATCGGCGTGAAAAGGAAATTATAACGAACTCAATGTAGGAGCTCGACTGACTCTTTTCCCATCGTAAGAAAATTTTAAGTTTGAGTTAGTTTTCTTTCTCCAGTCACTAGGGCTCGGAAATAATTTAAATTCATCACATTTGAAGTCGATCTGTAGAAATGGTGTTATAAATTAATATCGGCAGATTTAAAAATTAGAAAGTTTACAGTCGCTCGCAGACTCCGAAATCGACGTAAAGTCATGCTCAGAGATGCTTGGCTCGATGTTTCCCCAATAAATTACTGTATTTAAAATACGTTAGGATTCGTTTAGAACAAATGGATTTGCTAAAAGATTAAATCTCGCTGATACGTTGTAAAATAAATACATTGAAAGTACAATGAAAGCTGCTGAGAAAAATTGTCTCGTGTCAATTGTTGGCGAAGATAATTTTTTACCTCACGAATACAATTAGCGGAACGAAAAGGTTCGAGTAAAATAAGAGCTATTGGAATATTAGTAACCGCACGACAAGCGCGAATAGTTATGTAATTCTCGAAAGATTACGCATAATCTTATTGAGTTAACAGTAATTCCAAAAATAAGCAGTCGACAATCGTTATTTTATTCAGTTTACGATAATGACGCAACGGCGCCGTAAATTTAAAGCACATTTTCGGAATAAAAAACGACGAGCGCCATGGAAAATTAGAGTCCCAAGGCTTATATTTCCATTTCACAATCGAATCCTACATATAAATGCCTTTTTAAAAGCGCCCGTGGCCGTAGCAGCCAACGGTTCCTCCAAAAAAAGCGAGAAAAACGAAATCACTCCGAATCGTATGCGCACAATTACATTACGAAGGGGAAAAAAGATCGAAGTAGCTTGTCTGTGGGCCGCATAAAAATTCATATTCATAAGCAGTGGTGTCCATCCAGCGACTCAACCCTGGTGCGCTCGCGTCTCAATCGCTAATCCAACCGGGACTTATCCTCGTTCCCGTGCAGAGGAGCCACGCCGGCCCTACAGTATATTATGCACGGGCAGCGCCGAGAAGCCGCGCCGGGAGGTGGTGGGAGAGCAGAGAGAGAGAGAGAGAAAAGTTTCAGAAGAGTCGAAATTAGCAGATGGCCACGAAACGGTGAGGCATATCAAGAAAGAGAGGAGGAGGAGGAGGAGGAGGAAAAAAAAGAGCGAGCACTGGTATACGCACGCTGTAAAAATTGGGCCCGACGAACCTGCGTCGACCCCGAGCCAAAGGAATCGAGTGGCAACGCGCAAAACAGGCTCGTCGGAGTTGTTTGACCAGCTGCTGCTTGCTGTTGCTGCTGCTGCTGCTGCTGCTGCTGCTGCTGCCGTCGCTCTGCCGTCGCTCTGCCGCCAACGACGATGACGGCGACATCCTTCTTTCTTTCTCCCTCGCTTCCACGCGCATTAGCTCTTATTCAATAGTCTTTCCCTTTAGCTTCCATGACTTTTCTCAATTATCTCAGCTGCACATGCTCCATCTCCCGCTTAATTATTCGCCGTCTCGCTCTCGCGCAGATATCGGTATCGCGCACGGGGTTCCGATTCGCGTCCCCCCCCCCCGTTTAATAACTCGCCGTCGTGGCGATTTTCGCCTCTCCATTACCTCCGCGCCGAGCATTGCGCGGGTCTCCGTTCAATTACGTTCTTCTTCTTTATCTTTTTCATCTTCCTTTTGACCCTTGGTCCCAGCCTCGGAGGCTTACCAACGCACACGACGCTCCTGATGGATCGTCTCCTCCCATGTCTTTAAAAGCTTCACGCTTTCCTCGCTCGTCACGCGCCGCCCAAGAATGCCAGTGACATCGCGGCTTATACAGCGGCCGCGCGATAAAAATAGAGAGAGAGAGAGAGAGGCTCGGGAATTCTGACGGAGCGTCGGAGAATATCTCCGACGCGGAAAAGATGGGAAAGATTTTTCCGCAGACGGCTCGAGAGATCTGATACGAGGACGCGCGCCACACCAACCGGTGGCCAACGATTAAAGTACACGGGGAAACGCCTGTTGCCAAGCGAGAGTCCCGCCGCCGGCCCCAAAACCGAGTCGCGTGCGGCTTTCGTCCCTTCGGCGTCGGAAGTGCGATCGCTTCCCGAACCGGATTCGTCGACGCGTCTTCCCGACATTTTTCTAACTCTCGTTTCGCTTTACTCAAGCTTTGACACGCGTACCTTTTCCTTATTCGAGGAAACGCCGAAAATTGCACTGCGGCAGTTACCGAAATACGTTGCTCTTACTTTTATCTCGCACAACAATGGGCAGAGTTTTATCCGCTTTTTTGAAATACTATAATTTCTACCTTATTTACTTTCATTCTACGAATTTTGCGCTGCTATCCGTCACTAGTTTTTACATTCCAATCGCCAAATTAACGGTAACTTAACGATACAAACATGGACGAGGTTCGGTATGGCATTACAATTGCGACAAACAAATCTTAATTACCTTTAGCAAATTTAATTTGTCAAGTTCGCTTCGACGTTGATTTTAAAAAAGCATCGCTGCGATTTTCAGGCATTTTCGCGTGAAAGTCAGCTACTTTCAGTAGCGCGGTAAGAGTTTTGCAACATAATTAACGCTAATCGTTATTTATCCAAGCTCGTTTAGGAGATAACAAGCTTATTTCTATCATGCAGATGTTTGAAAATTAATTTTTTCGCGGCAGTAGAAGACTAATTTCGAGCAACGTTTTTCCCTCGCAGCTATCGTGAAAATTGCATCGCCTCTGCCGTTGCTACGAAGTCGGGGAAAATAGATGGCCCGAAACGGGGCCGAGCGAATTTATTGAAAAATCTGAGGAATCCAAGTTAAATAGACTCGATCGGCGATTTCCATGTATTATTGATTTTACCTTACGACTCTGCCCCCGGACTCGCACTCGCACGTGGTTTTATCTCCGCTCGGCGGCGAATAGTTTATTCTCGAACGATACTTTGCGATTTTAAATAAGCGTCTTAAACGTGCAGGTGTCATTGCTCGAGTGCGAGGAGACATTTAAAAAGGCTGAGGGAGAGCAGGAGCCGAGTAACGTATACAGAGTCGCGTATCGCCGTCGGGCCGCACACCGAGACCGCGAGTTGCTACACGTTCCTGTACGTGTGCCTATGCGCCAGATAAACACACGCGTATACACAAGATAAATCCACCTGGCAAACACTTGTATTTGATTAGGAGCTCCATTATCGATGCTCGAGCTGGCATCGGTAGCACTCAACTTCCCGTTCTTATTTTTCTTTCTTACGTAAAAAGGCGGCGGAGAGAGAGAGAGAGAGCGGCAACGAAGCGTCAGTCTCGCTTATTTATTATCAGCGCACGCTTATGATTCGCTTTTCCCTTCGCTTTTGTCGCGAGGCGTCCGCTTCGTTCGTTCGTGACACATTGCATGCGATCTCGAATGAAAGCGAGATATGAACAATAATTACGATAGGACGGCGTCGTTGCCGGCTATTTTTAGAGCCGAAGGGATGTTCTCTCTTGATAATCAATGCCTCGTGTCAAGTGGCGAATGTCGCTAATGAATAATTAGCTTATGCGCGGGCCGCGTTCTGGTTGCGAGTTTTCCTCGCTCTCAAAATAATTATGGCAATCAGCGTGAGAGAAGTCACGCGGGCAAATGCAACTTCCAATCGAGTTGTGAAAATATTTCGCCAATTGCCACACTTTAGAAGTCGTAAATATTAAACAACGCGACAGTGCGTATCGGTGTTTCTGACTTTCGAGCCTGGAAATAAAAAATACGGGCGCTTTTGCCAACTGCGAGTCAAGTCGCGCGCACCACACTTACCCAGACCCTTTCAACGGCTCTCGTTCGATTAGTCAACCAAGTTCAATCGTCGTTTTGGCGTTTTGCAAAAGCGCCTCGTTACTACCGATAATATTTATATTCTAAAACAGCCTATTTTTGAGAACTTGCTACTTGACGTACAATTCCACTGTATTTCTGAAGATATAATTACGGACGGACTCTCTTCTGTTAATGTGTACAAATAATGTTTCCGCAACAGTCAAATAATATATGCAGGCCCGATAAGCGATAATTTAAAGGAAAGTTTGACGTTCCTTTGTAACGCCTGATCGTCCCTTGATTTTCCATTTAATATTATTCAATGTTTACATTTAAACATTTGCACCTCCAACATCCGCATTGTTGGCTTAAGGCTATTGCTTGGACAAAAGCATTATTAATAATTACCTGACGGGAATAACAAATACGACTTTGAATAAAAATTTTTTAAATTAATTATTTCTAATGTATCCGCAAAGGAGTATCAACTACTCTATGTTAAGTTAGAGCAAAATGAATTTTTACGATTATCGAATCTGACGCGAGCGTTAAAATTAATGCGCTATTCTTAGATACTGCGATTATAAATAGTACGCGGTAAGTATTAAAAATAATTAATCGTCGTGAACATTATTATTACAAGATAAATTAAATAAAAATTTTCGATCTTGATAGATTGAAATTTTCCCGAGAGGATTTTACGAATTTTCGAACTTCCATCTCTAGATTTTTTCGTGCAGAGCTGCGGTTACAATATTAAAATTATTAAATAATCAGCGTTTCGTCAAGCTCGAGAAGATCTGGAAAAAAGATTCGGGAAATCAACTGACTCATTAACACGAGTATAACTAACTCCTAAATCTTTTCGAATATTCTAAATATTTCGTTCCAGTAAAAGTGCGACAAGTGTGTTTTAACGCATACAGACCAAATGCTAATTTTTTCGTCGGCATTTATAAATTACAAATATACTAGCACGAGAGCTGCAAATAACACGACGAGTTCATAAAGGAGAAAAAAAGACTTGCTTATAACAAAATATGTACATCGTTGGTGGTCCGTTATATCAGAGTGGTACACGGGTCATAGCTGATAAGATTAAAGAGTAGGAGCATCGCGGGAAAAGTCTTCTGAAAGCATCGATTTTCGGAGGATGTAATAATGTAATGATCTGTATGTGTGAGGGACACCGAGAGTCGGGTTTCAGTGTTATCTAGTGTCATTTTTTTCTTCTCTTGGCGTCTTTTTAATTTCTAACGTTCTTTATCAAAAGTATTTTTTGTTCACGTCGGTTATTATTTCGTTCGGTGATGCGTGTATTTATACAGAGTATTACTCTACTTTCCATTTTCGTGGTTTGATAAGGAAATATCATATTTTTCTCTAGCACTCGTAATGTATTAGCGTTTCCTTTATCTAAGAAATTTGAGTTTCTAGATAACCTTTTTTAATCTTTCAGGAACACATTCTTTGACAATTATCATCTTCGGTATTCACGATAGATTTGTGATAATTTTCTGCGCCTGGAGCTGAAAAACGAGGGATTCCAAGAATCGTTGATTTATCACGAGCCAACCAAGCAATCGTTGTTTTCGGCTCCTCCTCATAAACTGAATAAAATTATTTTTTCAAAAAGCTCGAATACGACTCTAAAATTAAAAAACTTAAAATATTAATTGACATTACTAGGGAGTACTATTTAAAGGTCGTATGACACATGGTATAGTGCTTACATCCTTTACCAATGATTAATATTTGCTATCAAAAGTGTCTCTTGTCGACATTTTAATACAAAATAATCAATATATTTATTAAAAATATTATGATAAAAATTGCACGATAAGCTTTTAAACTAAATGATATATCTTATTTACTAGATATTTACTTTATCTATAACTTTACATAATAATTATATAAATTATAAGTTATATGCCTATCTAGATGATTCACTTGTAAAATTATTATTATTATTAATTTTTATCAGTTAAAATACTTTTACCAAAATATTTTCTTAAATTGTGAAATATTTAAAAAAATAATACAAGAAAATACATTTTAATATTGCTCATCCCATTGTTAAAAAATTTTATTTTTTAATTGAATATTTTAAATAAATGTATTAATTTTAACAAATAAAATATTAAAATTTTATCACGTTAAGGCTGCCAATTTTTTTATCGCGTATAATATTTTTTTTCTCCTTGAAATAATAATTTTCTACATTTTTTCTTTTTAAACATGTCGATAAGAGCAATGATAAAAATGTCACGATAAAACAAAATCTTATACATCGTATGATATTTAACAAGTGCTCCAACGTTGAAAAATAGTCTTAACTTTTGATAAATTCTCATTAAGTAGAGGCAAGTGAAACACTCAATCAAGTGGGATAACACGTAACGTAATTGTAAGTCGAAAATTAATTTATTGATTCAAAGAGAAAACTTAAAAAAGATTGTTAAATGACAGTTAAATCTATTCCATATGACTAATCAAAGGATTAACAAATTAGGGAAAATATCAGCACAAGCTAAAGCTACTTAATAAAAGTTCATACATCATTGACAAATAGAAAGAGAGAGAGAGAGAGAGAGATTTGTTTATTTTTAGTATCTATACGTTTAAGAAAAGTAATTATTGCGCGTGAACATGAGTATAAGAAAAAAAATGAAGAACTACATTTATCTCTAATAAAAAAGAATCGATATGTTAAGTTTTTCTATATCTTATATTTTCAAAAACGAGGCTTATTATTATTGATAATTGTTTGGCCGATTGTGTGGATTCACGAAAGAAATAATTTCTATATAACATTTAAAACTATTAGAGTAAAATTCTTGATTTGTTCTCGCGTGTAATCATTAAAAAATTAAAAAAATATTTTAATTTATAAAAGTAAATTGCTAATAATATTCCAATCGGAAACTAATTTTTAGAACGTGCTATGTATGTATATATGCGCATGTATAAACAAACATTTACGATTGGATAGACATCTACGTACAAAGTTAGAATTGTATCATAGATATATAGGCGTTTTATAGATTTCAAACAAAACAATTTAACAATAACTGTGTACATATATATTCACATTTTTATTCTATTTATTATTATAAAAGTATACTAATATTTTCATAACTTTTTTAAAATCACCTTGTTTATCATACTTTACCATACAAAAATTATAAAATAATTATAAAAAGATAGTTTAATGTTCCACGAGCTGGATTTATGAATTACTGTGCTATTACTTAATCATCACTCAATTATTTGAATATTTATGTGTAATTATTAAAAAAAGCATCTTTTAATAATATAATCGCGCGCATAAATTTTGACTTGTGAAATTAGAAATCGAAGTTACAAATGACAAAGAACAAAGTTCGCGTTCGTGTAGGAAATAAATTGAATTAGTACTCGTTTAGTAATACTATTAACCGAAATAAAGCGAATGACAGTCTATAAATATTTTATTTATATTACGGTGTAAATGTCATTTTCTAAAAATAGTTGGACATTAATCAATCGGGAGGTAATGTGAGATTTTTCGATTCCCAAGAGCAGCTTAGCCATTAAACACGTGTAACGAGAAAATGTTTATCTATATATTTTCATAGCATTGAACATAAGTGTATTTGTTTTTGAATGGAAACGTCGGCGTAGAGGCGTTATTTATTATTTAATTAGTGTATGAATTTAATTTACCCGCATAATTTCCTCGTTAAATATTATTACAATGACCGCCAAACGTCCAATAAGATATTAACGAAAAACGCAGGAAAAACTCTCGATTAATCCTAGGAATTTAATAAAGATAATAATTTTTAATTAACATTAAATTAAGCGTGACCTAGCGCTTCTCAGTATCGAAAATAAATAAAAACACGCGGAACGCGTAACCTTGTCGAAAAACGCTACGTCGAGTTGGTCGTCGTTACAAACATCGCGTGCCTCTGCGCTTGGACGGAGCTTCCGAAAAGTGGCGATAGGCGAGCAATTAAACTGTACTCGCAATGTATCCCTGCTGAGCAAGAGGACGAGCGCCGAGGCCCGCAACCGACGAAAGCCTTGCTTTCTTATCGGGGGAAACGCGAGGACAAGGAGGAGATCTAATTCAGCGCGCGTCTTTTGCGGCTCGCGGCCTCCCAGACGTGCCGACCTCCTTCCCGTCCTCGTCGTCGCCGCCAGCATCGACGTCCTCCTCCTCGATCGGCGATCAGCGCGCGCCTTATGCGGGGACCAAACCAATCGCAAGG
Source organism: Platyscapa corneri (assembly GCA_018907185.1). Lineage (NCBI taxonomy): Eukaryota > Metazoa > Arthropoda > Insecta > Hymenoptera > Agaonidae > Platyscapa > Platyscapa corneri. The sequence goes on along the minus strand of JACCHW010000045.1, from coordinate 60,433 downwards.
ATACATCAGCGCTGAACCTCGGCGTTTATTTTAATCAGGCCGGACGCTCTAATTTCGGATTTTTCAAATTCGTCTGTTCGCGCGATAACTCGAGGCTGTTTACGTGGAAAATGTATTAGCTCGCGACTCAAAGCATCTGCCGCCTTCTACTCAAGGGTGGAGGTGCAAGGCGGATTTTACGCTAGGCAAAGCTTTCAATTCCAAGATTGCAGCGGCCGAGTTTAGCTTTCTTCCTCGTTCCCGGCTCCAAAGAAACAGCTTTTCGTGAAAAGTATTCGCCACTGTTTGCTCGGCACGTATCGACCTGTGCAATTGAGAAAATATCCGTAACGATGCACGCGAACACCACTTTCGCATTAAGGCATTGTTGCTTAATGATTTGCGTTAACGAACGATCCTCTGAAAATTATATACAAAAGTAATCGTTGCGTGGCCTTCGAAGAGATTCCGGGAGCAAGAATTTTCTCGCGCGGTTGCTGTTCGCGAACGGCTTTTACAATCGGTTTTTCTAAAATCAGCTTCGAGCCACTGTGCGTTACAACCGCGACCAAATGAAAATAGAAGCGCCGATTGAAATGCATCGCTGGCCGTTGTTGCCGTTTCTCCCGGCATTAATAGGCAGCGCCGGCAAAGTAATTAAATCGCATTTGCAACGCGTGTAATTGCTTCGAATAAATATAATACCGCGGCGCTACGGGCAAGATGGAAATTTTTTCGAACGGCCGCTGCGGCCTGGAGGGAAAAACGAGCTCGAGTCGTCGGCTGCGGTTCTTTCGTAAATAAATAAAAAGCCAAAGGACTTGCGCGATGTGGGTTAAGGTACGAGGAGTAACGTTGTGTTTTCGAAATCGCCCCGGCTTCTAAGAATTGCGGCCGAGAGTGCGCGAGAGGCTAGCGATTTAGGAAGCGACGACGACATTTTCATCGCTGGCGACTCTTTCGAATATTCGGAATACTCGATTCTCTGAAAGCTGGAAAAACACCGAGCGATGATTGCGGGCTACAACGCCAAACGTATCGCACCGAGTCCTTTGATCTTTATTGCCTGCGCGCTGCGATCAAAATGGGCTGATCGATCCGAGGTTGACCCTTATTAATCTCCGCCACGTGGATATTGTATAAAGTAGTATGACGTCAGGTGGGCAGACATCGTAAGACGACGACGTTTGCGCGTGAAAAAGAACTGGTCCAATGCCACGAATTTACAGGCGTGCAGACGTAGTAAGGCGATCCTCGAACGGGTATTTTTCGAAAGGACGTTACGTTGGCGACAATTGCGACAGACCTGGTGCGTGACACACGCGCTCGCTACAGCCTAGAACCTTTTGATCGGCGAATGGGTTTTCTCGCCTAAGAAGATCGCGCGAGGCGATAGGAAATCGAAAGCCGCTCCTCGTATCGAGTGTTTTCTTAAATTACAGGCGCTAGTCAAGGCGCTAGTCAAGGCGCTCTCACCTTCGGCGTAAAATTCCCAAGAGTAACCTCAGCTTTCGCAATTCGACGGTTGCCGATCTCCAGTGACCGGAGAGGAAAAAAGAGAGAGAGAGAGAACGAGAGCGCGTCGAGCTCGCGTTCTCCGGGTAACGACCGATGGGCCCCACATGGCCGGGCTTCTCCTTCTCAGCTTTCCCACGAGCGGCTCTCGGGGAAAAATCCGAGCCGGCACAGTGCACAAGAGCAAAGGACGACGCAGTGTAGTACAAGGTGCGCCTCGGCCGCCGGCAGACGGTCCATGTGGCCCGCACATGTCGGCGTCCGTTGCATCCTCGCACAAAAACCGCTCGACCTCCCCGTTCCCTTCGCTCGCTCTCCTCGGCGGAGGGCTTCGGATTCTTCCACGGCCTACTCTTCTCTCGCTCTCTCCGGGGCCCCTCTTGGCAAATTTCTTCGTGTTTCCACGTCCGCTGCCGTCCGCTGCCACCTCGTGTTGCGCTCGCCACACAATTCTTCCATTCATCCACGCACTTCATTTTCTCCCTCGGTATTCTTGAATATCAGTACCGCTTTGCTGCTTTTTTCCACTTATTCTCTCGTTTTTTCGAGCAACTCTACTCGCCGCGGCTTAATTATTTAATTAAAGGAGCCGCGCGTCCGTATTCGTATTAAACATTCGTAACTGCGCTCTACAATATGCTTAATGATGGTTACAGTTAGTAAACTGGTATTTATATTGACTCTAGTTCGTGCTTAACGCGCCTTTAAACGAGAAAGAGATGCAATGAAAAAAGAAAAGAGAAAAGGGAAAATTTATGAATAAGATGTACGTACGCTACGGTGCGGTGTCGATTTACTAGTTGTGGAAATAATTTAATCACGAGGTGGAAAGATTATTATTTCCTTCTCCTATTTTAAAAAAAGCTGAGAACAAACTTCTTGAAAACAAACTCCAAAAAATTTAATTTTATCATCCACGGATTGATTTAGTGTTTAAACGGTTGCTCGTAGATGCTCATTAGTTTACGAGAGATGAAGAGGCAGATGGTGGCTTGTATAACAAATTCGTGCAATTATTCAGTAAAATACTCTGGGCATTATGCAGAAATAATGGTCGGCGAGTTTAGTGAAAAAATTGCAAAGTTATAATTTTTCACCTAGATTAATAATAGAGTAAAATGTGTGGAGTGAAATGTGAAAACCGAGTAATAAAAATGATCTAAGGCTAATCAAGCTTGATACATTAAAAACGAGTATTAAAGTTTATGTATGAGTTTTAAGCGCGTAACCGTAGGTTCCGCGTGTAATAATATACAAAAGGACTCGTAAATTTTCAGATGAAGCTACGGGATCGTAACATTTTTGACAATATCGTCAACGGTCTGATTATCTTTTAACACGAGCTAAAATCAAAACGCAAATAAAAATAAATAACGAGAAAAATAATGTCGGTGAGTGAAATTAATATTGTGCGTGTAAATTTATGGGGCAAATTTTGAAATTAATACGCTCGTGTAACGATGTTTAGTCGGCGGCACCTTATAACTCTATAACATCGAGATATGATTTTTAGATAACGTATCATCTTCGTGTTATGGATTACCGATCACGGCTTCTGGAAATCGTAGCTAATTCAACGCGCTTGTTACGCTATTCTTTCGCCGCAATAACCTGAGCGAGCAAGTTTAAATAATAAACAAATAAACAAGGATTAATTGAATACCGAGGAAAATTAGTAATTAGAGTAAAATCATTGCTTTCCATGTCCGTGCAGATCGGACGTGTTTAAGGAACGCCGAGACAATTATCATAAATTCAAATCTTAAAATACAAGACGAAACAGATTTTAACGATTATAACGGCATTTTGCTACTTTTCCACTTATTGATGATTTTAATTTGAAATTTTGTTCGACGATTTTACCTTCGACGTTGAAATACATTATTTCCAATTATTAAATCAGTTCTCGCTAAAATATCAATAATTAAGCCGTTAAAAAGTGCAAATTTGTAAAATTATTATTATTATTATTGTTGTTGTTGTTGACTCAATTGTATTTTAACTAGAAAACAATTCAATTTAACAGCGAGAATGTATCAGGTTTCGATTGTACCAAAAAAGCTAATTAAACCCATCCGAATGTGTCGTAATGATAGACAATTGAGAGCACGAGTAAATTATACGCTATAAAAATTATTCAAAATACAGGATGAATTGAAAACGGGCTATTTTCACCACCTCGCCTTTTTATCCCAATTAACTTTTGAAATATGAGACGGTGAAATTATAAAAAATACAGCTGAAACTCTAAACAGTATTAAAGCACCGGTGCTTGTATCTCTGAAAATAGTGCCGTTAATGCATAATAATGCGATTAAAAGTGTAGAAACTTTATCTAACAAAATAAATAACAAATTTAAATAGTTCAATTAGAAATGTGACAAGAAAGCGTGTGCTTGTATGCGCGATACGAAAAAATTTGTAATTTATGAATCGGTAATTTTGCCGATAATTATAATTGGATAAAAGTGTAGCCTTTTATAATACAAAAAGGTAACAGCAAAATACATAATCAAGTTGTAGAAAAATTCTATGCTCCGCTCAACTCGGGACTTAACTTTATGCGAGGTATAACGGCCTGGGTATAAAGAATAAAGAAAAAAGAAATATATTAGCGCGTAGCGTTGTATCAAAAAACTGTTGAGAATTAAAACACCTTCGAATAATTTAAGATAAAGATAAGCATATAATGTTATAACTACTGTATTAAAATTTAAATTTTATTCATATTCATTAATGTATAATGTTACATATACTCAAATACATTTTACAGTACAGGCCTGATTATAACACTTGATTTACAGTTGCTTTTGTCGCGTCTTAATTATTCTGCATAAAATATCTCGGAGAAAACAATTTATTCATATAGTATCGTTTCATTTGGAGATGATATTAGTTTATCTAATGTGGAATACGTTTCAGAATTGGCCTTAACAAATGTATTTGGAGCCTAAAAACACTCGTGTAAGTTTTACGTATAATAATGTCAAATTTAGTCGAGACGTTATTAAGTGCGTTAAATCTAATAACGATTTTGATTTATTCTGCATTTAAAATCACCAGCAACACCCAAGTAAAAATGGTTCCGAAAAAATATAGTTCGATGCTCACACTTGCGAAGTCAGTATTTCAAGCGTAGCAGTCCTTATCTTTAACATTTACCGTAGTCTTACATCGTACTTATAAGCGTTTCGTGTCGTTGAATTTTGTGGAAATATCTATCGTAGATTTGATCGAAAGGAGATAAAAAAAAGTAGAAGTTTAAAACAGCATCGTATTTTTGAACGATAATGCGTAAGTCTGTGAATAAATGTAGAAAACGCGCGTATGGAAGTACAACGAGTAAGCGATCGCCGTTTACAGCTTTCGATATAATAATGATTTAATCCGAAAAATTTTGTAAATTTTTCCGTCTAAAACAAGCAGCATTGTGTATGGAGAAATGTTGTTGATAAATTTACGAATAAAATTTCATTGTCAACATCGCGTCGTTTTTAAATCGGCAAGCCAGCAATAAAAGTAACGAGCAGTAAAATTTGCAGCCCTTGTTAACGAAGCCAGAGTCCCGGCGTCTCGACGCTTAATTAACGGTAATAGGCGTCAGAGCGCCGCATCCTCTCCTCGTACCGAGACTTTGGGCGCTCGCACGTGGCGTGTAATCGGCTCTCGTCGAAGGTAGAAGGACGAGTCTCTGGCTCACGAGTTTCCGGAACTCGTACAAATCACGAGACGTGAAGTCACAGGGCTGACCAACTTCCGGCACGTGAGACTTTACAGGCCGCCCGGGAGCTACTCGGGAAGGAGGACTTCTGGAATTTTTTCGTGAAACTCGAGTGCACGAGGTGATGCTTCTCGTTAGTGCATCGGCAGCTTTCGGCGCATACGAATACCAAATTTCGGCCGCCAAGAAAATACTTTGTATTCCACGTCCTTACACAGCTGGAGCAGTTGGAAAAACGGCAGTTTCTGCTCGAGCCGAAACGTTACTTTGATAAACGCTAACCAAAAGAGGTGCCTTCGTAATTTGCTCTGTACGTCGCTCCTCATATCTTACGCGATACTAAAACTTTTCCGTCTCAAAGCTGCGTTTCGTCGGTGCTTCGAAATGACGAAAGGCGGGGAGGGAGGCTCTGTTTTGGTAAATTACAACAATAAACCGGAATTTAAGATCCCATCGTCTCTCTATCGATAAGTTTGTCCATAGCTGTTCGGCCGGCAATTACCATCTTCACGATTCTCGTCGTTTAACAGCTTGCGCAAAGGATAATCATTCCGGCGCGTTGCGAGTACACGCGCGCGCAGGCACGCACACGCACGCACGCGAAAAAAGGCCTCACCTTTAAATATTACTATCTTTATGGCCCGACTGAGGAAGCTGAAGTACCTACTCTCGGCCCGTACGAAGGCGTCTTCGCGAACACAGTTTTAAAAATAGCAGCACTAGCCGTAAAATCATTTTGAATTACGTTTCGTTCGTTTCATCGCAGCGGCGGCGGCGGCGGCGGTAGGTTTGCGGGCAAGCAATTTTCGACGCGAGCCTCGCGCCCAAGGATACGCAAGCGTGCGAGCGAACGCAATCCTCGGACTCGAAATAACCAGGCCCTTAACTTCGCACAAAGGAGTCGATCGAGGAAAAAAGAGAGAAAAGCGTCGCCGCCACTTCCGCATCTCGCATCCGGCCGCGCGCCGTTGAATTAACGGCCCGTTCCACCCCCAAGAAAGGCACGCGCGCACCGCGACCGAACCCAGCCGAAAGGAGGAGGAGGAGGAGGAGGAGGAGATTGTTCCACGATCCAGCGCCGACGCCCTACGGTTCTCCGGGCTCCCATTTGCTCGCTCTGGCCATTGCCGACATCGACTTTTCGAATTTCGCCGAGACCGAGAGTTGAAGCGCGCCCCGGGAGTCCTGGCTTCTAGTTTCGCGTGGCTCGACAATCGGACGTGTTCGGCTCAATCTCCGCGTAAAAATACAATGGAACCGCGGCGCAAAGCTCAAGCTGAACTTTGTTCGACAAATGTTACAAGTTCTTCGTTTAATCAACGAAACGCATCCTTTAATTATGGAAGTAATTAAACCCAGGCAGTCGTCACTGGTCCCCAAAACCTACGATTTCGCGCTTTCCCTAATCTAGGCAAGGACGTTTTGGATCCCTTTTTTCAAGAATTCAAAAATTTAGCAACAATTTTTTAGGTTAATCCATGCAATGTATAAGTGTTATACTATGTGTACCGTCCGTATCGTATCGTTTTAAATAAAGAAAGAATACTCTTCACCGACGATATATTAATGCAGATTGTCAAAATGACTCGAGATGTAATCCGACGTAATTGCTTAGTTGTGCGCTTTATGAAGCTTTAGTTTCAGCTAATTCCCAATTAAACATAAAAATACAATGTAAAAATTCGCGGCTTTCATTCGCCAAAATGTTAAAACTCCTGACGGGCGGCGTAAGTCCTTGCACGAGTAAAGTACATTATTGTAAAAATATACCAAAGTTTTCCTAGTTTTGAAATTCAAGAAATCCGTGCAGGATTAAATAAAAACGTTACAGGTGCGCAACAGACTTGCAACGAACGAGCCACTCGAACACAGGAGGAGATCGACCTAGTGCTCGAAACATGCTCGCCTTGCACTATCGAGCAACGCAACGACGCGGCTAATCGTCGTTTGTCTCAATGCCGCGGGAAACAAAAACGCGGCTAAGCTTCGGCGATGACGACACAGTGTCGCTGATTAAACGCGATAAAAAACGCGAGAAGAAGTTTTCGGTAAATCCAGCAGTCCGAGTGATTGGTATTTCGCTTCGAGAATACCGATAAAGAAGCGACGAGTTTGTTGGCAAATAGTTTGAAGAGAAAGGGGCTTTTAATTCGAAGCCGCAGGTAATTCGCCGTTCGAGATGCCATTTCCGATCGAGAGCCGATTTCAACTCGAGTTATATCGAGTCGTCGTCGGCCCTAAGTACAGCGGGGGGGGGGGGGGGAGCGGGTGAGAAAGTGCAGCCCCGGCGGGTCGACGGACGCAAGGAAAAAGAAGAACGAGCCGGTAGTCCTTTCTCTGTTCTCGGTTCGCGTCTCGCATATGCGGCGGTACCTGCTGTTTTTCAACGGCGTGTCTGTTGGCGCGACGGCTCGTGTCAACTGTTTAGAATTCTATCTGCTGTTTCGGCCGCTCGAGGAGAGCCCCGCCGGCTCTCGCGACAGAGGCACGAGAAAAGGACGAGAGAGAGAGAGATGGGCTTTATATTTAGAAGGCATGCAGTTAGCGCGCTCATAAATCAGAAGCGCGCTCCTGCCAGGGAGAGCCCAAGAGAGAGAGAGAGAGAGAGAGAGAGAGAGAGAGAGAAGCGGAAACGGAGTGTAAAAACTCGTGGAGCTCAGGCATGAGAATGGCTCGAGAGCGTCAAGCGCTCGCGCGCACTTCAATGAATATTGAGCAGCTGAAATTGCGCGCGAGTAATAAGGAATATTCAAGCCGAGAGCCTCGATCCTGGACTATCGATCTCTGCCACCGCCGCCGCCGCCGCTCTTGACGAGAGATTCCCGAGGGAGACGACCGGGAGGGGCGCGAGGCCCCGCGGAGGCAGGCTATCAGTTATTTGCACCCGCGGCCATTTCTGCATATGGAGCAAACATTTTCGGCATATTTACGAGCGCGAGTCACGAGTCACGTTGCGTCTATTTGCGGTGGCGCACATATGGTTGTAATGATCGGCGCATCTCGCATAGACCGAAGTAGTCGGTGCTATGTATTTTTGCTTGCGAGCGAAACGCGTCGGTGCCTCGCCGAGGGAATTCGCCGACCGTTTGATTTCGAAAGATGCTGCTTTCCGGCTCCTTTGCGCATTTCGAACTTCACCCAATCGAGTAAAAACACACCGATCGACTGTGTGTCTCCGCATTGGAACTAATCAAGCTTTCTAGATATTTGCTTTGAAAAACCACGCGGTCACTACTAAAAACGCGGCTCCGAGTGCAACAACTTTCAATAAGACTATCGTGATACGTTACCTTTGGATCGATCGTTTATCCGTACAGAGAAAAATATTCCAATGTTGATACGAACAAATGCTCCTCGATTAATTGATCTGAGTTTCCAACAAAACGATTTCTTCGTCCCAATCGTACAGCTAGAGGATTTAATCTATTAATAATTTTTTTTGACGCTCTAAAACAAAAGTTTTTCATTGTGCAATCCATTAAATTATGACGGCAAATGTATAAAAAAGTATACAAATATGTAACTTGTTTTTAAATATACGTGTTGTTGGTCGAGCACAGCTACGAAAATTAAACGCTAATCCGATAATAATAAAATGGAAGACAATTAAAAAAATCATCTGTATTATGTAACCGAAAAATATCTTGTGGGCTATAATAAATTCATGATATAAAAAATTTTTTTTGGGCTTGGCAAATACGTAGAAAATACTTGGCTTTCGTATAAAAGCTGTTTTGTAAAATTACTAATATTCTGAATTAAAATTTTTGATTCGCGTGAATATTAGCGATATCCATTATACGATAGCTATAGATCATAATAATTCAGTAAATTTAAATTATTGAGAAGCTACAAAATAATTCTATGCAAAATTTAACAAAATATAACTTTCGATTCAGCAATGCATCAATAAACGATACTCTAACATTAACTTTGAAAAATTATAATAACAGTTCTTCAAAAGTATATGAAATTACGTAGGAAATAATCAATTTAAAATGCAAGTATAATTTATATAACAGAGCTTGACAATATTTACTATCCAATAACTAGTTATTGAAGATTTATTACCATTTCATTTTTATAATTGTTTTTTTTTTTTTTTAACAAATGAAGTATTTATAAATCGTCAATATAAAAAGAAATTATTTTTTTTTATACTTTTAGTTAATTAAATGATGCAGCAAGTATACTTTTTTCAATATGTTTTTAGTAAATTATTTACTTCGATAAGTTGAATATGAAAAAGCATTTATTAATTGTCCTAAACAAATAATGATAAATTATTCTTATAAATTAATACATTTTTCACGAATGTAATTATTTAAACAAACATGAAACATTATTTTTTATAATCTTCTTTAAAAACAAAATTATAATTTATTGCTTCTTTTTACAAAATATAACTTTATTATTACAATTTATTAGTAAAAAAAATTAATTTAATTCTCAGTTTGTAAATTATTTTCTCTTAAAGCACTCGTTATTATTTAAAATTTTCAAATAAAAGTAGTGAAATTATTATAAAAATACAAATTAATAATATTTGACAAATGTTCATTTGTAAAACATAATTACTTCCAATATTTAAGAAAATATATTTTTTCTATTCTAATATGTTAACTTTTTTAATAATTTGAAGTAACGAATACTTTTAAAATTACAAAGATTTTAGAAAATTAATAATAAGTTTTAATGAATAATAAGAAGTTTAGAAAATAAAACTAATAATTGGTGAATTATAATTATAAATTATTACAATTTTGTAACGAAAACTGATTTTTCATTAATATGATGATACGTATTCTGAATTGGAATTTATTAAATGAATCTTTATATCACAAAATAAAATTTTAATTGAACACTTAGTCCATTTTTTTTGTTTTACATTAAATAATGTAATATAAAAATTTAACGTGCAGTTTTATGATAGTATTCCGTAAAAATATTCAGTAAGAAAAACGAAATGTTTTGCCCACTTGCTGTTGGAAAGCTTTTTATGCTTCGTATTTTACTGTAAATTTTTTTAATAAAGCTCCTGTAATTTCACGCTTCGACGTTTTCAGATTTGTTGTTATAAAATATTATCATAATGATACTGTAACCATTATTTGCTCCAAATCTAACTCGCCGTTATTGTATTTGCATGACTGGTGAAAACCAAGAAACACGGCAATTATAAATTGTTTTAGATGTTTAAATAATATCTCGATGGATTATAAGTTGTACTGATACTTTGAAAACTTGGAAAAGTGATCTTTTGAACAGATTTTGTGTGGACGCGTGAGCCTGTATAGTTACAAATTATAATAAATATAAATGCATAAAACATACATACTAAATCGTATAAGCACTTTCTAAAAATTTTTGCAAGTTTTTTTATCCCTTTAATTAATAATTCTTTGATAAAAATTATTAGTTTTTACTAGATTGAATTTAATTTTTTTTTTATATAACTCACGTACAATGAAATTTAATACAATATTTTATTTAATACCGTTATTTGATTTAAGAATTATGTATTAGAAGTAAAGGCAACTTTTTTATATTTTAAATATTTTTCAAAAATATTACTTATTTTGCAATGATTATTAAACGAGCGTGTATGATGTGTAGCTCAGAGAGATAGCGAGGGAGAATTTCAATCAGAAATAATTATCGTGTGCAAATAGAATTAATCAAATTTTTTAATTATATCTGATTTTAATTACTTCATCTTATTTTTCTTCTGTAAAAAGATAATGAGATCAAGCAAAGTAGACGGCGTGAAATTTGATCGTAAAATCGACCACATTATTACACTGCCGAGCTTATCGCAACTATTTTTATCAACTCGCGACATTATTGACTTTGATGAGAATGTTATTCGTGTTTTAGTCGTATAATATATAATATGATTTATAGTGCACGTACACTTCATATTCATTCTGTAATATTTTATTTTAATGTCGCTGACGAATGTAACGGAAAATATAATGAAAATTCAATTAAACTAAAATCATCTAATTATTATTTTACATCAGCATGAAAAATGATTTAAACTGATATTGAAATACGACTCAATTAATGCATTCTCAACAAAAAATTTGATAAATTAACTTGCAAATAAAATTGCGACTGCCTTTTTATGATTTACGTAATTTAATAAAATTAAATGCATAATATCTTAATACGCTTGTAATAAAAGCTGCGGATTTCAATTTGTTTTAATTGTGAAATATTTTACACGCATATATTTATTTTATTGTGTAAAAATAATAAAAATCTTAAACGGCTTTATAAATCTAATGAGAATACTTTGAGCAATGCAATATTAAACGAAGAAGCATATCATGAAATAAAGAGCGAACACGTGCTACGGTTATTCTTCCACTAAATATTTACTCTTCTTACTTCAATTTTCATGCGTATAAATAACGTTCTTTTATAAAAAAAAACCCTAACCTACTTTCTATAATTTACGCAATGAAAAATTCTCATCTTCGTTTTAAAAATATGAATAAATATAACAATAATAATCTCTTTTAGAATAGTTTACGATATTATTAATTCTAATTTCATAAATATGCATGTGAATTCAAAGAGTTTGCTTTAATTAAATATGGAATTCTATTATAACCTCGTAATTATAAAAATCATTATTTATTATCCGCATTAAATTGTATTCACCTTTTAAATATCCTCTTATATATTATATTCGACTCTTTTTTTTATATTTTAAATAAAGTTCTACTCTCAATACTTTAGAAAGTATGGAAACGTATATATATTCTAAGATTATCAGTTGAATTTAATAATTTAAATAATTTGAAGCGATAAAATAACTTTTTAATACGTTTTAGAAAGCGTTAAAATTATATTTTTTAAAGATTTCTTTCTTTCAACAAACCTTTGTAATTTATCCTAATAGGTACTTTGTTTTGTTTAATAATGGGTTTCAGTTATTTTTAAAACAATATATAAGCGTCATTAGAAAATATCTCGGTTTTTATTTTCTCATCTTACGTAGTTTTCGTTATAAGCTGGTACAATTCATTTTGAACATTAATTAAGTTCGTTACGTCTGCTAAGTCAATTAAATAAATCACATCAAACACTTCTCAACTCGCACAACAATAACATATTTCTTCCATTTCTTCTTGTAGTAACAACAAAATAACGCACACACAATGTTGATTAAAGACGAGCGCTGCACCTTGCCGTTTAATTCTTGTTATTATAGTAATAAAGAGTAGATTATTCTTGTCACGCTGATCTCGGAATCCTGACGACATCTTTACCTGACAGTATTAGAAAATTCAAATATAATCTAATGCTGCCCGGTAAGATGTGAACAGACACTCCGTTCGATGCACAAATTTTGTCCTTTCAAAAGTCGTCGGCTGTTCTCTGGCCCTCGTAGCTTACAAACAAGATCATCAAAATTTTAGATCTTGATCATCCCCTTTCCAGTTTGCGGGCATCCAGCATGTAGGTTTCACAAACTAATTTATAATGATAATGCTGATAAGATGAGTGAAGGAGTGAGAGAGAGAATCCGAACTTTGTTGATAGCCTCAAATAAATTCCAAAGTTTAATCGGATCCAATTGCGCTGCAAGATAAGTGAAAGGCCGTTGCTAATTCGTGTATACGTTGTGTGTGTGTGTGCGCGCGCGCGCGCGCATGTTAAGGAAAAAAGATGCTTTATCGAACGTATTTTATAAGCGGGTTTTGCTATTCAATTGCAAAAGAAGCAAGAGCTCGTTGCATTCGAATTAACTCTTTTTTACAAAAGTGTGCGTGATCTTAGCTTTTGGCCGGGTATTGAAACAGTCAGTCACGAGTTTTGGAGAAAAAAATATAAACACACTTGGTGCCGTATTGAATAAATATATACAATAAACTTCAATGAGCAGACGGAACGAAGGAGTAAGAATAGCAGATAGGGGCTAGGATAGGATTGGGTAGGATAGAGCGGGGTAGGGTAGGGTGCCATTGGAGATGGGGAATAAGAAAAGTTGGGACAGAAATACATGTAAAAAAGAACCGAGAAACAGAGGAAAGGAAGACTGTCAATTACCACAAACAATGTCGTCTATTTTTGTAGTTTTCATTGTACTCCGATATTTTTTGTACACTCTTCCGGTGAGGTATGAAATCATAAAGGGAGCGGGACTACTCGCGCGCGTAATCGTGTAGGTGAGCTCGAGAGAAATTCGTTCTCAGAAGCCAAAGAAAGGGAAAGGAACGAAACGAACACTATACCGATATAGAATTTTATAGTTCAACTTTCTTAACAATCGCGAAGGAGCGTTACACGCAATATATGTAACAAAAAGATGAGGGGGTATTTGCATCGGCACAATCTTCGATACGCACAAGCTGAACTGGGAGCGAGCGAGCGAGCGACCGGTAATTTATTGGAAACACTCGCGTGCCAAATAAGCATTCGGCGGTATACCACCACGCGCACACACACACTTCTAGCGATGATAAATATACGAATGACCCAGCAAATCACTGTCGCGCGCACACTTTTCGGGCGGAAAGAAAGAGACATGTGAAAAAAGTACTCGAGCCGAGTGACTCGGGAGCGGTAACGCGAGCCCACGTACGAAAATAATACGCGACACGGGCGTCGCGGTGGCCACCTCCGCGCGAATTTCAACAGGCGTCGCGGCGGCGTACCTCTTGCCGCGGCACCGAGTACTGGAGAAGTCCAAAATAGGAGCGTAGTATTCCATTCAGAACTGCGCGTGCAGTTCAACCCCCTTCCACTGGCGGCCGAGGACGATACTTTTTTTGAAAGCCAACTTCTTGTCCAGCCAACTGTGCTACATACCCACACGAACGCGCGCGCGTTGATAGCGTCTTTTTCCCGAGTCGCAATTTCCGGTTGCATCGCGTTGCATCGCCCGGCCTAGATGAGGAGGAGACGCTGCCCACGAAACCAAGACGTAACGTAATCTCGTTATCTCGTAATCTTACGACTGCACGAGATGTGATGTGCGTGAAAATTGAGGTTGCACTCATGAGATAACGGCAGTGGACTTGGCGCGATCTCGGAGGCCTTTATCCTCGATCCGCAACGTAATCTTGGCGAGGGAAAAGGCACGCCGGCGAAGGAAAGATCGTTTGCAAATAACCGCACGATTAGCTATTTTAAACTTTCCTTGACATTCGCTTCGCGTCGCTCGATACTTTACTCGCGATCTAAGAGTATTTATAATTCGACTTGAAAATCATTCGGTCATTATTCGCTAGATTACGAATCGGCCGACACGTGCCGTTGCAATCTTTCGAATTAACATTATTATATATATCATAGCCGTTATATATCATAACGGCTAACTAATTGTTACGTTAATTTTCTTCTTGAATAAAATTGAAAAAGGTATAAGAGGACACTTTGTCCGAGTTGAATCAGTACGAGAAATTATTGCGAGCAAAAGTGGGTGCGAGAAATTTTAAACTTAATGCGATTATCATCGCTCGAGGATAAACATTTTGCTGCTGTGATCGGGTTTTCGCAAAAAATCCCCGTACTTTCACTGTCGTTTTCGTCGCTGCACACGCTTGTGCCTTTGTAATTCAAATGTGCGAAAGGCCAACGGCTCTTAATAAAATGGTGAAGTTTGGAATCAAGGCGAAGGGCCAAAAAGCCTGGGGACGAGAAGCCATAATGGGTCGGTCAAAGCTGAGGGGCGAGAACAGAGGTGTCCGATTCTTTTGCATTTCTGGAAAGACTGCAGACACGTACTTTAAATGCATAGGGGGGCGAACGTCATCGCTGAATCCCGACTGATTGGACAATACCCGACAAATGCGACGACTATCTCTCTCTCGATATACACGTATGCATGCACGCACACTGAGATGAAGGAGAGAGGAACGAGAGATCGAGATGAAAAAACTAACAGAGTAGATACAGAGGGGCGATGGATAAATATTCGAGTAACACGAACGAGGGCTAAGATAAAAATAGTTTCGAATACAATTACCGTTGAAAATACCAACTATTCAGTGCGGCAGTTGAATGCGATCAGAACTTTTTATCCGTTTCACGTGGCTTACTAAAACTATAGAATCCATTCAGACCAGTAGTTCGATAGAGAAATACCGCTACGTGTGCATTGATACACACCCGCAGCTGCGTTACGCGCAGGAATTTGATAGTTCAACGTTCGAGTGAAAATGGCCGACTGATGAAAAAGAATCATTAATCGCGCGCGATAATCAACCCTTAACTGTTTACTATCGTCCGAAAGCTCAGCCATCGAATAATCAACGATTCTGGTTAGTTTTAATTGGCAACTGAAATAAAGCTTTTGATCCGCCAGCAGAAGATCCTCGGAGAACCCGGGGCCAAGACAATAATCGCGCAAGCGTCGAAAAGCGGCGAAAGAAGGAAAAGGGAGCGAATAAGTTGAAAAAAATTAGAGGGTCACAGAAGGAGCAGCAGGTGTTCGACGTTGAGCAGTTCATCCCGTGCTCACCTTTTCCATACTTGTACGCGCAATCTTCCCTTCCTCGACGACATTCCCCGCTATTTTGCGACTTTTCGCACGAGCGCGTCACCTGTTTTCGAACTGAGCACCAGATCGTTTCGAGAATGGCACGCACTAGTACGCAATTACTTAGCATTAGTGTGCGCGCCTGTGTTATTACGGTGGCCCGATATACTTCACTGCCATCCTCCCGACGTAATAGCTTTCCAAGTACCGTGGATAGTGGATTGCGTATTTAAAGGAACGTGAAAGAACAAAAGGAAAGTCGTCGTCGGCCGATATTTATCTGATCGGAGAGCAGGTAAGATCCTCTCTGTCTGGGGACGCGACGTCTTCTCGATCGGGTTTCAAATGGAATTCCCGACTTTTCCTCGGCGCTCGGGCCCGGCCTTAATTCCGAACGAGAGGCGGTGACGACACAAGGGGACAGTCCCCAACGCGATACAAGATTAATAAGCGATTGACAGATTGAGAGCCAAATTGCCTGACGTCGGCGCCTCGGCTACCTACTATCCGCTGAAATCTGGATTCTGAAACGAAGCCAAATAAATCATCGCCTCGCTCGCTCCGGAATCGATGAACTCTCGTGCTCTCTCTCTCCCTCTCGATCAACTCCTGCGATAATCGGCGCGCATCGCTTAAGCTGCATTACGTAACGCCGTGTCGAGGATTAAATTGGAAGTTGTCGTTTGCCATCCTCGCGAACATTCCGCATTATTGCAAACGCTGGCTAACCGGACGATTTAAGATTATTTAAAATAACATTCGATCTTACGGGACTGCGAACGCATCACACCACGACAATTGCACCGATGCATGCTAAAAAAGATCGAGCCATGCTGGCTCTGCACACCACAAACACATACACGTTCGGTCGAGCGCAGACATTTTCATTGCCATTAAGAGGTTCGGAGTACGGTTATTCGTTCGGTGGCACCGATAATGAAGGCGCGTCACGAATGAAAAAAAACGTCTTTCATCGCGGAAAAGCCACGAGGCGGCTGCTCATGGTAACGCACGCAGGTGTAGGCGCGCGAAAAATGTTGCCGTTATCGGGCGGCGCGACTCCGCCTTCGTGCAAATTCTCAGGGTCGGGCTACAACGTCTCGACGAATGTATCCGTAAAGAGCGATATAAATCCGTCAACTAAAGATGGCTGTTTACGGGACTCTTATTATGAAAGTCGACAATTAAGAGGAGGTGGAGAAAGCGATAACGCGGCCAACGTTGCCGCGTGATTTCCTCTTTTTCTCCTCATTTCTTCTTCGTCATTTTGGCGTGTGTACGCAGGCGCACACGCCCTTTCCCATCCGAGGAGCAACATTATTTTCCATCGATAAGATAATAAGCCGAGGCGACGTACGTACGTACGTACGCTCGAGAATTTTTCGCCTCTCTCTCTCTCTCTCTCTCTCACTCTCTCGCAGTGCCATTTAATTTCGTCGAGCCGCGAAAAGCGGGAGAGTAAGAAAAAGTAGGGAGAGCCGCCCAATGACATTTTGCCGTGCCGAGCCGTCAAGAAATGAAAACGCGCGTTAAGAGGCTTCGTCGTTTCCATATGTGCGCACGCGATGACTGTGCAAATACACGCGATTAGCGCAAAGCGACGGATGAGACGAAAAAAAACCGAGTCGAGATTACCATACGTTCTAGCGAGTCGCGAGGAACCAAGAAAAACGTATTTGTTGCACTTTCTTACGATGGAAAAAAAGCGCCGAGAGGACTACTTTTGTGTGTGGTTAGCAATGAGATATCGAACACGCAAGCGCGAGATCGCTTTATCTTTATCTTGGAGGGGTAATGAAAAATTTATAGTCCCTCCTCCTCCTTCTGCGTGTCTTCGGGAATCGGCACTATATTTAAATCGAAGGAGAGACTTGAAATTAAAATCCCAAGTGTGACATTCGAGCACTTGTAAAGAACGACTAATTAGCTGCTAATTGCACTGGAAAAACTAGAGCAGCCATCGGGAGCTAGAAAAGCCAGGACGGTCGGGCTCAGGCGGCATTTATGGAAAATACCGCGGTGGTGCACAAGCGTAGATACGGCGTAATCCAATGCCCGTATCGAAATTCAATTACCATTGCCATCCGAAAACTACGGGAGTCAGCCACGCAAGGTCAGGGTCGGGTCGGCGGGCCGTTAAAGTCCCATCGGCGGGGAAAAGGACGAACCCCGGGGTCGCGATTGCGGGGGCCCTGCTGTTTATTTTCGTTACGGCGTCCTCGCGGGGGCAAAAGAAGGAAAGAGACGGTCGTCTCTGTCTCTCTCTCTCTCTATCTGGTAAAGCGTCTGCGCGCCTCGGGAGGCGCTCGAATGAAACGAAACGAAGCGAGGCGAAGGAGCCAGACAGAGACGTTGAACGTCTCGCCGACCAAATATGGCGCGCGACGAGGCGACCTTACAAAAGCCGTTTTCTTCTCTATCCCTATATCTCCGTCTTGCTTGCTCGGGCGGAAGGAAAAGAGGTGGGGACACACGTCTTCCTTGCGCCCGTTCGGACAAGCGGTGACGACGACCCTCCGTTATGAAGAAGCATGGCCACGAGGCCAATCGCGCGCTACTCGCTTTGTCTTCTAATTAACTGAAAAAAACGGGGGATTAGGAGAGCAAGACGCGCAAGACCGGGAGTAATCGCTGACCCTTTCTCGAAGCGCTAAGCGGAAAATGATACGGGGAGCCCCGCAGCATCTTACGGAATCGTTATTTGTTTTTTCACTTTTTCGTTCGATTACGTTGATGGTTCTTTAAGCGGTAGCCTATTTGACGTGATTACCATTAGCCAAAGGCGACCTGTAATTACCCCGGGTTCGGGTCTGTATTTTACTCTACTTAACGTCTCTAGGATTATCATAATTACGTTTTGTGCACTTCCAATTTAGCGAATATGATAATTTCTCGTCACTGTTAATGAATAATAACGACACACCTGAATATTTTATGCAAAACGAACCTGCATTGTAATTGCATCTTTTTACTTTGATTAACTAGTGACCAGCGAAGAAAATTTGCTCGTACTGAATTTAAATAATAATACACAAAAAAATGTTTCCGTGTATTACGATGACTCTAACTTTTCTTTTACCGCAATCGATGTTTCGCGAAAGCCGATTTTCGTTTAAGAAAAATCCGGAACACGCCAACACTCGCGTGAAACGATCGCGACGATTCCTTAGTGTTATAGTCGACAATCCAGATACAAACCTGCGCAAGACGTAATAATCGTTTCGTCTAGATTGTATCGCGGCAAAAGTTAGTTTCAAAATTTAATCGAAATAAATGTTATTTATTAAAGGGTCAATTATTCGAGAGCCGAATCTTAGAAGAGACTTCAACGTCGGCCGCTTCTGCCAGCGACAAACTTTCAGCAATAGCTTCTTAAAATCAAATTACAAATTTTTGGAATTAATTGTATAGACTTGAGAAATATTACAGCGATTCACTGTCCAACGAAAAGACCTACTATTATAGAACAGTAATGAGAAAATTATCGGTTAATACACATTCGTTACGTTCAATGGCACTTTTCTGATTGGCTGCGTTTCGAAAAAGTAAAATTTAAAACAAAGTTTACGCGGTACATCATACTCTTTTACGTTTTAAATTGAATTTCAACTATTTACTTTTCATTTGCGCGTGTAAGCTTACGCCTATAAAAACAGTTTAAAATTGAAATCCAGCCAAGTTCAACTGGCGGTGTCGTTGCCCGAACGTGCCTAATCGACTTTCCGGTATTCAAGTTTTCCAAAAGAAAGCAGGCAACAATTAAAGCAAAGGGCACTCGAGAACTTCGTGGAACGAGTATTATAAATACACGTGCCTCGCTGGAAGCACTTTACCGAGCCAGCTCATGACCGTACCGCCCGGGTAATGCAAAAACTAACCTCCAAAAATCCTCGCCACTCCCAGGTGTTCACTTGAATAATCAGTTCGTCATCCGAAAATGAGAGGAATTCCTAATATCCAGGTAAAAGCTAACGAAGCAACGCCTCGACATCCAAGGCCGGTTGTTCCGGGGCTAGCAGAAAGAAAAGAGAAGAAGGAAACGAGTATCGTGAGGAATATCCGCGAGTCCCGATAACCGTCGGCCACTTACACGCGCGGATGGATGGATGGACGGATATCTTTACGTAACACGACGGCAAGACACGCACGCTCTCACCGTCCTTCTCGAAGACGAACCTCGGGATGCGGCGGCAGATTGGCAAACCGTAACCGCCGGGAGAAAGCCACTCTCCGCGGAAGAGAGAGAAAGAGGGGAGAAGGATGAGTGTGTGAGAACACGGCGAAGCCCGTCCTTTCTATTTATAGGAGGTGCGAGGAGGTACGGAGAACTCGCTGAACTTGTCCGAAGGGAGGAAGTCTCGATCCGCGTAGGAAGAGCGGAAAGCACGATGCGTGACTCGAACCTTCACCTCCCTTAGACAATGCACACCACCACCATCATCACCATCATATCACTACACCGGCGAGCGAAGGCCCGTACGAGCACTTATGCGTACGCGTAGAGGCTGGCGAGAGCTACTCGATCGATAACGTATTAAAAATCCATACCTGTATCCGGGAGAGAGGAGAGGGGCGCCGACCGACGGCTCCTCCTCGGGATGTCGGGGCCAAGGTAGCGGCAGCAACAGAAGAGGCTTGGCGCGACGGCGGCGAGCGCGGCACTGACCGGCGTGACTGTAAAACTCCTCTGCCGCGGCGCGCGTGCGAGAGACGGGGAGAGAGAGAGAGAGAGAGTAAGAAAGTGAGCAGCAGCTGCCGCCGCCGCCGCCACCACCGCCGCCGTCGTCATCGTCGTCGTCGTCGTCGTCGTGGTCGTCGCCGTTGCGGTACTGACCGAGCGAGTGGCGCGAGCGCGAGACATACAGAGAGAGAGAGAGAGAGAGAGAGAGAGATAGAGGCAACGGCGAAGGAAAAAAGAAGAGTGCGCCCGCGTGCCCGCGAGAGGGAGAAAGAGTCGTGGAATTCGCACTCGCCGAGGAAGAGAGAGAGCGGGACGCCCGTAGGAGGGGCCCTGAAGAGTCCGGCTCTCAAATGAGCGTGTGCGTGGGCTCTCCTCGATTAATTGGATGATCGGATCTTTTCTTCTTCTTTCTATTTTTCTCCTCTTGCCGGGGGCGCACGCGTACTAATCCTGCGACGAGGTTTCCGCGACTCGGGAAATTCGCTCGTACTCGAGGGAGGAAGAGAAGGCGAAACCGCGGCCCTATGCTTTCGTCTCGGCGAGTTTTCTCTCCCCTTTCCTTCCACGTTCACGGGCTTATCGCGGCGAGCCGCGCATGCACGATGACTTAGCAACACCAGCCGGTGATACGCTGAAAATAGTGCAGGAGGCTGCGGGTGTGCGGGTGTCGGACCGATCGGCTCGTACACTCTTGCTGGAAACACACGGTTAGCTTTACTTACGACGAGCGACAGGTACAATGATGAAAAAGCGCTCGGATCGATCGATCCCCCTCCCCCCGGCTCCTCTGCCGCGAGGGGGAGTCGAGGCACGAGATATGGTCACTAAGAGAAGAAGAGAGGAAGGGCGAGACAGAGAGATATGAAAAAATGAAAAGAAGCGTGGAGAGTTGGAATCGGCGGCGGCGGCGGCGACGGCGGCGGGGACGAGGACAGCGTTCACTCGCGTGCCAAGCCAAGGTGCGTGGCTCCCCCGATGATGAAGGTAGTAAAGCTCGCGAGCGCTCCCGTACCGACCGCACAACTCGGAGGCTGCCGGCCAACTGGAAAGATCGGCAGGACTCCGCCGCTCCCGCTCTCGGCTACGACTACTTGCTCCGCTCCGTCCTCTCACTCGCTCCTTTTCCCACTGTCGGGCCTAGGGGACGACGTCGGCGACACGACGACGGCCGCACACTCGTGGTGCGCCAACGCCGTCGACTACGTGCGCGCGTTGGACGCGCTCGGCTCTGGTGGGGGGAAGGAGCTACTGCTGCCGCTCAACTAGGGGAGGGGGAACAGCCAGCGAAGCAGGATGGAAGATAAGGATGATAATGAAACGTAGAAAAGGAAAGGAGCGAATTAGATAAACGCCGAGGACGGCGAGGACGCGGCCGAAGCGAGAATGGAACTAATTTCTAGCGGCCTGGACGTGCGTTAAAAGGAGAATAAAGGCGACGGGCGCCCCCCGAGTACTGGCAAGCCGCGCGGAGGTTAACAGGCGATTTGCGTGGCGAATAGGAGAAGAAGAGGCAACCAATGACGACGACGACGACGACGACGACGACGACGACGACTACTGCTGCTGCTCGAGAAGCTAATGCCACTGAATTATGAAATTTAGGTAGACACGATGATGTTGAGTGACGCCAGTGACACACGGCACGAGAGAGCCGGCAAAATTCGTTTTATTAACAAAAATCGGAGTCGGAACCTTCGAGCCGCGCGACGCGAGTTAAAATGACGCGATTGACAGAAATTAATGCCGTTGAAGCGATGCTTAACTAGCTGCTGGCACGTATGCGTTGAATCAACCGATAATATTGAGCGCTACTTTATTTTCCGAATGCGAAGCAAACAGCGTCGTACAAATGCGCACGAATTGCGAGAAGGACGAGTTGAATTCGCTAAGGTGCACCGGACAATGGAGACCCAGACGACGGATTAATGGCACAAAATCAAGGGCGGGCCGAGATATCGTAGAAAGGCGAAGGGAGGAGGGCTGGAGTAGACAGGTATACCTGACACACTCGTCAACGTATGCGAAAGAGCAAAAGTAACCGGATAGTGCGTCGTCCTTTTCCAATTCCGTGCACCTTTTTGCGTTTCGTCCCTTTCTTTGGAGAGGAGCTGGAGACGCAACCCCTTCTTCTGCTGCGGCCAGGCCGACCGACCCCTTTGTGCGTCCACCGCTCTGTCGCCGCTGCACCACCAGTCTGCGCCGTCTCGTCCACTTTTCGCGACATTCTGAAACATTAAAATTACGCAATACTGAATTGCCGACTCGAACTTTGCGCGTTGCTATTTTATTACCTCTCCGGGGGGTTGCTTGTTAATTAACATTTTTCGCAACTCGGGATTTTCTTCGCGGAGATAACGTTGATAGTAAATTATACGAATACGAATCCGAGTACGAATTAAATTGTATAAGAATTCGTAGTTCACCAGCACCACTTTCCTTTCCTCATTATTACATGGTACATATTAAAGAATTTCTGAAGTAATTTAATCAGTGCGTAATTACAACTTGTGCAATGCTTTTATTTTACGCAACTCCTTTAACTTCACTTTCGATGTATTATAATCGATGCAACAATTACGTAAATATTTTTTCAGAGTTTTTATTACCAAGTAGGTTCGGCGTATCATTGCGTGCGACAACAAAAATAATCGATAATATTTCACCCTACAAACTGATATTCTTATATTCGACATTATTTCAAACATCCAAAACTCATCTGACTTTAGAAAATTGTGCCGTGTGCATACTATTGAATACAAATACATACCATACCATAAAATCGTATACAAATCATCGACTGGTTTTATTGGTTCTGTCGTTGCTCTATTAGGGCACTATAATTAGTAAACGTCGCGCGGTGTAGTTGCCATTGTTTTCGATCTGCTAATTGTCAAATTAGGACTAAGGGAAGAAACACTCCTCGTTGAATTCGCGATTCAATAAATAAAGTAGCCAAAGCTTCGAAAAATAGACTGTTTTATTGCAGCGGTTAAAAATTTATTGGAATTGATACGTTATACTGACACTATTGATGTATTCCGAGACCTAGAAATGTCATACACTGTTTCCTCGAAGTATGTCAAGACTTTTACTACTTGCGAAGTTGTAAATATCTTATTATTAAATTATTTTTTTAATTCTGAAGTGGGAATCGATACTAATTGATTCGATTTCTATAATCCGATGAACCAATAAACTGTAATGAACGAAATCTTTAAAGTTTATGAAATTAATTACTGTGTTACTGTACAGCTTTTCAATCGATCAATTCAATGCGATAAAGTAGTCAATTGAAAAGTGAAAATTCGTTTCGCTGTCTCGGAGCATTAGTATCGGGAATTATCGGGGCAAATAAATTTTTTCACTATTTTCATTTTCAAAACACTTGGAACATTGACCACTTGTTGCGCTAACAAAAGTAAATTATTTATCTTATTTTCTTATCGTATATTATTGAATAAGTTATAATTAGCATTCCTCATAACGCCGAGCAGAAATTATTTTATTCTCCTTGATAAAGTTTCCGCGATATTTACGAAAGATAAAGCGATAAAGAATTTACAACGAAAGAATTAATACCGTAACAATGAATGCAATTGTAGTCGGAGGGTGCGCTCACTTTTCATTCGCGACACGTAGTAAATTATTAAATCCCAACTGATCATGCAAAATTCATATCATCGAGTCGCCGCGTTCGACTTAAATGCATTTTAATGTATCGGTATGCCTAAGCTATAGTATTAATGGAGAGTACAGGCTTACCACAGATACACGCGCAGATAAAAGCATTTATAAGCGCGAGCAAGCGGTTCGTGCTACGTAATGTACAATAAAGTGATAGTACTTTTTTATCGACGAAGCATCTGTAGAACAAGTGGTACTTGCCAATGACGTGTGAATACGCGTAATTACGAGAGAGAGAGAGAGAGAGAGAGAGAGAGAGAGAGAGAGACTATGGAGGGAGCGCGTATTCGTGAACCTTGAGTGTCGTGGATCAGTATTGAAGAAACTCGATGAATTTCATTATGGATCGATTATTCGTGCGCTGCACGTGAACTATCTCCCCTCTCTTTTTATTACCTCAGTTTTGTTACTTGTCACCGACTGTACTGTAACTGATCAAATATCGATCTTGTGTATCGACGATCAGCTGCCATTATAAATGAAAAAGAAGCAAGTTAGCGGAGAAATATTAAAACGAATCGTGAACCCAAATTGTTGTTGAATAGATAGAAATTGCTACGAGTGCCCACACTACCTATCTCTGTACACATGACTGACAACTATTGTACGATTCACGTTTTCAATTTTTAATGTTAATGCTCACGATGAATCGCCCGTCTTTATTTACATTAAAGCATTAACATTTTTTTTTTTTGTTCATTTTATAAGAGAAATATGATGTCGCGCGCAGTCTAGGTTTGTTTCATTTGTACGTTTATTTGTATTGATAAATGCATTCCTTATTCATTAAAATAACGATGAAAAACGCCTTGAAATATGTCATAAAGTGAATTACATTAAAATTTATATTTAAAAAAAAATTCAACCGTTGATACTTCGGATCCCTAAACACAAATTTCTAAATTTAAAACACATTTTACAATTGTACTGGCTCATGTAGAATTGCAAAACGTGCTTAACATAATTTTTAATTTGCCATTGTGTTTTATTTCTAAATTAAACTTAATTAAATAACTAAAGCAAAATCATTATATCTTTTATCTTTTAGTATTAAAATTTCGGTTTACCTTGTGCAGCTAAAAAATATACAATTTGTTTTCAAAACAACAAATTTTAATCGATAATAAAAATTCATAATTCGAACGTTATTGTTAAAAAAATGTACGAGCAAATTTACGTAATATAATAGCCGCTGATACTTACAAAAATATATCGAATGAGTTGAAGAAAAAATGAAGAAATAATGTACTACAAGTTTTATTGTACTTAAATGAAATGGTTTCTTAATATGTGCACATATACTATTTAACCATGTAATGATTAATTGGTATTATTGCGTTGGAAACACATTTATTAAGATTTAATGAACAAAGATTTTAAGCCATTATTAAAGGATAATTTTGGTTAGTTGCGTACCAGTTTTACAAAGCAAAACCCACACAAGCATTACATTCGTTGAATTTATTACGATAATAAGAAAACTTTGAATAAAGCAAAAATATTTCTAAACTATATAATACAGTATAAAGTATTATTATAGTATATCTAAATAATAAAATATTTAAGTATCAAAGTAAATAGAACTTTAGACACGAATGCTTTTATAAAGCTTCTGTTTATAGAATACCTTAACAACAATATGCAAATATTAAATTGACTGATTTTTTCAACAAAAGCACAGTGAACTTTAATACAGGATTAAATTCGTCACAAGGTTCACCGCATAAAATATAAATATAAATATAAATTTATATCTTCTTTTTCAAAAAAAGCTTGTTTTCACGAAAGTACTTGACATTAAAAAATCGTGTTATTATTTATAACTTAAAATTGGATAATACGTAAATCTTTGCTAATTCAAAACCGTACACATAATTGTGCAATAGAAAAGATTCGAAATTTGAAGTAAACCAAATAAAACA
Source organism: Platyscapa corneri (assembly GCA_018907185.1). NCBI lineage: Eukaryota > Metazoa > Arthropoda > Insecta > Hymenoptera > Agaonidae > Platyscapa > Platyscapa corneri. The sequence goes on along the minus strand of JACCHW010000045.1, from coordinate 34,436 downwards.
CACTACAATATATAATAGCGAATTTAGATAGTTTTTAAAAACAAAAACTCATAAAAAAGACAAATAACTTTTTTATGTACTTGTAATAGACTACACACTTCTTAAAGATTAAAATAAAACTAGAAACATATTTAATATTACTCTTGTTGTGAAATAAGAAAATATTGCTTACGACTAGGCATGAATAAATAATAACGATAATTAGAAAAGTATAAACTGAGCCACAATGAAATGATCTATATAATACTATAATAAATAACTTTCGAATATAGCTTAAGAGTATTTACAAAAAATTAAAAGTGAAACAGTTTTATACTTTAAAAGCAATGTACGTATGCAAGCTCATCTACGCGTACATTTATTCGCACGCGCACATGCAACACGCTTCTGCTCAGCTTCGAAATAAATGAATATATTTAGTTCCGAAACGTTATATTGTAACTTTGACGTATTCTTAAATTAATTTTATAAAACACTTTTAGGTGGAACTATTTTGATGTAAGATTTTTGACGAATAATGAAACGATTTTTGCATTCTTATAATTAACAATGTTAACGGATCTTTATTCTAAAAGTTGCATAATTCATCATTAGCTTAATTGCCTTAATAATTATACGAGTGCATGAATTGTAATATTTGAAATTTTGTTTATAAAAACGATTTTAGAATCTAATTATTATCAATAAGAAATGTTGGAATAAAAATAAAAAGGGTCCAATATAGTGTAAACTAAAAATGCAAATATTTTTACGTAATCCACGCATTATTAATCATTATTCGTTTATTATATTTATAGTGATTATTTTGAAGATCATGCCTTAATTGCAATATTTTATTCCGAACTGAAGTCGTCGTTAAAATAAAATTGAAAATCTAGTTCAATAGCAAAATTTGTGTGTTGAGGAAAAGTAAAACTTACTGAAAGACTTTATTTAATTTTATTTTTAAGTATTCCATTGCTTTTAATTTCAATCAGGAATGAGATCAATAGCATTAATATAATGAATACGTAGATTTTAATAAATTACTCTTAGAAATTCTTTTAGTAATGTCTCCATTAATCAGCGATTCATAATTGAGTGTTCTATTCAACTTCAGCATTAATTTAGAAAGTCAAAAAATCAATTCTATTCCAAGTCGTAATTATTTGCACGTATAAACTTGCAACAATGTACGAAATTCGTTAATTATCCTTTTACATATTCATGCCATAACTGGTATTCCGCGCTGTTTTATGCAACTAACCAATTTATCGTATTGTAAAAAAACGATGACATAATCCTATCGATAACGTTTTACATTTTACATTGTTTGTTTTGCAACTAAGATACATTGTCGCGTTTTTACTAGCATAGAATGCAATGTTTCATTAAATTCTCAAAACATCGCATTAATGTAATTAAAAGAGCAACTAATTTAGTCGACCTCCTCCTACAGTATAGCAGCGCATTTATAAGTTCGTTTAGTAATGGATAATTTTTCCTCCAACTTATGCGATCGATACAGCAGTACATATTTAAGTAATCCAGGTATTTCGGGATCCAGTAAATTTAGTTTTTTCTTTTTTATCAACTTCTTCGAGTTTTGGCGACGAATAAAATTTACTTAGAGACTCCTTTGATACCGGTTGTGTTAATAAACGTGTCTCATCATTATTACGTAATCGGACCTGCCACACATTCGTCCGAATGCGCTATATCGTAATCTTATCGGGTGCAAGAAGGAAGGAGAGAAGAGAGCGCGACGACCTCCACGACCCTCCAGTTATGCCTTTTTCTTTCTGTATTTCTTTCGTTTCTTCGTTTCTCTTTTCAGTTTCTTTTTACTCGCAGCCTAAATTTATAAAGAAGATACCAGCGATACGTAAGTCGTTGCGAAACAATTTTATAATACGTTCTCGATTCTATTAACACGCGAGTCTTCTGCTCCACTTCGATAGTCCACTTTTCTTGCCTTTTAGGATAAGAAAATGTGTTATTCATCGTCTGTTATATTATGGAAAATTCAACGTTATATCAACTCTTATTCACTTTATAATATTTAACTTTCTTTCCCTCGATGATCGTGATATTTAAGCAAAAATTTATACTCTAATGTATTAAAGATTATATTTAGATTTATGATTTATATAAATTATTGGAACGAATTTTAAAAAAAATATTTCATAACCAATTTATATAATAATGTAGGAGATAGAGAAAACATTTTTTTCGAGTCTTAGAGAATTATGTTTGGAAAATAAATTAATTTATACACATTATCGGTATGATTTAAGCGAGTCTATAAATATCTCATATTTCATAATATAATTCGATTTTTTCAAGTATTAATATTATTATATTATTTATGAATAACGCTCAACTTTTATTGCCGGTAAAAAAGTAATTTTTAACGACTGAGGAGTTTTAGTGAAATAATATTTGTAATACTACGGTTGATTTTATTAAAAAGATGTAATTCTAATATTTTTTTTTTTTTATAATGCTAAATAAAACATAAATTTTAAATCACTAAATATTTTATATAGTGATAGAAAATGATATATTGTGAAATACAGTATTACATAAACAATAATTTTATCATATTTATTATGATGAATCTTCATAAATTTGTTTTTGTTTTATAAACTTTGTTCTTGTTCTGATTTCTCTGTAAAAATAAGTAAACTATGTTTTTCTCACTTATCATTATTGTTACAATTGATAAAATAGATTTATTTTCAATAATTAGAATTAAAAATTACATTCTGTCTTGAAATTTTTCATCCGTTTATCTATATTATTTATTCTTATTTAGTTTTGCGACACACGAATCTAGAATTTATACAGTTATGTAAATTAAAAATAATAAAATAGGGTAAAATGTTTGAAATAATAAGATGTATTGTTATATTGAAGATATTAATTATTGATATTTATCCATTTGCTTAGATATCTGAAATTGTTTAAACACTTTTCCAATTACCGTAAGGTCAAGTGTAAGATTTTCGAAACGAAAAAATAGATGCCCGAGGAGTAAGAGAAGAAGTATCAAAAAAATTTTGAAATCGTACGATAATATTGATTTATTGTAACTTTATATGTATTAACATTTTTTAAAGCGATTACACAAATACGTTTTAATGGTTGATGTATTCTTTTCACGGCATTTATCAATTCTCTTGAAATATACGCTCAAACTCGGGAGTAACGGATCGTTACAAAAGAAAATTCCACGAGAGCGAGCACAAGACATATTTTAGTTTTGAACATATTCCGATCAAATTTGGAGGAAAATAGAAAATAGAAAAGATAAAGAAGGACAGCACACATTGACTACAGAGACTTGCCATTAAAATAAGATGCAAACAAGCTCTTAGCGCTCGGTCGCTCAACATCTGATCTCACGATGTTGGCTCTCCCGAAGAATTTCCTGGGAAACTCTCTTTGGAAAGTTTACCGAGGCCAAAACCAGCGGGAGATCCAACATATGAGGCGATATTGTACGTATGCGGAACGGAGGATACAAATTAATGGAAATTCATGCGTGAAATTTTTCGGGGCATTTGTGCATTAGAATTAAGTGGAAGGGGGAGAGGCAATAAACAATGTTGTTTAGAAGAGTATTGTGACGACGAGAAAGAGGTGGTAATTTGCAAATATAATGTCAGCCCAGCTATTGTGCCAGCTGCTTGTATTTAGCGTGATTCCGGGAGAAAACCGGGGAATTACTTTGAGACTATTTCAGCGGAAAGCCTTCAGTTCTTGAATACATTTCAAATTCTGGCGGAAACTAAATGCTCATTTCCTACGTAAGAATTACATCGAATTAAGAAGACAAATGAAGCACGAGAATTTCAATTTTTATCGTTGCCCTTAAAAGGTACAAAGTCATTTGTTGACCTCGATTACGAGAGCAGCAACTAAAGCACCAGATCGCACCGAGCAACAAGGAGCGTTAAAAATTTAACGTTACTAGAATTATTAAACGACGGTTAACAGGAGCCGGGATAATTCACATTTACAAATCACAAATTTAATCCGACAACTGCACTGGGAACTTTTCAAAGAAAAGTTTCTCTAGTCAATTTATCCTTGAAGCGCGGATTTAAGAAACCAAGTCCAATTAATCAATGTAATATTTGCATCGATAATTAATGAATGTGCTTTGCAATCTCACAACAGTCTTTGTAGCATCGGCAGATACGAAAAATTATTATCTCCTCTGAGACTTGGGTGTGTGTGTGTGTGTCGAAGAGCGAGCGAGAGCAGCGCTAGAATAACACGCAGCCGACAAAGAGGCGATTCTTCAAGGAACTAGTTCATCGAATTAAATTTCCAAGTCGAAAAGTCCTGGGACACTTTGCCAAGTGTAAAGTGCAAATTGGAACGGCACAGAAGCAACGAGCGAGCATTAGTTAGCCGCTCGGAGCGAATGCAAGACCGTCGTCGTCGCGCAAGTTCTTGGGAATTTCATTTTTCATCGCTGCGCCCGAAGACGACGATGGACGTCGATGCTATATAGCGCATATTCATGTCCGACATACCGCCGTAGTCACGTCATGCGGTTGCGACGACGGTCTCGACGCATACGTCGCTGCTCCGAGCAGCTTGAAAGCAAGATAGACCAGGAAAAAAAGGAAAAAAGGAAAAAACAAAGAAAAAAGCGTATTTGAATACTGACTCATCTTGTTCTCGGACGTTTTAAAAGGCTCAGCCGATTTTAGTGCTTCGTAATTATTGAATGCTCGTGTGTCTCTTACAATTCTCTCTTTTCATCTTTTCTTCAGTTTTAATCGAACACTAGTCCACTTGGCTAAGATCGATGCTTCGGGACGTACGGGCGCGAACATTGAAACGAGGAAACTTTAATTTTGGTTCGACACGCGCCGGCACAACACCAGCCCCATCATCGCTTAACAACCGCTGCTGATCAAAACAATACAGATTTATTCGCAGTTTGCTCAAGTTTTTCATCGATAGATTGTTAACGCAGATTATACTCTTTGAGCAGAAACTGAAAAGCGACGGTTGTAAAAATTTATAGTTTAATATTTTACGCGGAGCAATCATTAATCGTGTCAATGATAAATTTGTTTATAACTCCGTGCAACGATATATTACTGAACTACAGAGGGTAAACGATTTCAAGTTTTGCATAAATCAAACTATTTTTAGAATCGTGTATTTATATATGGTCATTACGGCCGATAATGTGGTTTTCAACAAAGAAAACTTGCAACGCATCACGAAGGTCGGTATTTCTCATTTCGTAATTGATCAGCTGCTACGTAAAGTCTTGAAATGAAAATAAAGCCTTAAAAAGTGTGCTTATAAAACGCTATTCAAACGCGCGCCTAAAGTTCGAGTCTTTATTAAAACCATAAATCAAATATTCATCACAGAGGTTACAGTATTGGGCGGGTGCATTTGATACCCAAGTATCGCTGCGGTGGAATATCAATTCTTCCAATTGCCACTTCGCAAGAAAGTAGCGCCTCTATCAAGCCTCTGGACTTTCTCTAACCTTGAGGTCTTAGATGCAAATCCGCGGGCAACTCGATTCCCCGTGGCCTAGAGAAAATGCAAGGTTGCCGAGCCCCCCTCCCCCAACACAACAACCATAGCGCCTTTCAAAAGCTTCACAAATAAGACCAAAGATACCCGTGTCGTTGCGCCAGAATAGTAGTTTTATGGCCTTTTAAAGAGGCTCTTTCGGCCAAGCCGTAGAAATCTAATCTAGCCAACGCAAGCCAAGAGAGGCCTGATTACGCTCTCGGACCGTAGCGGGTTGGGTTTCGTAGGTGCGCACCACCACGTGGATGAGCCGCCGGACGATGTAAGAAAAAGATGTCGCGCTCACGGCTATTAGAGCTCTCGCGCCAATTAAGCTATTGCGAGAGCAAAATCTTTGGAGCTCGTCACTTGGCTCAGGAAATGACAAATTGTTGTCCCGGCCCGTCAAAAGAAAATTGTCGCTAAAACCAATCGCGCGTGCTCTGCTCGGAATCATAGCTAAATGGAATCTATTCAACCACCTTCGTATTTTATTCAATGCTGCGCTCTTTTAACATTGTTAATTAAAACGAACGCACTCGTGCTTTTAGGAAAACTGGCTCGAATAAATTCTTACCGAACGCTCGCTCGACCTTAATTTAGGTAAATTATACTCTCAACGGTCGTCCACGAATTTTAACCGATGTTAAAATTTTACAATTCCGTACGACGAATTCAATGCATATTATTAAACGAACGCAACGCAACGCATATATCTCCTACGTGAATTATCGCCTTTTTTAAAGCCGGCATTAAAGAGAAAAAAAACGTAAATTAAAGAAAGTAACGCGTGGATACTAAACATTGTTGAATTATCTACAATTATTCATCTTCGCTTAAAAGGAGAATGTATATTCTAAGTAATCAAAACTTTTACGACGTCTATATTTTCAGATTGAATTTTATTTCATAACAGGAGGCGCTCTTACGATTTTCCGAGGCATTAAACGGCCTCACAAATGACAAAACTAGGAACGTTCGAGTCGAGTAGCGCTAGAGCATCAACCTAAATTTTTACTTTTTACAGTCAGGAACGTCAATTTCTCCGGCTCGAAATAGAATTACAAATTTCGTCCATCCGGCATTAGCACACGCGAGAAATAATCATTTTTCAAGGCGCAGCAGTTAAGCGATCCTAATAAACATAAAGGAGCGAGCAATCATATCCACCTACCGCGTGCGCAACGCGGCGCAAACGTGGACCCGAATTTTACAGCTCCTCGTGCACACACACACACACACGCACACACACACACACGTTCAGGGGCTCTCGAATGACTCGTCGTCGCTCTGCACATCGCATGAAACTCGAATCGCGCGCGCGCGCGACGTTCATACGTCGATTTCTCGATTTCCACACGAAACGATGAGCGCGCCGAGCGAAATAACCTATTATCCGCGTACGCGACCCCCACCCACCCCCTCTCTCTTATTACAACCGATTAATCGCGGCCCGATAATGAGCCGAACCCCGCACCGTATCAACGCGCGTTGGTGTGCACTCGAGGAGGCAGGCAGCCCCGGGGCCCGACGACTCGGCGGAAGGCAGAAGCAACAAAACGAAAAAGAAAAAGAAGCACGCGGCATACAAAAGTGCTGCCAAGAGGAAAATCGGGCGAAGGGCACGGCGCGACGATAACCCCCGGCTTCTCTGCCCCGCGCGATAACCCACGCGGGGCCTTATCTTGCACGGAGACAGCCAAGCGCGCGTTCAAGGAATCCTCGGCAACGCTGCTCTTCATGAATCAGCAGCGGCGCTCGCACGTTCCACAGTCGCTCGGGCAGAAAAGCTGCGTTGGAAAGGCCCGTTTCATAGCTCGGCATTATTCCCTTTCGCCCTTGCGGTTGGCCCGCATTCGGCAGACATGACGCGGACGACAAAGTCTTTCGATTTGGCAGTTATGGCGGTTACGGCTATTGTTGTCGATTCGGTCCTGGCGCGACACGTGCGCCCGCCGATCGTCGTTCGTTTCGTCCGCGATGAAAATGGACGCTGCTCTTATGTTTCTCGCGGACGACAAAATCGAGAAAATAGGAGCTGCAATCGGAACGATAAGGCAGCGCGATCTAATTGCCACTCGGGCTGATACATTGTAGAACAAGCGATAACCGATAAACAATAGGAGTGTCGCGGAAAACTAATGAATCGATAAATCTCGGCTCTCGCGGATAATTCGACTCTGCGATTCTGTTATTTTTCGGCGGATCTCGGACTCTGAAGTACAAGGAGTATTGCGTAGCGCGCGAGTCGTCGTCGTTACTGCATTGACCAGAGCGATTGACGCGAGTTACACGCGTTTTCAATAATGGCCATTGTTGAAATGTTGCCAACGTTTAAAACGATTTCCATTTATCGTCCGCGTGTAAGACGATCGAAGCATTTGCTCAAATATCGATGAATGATGAACGAAGCTGCTTGTGTCTTAATATTGCTTTAATGATCCGACGACGCATTGTAGTCGGTTTATTAGTCATAGCTGCGCGGCTGATGCTATCGAAGCAAAAATTTAACGCTACTAATGCAAATTCAAATACGAGGTAAGCCGAACAAGGGGAAAGGTCAGCTGGGGAAAAATATGATAGACCTCGGGGTTTTTTCTCCGATCGCGTGGTATTTCGCGTTTTAGCAGCAGCCGCGCTACGAGCTGCGGTAGTGAATATTATTTTAATGGTTCGAGTTCTCGCAGCTCAGGCTTTCCGAAAGTAAAAAGACTAGCCAAACGAAGCGAGTGTTACAAGTCGTGAAAATTGCACCAATTTAGTCCACCGACTCGCGCGTTACAGTTTCTTCGGAATCTTGCGAATAACGATGTTACGCCCACTTGGCTAATCAAATGCGGTCCGATGTAGTTTTTGTTTTTCAAAAGCCAACCGAGCATTTCAATATTCGATCGATAACTTTTGGAGCTCGTGTCGATTCGCCCCAGTAGCCACATTTTCAAACTTGTAAACTACGTATGGAATTCTTACACCTTATAAATAATAAAATCTTACTTACAATTTCTTTATACAAAATATTTCTCGGAAAGCTTTTAAGCTTGAGGAAACATTTGTTTGGTATTTACTTTTAATTAATTAGTTTCACAACACCTTCGTTTACCGTACGTTACTAAATATATCCGAGAATATTTTTTGTATTATTTACAAATAAAGAACGAAGAATATCACATTATTCAAAACATTACCTACGTATTAGAATTGCTAACCAAAATTCAACTAAAATAACAGCGTGAACTGCCGTTGGTCGATATTCGCTTCGCCAAAAATATCGCAATTCATATTCTACAGTCAATCTTGTAAATCATTATTCTTAATTAAATATAATATATTTACAGATGTAAGAGCGAATGAGCATTTATTTGAGAAAAAAGTCGACGACTTTTTGCATTCGTAAGACTAAAATTTGGCTCTCTATATCTTATACTTTAAAAGCTTTTTTTATTATCCAATTATCAATTTTTTAGTACATTCTTTGCTAAACATTGCAATGTTGAAGTTTTAAATAAAATTCATAAAAAGTAATCGAAACGTAATGTTCGCAAAGTTTCCTTTGCACGTGTAATTCATTTATTCTTAATACACTTTTAAACTGATGGATAAAAATAAAACTAAAATTACGCGTAAAATTAAAAATATACTTATACGAATAATTTTGCAAGTACTCTTATTTAACAGGTGCACCAAAGATTGAGCCAAGTGAACCAGTTTTCATTTATAGAAAACAATCAATTAAAGTAACGTCGCCCTCGCATTATCTAATTAAAGTACTATTATTTTAATGAAAGTGTACTTGACATGTAGTTTAATTAGATTAAAATGAACTGATGCTTAACAAACGTATTATCTTGACAGGACAGACGTGTAATTAATTAACTGTCTCTGAAATATTATATGAAAACGATGGAATCGATTAATATAATCGTAAGTCTGGGAGAAAGTTAAAAATCGAAATAATTAAAGTCTGCCAATTTCAATGGGTCGCCAATTAAGCGTTTGGCTTTAACTAACGTTCGCTCGGTATTTCCGTTCGAATCAACGATCAACTCCCGACGCACATTTCGTTGACACTCGCGCGGGCGTACCTTTGCGTTTTAAAGCCAACGTCTTTTGAGCAAAACGAGCGAGCAAAATCCAATGCCGCTGCGTTAAAGCAAAAAGCAAAGCGTCTCGTCCGCCATTCCAAGCAAAAGCTCGAGTCCTCGTTTTTGCAATCGCTCGGGCCGTTTCTATCCATGTGAAACGGTCGCCGGTCCCGGTATTGTCATTCGGCCACCTCCACCGTCGCCGCCAATCATAATTCTTGTGCAAAAATTCAAATCAGCCGAGAAAACGGCTCGCGGCTCCTCGATCGGCGCCGTTCGGGGTCAGCGCATCCGCTTACGTCACGGCGCCGCGAGGGCAACCACGACCCGGTGACCCTGTCGAACTCTCGTCGCTGCGCCTCAATATTGGCACAGTGATTTACAAGTGTAACGGCCAGCTCGCGTAATATATTACACCGCGTCCTACTCTAATGATGCTACGACTGCGCGCTATTAATGAACGACGAGCAGAAAGGGGCAGGGCCATCGCTTTTAGCCGTCGACCTCCAGGACGTTCACTCCTCCTCGGGGCCTATTGTTGATGAATTTTCATCCTTCGATCATTGGACGCGATTTTCTTCGAGGATTGTTAGCATTAGTCGCACCTTTTACTCTTATGCGGGGCTTTTTCGTCTCAAAGTTGTTTAAAAAATCAGAAATCGTTCGATACGCGTGTTACGGACTCTTTCAATTATTAGAGCATACTCTTTAAGATATTCGTCGATCAGTATAAATCAATTTATTATGTCAGTTGAATTTGTTTCGCCGCTCTATCATTGCTTTAAATCATTTTCACGTATCCACGATTGCTGATGCATATTTAACGTCCTTTCCCTTGGGATAAAGGAAAATCGCATGATTTAATAACCGTGTAAGGGACAAATGCAACGAAAACTCCTTATCTCTATATTAAGTTTTTAAACCGATTTATTGGCTTAATAGACACAATCAGTTTCATTCGATTAAAAACCACGTGCAAGTAAGTGCCTGTGCGATGTAATGTCAAGCGAAAGTCTTTTATACAAAAACTTTGTATATTTATAGTGAAATTGTTATCAAAGGCTTACGTCTGAGAAAAATTGTTGAACTGTAAGCGGAAATAGTAGGAAATAACTACATAAATGAATATTTCGATAAATTGTAGCAACGTATATATTGTTTAATAAATGAACCACGTAATCAATTTCATGCATTATCCATTCATTCTATATTAGATAAATGTAAATCACGCATTAAAAAACGTAAATTTTGTTTATATTAAAATTATTTAAACTGCTAGAGTTAATCGTTTAATTTTAATCATTGCCAACTACATGAAAGCTTACGTATAAAATGCTATTCCGAAACTGAATTAACATTTCGGTCGTATTGATTAAAAATTTATTTTTATATATCAATCGAATAATATTGATAATTTTTTATATAAAAATATCTCCCTGAATATATATTTTCTACTTCAATAATCGACAGAAATAAAATTTCATTGAGCAATAGCTCGTAGCTATTTTGGCCAACGTATATTACATTACCTTTCAAGATAAACTAGAAAAAAATGGCTGCATCTTGAGCCTCTAAAATTCAATTAATTTGTACTTGAATGATTATAAGACAATGTACACCATATAAAATAAAGACAAATTCTTGATTCAACTATTTGGTGAACTAATAGATAAAGCCACGAAATAATTTTAAATTATCAGATGGAAGTTCGGATACAAAACACGTGTATCGGCGGCCTGCAGATATTTATCTTAGTACAATTAATGTATGACCTTATCTTTTAAATACGTTGGTCTTTGCTAGAACTAAAGCCACCAGTTAATATAAATCTTTCACCGTTTAAATATTACGTATTTTTAAAAATCAAAAAATAACATTTTCTTTTCGTAAGTCACGTCATTTCAGTAATCTACTATAACTATTTTTTCAATTTATTAAGAAGAGTTTCACTTTAAATCACTGCAATTCAACGTAAAAGTTGATTTTGCAAAATATGAATATAAATAATTTCCACGTGAGAACTTTATTTCGTTATAAATTCAAATTTTTATAGATCCTGTATTTTCGATATTGTAGGTTTTGAAATATGAAATTTTGTCAATGTGTGCAAATTTATTTAACGATAAATAAATTGAATAGATAAACGCATGTATATTATTGATTTTGATCTTTAAAACGACTTAACAAAGATACAGTACAGATCTATACCCGATGCGATATACTCGCTATAAATAAATGATCACAATTAGATAAAAAATTCGACTTGTGTGAAATTCTTATTAAATTTATTGTTTTTCCTAAGTAAATTTTAATCTTCACGAAATACTAACTTTTCTACCTCAATAAATCAATTTTTTCTTTTAAATTTAAACATTTATTTACATTTTTCAAACTTAATATTTCTAATGCAATTTTCAATACTTATATTTTTAATTTGATCAAGACTTTATTATCTATTAACAATTTGTTAACAGCTTTAAAGATATTTAAAATTTATTTGACCTAAAATAATATTATCTATCATTGCAAGATATTATTTTTAAATATAAATTTATCTAAAGTCAACGGAGAAAGTGAATTACAAAATTTTTCATCGTCACTGTTTAATTAAAATTTTTAATATTACCGTCAGCTTTAAGGAAATGGAAGATTTTTGTCATTACAATTTAGTTCTGTTTTAATACATAAAATTGCTACAACACCATTTGGAAAAATTGAAAAAACATTAGAGTTCTTACGGCAATTATCTTAAAATAATACATCGCATTTATTGCTAAATATAGGGGTAATTTTTGACGATTTGTTTATTTTAAAATATAGATAATTTATAACTATTTAAAGTACATAGCAATAAATGAATTCAAAAAATTAATCGCGGTATTGATATTTTTTCTAAGTTTATCAGAAGCCAACGTGTACGTTGTTCAAATTTCATTTGTAAATGGACTCGCCATTTTTTCTTTTTATTAGTGCCTCAAAAAGCTGCAACATACTGTGAATAGCTGACATTTACAATTTACAATAATTATCATATTGAAATAATTACAATTTTCTTTCGATATTTATAAATTATTCGCAATATTTTAGAAGGGAATTCAATATTAAGCGCATAAAAATGACGACTTAAAAATCACGATTAAATTTATTCTAATTCATTCATGCTTCTATCTATCATTTTCTTGATAGATACATTTAGTTATAGATGCTTTGATTAAAGAATTGGGTAAATATATTTGAATATTGCCCATGTTGAAATCTTAAAAGCAAAATGTTCCACATCTAAGATTTGAAATATTGTATCACGTGGTCCTGAACAGCCTGTAATTACATTGTTAACTCCGTAAGAAATATCCATAAAAATCAGTTATATAATTCTAATTTTAAATTTGAATCTTGTACATGCCAGTTAATTTATCGTAAAAACAATCGGTTTCAAAACGGCTTCCGGTGATGACCGAACGTATCGCTCCTTCCAACAAAGAAAGTGTCGTTAAAAACTTTCGAAAAAATCGAATCGAATCGAAGCGGTCGAGGGAAATCAGGAATTCGACGAACCAAATCAAAATAAACCACGAGGCACAGGGTGGGGGGAGAACTGCGGTGAAAATTCGTATGCAAGCGCGATATACCGAGGCGTTACGAAAACGTGGTCCCGCGGTCAACGGGCGAAAGCGAGGTTATGCAAGAGCAGCGCTTTGGAATGCAAGCGCATGCCCTCGGTAATCAGAAATAGCGTGAAATGACGTACCAGGTGAACAAAAACGGGTTCTTCGCTTACCTGATCCGCGTGGGCGAGGTGCGGCTTCGAGCTGCGTTTCCCCGGTAGCGAGCGAGTGAACGCACCCGGACTATATATCGCGCGCGTGCTCGCCCTGCGTTTCGCCTCTTTCTTGTTTTTAAGAAAACGAAGTGACCGCGCGCGAGCACATGTCGATGTGCGCGCGCCCCGTGTAAGCCTCTTCCGCTCTCCGGCAACGCCATCTGCGGACGGAAGCTGGCGCGAAACAAGCGTTTCCGCCTCGATGCGGGGCTTATTGCGGACATTGTTAATTAATCGATGGGGCTTGGTCGATCTATTTGCCCAGCGATTATCCGTTTTCTGAAAGGGAGTATTGATGCTTCGAATCTTGAGAAGAACGAGCTGCAAAAGGTCTGTGGGTCGCACAGGCTAGAGATTCATAGCTGGCGACATCAGCGGCTGTTTCCACTGGTGAAGAAAATACAAGCGGCATCTTGCGGTGTTGAGTCAAGCCCGAGAGTTCGTTCCATTGATTTTTTTTACCGACCGCGATAATTTTCGCAACTATCGATCATCGGAATTCAAGGAATAAATACACCGAAGGTCAAGCTGCGGGCACAAAAGAGATGTTTAATGGATTTTTAAGCATTAACTGAATTCTTCAAATACTGATAATTCCCGAAAACGCTTGGAACGAGATATGAGTTTTAAAGGGAAGGGGAAGGAATGGCCGTTACTTTTTGTCCTATCGTTCCAGTACCTTCGCCTTCTTATACACCCTTCTTGTTGACATTATCAGTCCATTTCCTAAAAATAGACTTCAGATAAAAAACTGTAGAGAAATCTATTACTCTGAACATTTTACAAGAGAGTTTTATTTTCAAATCTTGGGCAAGTTATACATTATAAATATTATCTTCTCATAATGTCGCAAGATTACAATGAAATAAATACTGATATTTCTGTACTTTTACTGATTTTGAATATCTTCCTTTCTACTTAATATAACGTTTTCGTTGAAAGGAAAAAATATTCAACTTATTTTATTATTATTGCAAGAGTAATGAGTTTGATTCTTTGACGTGGAATGCTAAAATCAGTAGCATTTATGATATTATAAAAAATTTTGATCGACGTGTTGCATTATTTATAAGAAATTATTAATATTTATGTAAAATATTCTAATATTATAAATATCAGAATATTATGCTAATTATCGAATGAAAGCTTTTTTCAAGCATATAATCAAATTTACATTTTAAATTAAACTATAAGTTATTATTTATTCATTAATAATTCTATTTATGTAAATATAATTAATTTTTAAAAATGTCCTACAAATTTATGCTTTATGTACATCATCCGTTGACACAATCATCTTGTTTAAAAAAAATTTACCATCTATTGTGCTACATTCAATACAAACGGATATAATATAAACATTGTTAGAATGTGGAAGTTATAAATTCTACAGGAAAGTTTGCCGTGTTATTACGGAAATAAAGAATAAAAGCAAACTATTCTCTATCAACGCCAAATATATAATTGAAAAATAAATAATTATTATAACTTAAAAATCATTATAAATGCATCTACGAATAAGTTTATAAACTGAGTATTTATGAAAACTTATAGTTTATTTTTTTAAGCAATTTTACCATTTTAAAGAATTGACAATGTTGTCTGTTGTACTTTGACAAATGTATTTTACAAACTTTATATTGAACTACTTTTCTATTACCGTCAGTCAGAAATTTATTAAACGATAACGTAATCTAAGACTTTGATTTAGTATAAATATTTAAATAATTATTGTTATTATTTATATTATTAAAGATATAATTAATTAATAGTATCAATTTGGAATATATAACGAAATAAATGATAAGAAAAAGGTAGCATCTAAGATTATGTTAAATGTATTGTTACTTCTCAACCTTATCTTTGATATTTTTAATGATATAACTTTTGTACAAATCATTAAAATATAATTTGTATTATTTAAAATTTTTTAAGATACAAACTCAAGTTAAAGACAAAATAATAACTTGTTAGTTTCACAATCAATATTTATGATAATTTTTTTATAGAAAGTGTACGTTTTTTACGAAATTATAATTATTTGTCTTGATAATCTTACCTTTTGGAAATTAATGTGAAACTTACATGATCACTATTTGTAAGATAAGTTCTTAAAAAACAAAAATTTATCGTTATGACTTTATCCTATTCAATAATATTTCGCACCTATCGGTGTTATTAACTTCTTCATAGTATATTCATTTTTACGAAACATGCTTGAATCGAGTGTTAATTTATACACGTAACTACATTCGAATTTCTAGTGATGCTAATAATATACTTGGATGTATTTAAGTAAATCAAGTAATATTTCTTTTATATAAAGCAGTTGCTGAAAAGGTATATATAAAATTTTAAATTGCCACAAATGAATCGCAAATAATTTAAACGACATTCAAAAAATACTTTAATTTTGGTAAGTGGGTTATTAATCGCCTAGTTTTTTCTTGCTTTTATTTCCCCTATAAAGTGCAGATTAAAGAAAAAAACAAATTTTTATTTATACACATTTTGTTTGATTAATTCATACGTCTAATACCCAAGTAACTTGGCCAAGATTACAGACTTAAGATATTTTAGTATATTTGTCGCTCTAATTTTAACTTCACTGTTGATGTAAACGGATTTATTAGTTTAGAATCGAGAGAGCAATTTACTAAGATTTTAATTATGCATGAAAGAGAAGATTGAAATATTATTGAAATTCGAGGAGATTGAAATATTGTTGAAATGCGAGGTGAAAAATTTTTATACGAGAATCGTCGGATATATTTCTTTACGTTTGCAAAACGCTTATTGTAATATAAAAAATAAAAATCATGCACAAGTATTTTAATTAGCTAATTACTACAAATAATATATTTAGTACAGCAAGTGTAAACCGCGAGCATCGCGGCTAAGAAATATTAAATTTACATATTGTTTTATTTAAATTACTACTACAGGCACGCGTTGCGCAAAGGCTTGGGCTTATAATGAATCTTATCGATTTATGAATTCGGAAGGGTAACGCATGCATTATCCGTAAGTCCATTTAGCTAATTAACGAAACTTTACACAGGTAAGGAAAGAAAATTCACTCGGATATCCTGCGAGCCAAGAGCCTGGAATTCACAAACGAAAATGAAATCGTTATTTATATTCCACTGAAAACGATATGAAGAATAATTTAAAGGGATAAAAGGGGCTGGGGACAAAATTTTAATGGGTCAGCATGACCTGAAAGCATTATTCATTTACGATTGGATGACGATTAAGAAGGAAGTTTCTTTTCGGCCGAAATACTGGCAGCTACCGATGTCTTCATCCGCGCGTCACCCGGAGTCCGGCTAAGTTTCTCGTCCGTCATGTCCCGGGGCCGAGGGCTGAGGTTGCGAGGTTGGGGACGCGACCGAAGCCTTGATCGATTTCATCGGTTCTCTGAAGCCGGACGGGAGCTGAGGAAGGCGAGCGGCACTCATTGCGCGATTAGGTCAGCGTCGACTTAATCTTTTCGCCGAGAACTGACGATCGTCACGTACCGCTGTCCCCTTCTTCCTCTTTTTTACCTGCATTTCACGCTACGCGGGCCCCATTGTTCCCGCAAATTACTTCGGTTTTTTTCTTTGACGTGTTCAAAGGCACGCGTTAGAACCTGCGAGTATCCGCAGAAATTCGCTCTCCGTGCAAAAAGGGCGGCACTTTTTATAAAAATAAACTGCGGAGATGATTTGTCAGCGGGTTTCGCTGATTTCGGTCGGGGGATACGTGCGCGACGGTTCACGAAATTGACGTAAGATATCGATTGCGTCGAACGAGCCCGACAAACTTATTCCCCCACCGAATATTATTTTTGCGTTAAAATGTGCATGCGACGTATTTCAACGTTAACAGCAATAGTTAGAAGTCATCAGTTTTCGCAACTCGAAATAAGATTTCTTATTAGCTTCTCACCGGAATATTAATTTCAATCGGCTTTTAATGCTCATTGTTTTCTTAAAGAGTAGCCTTAATTCCGCGAAATATCTTTGTTTTCTTTCGCCATTGGTGTATGCGAATATGAAACATGAATAAGCCTTTTGTTATGTTTTTAAATAAAAAAAACATTCGTAATATTAAGAAAATGTATCATGATGTCAATAAAAGTGTCTTCCGATTTTTCAATTATACCCAGACTAACAATTATCGTTTATAAATTTATTTAAATTTTTAGAATTACCAAAATCAACTATTTTCATCTCTCCATGAATTAAAACATCAATCGTTTTTATTAATTATTTTACTATAATTCATACATAGTGATTTACTTATGCGCGTAGTATTTATTCGTAGATGTAATAAGTACTTTAAACACGTAATTTTTATAATTACAATGTCAAACTCTGATTAGGAAGGTATTGTAGTAAAGTAGAATGTACACTTAAATATATAATAACTTGTTATTATTATAAGTAATTAATTAAAATTCGTTATAAGATCACAATAATTATTGTAATTAGAAATAAAATGCTATTAATTTCAGTTAATGTATTAAAATATATTAACATATATGATATTTTTAATTTCGCAATTAAACAAATTTTTTATGTGAGATCATAAATGTGAAATTTATTAATAATGTTTATTACAAAAAATTTTTTATTAATTTAAACTTTTTGAACTAATTGAATTAATTTAAATACCACAAGCAATTTCGATTATGTGAATTCAAAATTTCTGTATTGGCAAAGTTTTATCAATATATATCTTTCCTTTTTTCTTCGATATAAATCTAGAAACATTATAACTGAAATTAATTGAAAATTTTCCCGCATAAAAGTTTATTAATGATGCTGGTATATTATAACAATGTATACTTTATTCGATAAAACGCATTATTCGATTATATCAAATTAAATTATTTATAAAAATATAAGAAATTAAATATCTTAGCGTACCTACACATTTGCATATATAATTATACATTAATTAACATTTAATAATTTGTGCAGGTATAGGTTACTTTTTATTTCACTTAAATTTTAACAATTTTCTTATATTTAACATTTTGTACCGATTTCCGTATATTTAAGTTTTCCTACATATAAAATATTTACACTTAGTATATATATCTTTCCATTTTTTCTTCGATATAAATCTAGAAACATTATAAACCGAAATTAATTAGAAATTTTCCCGCATAAAAATATACATGTATTGTTGCAATATGACTATAAACCTAATATTCAAATAAATTAGACGTGCACATAGCTATTATTTTTTATTCGTTTATATTCTTGTTTCTCTCTCCAACCCCTCTATCACTCCATCTTCAATGTATGTCGAATATTAAACTTATATCTTTTCTATCCCCTTTCGTACTATTTTTTCAGTTCTTGCCTTGAATATGTCTCTTCTTTACACAACTTTACCATCTTGTATTCATATGCGTTTCTTCCGTCATGTCTCCTAATTTTTGCCAAAATTTTCGTTTCAAATTTTCTTCCTTGTCCTTTTTTTAAACACGCGATATTTTCTTTCAAATCACTAAATTTATATTAAATTCGTAAATATTCTGCAAGATATTGCCGCCTCTTTTAGTTGATTCGTCATAATTCGATACTTATAATTATATAAAAATTACTTCAAATTCTACGAATAATCTATTTACTTTTGTTCTAAACTATATTTATGAACATTTAATTATTGAGAATTATTTAAAATAAAAATATTTTAGTTTAATCATAATCCAGAGAATTTTTTTTATAAATTGCACATTAAGTATTATTTTAAGTATACAAGTATAATTATACTAATATGAAAAATAATGAATATATTAATAGTTTTTTAATATAATTATATTAATATGAGAAATATCGAATATATTTTTTTTTTTTTTTTTTTTTATCACATATACATTAAATCAATTATTATATAATTGGTAAATCATATAGATTCATTTAAAGTATTTACGAGCTGCTTTGATTTTTAAGTATTTAGCAACAGTTGGAACCATCTTTAGTTGCCGTTATTATATTTTTCTTTGCTTTACAGCCGCAATTTTCTTTCATTCATTAAATTTTCATAATTTGTAGAATTCATCCCAAATACAAAGCCAACCTTTCCATATAACTTTAATAATTAGCGAGTTGTCAGCGAACTGAATTTGTATTTGCGTAGAATAAGAAAAATATTAATATATTCGTCGTGCAGTTTTACTCTCGCGGCGAATAAAAGTTCCTTTACCTGTCAGCAAAATGGTCATTTATAACGATAATTAAGAAATAGCCGTATTTAGGTAAACATTTAAGATTTAACAATTGAATTTTATTAATACTCTAAATAAGGAAGTTTTGATAGAGAATCATCATTAAATCTGTTTAGCTAAATATCAAATTATGTAAGGATAAAAAAAAGACATCATAAGAAACAGTTCTTTCAAATTGTAGAAAAAATTAAAAAAACATTCGTATTTACCATATTTTTTGAATATATTCTAATACATTTTTACGTAGTATGGGACCAAAAATGTACAGCTCGCTGACAAATATTATTAGAAAAAGAAGACAAATAAATTATACAAAATTCATGAAGTAGAAGAGAGGGAAGGGGTAAACAAGAGGAGAAAAGCAAAACAAAATAGATTAGACTATTTAAGATTATAAGGTAATTTATTGAAAAAAACCTTACAATACAAGGTCTAAATTAACAGTGTTTATTAAAAAGAGTAATTTTTATTTTTTATTACAAGTTTATTTATTAAAAAACTTTACATGCATCGTTTCGAAAATTATCAGGTGTTATATAAAAAAATCTTTTTTTATTTTTTTATTACAAGTTTTATTGATTAAAAAAATTATATACAATCGTTCGAAATTAACAGTGTTTATTAAAAAAATATTTTTTTTTTTTATTACAAGTTTATTTATTAAAAAAACTTTACATACATCGTTCGAAATTAACAGTGTTTATTAAAAAAATATTTTTTTTTTTAATTACAAGTTTATTTATTAAAAAAATTTATATACATCGTTCGAAATTATCAGTGTTTATTAAAAAAATATTTTTTTATTTTTTTATTACAAGGTTATTTATTAAAAAAACTTTACATACATCGTTCGAAATTAACAGTGTTTATTAAAAAAATATTTTTTTTTTTAATTACAAGTTTATTTATTAAAAAAATATTATATACATCGTTCGAAATTATCAGTGTTTATTAAAAAAATATTTTTTTAATTTTTTATTACAAGGTTATTTATTAAAAAAACTTTACATACATCGTTCGAAATTAACAGTGTTTATTAAAAAAATATTTTTTTTTTTAATTACAAGTTTATTTATTAAAAAAATATTATATACATCGTTCGAAATTATCAGTGTTTATTAAAAAAATATTTTTTTAATTTTTTATTACAAGGTTATTTATTAAAAAAACTTTACATACATCGTTCGAAATTAACAGTGTTTATTAAAAAAATATTTTTTTATTTTTTGATTATAAGATAATTTATTGAAAAAACTTTACATACATCGTTCGAAATTAACAGTGTTTATTAAAAAAATATTTTTTTATTTTTATTTATTACATCGTTCGAAATTATCAGTGTTTATTTATTAAATTACAAATATTAAAAAAACTTTACATACATCGTTCGAAATTAACAGTGTTTATTAAAAAAATATTTTTTTTTTTAATTACAAGTTTATTTATTAAAAAAATATTATATACATCGTTCGAAATTATCAGTGTTTATTAAAAAAATATTTTTTTAATTTTTTATTACAAGGTTATTTATTAAAAAAACTTTACATACATCGTTCGAAATTAACAGTGTTTATTAAAAAAATATTTTTTTATTTTTTGATTATAAGATAATTTATTGAAAAAACTTTACATACATCGTTCGAAATTAACAGTGTTTATTAAAAAAATATTTTTTTATTTTTTTATTACAAGGTTATTTATTAAAAAAACTTTACATACATCGTTCGAAATTAACAGTGTTTATTATAAAAATATTTTTTTTTTTAATTACAAGTTTATTTATTAAAAAAATATTATATACATCGTTCGAAATTATCAGTGTTTATTAAAAAAATATTTTTTTAATTTTTTATTACAAGGTTATTTATTAAAAAAACTTTACATACATCGTTCGAAATTAACAGTGTTTATTAAAAAAATATTTTTTTATTTTTTGATTATAAGATAATTTATTGAAAAAACTTTACATACATCGTTCGAAATTAACAGTGTTTATTAAAAAAATATTTTTTTATTTTTTTATTACAAGGTTATTTATTAAAAAAACTTTACATACATCGTTCGAAATTAACAGTGTTTATTATAAAAATATTTTTTTTTTTAATTACAAGTTTATTTATTAAAAAAATATTATATACATCGTTCGAAATTATCAGTGTTTATTAAAAAAATATTTTTTTAATTTTTTATTACAAGGTTATTTATTAAAAAAACTTTACATACATCGTTCGAAATTAACAGTGTTTATTAAAAAAATATTTTTTTATTTTAATTAATTTATTGAAAAAACAATACATCGTTTATTTATTAAAAAAATATTATTTTTTTATACATTATTTATTAAAAAAACTTTACATACATCGTTCGAAATTAACAGTGTTTATTAAAAAAATATTTTTTTTTTTAATTACAGTTTATTTATTAAAAAAATATTATATACATCGTTTATTAAAAAAATATTTTTTTAATTTTTTGATTATTTATTAAAAAAACAAGTTTAACAGTTTATTAAAAAAATATTACATATTTATTAAAAAAATATTATATACATCGTTCGAAATTAAGTGTTTATTAAAAAAATATTTTTTTTTTTAATTACAGTTTATTTATTAAAAAAATATTACATACATCGTTTATTAAAAAAATATTTTTTTTTTTATTACAAGTTTATTTATTAAAAAAAACTTTAAATACATCGTTCAAATTTAACAGTAATATTTATAAAACAAAAATTAATTATATTAAGAACTATATTACATGACTATGATTACAATATAAATCAAGTATAAATATTTCTTATGATGCATATATACGTATGCAAGTAAAAAATTTACAAAAGTTGTATAAATTTATGCGTGTCGCCTCATTCTTGATACTTGTATGGAGTTGTGGTTGTTGTTGTTGCTGCTGATGTTATTATATTGGCTGTTATTGCTGCTGCTTGTGCTATTGTTATTATTATATCGGTCATTGCTGCTGCTGATGTTATTATATCGGCTGTTGTAGCTGCTGCTGCTGATATTGTTATTATTATATCGGTCATTGCTGCTGCTGATGTTATTATATTGGCTGTTGTAGCTGCTGCTGCTGCTATTGTCGTTATTATATCGGCTGTTGCTGATGTTGTTGTACCTGCCGCTGCTGATGCTGATGCTCAACAAGTTCAGTTGGCTGCAGGTATAATTAGTCATCAGCTGCATAATGTCGCTGGCGGCCGATTCTGTCGGCAACATGGAAGAGCGTCGTGCCGCGATGCGAGGCGTCTGGATGGAGGCGCCCGACTTCAGCAACATCTGGACGATGTCGGGGCAGTTGTATTCGACGGCCAGGTACAACGGCGTCTTGCCGCGGAACTTCTTTTTTCGGGTTTACTTCGGCTCCGTAATTGAGGAGCAAGTAAACCATTGCCGTCGACCGATTTCCAACTGCGATGTGCAGCGGCGTCAGGTCGTCGTCGGAAACAGCGTTGACAGCAGCTCCGCGGTCCAGCAGCTTTCGGCTCGTGTTGTAAATTGTTCTGTTTTACTGCCAGCTGCAGCGGAGTTCGGCCGAGGCGAGATTCTCTTGCGTCGACGTTGCTCGTGGAGTTCAAAAGCAGGTCAGCCATTTCCTGTTTCGCCAAAGTCAATGGCGAGGTGGAGGGCAGTGGTTGATCGATTGTGGTCGAACATTTTGTCTCCAAGGAAAGACTCTTATGTTTGTGTTGCGAACGTTGCCGGTGGGCCTCTTATATACCATCCTGCCTCAAGCCCCATTTTCGCGCCTCACGAAATGGTAGGGGCATGATGAGCCTACCCTTGGCGATCTTGTGGGGGGGTAGTAAACGCGCCAAAGCCGGACGCCAAATAAGCAAATTACCACAAGAGCGAAAGGGATGCAAGTAGTCGAGCCTCCCCCCCCCGATAAGGAGGTGGGCTGTTGCAAGTCCACACGCCCAATTTTCCCGACATTCTTAATCGCGTCGGAGAATTACTCTTAACCCATTTTTGGCCTGAAAATTCCAGGGACCTTAAGGTTCGATAGTGTGAGCAATATTTTCGGCTCGTTTCAATACTAATGACAATTGCGCAAAGAGAAAAATTGAATATATTCATACTTTTCATATTCTACGCAAATAAAAATTTCAGGTTCGCATCTAACCAACTTCGGCTAATTATTTAAAAAAGTTATATGGAAAGGTTGGCTTTGTATTTGGGATGAATTCTACAAATTATGAAAATTTAATGAATGAAAGAAAATTGCGGCTGTAAAGCAAAGAAAAATATAATAACGGCAACTAAAGATGGTTCCAACTGTTGCTAAATACTTAAAAAGCAAAGCAGCTCGCAAATACTTTAAATGAATCTATAAAATTTACCAAACATTATAATTAATTGTAAAAGTTAGACAGCATAATGTAAATTCACACTTGTAGAGAAATAAAGACAATGTTTCAATAAACAAAATAAATAACTTTCTTTTATATATTATCTGAATCATAGAAATTAACGTTTATTTCAATTAATTTACTATTTTACAAACTGCCATTCATTTGCTTATTTCACATAATTAATTAATCTCCGAATAATTTGATAAATAGTAAAAGTAAATGATAAGTTAAAATAATATATTTGCAATGTTCATTTTTAAGAATACTATTATTTTTAATTTTATTAAAATTATTTTTTAAATAATTATTAAAAGGCGTATTACATATGATTAGCCACGACTAGTATTGTACCTAAAATTGTGGATTTTATACAAAATTGTTTTGCATCCTTTAATGCGTGTTGTACATATAGTCTGGTTATTTAAGAATAACTTTTATTATCAAAAATATGTATTACACAGTCTATTTCCTATGAATTTATAACTTGATAATTCCGTATCATCCATTACATATTTTTCTAAATTATCCAGTTATACCAAAGGCTAATTAATTATGTTAAATATAAGAAAAATAATGATGTTTTCTAAAATAGTAAATTATATAAAAATCATAGCTTTTAATTCTTTAAAGATTAATCTAATTTGAAATTTTTATACGAAAATTAGTTATAAACAAAGTGATTTCATTTTGTTAATGTAAAATTTTCTTTATTCTTTTCCAAAAATGAAAAAATATATATATTTCCGTATTCACTGAGAAATAACATTAGAAAAGAAAGACAAAATAATATAAATACAAAATTCATTGGAGTAGAAGAGAGGGAAGGGATAAACAAGAGGATAAAAGCAGAAACAAATAAGAATTAGACTAGTTTGATTATAAGGTAATTTATTAAAAAACTTATCTTTGTTTTCTTTCGCGCATTGGTGTATGCGTAATATGAAACATGGATATAAGCCTTTTGTTATTAATTGTGAATTAGAGATAAAATGGTATGAATTTCAGTTATGT
The DNA here is from genome assembly GCA_018907185.1 of Platyscapa corneri. Lineage (NCBI taxonomy): Eukaryota > Metazoa > Arthropoda > Insecta > Hymenoptera > Agaonidae > Platyscapa > Platyscapa corneri. The sequence goes on along the minus strand of JACCHW010000045.1, from coordinate 9,393 downwards.
ATTAAAATATATTAACAATATGATAGTGTTTAATTTGCAATTAAACAAATTTTGTATATGTGAGATCATAAATTGAAAATTTATTAATAATGTTATTACAAAAAATTTTATTCATTCAAACTTTTTTGAACTAATTGATTAATTTAAATACACACAGGCAAGTTCGATTAGGTGAAAGTCAAAATTTCTGTATTGCAAAGTTTTATCAATATATATCTTTCCTTTTTTTTCTTCGATATAAATCTAGAAACATTATAAACTGAAATTAATTAGAACAAATTTCGCGCAATAAAATTTTATTAATGAATGCTTGGTATATTATAAACAATGTATACTTTATTCGGTAAAAAACTCATTATTCGATTATATCAAAATTTAAAATTATTTATAAAAATATAAGAATTAAATATCTTTGCAATAAATACTGGGTGTAAACGCGTAATTTATAATCTAATTATTTAAAAAATACCTGTTATTATCAAAAATATGAATTAAACAGTCTATTTCCTATGAATTTATAAACATTGATAATTCCGTATCATCCATTACATATTTTTCTAAATTATCCAGTTATACCAAAGGCTAATTAGTTATGTAAATATAAGAAAAATAATGATGTTTTCTTAAATAGTAAATTATATAAAAAGCATAGCTTTTAATTCTTTAAAGATTAATCTAATTTGAATTTTTATACGAAAATTAAGTTATAAAACAAAGTGATTCATTTTGTTAAATGTAAAATTTTCTTTATTCTTTTCCAAAAATGAAAACATATTATATATTTCCTTATTCAACTGAGAAATAACATTAGAAAAGAAAGACAAATTAATTATACAAAATTCAATGGAATAGAGGACTGAAGGGGTAAGTAAGATAATAAAAGCAGAAACACAATAAGATTAGTCTATTTTGAATAACTGTAATTAAATAGCATTACTTACATCGTTAGAAGTTAACAGTAATATAAATAGGTGAGCCGATGTTTTTACTTATGATTCGTAACAATAGTTCCCCGCCAATCAAGAAAGACAAATAAATTATACAAAACTGCTCGCACTGTCGAACCTTAAAGTCCGTGGAATTTCCAGTACAATATCATTACCAATTTCACAGAATATCGAGTCAACTGACCCATTTCCAAAAATGGGTTAAGAGCATTTCTCCGCCGCTATTAAGTATGTCGGGAAAATTGGGCGCGTGGACCTGCAATGGCCCACCTCCTTATATTACTGTTAACTTCTAACGATGCAAGTAATGCTATTTAATTACAGTTATTCAAAATAGACTAATCTTATTGTGTTTCTGCTTTTATTATCTTACTTACCCCTTCAGTCCTCTATTCCATTGAATTTTGTATAATTAATTTGTCTTTCTTTTCTAATATTATTTCTCAGTTGAATAAGGAAATATATAAGATGTTTTCATTTTGGGAAATAGAGATAACGAAATATTTTACATTTAACAAAATGAATCACTTTGTTTTATAATCTTAATTTTCGTATAAAAATCAAATTAGATTAATCTTTAATAGAATTAAAAGCTATGATTTTTATATAATTACTATTTTTAGAAAACATCATTATTTTTCTTATATTTACATAACTCATTACCCTTTGGTATAACTGGATAATTTAGAAAAATATGTAATGGATGATACGGAATTATCAATGTTTATAAATTCATAGGAAATAGACTGTTTAATTCATATTTTTGATAATAACAGGTATTTTTTAAATAATTAGATTATAATACGCGTTATCCAGTATTTCTTGCAAAGATATTTAATTTCTTATATTTTTATAAATAATTTAAATTTTGATATAATCGAATAATGAGTTTTTTACCGAATAAAGTATACATTGTTATAATATACCAAGCATTCATTAATAAAATTTTATGCGCGAAAATTTTCTAATTAATTTCAGTTTATAATGTTTCTAGATTTATATCGAAGAAAAAAAGGAAAGATATATATTGATAAAACTTTGCCAATACAGAAATTTTGAATTTCACATAATCGAAATTGCTGTGGTATTTAAATTAATTCAATTAGTTCAAAAAGTTTAAATTAATAAAAAATTTTTTGTAATAACATTATTAATAAATTTCACATTTATGATCTCACATAAAAAATTTGTTTAATTGCAAATTAAAAATATCATATATGTTAATATATTTTAATACATTAACTGAAATTAATAGCATTTTATTTCTAATTACAATAATTATTGTGATCTTATAACGAATTTTAATTAATTACTTATAATAATAACAAGTTATTATATATTTAAGTGTACATTCTACTTTACTACAATACCTTCCTAATCAGAGTTTGACATTGTAATTATAAAAATTACGTGTTTAAAGTACTTATTACATCTACGAATAAATACTACGCGCATAAGTAAATCACTATGTATGAATTATAGTAAAATAATTAATAAAAACGATTGATGTTTTAATTCATGGAGAGATGAAAATAGTTGATTTTGGTAATTCTAAAAATTTAAATAAATTTATAAACGATAATTGTTAGTCTGGGTATAATTGAAAAATCGGAAGACACTTTTATTGACATCATGATACATTTTCTTGATATTACGAATGTTTTTTTTATTTAAAAACATAACATAAGGCTTATTCATGTTTCATATTCGCATACACCAATGCGCGAAAGAAAACAAAGATAAAGTTTTTTTAATAAATTACCTTATAATCAAAATAGTCTAATCTTATTTTGTTTCTGCTTTTATCCTCTTGTTTATCCCTTCCCTCTCTTCTACTCCAATGAATTTTGTATAATTTATTTGTCTTTCTTTTCTAATGTTATTTCTCAGTTGAATAAGGAAATATATAATATTTTTTCATTTTTGGAAAAGAATAAAGAAAATTTTACATTTAACAAAATGAATCACTTTGTTTTATAACTTAATTTTCGTATAAAAATTCAAATTAGATTAATCTTTAAAGAATTAAAAGCTATGATTTTTATATAATTTACTATTTTAGAAAACATCATTATTTTTCTTATATTTACATAATTAATTAGCCTTTGGTATAACTGGATAATTTAGAAAAATATGTAATGGATGATACGGAATTATCAATGTTTATAAATTCATAGGAAATAGACTGTGTAATACATATTTTTGATAATAAAAGTTATTCTTTAAATAACCAGACTATATGTACAACACGCATAAAGGATGCAAAACAATTTTGTATAAAATCCACAATTTTAGGTACAAATACTAGTCGTGGCTAAATCATATGTAATACGCCTTTTAATAATTATTTAAAAAATAATTTTAATAAATTAAAAATAATAGTATTCTTAAAAATGAACATTGCAAATATATTATTTTAACTTATCATTTACTTTTACTATTTATCAAATTATTCGGAGATTAATTAATTATGTGAAATAAGCAAATGAATGGCAGTTTGTAAAATAGTTAAATTAATTGAAATAAACGTTAATTCTATGATCAGATAATATATAAAGAAAGTTATTATTTTGTTTATTGAAACATTGTCTTTATTTCTCTACAAGTGTGAATTTACATTATGCTGTCTAACTTTTACAATTAATTATAATGTTTGGTAAATTTTATAGATTCATTTAAAGTATTTGCGAGCTGCTTTGCTTTTTAAGTATTTAGCACAGTTGGAACCATTCTTTAGTTGCCGTGATTATATTTTTTCTTTGCTTTACAGCCGCAATTTTCTTTCATTCATTAAATTTTCATAATTTGTAGAATTCATCCCAAATACAAAGCCAACCTTTCCATATAACTTTTTTAAATAATTAGCCGAAGTTGGTTAGATGCGAACCTGAAATTTTTATTTGCGTAGAATATGAAAAGTATGAATATATTCAATTTTTCTCTTTGCGCAATTGTCATTAGTATTGAAACGAGCCGAAAATATTGCTCACACTATCGAACCTTAAGGTCCCTGGAATTTTCAGGCCAAAAATGGGTTAAGAGTAATTCTCCGACGCGATTAAGAATGTCGGGAAAATGGGCGTGTGGACTTGCAACAGCCCACCTCCTTATCGGGGGGGGAGGCTCGACTACTTGCATCCCTTTCGCTCTTGTGTAATTTGCTTATTTGGCGTCCGGCTTTGGCGCGTTTACTACCCCCCCACAAGATCGCCAAGGGTAGGCTCATCATGCCCCTACCATTCGTGAGGCGCCGAAAATGGGGCTTGAGGCAGGATGGTATATAAGAGGCCCACCGGCAACGTTCGCAACACAAAACATAAGAGTCTTTCCTTGGAGACAAAATGTTCGACCACAATCGATCAACCACTGCCCTCCACCTCGCCATTGACTTGGCGAACAGGAAATGGCTGACCTGCTTTTGAACTCCACGAGCAACGTCGACGCAAGAGAATCTCGCCTCGGCCGAACCTCCGCTGCAGCTGGCAGTAAAACAGAACAATTTACACACGAGCCGAAAGCTGCTGGACCGCGGAGCTGCTGTCAACGCTGTTTCCGACGACGACCTGACGCCGCTGCACATCGCAGTTGGAAATCGGTCGACGGCAATGGTTTACTTGCTCCTCAATTACGGAGCCGAAGTAACCCGAAAAAGAAGTTCCGCGGCAAGACGCCGTTGTACCTGGCCGTCGAATACAACTGCCCCGACATCGTCCAGATGTTGCTGAAGTCGGGCGCCTCCATCCAGGACGCCTCGCATCGCGGCACGACGCTCTTCCATGTTGCCGACAGAATCGGCGCCAGCGACATTATGCAGCTGATGACTAATTATACCTGCAGCCAACTGAACTTGTTGAGCATCAGCATCAGCAGCGGCAGGTACAACAACATCAGCAACAGCCGATATAATAACGACAATAGCAGCAGCAGCAGCTACAACAGCCAATATAATAACATCAGCAGCAGCAATGACCGATATAATAATAACAATATCAGCAGCAGCAGCTACAACAGCCGATATAATAACATCAGCAGCAGCAATGACCGATATAATAATAACAATAGCACAAGCAGCAGCAATAACAGCCAATATAATAACATCAGCAGCAACAACAACAACCACAACTCCATACAAGTATCAAGAATGAGGCGACACGCATAAATTTATACAACTTTTGTAAATTTTTTACTTGCATACGTATATATGCATCATAAGAAATATTTATACTTGATTTATATTGTAATCATAGTCATGTAATATAGTTCTTAATATAATTAATTTTTGTTTTATAAATATTACTGTTAAATTTGAACGATGTATTTAAAGTTTTTTTTAATAAATAAACTTGTAATAAAAAAAAAAATATTTTTTTAATAAACACTGTTAATTTCGAACGATGTATGTAATATTTTTTTAATAAATAAACTTGTAATTAAAAAAAAAAATATTTTTTTAATAAACACTGATAATTTCGAACGATGTATATAATATTTTTTTAATAAATAAACTTGTAATTAAAAAAAAAAATATTTTTTTAATAAACACTGTTAATTTCGAACGATGTATGTAAAGTTTTTTTAATAAATAACCTTGTAATAAAAAAATAAAAAAATATTTTTTTAATAAACACTGATAATTTCGAACGATGTATATAATATTTTTTTAATAAATAAACTTGTAATTAAAAAAAAAAATATTTTTTTAATAAACACTGTTAATTTAGAACGATGTATGTAAAGTTTTTTCAATAAATTATCTTATAATCAAAAAATAAAAAAATATTTTTTTAATAAACACTGATTTCGAACGATATGTAAAGTTTTTTTAATAAATAACCTTGTAATAAAAAAATAAAAAAATATTTTTTTAATAAACACTGTTAATTTCGACATGTATGTAAAGTTTTTTTAATAAATAACTGTTAAAAAATTAAAAAAATATTTTTTTAATAAACACTGAAATTTCGAACGATGTATATAATATTTTTTTAATAAATAAACTTGTAAAAAAAAAAAAATATTTTTTTAATAAACACTGTTTTTCGAACGATGTATGTAAAGTTTTTTTAAATAACCTTGTAATAAAAAAATAAAAAAATATTTTTTTAATAAACACTGATTTCGAACGATTTGTAAAGTTTTTTCAATAAATTATCTTATAATCAAAAAATAAAAAAATATTTTTTTAATAAACACTGAATTTCGAACGATGTATGTAAAGTTTTTTTAATAAATAACCTTGTAATAAAAAATTAAAAAAATATTTTTTTATAAACACTGACTAATTTCGAACGATGTGCTAATATTTTTTTAATACCATACACTTGTAATTAAAAAAAAAAATATTTTTTTAATAAACACTGTTAATTTCGAACGATGTATGTAAAGTTTTTTTAATAAATAACCTTGTAATAAAAAAATAAAAAAATATTTTTTTAATAAACACTGTTAATTTCGAACGATGTATGTAAAGTTTTTTCAATAAATTATCTTATAATCAAAAAATAAAAAAATATTTTTTTAATAAACACTGTTAATTTCGAACGATGTATGTAAAGTTTTTTTAATAAATAACCTTTTAATAAAAAATTAAAAAAATATTTTTTTAATAAACACTGATAATTTCGAACGATGTATATAATATTTTTTTAATAAATAAACTTGTAATTAAAAAAAAAAATATTTTTTTAATAAACACTGTTAATTTCGAACGATGTATGTAAAGTTTTTTTAATAAATAACCTTGTAATAAAAAATTAAAAAAATATTTTTTTAATAAACACTGATAATTTCGAACGATGTATGTAAAGTTTTTTTAATAAATAAACTTGTAATTAAAAAAAAAAATATTTTTTTAATAAACACTGTTAATTTCGAACGATGTATGTAAAGTTTTTTTAATAAATAACCTTGTAATAAAAAAATAAAAAAATATTTTTTTAATAAACACTGTTAATGTTCGAACGATGTATGTAAAGTTTTTTCAATAAATTACCTTGTAATAAAAAAATAAAAAAATATTTTTTTAATAAACACTGATAATTTCGAACGATGCAAAAAATAAAAAAATAATTTTTTTAATTTAATAAATAAACTTGTAATTAAAAAATAAAAAAATACTTTTTTTAATAAACACTGTTAATTTCGAACGATGTATGTAAAGTTTCTTCAATAAATTACCTTGTAATAAAAAAATAAAAAAATATTTTTTTAATAAACACTGATAATTTCGAACGATGCATGTAAAGTTTTTTTAATAAATAAACTTGTAATTAAAAAATAAAAAAATACTTTTTTTAATAAACACTGTTAATTTCGAACGATGTATATAATATTTTTTTAATAAATAAACCTTGTAATTAAAAAAAAAAATATTTTTTTAATAAACACTGTTAATTTCGAACGATGTATGTAAAGTTTTTTTAATAAATAACCTTGTAATAAAAAATTAAAAAAATATTTTTTTAATAAACACTGATAATTTCGAACGATGTATATAATATTTTTTTAATAAATAAACTTGTAATTAAAAAAAAAAATATTTTTTTAATAAACACTGTTAATTTCGAACGATGTATGTAAAGTTTTTTTAATAAATAACCTTGTAATAAAAAAATAAAAAAATATTTTTTTTAATAAACACTGTTAATTTCGAACGATGTATGTAAAGTTTCTTCAATAAATTACCTTGTAATAAAAAAATAAAAAAATATTTTTTTAATAAACACTGATAATTTCGAACGATGCATGTAAAGTTTTTTTAATAAATAAACTTGTAATTAAAAAATAAAAAAATACTTTTTTTAATAAACACTGTTAATTTCGAACGATGTATGTAAAGTTTCTTCAATAAATTACCTTGTAATAAAAAAATAAAAAAATATTTTTTTAATAAACACTGATAATTTCGAACGATGCATGTAAAGTTTTTTTAATAAATAAACTTGTAATTAAAAAATAAAAAAATACTTTTTTTAATAAACACTGTTAATTTAGAACCTTGTATGTAAAGTTTTTTCAATAAATTACCTTATAATCTAAATAGTCTAATCTTATTTTGTTTCTGCTTTTATCCTCTTGTTTACCCCTTCCCTCTCTTCTACTTCAATGAATTTTGTATAATTTATTTGTCTTTCTTTTCTAATAATATTTGTCAGCGAGCTGTACATTTTTGGTCCCATACTACGTAAAAATGTATTAGAATATATTCAAAAATATGGTACATACGAATGTTTTTTAATTTTTTCTACAATTTGAAAGAACTGTTTCTTATGATGTCTTTTTTTTATCCTTACATAATTTGATATTTAGCTAAACAGATTTAATGAGATTCTCTATCAAACTTCCTTTATTTAGATTATTAATAAAATTCAATTGTTAAATCTTAAATGTTTACCTAAATACGGCTATTTCTTAATTATCGTTATAAATGACCATTTTGCTGACAGGTAAAGGAACTTTTATTCGCCGCGAGAGTAAAACTGCACGACGAATATATTAATATTTTTCTTATTCTACGCAAATACAAAATTCAGGTTCGCATCTGACCAACTTCGGCTAATTATTTAAAAAAGTTATATGGAAAGGTTGGCTTTGTATTTGGGATGAATTCTACAAATTATGAAAATTTAATGAATGAAAGAAAATTGCGGCTGTAAAGCAAAGAAAAATATAATAACGGCAACTAAAGATGGTTCCAACTGTTGCTAAATACTTAAAAATCAAAGCAGCTCGTAAATACTTTAAATGAATCTATATGATTTACCAATTATAATAATAAATTGATTTAATGTATATGTGATAAAAAAAAAAAAAAAAAAAAATATATTCGATATTTCATATTAATATAATTATATTAAAAAACTATTAATATATTCATTATTTTTCATATTAGTATAATTATACTTGTATACTTAAAATAATACTTAATGTGCAATTTATAAAAAAAATTCTCTGGATTATGATTAAACTAAAATATTTTTATTTTAAATAATTCTCAATAATTAAATGTTCATAAATATAGTTTAGACAAAAGTAAATAGATTATTCGTAGAATTTGAAGTAATTTTTATATAATTATAAGTATCGAATTATGAAGAATCAACTAAAAGAGGCGGCAATATCTTGCAGAATATTTACGAATTTAATATAAATTTAGTGATTTGAAAGAAAAATATCGCGTGTTTAAAAAAAGGACAAGGAAGAAAATTTGAAACGAAAATTTTGGCAAAAATTAGGAGACATGACGGAAGAAACGCATATGAATACAAGATGGTAAAGTTGTGTAAAGAAGAGACATATTCAAGGCAAGAACTGAAAAAATAGTACGAAAGGGGATAGAAAAGATATAAGTTTAATATTCGACATACATTGAAAGATGGAGTGATAGAGGGGGTTGGAGAGAGAAACAAGAATATAAACGAATAAAAAATAATAGCTATGTGCAGTA